>CM037878.1:83375241-84004527 GCA_021292165.1 Shinisaurus crocodilurus
CTCTGTTAACATGAACTATGGGTCAGTATTTACATCTGAACCAGCCTAGAAGTAGTTACCCTAACTATAGTTAGCTAGCTTCTAATCCAGAAATGGTAGCCAGGATTAGTAGCTGGTTTCAATCTCTGGGTTAGAAGTTAACTATGGTTATGGATAAACTATTTTTTAATATAAATTTTTACCCTGTCCTACAAATACATCCCTATAGTGGCTTCCATAAAGATCAAAAGACAATAAAACAAAAAGGGGTAGTGATCGGAACAGGGAGGGGGAGACAAGACGGCTTCTGCCGCGGACACTGGGATACAGACTGGAGAACCAAGGGGGAAGGCGGGGGAGAACAAGCCATGGTGAGCCTTGTTGTGATATGTATCACTTTACCAGCTGCAGCACATTGTTTACACATGGAAGGGACAGAATGGCTGTAAACAGGTTTGTTGTCTCTTGCTGGGATCTTGTGTTTTCGCATGGGAACCTAGACTGTGAGAACAATATGAGCTGGTCACATGGTTTGTATGTTCTGATGATGTGCTAACTTGTTTTCTGTCTGAAGCCATCTTAGAGAGAAGCTGGACTGCTTTCTCTCTTCTTCTGGTTCTTCTTGCTAGACTTTGTTCCTGCAACAATGTAACGTCTTTGCTGAGGTGGAGTGAAGCTCAACTTACTCCACTGGATGTAATGCTTGCTATGCATTTATACTCTGCACATGGGCTGTAACTAGGAAATGTATACTCTGTAGAACTTTACTTGCTAAGTGAATAAACAGGTAGAAATAGACCTGTGGCGTTACAGAGTGTTTCCTGACTCCATGGATTAATCTGCAACGGGGAAACTGGAAGCAAGTCTGATTACAGGGCAGACTGGGCTGGCCAAAACTGGCACCGACACAGCACGCTGCACGCTGCGTAGGGAGGTGAGATCTGGAAGATCTGTGTGTGGAATTTCAGGCATCTGTTAGCACACAGATAGGATTATAAATCTCCCAACTCTGCTCACTCGCCAACAAGCTTGATCATGTGTCAGGTGTACCGTGGGTTGTTCAGTGAACAACCAACCCACTGTGGCTTATTTGCACGGTGGCTTAGTGTGACGTGTGAACCCACCCAGAGTATTGAAGGCAACGGCCTTCCGCTGATTGCTTCTCACCTCATTCACACAAACAAAACCAATAGTTAGAGGTGTATTGTCTCCTATTCTTGAGATTTCACAGTGTCTCTATCCAATTGGATCTTTGTGCAGTCTCAAGCAATAACATAGCACCTTGGTTTGCAAAGACCAAGCTTAAATTTGAATATGAAAGATATCTGAACTTAATATCTAATCCTTGTCTCAGCTTTGGCATGCTTAAGGATGCAGCAGATGCAAACAGCAGTCCTAGAAGGGCATTTTAATAAAACTCCTTATGCCTCCAGATTCTGCTCATGCTACAGCAGAAAAGTGGAGCATTTGCCTCACTGCCTGTTTGTTGTTGTTGTTGTTTTTATCCCGTCTATTCTCAGATTCGTTCTAGGTATTTAGACCCTGTTTTTGAGAAAAAGTCCACCTGGCCCGACCTGGAAAGAATAAAATTTCTATTCATATGCTACAGCAAAACAACTCTCCTGGCATTGGCTAATTTCGCTTTTGCAGCACAAAAGCTTAGAGTAAATTTTCTGACATTGCAGAATGTCAAAAATTTGTAATATTTGTTTTATGTGGTTCATTTATATACGGTATGTTTTTGTATGTCTTTGTATGCTGCTTGTAACCACTGGTTGAAACAATAAAAGCTTCATTCATTCATTCATTTAGCTATCACGACTAATGCCCATTGGTAGACCTATGCTCCATATGCTTATCTAATCCTGGTTTAAAGTAGAACATGGCCATCAAGAAAATTCCACAAATAAATTAGGTGTTGTGTGAAGTACTTCCTGTTGTCTATCCTGAATCTACTGTCATTTCATTTGGTGACCCTGAATTTTAGTATTACATGTGACGGCGAGAAAATTCTGTCTGCTCCATGCCGTGCTTAATTTTAATAAATCTTTATATAACTCTTCTTTTTAGAACTCTGAATAGCCCCAAATAGCTGATCCATTCATTGATCATTTTGATCAGCTTTTTCTGGACCTTTTCCAGCTTGATGGTGTCCTTTTTGAAATGAGGTGACCAGAACTGCACACAGTGCTTCAGATGTGGCTTCACCGTGATTTGTATAAGGGCATTGTTACCATGGCTGCGATATTTTTCATCCCTTTTCCTAATAATGCCCAGCAAGAAGTTCTCTTTTTTCACTGTTGCAGCACACTGGTCACTATTTTCACTGAACTATCCACCATGACTTCAAGGTCTCTTTTCAGTCACTGACAATTGTGACCACAAACCTACTTTGGGCCATATAATAACAGAGGCAAAAAATCACTATTTTTCTATCGTACATTCCTATAAGATATTTGGAGGTAATTTCTAAACAGGAAATGATGCCCATTTGCTTGAAACAGAGGTCTGCCTTCAGCAGTGCATATTAACAGTAAACACCGTAACTTTTAAACTGATTTTGTATATGTTGGTGCTTTGTAGTGTTGTCTTTATCCACATAAACTTGTATTACGGATACAAAAGAGTGCTTATCTTTCTGTGGTGAGCCATATTTGTATCGTCCACATTGCAGATCACCTTTTTCTTTTTCAAGGGAAGCACTGAATGCTTCAACGGTATGTTCTATTTTTTCTCCCCACTGCAAATTGAGCAATTTCCCCCCACACCATTAACCTGCAACATTTCCTATAAGCACAGATAGTCTGCATAATGTGCTTCATATATATTCTTCTCTGACAGGGGCATTGAGTGGACAAGCTTGAGTGGCTTCCTTTCTTTTGCCACATCAACACCTAATAATCTGGGGCTAGTGAGAAATGAGCTGCAGTTGGTTGATCTTCCCACAGGTAAGTATATTGTGCAACATAACTCTTGTTGACAAGACTTATTGATTGATTGATTTTTATTTCTTTTGGTATTTTTATATTGTCTTTTTGCTAGAAGCACCAAAGTGGTGTACATCTCTCAAAAACCGTAAAATAGCAGCATAAAATATTTTTTTAAAAAACAGTAGAACCTCATATAGGTGAGGTATATAATACCTGTGTACTGTTGGTTTGTGTAGAATCTTGTCTGTTGGCTTGGAGTCCATTTGAATGGCAGATGTGGAATAACTGAGCAGGATGCCTATTGTTAACTTTTTGAAACTGGAGTTCAAAACATTTTAGATGATCCTAGCCTGGCACGTTCATTTCATGAATCATCTTCAAGGCATAAATGAGAAGAAATCACCATTGTCAGCAAAAGATTGAGCACTATTTAAACTGCATACAGTTTAACTTCATCTGAGACGACAAATTAATTCAGCTCTAGTTTAAAAATCCAGCTAACTCAGCAGTTCTCAAACTTTATGAAATCTTGTTCTCATTCTAAACGTATTGCATTTTCCAAACTCAGCTCCAGCCTTGCTCCTGCGTTGCTTCTAACCCCTCCCCCAAACTCTCTCTCTCTCTCTCTCTCCCCAACCCCCCTTTCTCTGCAAAATTTGAAGATAATGGCCTGTAGCAATGAGGAACTTGTGGCTCCACTCTTTATTCCAGCAGTCTCAAATATATTGTGAATGGGTTTGCGCATAACTTTGGCAATTCCTTTGTTTGTTTAACCCAGGAATTGTTGCAGGCGAGTGAAGCTCCTGTTCCTGGGTTGTTCCATGACATGCGAACCTGGAGACTGTGGGTTAACAACCCAAATTAACCCAACAATAAACAATGGGCAATTCCTCTGTTAACTCTGGGTTGTTTAGCCCAGAGTTAACCCACTGTTTCAAGGTTCACATCACGGAACAACCCAGGAACCGGGCTCCTGGGTTGTTAATTGCAAAAGGAAGTGACAAGCACACGGCTCATCATTTTGCTCACCCGCAGCAATTCCTGGGTTAAACAACCCAGGAATTGTTGCCATTATGTTGAACTGAGTCATAAGCTCACAGTTTGGGGAATCCTGTTTTGATTGATTAAAGGCCTATTCATAATAAGGCATGTATTAGCGTTTGCTGCTTCTGCTGCGGGTGTCCAGTGCCTCCAGTTTGAGAAATGCTTGGCTGAGCTGGGATTTGAAGCTAGATCTCATGCTCAGAAACAACCATCTAGCCATTACACCACACTTTTTCTTATATTTATTATATTAGCTTCACGGTGCAAGCCTATTGAACTGAACAGAATTGTGGCCATGCTTGGATGGGTAATGCCTTCTGTGTTTAGTTTTTCTTAGCAACTTGGTAGAATATGCTTCCTGGCTACACAGCTTACTGTAATTTCCATAGCATGTTCAACATATTTCTCAATTTCAAAAAGCTTACCCAGATGAATTCATTCTTAAAATGTTCTTACTGTTTTATAACTATGGGATAAAATGAAAGAATGTTGGTGAATAAATCTGAAAATATTGCACCAGTTGAGATCTAATTTTTCTCTATAGGCTGTTTGCTCCTTCTGCTTCCTGTGATGTTCCCACAAAATAAAGGAAAAACAATTTTACAAACTGCTAAGGAACACCCCTTCCATTTTTTGGAATAGCATCCACACAATATTTTAAATGTACAATTTAATATTGTGGGGAAAGCGCAACAAAAATAATAATCCTTACCATCTTTCAGTTTTTTATTTCTGTATGAAACAAACACATAATATCAAACATATAACAATTAACAAAACAAAATAGACCTCCGATTTTCTTCTACAGCAAATATAGGTAACAATAATTTTTCTTACTCGATAATCCGAATGAAAAATCTCTTTCTTCCCGTTGTCCCAAATTCACTTATTACTCCATAAATCCACAAACAAACAAATCATTATTCCACAAAAATAATAATCTTGACACAGCTTGTAAAATAAATTCATGCCTCTACAAGTAAATGCATTTTTTTAAAAAAAATTGTGCTGGTATCTGTTTATGAAACATAGGGTATGAAATACCCAGCTCTCTGCAGGACTTCTTTTTTTCTAAAATAGAGGAACCATATAGTAGGAAGTGATATAAACCATATAGTTGAAATGCTGTGCTTGTGCATGAATAAGGCACGTTGGAGACCTTTTCAGGATTTAGTTCTGATTAAGTCGGCTGTTATAATTTTGAACAGATTGGGTTAGCCCAACATTGGAGAGTGTTTGTTGGTTTTAAATCAAAAAGACTTGAGAACTCAGCTAAAATACAGGTTGAAATCGGGGGTTGTACCCTTGTGGAAAGCAAAAGGAAAGGACTGTGAACAATGGGAAAGCTTGGAGCCAACACTCTAGTAATGCTCCATGTTCAGTATCTCAGTTTAAGCTATATCCATAGCACAGAAAGCTATTATAATGAGTAATCATGCACACCAGAGACAGAATGTGCAGCTTAGGGCTGAGAAGACAAAATGTAAGATGATCAGTGTGATTAAAGAAGCAGTATTTGACAGGTCAGTTTGGCTTTGCTTGTGTTGGCTACCTTATATCTTTTGTGTATATCTTGTGTTTTAGGTAGAAGCATTGCATTTCGTGGGGAGCGGGGCAGTGATGAACCAGCCATTGAAATGATAAAGGTGTCTCATTTGAAGTAAGCAGATCAGTCAGGAAACTCGATGTGTTCTCTTATATTGAATTATGCTAATACCCTTGTAGCAGGCTAGAATAACCAAGCACATACAGGACTTTGTATAGAAAGAAGACACAGTTCAGTAAGCATTATTGAAATTTCAAGCAAACAAATTTTAATGTCCAGATAAAGAACTTGTGGATTGTTTTCCACTCAGATACACTGCTGTGCTCGTGGATAACAATAGGGAGTTATCATTGTGATATTGTGCCCATCATTTTTGTCCCCATTTCTCCCAGAGCCAGAGACTAGCTAATAACTCAATTCAAGGCTGGAATTACGGTATATATTATGGTCGATGTCATCATCATCATCAGGCGATCACTCGTGACCGAGTAAGATTGTCTTCCGGGATAAAAGGAGGAAATTCTAAAGAAGATTGTGTAGACTCTAGCGATGGGTCCGTAAGTGACTGTGGAGGCCAATTCTAGATCCACACAGCTTCCCACAGTGAGGACACAGGTTACCAGATAGAAGATGGTCCTGTAAAGGATTCATTTGACGTGCTTTTCGCCTAGCACGTTTCTCCCTTTCACCTTGCACTCGGGCTTCTTCAAAGTCCATGGAACCTTTGTGAAAGGCCAACCTCCATTTAGATCGTTCATGGGCCAGAGCTTCCCAGTTTTCGATGTTTATATTGCATTTTTTTAGATTAGCCTTATGAACATCTTTAAACCTCTTATATTGACCACCGATATTCCGCTTTCCATCCTTGAGTTGGGAGTAAAGTAACTGCTTTGGGAGACGGCAGTCAGGCATTCGAACAACATGACCGGTCCACTGAAGTTGGCGTTGAAGGATCATTTTTTCAATGCTAGTAGTCTTTGCTTCTTCCAGTACACTGACATTTGTTCGCCTATCTTCCCAAGTAATTTGCAGGATTTTCCGGAGGCAACGTTGATGAAACCTTTCAAGGAGGTGGAAGTGACGTTTATAGATAGTCCATGTTTCGCAGGCATACAATAAAGTTGGTAATACAATGGCTTCATAAACCAGTGTTTTGGTCTTCTTACAAATATCCCGATCCTCGAGCACTCTATGTTTCATTCGAGAAAATGCGGCACTTGCGGAGCTCAGACGATGCTGGATTTCACTGTCGATGTTAGCTGTAACAGAAAGATAGCTGCCAAGATAGAGAAAATGATCGACATTTTCCAGTATTGTCCCGCCAAGCTGGATAGATGGCATCACCAAAGGATTGGCTTGCACTTGCTGATGAAGCACTTTGGTTTTTTTGATGTTAAGTGAGAGACCAAGTTTTTCGTATGCTTCTGCAAAAGCATTTAGGATAGTTTGGAGATCATCCTCTGAATGTGCAGAGACCACATTATCATCAGCATACTGAAGTTCCACAACGGAGGTTGTAATTACCTTACTTTTTGCTTTCAGCCTGCTGAGATTAAAAAGCTTTCCATCTGTTCGATATATAATTCCCACACCGGTGGGAAGTTTCCCCTTGACAAGATGTAAAACCATGGCGATGAAAATGGCTCCCCCTTTCCTTGTGTTTCTTTCCTCCATTAATCTTTTCTTTCCTATGTTAATCTTAGCACTATGTAAGCCCTACCACCAATATCCCCATGCTCCCAGCTGTCAGTTAGAGACACAAAGGTCTGTAAAGGGCTCTATAACCATGTTTAGCTGAATGCACTTACAGAGATCCCATGATTGTGAATCCTGCCTTGTCCGGGCTTGGGACATTTGAGGGTGGGGCGGGTGTGTGTGTGGAATGGCAGTTGTTAGAGGGTGGCTGCTGAAAGGAATGTTAAACTAAAGCAGTATTCTCCAACCTTGGGTCCCCATATGTTTTTGGCCTACAACTCCCAGCATGCCCCAGCCATAAACATCTGGGGACCCAAGGTTGGAGAACACTGAACTAAAGGATTTTTTTAAAGAAACAAAAAACGCTGATTAGCTTCTGATGCCAATGGTAAGTCCTTCCCAAAGCCCCCCTCCCAATCGATGAATGGCTCCCTCAAATTTGTTACTTGGAAATGAGGGGTGATGAAGTGTGTGTGTGGGGGGGGCAGTATTTTCACTCGACCCTATGCTTACCTGAGAGCAACCGCACTGAACATGGTGAGACTTACTTCTTGGTAAGGATGCCTAGGATGAAGCTCCATGTGTCATAGTAACTACAGAAAATTAGCTATCCAGAATCCATATATATATATATGAGAGAATGATTAAAAAACAAACAAAAAAAACAACCTTCCATTTAAGATAAGACTTAAGACACTTCCAAATTCAATCATGCAACAACAACAACAAATGAAAATAGTCATTTAAGGCACACACCTCCCCCCCCCTGTAACTTCTATAACATGTAAACAGTAAATATATGTTGCACTCTTGACTATTGTGCTCACTTACAACTCTATCCTGGGCTTTTTTCCTCTTCTTCTTTTGGTCTTTCAGCCCCACCCTCCTCCTTTGTAAGAAGACAACTTCTTCTTTGTAAGAAGACAACTTTAAAAAAATCAGAGGTTGTCCGTCCCCCCCCCACCATGCAGGCCTTCACATCTCTAAGCAAAATGCATGACATGATGTCATTGTGTTTCAGTTTGCCCATCCCCACAAGTAACATCCATTAAAGTGGAGCAGGGGATGGGGTGAAACCACACACGGTATCACATTTCGCCTTACTAAAGGTTAATGGGGGACGATTTGCAGTCATTGCTTTTGGTGACGCCCATGCATTACACAGCTTCCATTCAGTTCTATAGCACTTAAAGGCCACTAGGAAATTCTCTTGCATATTTCTAACGTGGGAAATGCCTTTTTTAAATTTCAGGCAGTATTTGGCGGTTATATTTAAAGACAAACCTTTGGAATTATGGGATATCAGGACGTGTACTCTTCTAAGAGAAATGTCAAAAAGCTTCCCTGCTATTACTGCTTTGGTAAGGAGTTCTCTCGGTTTCTCATCAGATGTCTAAATGATAACTAATTCTTGTATAGCTTTAAATATGACTATTTGCTTGTGGAATTATTTATGGGATTTATATCCTCTAGTGTAGAAATTCCTTCTCTCTTTTTTCCCCTCTCTCAATGTAAATAGATGGGAAGGAAATGGAATCTGGCTCTCATATATTACTGTGTTTCATAACATTTTCTTTCCATGCAAGTAAATCTGAATGGAATTTTAGGGTTGATGAATAATCCTTAGACATAAAAGGTTATGGCTTCTTTTCTTCCAGGAATGGTCACCTTCTCATAACCTTAAGAGCTTAAGAAAGAAGCAGCTTGCAACCCGTGAAGCTATGGCCCGACAAACTGTGGTATCAGATACAGAACAAAGCAGTTTGGAGTCTTCAGTGATCAGGTATCAGCACCATTCTAAACTGATCGTGCAAACCGGGGTCTGTCTCTTACCCTTTTTTTTAACACACCATCTGAAAAAATAGGCAAGGAGCTACAGTGGGGCAGTGGGAACATTTCACTGTGTGCATGGAATTTATTTATTCCATTTCTATTCCACCTTCCTTCTATGGAACTCCAAGGTGGTGTACAGAGTTCTGAGCAATATCTCATCCAGGCACTAACAAGACTCAAACCTCCTTATCTTCAGCATAGTTGTTGCATCATTGTGCATTTAGGCCATCCCCTGGGACTAGGGAACATGAACTGAAAGCAGTTGCATTCTCTCCTAAGAAACTCTTTAGGTTCTAGTCTAAGTCTGTAAGCAACTTGTGTTTGCTTGTTTGTATTGCCCTTATTAAGAGATTACTTCTTTCCTTGATACATGTAATATATGTACCAAGGAAATATGTGTGTGTGTGTGTGATATACATGTATATTGCGTGAACCTGAGCTGTTCATTTTGAGAAGGAAAACTGCTTCTTGCTTTCTCTTCCAAAGCTTATTGCAGGAAGCTGAGAGTAAATCTGAATTGAGCCAGAACATTTCTGCTCGGGAGCACTTTGTGTTTACAGATACTGATGGACAAGTTTATCACTTGACGGTGGAGGGGAATTCGGTCAAAGATAGTGCAAGAATTCCTCCTGATGTAAGTTTAGTGTTGAATGTCTCTTTTGTATTATACTTTACAGGTTTTTTTTTAAAGCTGACAGTGAAAGTACCTACTATAACACTCCTCCTGAGTCTACTTACACTCTCTACCTTTCTTTTCTCTCTATCTCAGGCCATCTTTGTTCCTTTTTTTTAAATAATACTCTTGTAATGTTGAATATCTTCCTTTCTGCTCAATCAATATATAACTCTTGGTAGTTACCCCAGTCATATTTTTGTCAATTAGTCTTCATCCTCCCATTTTACCCATGTTGCCCACTCGTGCGCAACACAGGTCATCTTTTACAATGACAGGAGGCAATAGTGCAAGTTAAGTAGTTATCTATGGACTTTGAATCCATAGATGAGATCTTGAATCCATTGTTGCACATCTGAGGATTGCTTTGACTTACAGTTTTTAAGAATGTATAACATCTTAGTAGCCAATGAAACCACACTTCATGAGTTGGGAGTCAATTGCTATGCCTTGGGATTCATCCAATTATCGCACGAGGTGTCAAAGTATCATAAGACAAACTAAATGTCATGATTGCATTCTTATTTGACTTGTGCCCAGACTTGTGGGCAATCCAGTATCATTTGGTACATCCCGGAGCTTATCTCATGACTAACTTAAGTGCCACTGATTTATTATTTATTTATTTATTATATTTATACCCCGCCTTTTTTCCTTCAAGGAACCCAAGGCGGCTTACATAATCTTCCTCCTTCTCTCCATTTTATCCTCACAACAACTATGTGAGGTGGGTTAGGCTGAGAGTCAGTGACTGGCCCAAAGTCACGCAGTGAGTTTCATGGCTGAGCGGGGAATAGAACCCGGATCTCCCGAGTCCCAGTCCAACACTCTCACCACCATGCCGCACTGGCTCTACTGTATGGGTCTACTCTAAGTATGACTAAGGCCAAATCCAACCCTCTCACAGCAGTCATGAGCTATGAACTTCAAACCATTTGCTGAAGACAGTGGGATTACTCCAGTCAGTGAGACTTCAGAATCTGCTTCCTTTCAGCCCCTTCATATTACAGTAGCATGCCTAAATAAGGCATTCTATTTGAAATCATAGTATGTACGTGAAATGCTGACCTCCTGTGGCCATACCAATTTTTTTATAACCAACAACTTTCAATTGTTGAAATGTTTTAAATGGCAGCCCTTGGCCACATTCCTGAAGCTGCTTATTTGGGGCCATTTCTACCAACTTTACTACCTTTGGACTGTGTCATTTCAGGGTTTGCCGTTTTAGAGTTCAGTCCTCTTTTGGATAAGAGCAGTAATCACCTTAAACATTCCCAAAAAGAATGAATATGAGATTTTCCGTACTTAAATCCAGGTAAAAAAAGAAGCGAAATTAGCTCCTTTTCAGCCTTACTAACCATGTATTATTTGGCCACTAGTCAATTAGAAACCTGACAGGAATCTCATCTGTCTTCTAAAGTGCATGGATTACTCTGGTGAAGACATGAAGTCATCCTTGTAGTAGCACAGCATGTTGCCTATGGGCATTTATACCCTAAATGACTTATGTTTGGCTTCCAGATGCCATTACATTACACTACAGTAGTGCTGCATCAAAGTATTTGACCCAGACTTTTTTTGGAATTTTGGGGATGGATGGGATAAAATACTGTTTAAGGGGGGTGGCTCAGTAACTCCTCTTCCTGTCTTCTAGGCCACACCCTGTCTCTGATCCTACTTACCAGCTGTCACTAACCCCCCATCATCCCATTCTGGCTCCTACGGTCACTCATTCCTTTGTTACACAGAGATAATGGCAGCATTCACAAAGAGAGCCAGCTATTGGGGATCCAGCCTCTGATGGTTTTAGTATATATCGTAGAGCAGATTGTGGGCTGGACTGATGAGAATAATCATAGCAAAACTTCTCCTTTATTTTATGGACCTTTGTTCTCAGGCATTTAATACAATATAATCTGTTGCTACAAGTATTGATGCAGAATTTAGCAGCACTGAATCTACTTGAGTCACACCTTTTAAGTGACTGTCATTGATAGTAAAGGGAGAGGTTTGGTCATGTAACAAATACATCTGTGTTATGCTCTATATGGATAGATATGTGTATGTGCGCTAACTAAATGACTAGTTATTGGTGACTGGCTTTGAGGATCACAGCCTCTGAGTATGGTAATGTATAGCATGTCTGTTTTTTTCTCTCCCAACATTTTACATGTTTTATCGAAACAATTAGCTTTGTTGCAGACAACCTTTTTATTCAGCTGTTAGATTAAAACTGTGTTCTCCAACCTTGGGTCCCCAGATGTTTTTGGCCTACAACTCCCAGCATGCCCCAGCCAGCTATGCTGGCTGGGGCATGCTGGGAGTTGTAGGCCATAAACATCTGGGGACCCAAGGTTGGAGAACACTGAACTAAAGGATTTTTTTAAAGAAACAAAAAACGCTGATTAGCTTCTGATGCCAATGGTAAGTCCTTCGGAGTTGTAGGCCATAAACATCTGGGGACCCAAGGTTGGAGAACACTGAACTAAAGGATTTTTTTAAAGAAACAAAAAACGCTGATTAGCTTCTGATGCCAATGTTAAGTCCTTCCCAAAGCTCCCCTCCCAATCGATGAATGGTTCCCTCAAATTTGTTACTTGGAAATGAGGGGTGATGAAGTGTGGGGGGGGGCAGTATTTTCACTTAGATTAAAACTGTGTTCTCCAACCTTGGGTCCCCAGATGTTTTTGGCCTACAACTCCCAGCATGCCCCAGCCAGCATAGCTGGCTGGGGCATGCTGGGAGTTGTAGGCCAAAAACATCTGGGGACCCAAGGTTGGAGAACACTGGATTAAAAGAAAAGGTAATGGAGGTTGATTAGTAATTGATCCTTGGCTTCTCTGTTTCCTATGGCAAGCATGTAGTTTCTGTTTCCCACTAAGGCATATTAACCCTTTTATTGACATTTGAGCTCCAGAATTTGGGTGCATTCATTTTACATGGTGGGGGGGGGGATCATAGTTTACACTGCAGCACACATGGTCCTGTGCTGTTACACTATGATAAAGAAAATTCAGGCCTCAAATCTATACAAAAATAAGCCACCTTACTCTTAAAGATGGCCTAAAATATTTTAAATAAATTACTTACTCTAGTCAACTCTCTTGTATTCATAGTGCAAGAATTTAACTAATTCTTTATGATATTGGGTTATAATAAATGCAGGCCATAATGCAGTCAGGAGACTGAAAAGGCTAGACCCCACTGATTATAAAAAAATACAAGTCTACAGAGTATGGCTTAGATCCTAAGATAAGTTAACTTCGGGTACAGTCCTATATTTAGGCAGTAAAAATGTCCTACAATTCCCAGCATGCTGCAGCCAGCATGGCTGGCTAAAGGGGAGTTATAGGACTTTTTTCTGTCTAAATATGAATAGCATTGCACCCTTAAGGAAGTTCAGTAAAGGAAAGGTTCCCATCCCCTCTTCCCCCCTTAAGCCCCCTGGAAAGTGTCTCTAGAGGGTCATGGAACCTTCTGAATAATGTGAGATGGGATGTGATGGACTGCTGTGGAAGGGGGAATTGCCCCAAATTGGACAATTTGGGGTGTTTCCCAGATACAAGCATATGTATGTTTTAAGTGACTACTTATTTCTATCTGTTTTGTGCTACATTAATGTCTGCTTTTGAAATCTTTGTAGGGAAGCATGGGCAGTATTACATGCATTGCCTGGAAAGGAGATATCTTGGTTCTCGGAGATGTTGATGGAAATTTGAACTTCTGGGATTTAAAAGCCAGAGTATCCAGGTAGTAATCTTCATAAAATTCCACTGAGGCCCAGTTCATACATGACTCAGGTGGTGTGATTGCCACCAAGAAGTCAGCTTGTGTGTGCCTCAATCGGTGTGGTAAGTCACTTTGTGTGGTACTTCAGCACTCACGTGGTTTGGTGTAATTGAGAACTGCCCAGGGAAAACCCCTGCAGAAAACTGTGTGTCTGTGGATTAGATTTGTTTGTTTGTATTTAGTCTTCAGATGATTGCAAAGCAAAAGTTTGAAAAACAAAAGGAGCTTCAAATGTGAATGTATGAGTAGAAGTGCCCTGGCATTTCTGAAAACCAGCCAAACTACATGGTAGCATTTCACAGAATGGTTTACTATGCAGATGGGAGGTCAGTGCTGGTTTGACTTCTTGGTGGCTGCTACTCTGCCCAAATTATTTATGAGCTGAGCCAATCCATAACATGTGCTTGAAATAATTTTGCTGCATAAGCAGGTCAGACTGAAGTTGTCTGTGAGAATGCTAGTTCATACGACTTTGTTTTTAAAATCATTTATACAGTACATGTCTGGAAAGATTGCCACAGATATACTGGGGCTATGCTCATAGTAAGCTGGCACAGTACTGTTGCCTTTAGTGATGCTTCACTACATTTCCATTTAGATGGTCTCTAAAATGTAATTCTTCCATCTGTGCCATATCACAACATAAAACTCTTTTAAAGGAAAATGTGCACTGTTAATCTCTTTCCAGGGGCATCCCCACACACCGAGGCTGGGTGAGGAAGATACGTTTTGCCCCTGGGAAGGGAAACCAAAAACTGATAGCAATGTACAATGATGGGGCTGAAGTTTGGGATACAAAGGAGGTAGATATCTATTTTTTTTGTAACTTTTCAATTTGTTCTAAATAGGAAGGTTGAAATTATACTTAATTGTGTTTACAGGTAACATTTTATGCTACTGGAGAGTCATACCTTTCACAAAGGGGTTTATACCTTTCCTGGCTCTTTCAGTTAAAACACATTTCTCACAGTTCTAATGCTTAGTAATGTTTCTATCTGCAGTTACTGAATTGTGAATTGTCCAAACACACACGCACGCACACACACAGACACACACACAGGAACGATACCACGAGGACGATGTAAAATCAGGGAGGACGATGTGGGTCAGCTGGAAAAAACAGGAACAAAGAGACCGAAGGCGGAACCTAGGAGCTTAAATAAGCTCTTACCGTGTCCCCGCCATTTTGAGCCATTGGCTCGTTACTAGTGACCCAGCTGCCTGACTCCTCTCTCCTCCCCCACGCGCAAGCCTTCTCCCCGGCCCCAGGTGAGGGGCCATTGGAAGTTCTTTCTCACAGTTCTAATGCTTAGTAATGTTTCTATCTGCAGCTACTGAATTGTGGATTGTCCGTGTTTTTCAAATACTTGGCCTTTGCTTAATAGGCATATCGCCCTGTGATCCTCCCTATAAGGGATGCCTCTAGTGGTTCATGGGTTGCAAAAAGGCTAGACTGAATGAAGTAGTGAAGATCTGGAAAGCAAATTCAACCACATTCTTTCAGGGTGGGATTGATTTTAAATAAATGATTTAAAGCAGCAAGACAAAAGGCTGATTTAAACCATTTTAAAAGCGCAATCCTAGATGGCGCCTGAAGGCAATAGGATGCTGGGTTTCCTCCTCCAAAGCTGGAGAGAGTGCTATGACCTTGGAAGGGAAATCTGAGTGGGGATTTTTCTCCCTTCCCCTCACCTCCACCAGAGAAAGCTCCACAGTGGCTTCCTCTCCCAAGGTTGGTGACCGCTGGATCCACAAGCCTCTCCGCTCCTGTCCCTGCCCCCAGCATTGTGATTCAGCTAGACAGGCTCAGAGGCCCACCTAGCGAGATATGCAGTTAAGGAAGATTGAGAGGTGAAAATAGCCTCCATCAGTGCTGCTGGTAAAAGCCCAGTGGGGCATTGGATACTCTGAAGTCTTCGATCTTGGAGGCTTCTGTCATTTGGGCATCAATCCCATAGGATTGCACCCTACGTCAAGTTTCCCATTGATACTGTGGAGAGAAAGCCTGACAGAACACATACTCCCCCCCCCCCCAGTCAGCTGCATAATCTCTGCCCTCGGCAGAGATGCTCAGTTCTGGGTAGGCATTTGCATCCAGATCACCTCCTGGATGCAAACGAGTTGTCAAATCCGGGACACATTTACATTTTTGCCTCAATGGTCTTCCCCCAAGCATTCTCAAGGAGCTGCCAAAATGCCCTCAAGCACCCTCCGAGTACCGTAGCGCCGTGGCATCAAGAACCTCTGTGCCCCTGCTGAGCAGAACCAGTTCGCCCTGCCATCAAAGGGAGGGGGGTGGGAGTGAGAGGAGGGGACGAGGGAGGGTGTAAAAGAACCACCCGAATTCCATTGAGGTTGTTGGGAACCAGGTGCGAAGCTGCACGGAGTGGGTCAACGGCTCCAGCTAGCCCGAGAAGATCAACCCCCAAGCGGTCTGCCTGGGTGATATTCGTAAGTCCAGCTAGTTCCATAGCAGTAGGCTAGAGTAGATTCTTCGTTGTTAGATAAGTTTAAGCTTAGGTTCTTTTATTTTCTGTAGGTCCTGCCTGTGCTTTTGCAAGCCTCATTGCCTTCAATTGTGGATTGCATTTTCTCACCTTGACTGTTTTATTGACTGGACTGTAAACTCTCCTATCTCCCTGACCCGATTCGCTCAGTTAAACTTTTGTAAACAATTGGTCAAGTTCCTTCTACGGTGTTCTAACTCAGTGCTAATCCAGTGCGGTGTCCTGAAATAACCCAAGAAGCGCAAAAGGGAGTTTTGGCGCTTGCCGGTTTACTCTTTAACTCCCAAACTCGTGGAAAAGGACCAGCGGCAGGCAGTCCTTCACAGATACTACTTCATGTATTTCTCAAACGATGGCACAGAATTGACCACTTAACCATGTTAATTTACAACTAAATAGAGCATGTACACTGTTTAATTTTTACAACCACCTGAATACATTTTGCATGCTTTCCTTTTTTTTACCTATTGAGGAAATTTCTTTAAAATATTATCATATAGGCTCTTTGTTACAACTAGAAGCCATGACCATTTGTGATGTTAAGTATGGAACTATGATAACCTGCACACTGGATAGATTTGTCTTTTCTTCTTTCTGCTTCACTCTAGCTCTACCTTCACAAACGCAAAGTATCAAGGAAAATTAAATGTGCATGACTGATCTGTCAAAGTAAAGTCTGGTAGTTACAAGACTGACTAGAGCAGTTTATTTTTATCAGGTGAAAATGAATTTTTATTTAAATTATTTATTTCATTTCATTTCTATACTGCCCAATAGCCGAAGCTCTCTGGGCGGTTCACAGCAATTCACAAAACACAAATACAATAATAAAATACAGCATAAAATACAGATACAATAAAATACAGCATAAATTTTCAGTATACAAAATTTAAAACAGTTTAAACAGCTAAAACAATTTCAATAATTAAAAAAAACTAGTCCTGTTAAAACAGCTGACATGTCCCATCATTTGCCATTAAATGCCTGGGAGTAGAGGGCAGTCTTAACCTGGCGCCAAAAAGATGACAATGTTGGTGCCAGGTGGGCCTCAGTGGGGAGATCATTCCATAATTGGGGGGCCACCACTGAGAAGGCCCTCTCCCTTTTTGTCACCCTCTGAGCCTCCCTTGGAGATAGCACTCAGAAGAAGGCCTCAGATGTAGATCATAGTGTCCAGGTAGAGTCAAGTCAGGAGAGGTGTTCTGTCAGGTATTGTGGTCTCAAGCCATGTAGGGCTTTATAGGTTAAAACCAGCACCTTGAATTGGGCTTGGAAGCATACAGGCAGCCAGTGCAAGCAGGCCAGAATTGGTCTTGTATGTTCTGGTCCCAGTTACTAATCTGGCAATACTGTCACACTGAAATCCAGATATTAGGAGCAGATGGGGCCTAGAGGACAATCCCATCCAGGTATGGATATGTTTCTGAGAATCATAGACACAAAGGTTAATTCCAATACAGTATATATATTCTTATACTGTATTGGTAAGACCATAAAAAATGTCTTACATGTATGATCAAAAGTAATAGGTATAAAAATGTATTAAATAAATAAATAAAAATAGATAATAGATGTACATGGAAAGGGAGAGATTTTTCTTGATTGTAATAACCTTTGTAAGTATGTTGCATCTAAAATATGTTGCATCTTTAAGGTACAAATGGTAAGCAGTTTAAGAAGTGGCAGAAATGTTAACTTCCGAGTACTTGATGTTGACTGGTGTACCTCGGATAAAGTGATCTTGGCATCAGATGATGGATGCATCAGAGTGCTAGAGATGACAATGAAATCAGCATGTTTTAGAATGGATGAGCAAGAATTGTCAGGTATGGAAAAACATCTAGCGATACAATTCATTTTTTTAAATTAAATTGCATTAAATGACACTTGAAATGGTAGAAGTAGCCAGAGGATGAGAGAAATGCAGTTTATCCACTGGGGTTGTGCAAGCTTCATAGCATAGGCATAAGAACTCGAGTGGTTTTAAATTGTTTCTCATCCTAAAAAGACAATATTTTCTGTCAAGGAAACCCCATTAAGCACAGAGTTTGAGGAATAAGGTTAGGGAAATGTAAGTGCCAAAAAGCAAGGAAGTTGCTGCCCTGAATCACTAACGTTACTTTTGGAGCATGAAGTAGTAAAAAGAGAGAGGTCTCCATAGCCAGTCCCAAGTATACACCATAACGAAGGCTCACAGATAAGTAAGTACATCATGTTTTAAAAGATACCATTTCTTCTCGACTGTTTTCACAAAATACTAATTGCATGCATTTAACCTGAATTATGTATGCAAATGTTGGCTCAGATCCAAAGATCCCTGTTTGCAAGTGGAAGATGACTTCTGTACCTGCTTTTGAGGGAGTTGCCACTTTCTTCCTTGCTTTATCCCCCTGCATCATGCTGCATGCTGCTCTGGAGCATCCCTTGATCTTCAGGGGCATGCAGGTAGGGATGTCACCGTTCTGTTTTTGTTTTGTTTTTGCATTCTGGAACGGTGAGCCGGAGGGAGCTAAAGGAGAAAGTTCGCGAGCAGACTCGCGTGAGCAGAACAAGGCGAGTTCGCACTTGCTGAACGGTTCTCCAAAAATTTTCACATAACCCTAGCGGGGCTACAGTAGGAAGGGGAGGCCAGAAAAGCCCTCGCGCATGAGCAAATATGTGAGAGAAGAAGGCATGGACATCTTTGGAGCCAAGTCTTTTCCATGTTCAATTTAAAAATGTCTATCTTACCATTCAGTAATTATGCTCTTCATCATTAGAAAAGTGCCTAATACTGTACTTTTTTTTAGTGTGTTTAAAAAACAACAACACCTACTGTATTTTCCAGAACTATTTTTGTTGTTTTGTTTTTATTATATGTTTGCTTTGTGTTTAGCATTTTTATTGTAAGTCATTATTGGGGTAAAATAAGAATAATATAAAAATTAAAAAAATTAAAAAATAGAATTGAATATTTGCCTTAAAGAGCAATGATTCCATAACAGTAATGTAGAACAAAATAAACATTTCTTTAGAGAAAAGTTCCATCTTTTGCAGCTTAGACTAACAATGCAGTCCTCTACTGTGGTTCATCTTCTTGTTGTGAATATCCACACGATATTGTCCATTTTCCCAAGAATTGTGCACCCTTTGGGACTTTAGACTTGTTTATTTTCAAATACCTGTCCTCCCTGCTACATGGAGAACTGCTTTTCAGTTCTTTGAGTTTTTTAAACAAGCTATTTATATGGCACAGCACGGGGTGTGGGGTATGGAAATGTTCCCCCACAAAAAAGTCCGCAATTCCACCTCAAAACCTTTGCATTAAGTTAAACAGCTCTTTGTATCTCAGCCAGTGTTTTTAAAATCTATCAGATTTATTTTATAGAAGTTAAGTTATGGAAAAGTGCCTTCACTCTTTATACTTTTGTCATTAATCAATATTTTTACCGTCAGTATCATTATCATAACAAAAAGACAGTTCCCCTCTCACACCACATAAGTATACACAAATGTATGCTGGCTCTGGAGTAGCAAACCTACATTATTTCAAGAAAAATCTTATAATGAAACTCTGATGGACTACAGGGAACTAACCCACCTCAAATCCATGTTGAACTTTGTGTGAAGCCATGCCACTGAACAACCTAGTTGGAAGGGATCAGTGTATACCGCTTTACCTTAGATGCCACTTTTGTCTCTTCTATTAAGAACAGCTAATGGTTAAGAGTATAGGCTATGGGTCAGGTAGTCTTAATCATACCGCTATCTCTCAGCCCCGCCATCTGCAGTATGGACATTTGCAGTGTTTGGGACTGAAGTTCTTTTTGGGAAATTGTAATCAAGGCAAACTATAACAAATTCTAGTTGCCGGTACATAGTAAGTAACCAAAGTTCCCAGCAAGCCTCAGCTGTCTTTATCCATATTTGTGATTCTTTCATCCTTACAGATTGACATTATGATTTTTTCCCTCCCCTTTTTGTTGCTAGAACCTGTGTGGTGCCCATATCTTCTTGTTCCAAGAGCTTCCTTAGCTTTAAAAGCATTCTTGCTTCACCAACCTTGGAATAATAAATATTCTCTGGATATTTCAGACATGTAAGACTCCTTTTTAATATTCAAACTTCTGGTTTTATGAAATGGCAACATACAAACTAAGGGCAGTTAGGGATGTGTGGGTGAGTCATAAGGTCCAACTACATTCAATTCAGATTTGAATTCCATACATTTTAGAAGTGGTTATTGATCATCATTTAGTGTGCCTATCCATAGCCAGAGCATATTTTCTCTTGCTCACATTGCATTTCTTTTAAGTGGCTCAATTCAGCTAGGTCATGAATTGCAGAACATACTAGAATGGCCCACTGGTTCCTTGCATACATGCCCAGAGAGTAGGGGTGGGCAACCTATGGCCTTCAAAACATTTTGGCCTACAACTCCCATCAACCCTAGCCAGCATAGACAATGGTGAGAAATTATTGAAGTTGTAGGCCAAAGCATTGGAGGGCCACAAGTTTCCCACCCCTACCATAGAGATTCTTCCTGTTCACATCAGTGCAAGGAGCAGCTGTACCTACACATCTCTTCATTTTCCCCTAGCTGATACCTCCACAGGACCGAGTAGGAAGGGAAAATGTGCTTGTATATTATGTACATGTGCAAAATAAAGCATGTACTGACCTCTGGATCAAGGATAGTATGTGCAGGCATTTACTTTTAACTTGTTCAGTTACCATTGTACAAAGAACTTAACAAAATGAAAAAGACATCAATACTTGCATTTTAGCTTGTTGCTGAAATGCCTTAGTGATGTATGAAATTACAGTAGCGAAGTATGAAAATTCAATATGTAAGAACACAAGCAAATGCAGTTTGGGGTGGGGAGCCCAAGATGTGCTTTTCGGGTTCCCAGATTTGTGACTGCAGATGGGATGTGTTGCGGATTTCTAAGTGTTCCCTGTACCTTTATATGTGTGGATCTGTCCCTAACGTTGCATTTAAAAAGGGAAATCCATGGGCTCTCTGTTTGCAAAGAGTCCCTGTTTTGCGGCCCCTCACAGTACTGATCTGAAATGGAGAAGAGAAGAATTGACTAGAGTGACTCCAGTCCCTCTTCTCAACATCCGAGAGCTGATCCAAGCTTGAAGGAATCTACTTCTCTCCAGCCCCAGTTGCTCTTTTTAATGCTGAGCACGTAGGGTGTGCAGCCTTCTGTGCCATGTGCTGTACTCTGGATCAGCGTTGGGATATTTATCCTCTGACTGCTAATATTTGCCTATTAAATCTTAATGTTTGCTTTGCAGAAATTATCCAGAGAATGAAAATGTTAAAAATCTACTGCAAGAACAGTTGCACTCGTTGTCCAAGTGAGCACATTTCAGTTGATGTATTATAATACCAAAATACGTTAGTAAACATTACTTTTGTTGCTATGATACTACCCAATAGGCATGTTTAGAGTTAACTATGTAGGCAGCGATCTTGAATTTTGTTTTTTTTCCCAGGAAATATAGTCAGGGTGATAACTTTATACATGTGTAGTAAGGATACTTAGAACATCTTCATTGGTTCTCAGTATCAGGTTTACATTTCACTTTTTGTGTTGGTATTCCTACTTGCAGCCATCTTGATCTGGCAGCCAGATCAGTATTAAGTACTGGCAAAGTTAATGAGTGTGATAATATGACAACTCTCTGACCTAGTTCACACATCATGCTAAGCCACTGTGGGTTGTCACCATGGATGACTGCAGGGTGGCTTAGTGTGACATCTGAACCTGGTGCAGCTTTTCCATTATGGGTTGTTTGTCACAAACAAGCCATCCCGAGAACCCAGGCCTTGCAGTAGGGTTGTTTAGGGTGGCTTGTTTTCAGGGTGGCTTGTAATGACGTCCAAACCTGGCAAAGTTGCTTCAGTGTGGGTTGTTCAAAAAGGCGAGCAAGCCGCCTGTCAAGAGCTACAAAAAGCCCTGCAGCTAGTGCTACTGCCATCCACCCTCTTCTTCTGTTGTCAGTACTGTCAGTATTCGCCCCTTCACCAATACTGCACTGACAATTGGCAATGTCCCTATCACGTTGGCAGCCCTTTTAAAAATTATTTTTCAGTTCTTAAAAACTGCACAAATGGGTTCGTGCTTTTTTTATTTGCTTGTTTTTCCTTTGGTCCTGCACAAGTGTGCACATTCACAGGACTGCAGCAAGGCATATTCTCCTATTTCATTCACATACTTCATTGTTTGTTAAATTGGCAAAGCAGAAATAAGCTCCACATACTCCTGCCGTAATTATACCCACAGAAAAAACTCCCATCTCGTTCAGTCGCCTCTTCCGAAGTTCGCTGTCAAGGGAAGCGCCGAAGTAGAGGAGGATTTTGACAGCTAGCATGTTATGAGAGGGGGAATTAGACAGGTGACATTTCTAAACGTACAGAGGGCATGTTGATGTGTTTGGGTACCATACTAGCTGCCGTCACACTGGTACAACTGAACAATGTAAACTGTGATCCTGTGAATGTGTGCATTTGCGAAGGACCGAAGAAAAAACAATTTAAAAAAAATATCTATCCCATCTGCACAAATTTGAAGCCTGGGGGGGGGGGGGGAAGAGCTCTTGGCCATCAGGGATACGAGGATCCAAGAGGACTGTGCCGCAAAGGCTTCTGGAGCAGGTGGGAGGATGGGGAAAGAAGCCACGCCAAGCCGCTGTGCACCCAGTCATCTCTTTCGAGTACTGTGGCTTGTTCAGCGAACAACCAGCCCACAGTGGCTTATTCTCAGGGTGACTCAGCATGGCGTACAAACTCACCCAATACCTTTCGTACCATGTTTCAGTTGTTATATTTTGTATGTTATGCTTTTTCATTCATATAAAAAAAGTATGAAAATAGTTTCCTTTTCAGTAAAAACTTAAAAATCTGATATCTGGGTGTGAGGCACATAATGTGCTTGAATATGGTACACAGCAAGATGGTTTTATCTTTTTGCAGTGACATCAAGAAACTTTTACTTGATCAAGAGTTCTCCCTCTTGCAGCGATGCCTATTGGTTTCAAGGTAATAGAAATGTGTTAAAGTCAAAAGCACTTTGTATTTATCTTTCAAATAATTTTCATGTAGTTTTATGCCTGAACATAGGTATTTCAGTTAAAAACCAGTAGGGCTATTTAATCTTTGGATTAAGGTAATATAAGTATATACCCACCGCTTGCACAACAGAGATTAAATGCCTTCTATTGAAAGCCCTGAAATGAGAAGAAACATTTGTTTATGGATTGGGACCGGTAGCAGAGCTCCCCTACGCGAGCTCCGTTGAACTGCTGATGCTTTCTGCTTGTTTCAGGTTGTTCCTGGAAGTACTAACTCTGAATTGCACAAGCAGGTCTCGCTTGCGGAACAGAATGAGTGGGGACACAGCACCCTGTTGGATACTGTCCAGGATTAGACAAGCTTGGCAGTTTCAGAGTTAACATGTTTTCAGTTGATTATCCTTAGCAAGTATGTGAGAGAATGAAATGGAACTAATAAATAGTGACAGCAAACCTGAAGATGCCCCAGCAACCCCAGTGGAAGAGGGTTGAACTCTGTTGAAATAGATGAGTGGTTGTCAGCATATCATGGGTTGATATGCTGACAACCACTCATGCTGACAAGCATATCATGGGTTCTTTGGGTTACTAAAATTAGTGTGTCGAGTTTTCAGTAACTTTGTATTTCTCTCTTAAATTTAAACAATGTAAGGGAAATACATGATATTGTCCTTATATTTTTACAAATAGTACAATTAAAAAATTCTATAAAATATAACATTTAAATCACATTAAGTGTGTTTTATTTTATCCCCTCAAATATTTGAGGTCAAATACTTGTGGTGTATTGGGAGAAAAAATTAACATGGGGTACTTTTTTTTAGCATTGTTTACTAAATGCAAGTAAAATAAACATGCTAAATTAGAATTCTCTAGGGCCAGGGTGGGCAACTGTGGCCGTCCAGTTGTTTTGACCCACAACTTCCCATCAGCCCTAGCCAGGAAGGTGAAGGATGATGGGAATTCTAGGCCAAAATGTCTGGAGGGCCACAGATTGACCACCCCTGCTCTAGGACATCAGAACATTTTCCTATACAAATGAACCTAATTTGCATTGGAATTTTTATAATAAAAAAAATATTTTAGAGCATTGTTTTTTCTTTGTTTTTTGTAAAGTTATGTGCAGCATCTGTTGTGAAGCAAGTGGGTTAAAACTATCCTATTCAGCCTCTAACTGCCTAGCAAATCACCTCTAGGTTTTCGCTGGTGCAAATTTGCACATGTGCAAGATTTATGGGGTTGTTCCCACTGCCTTAAGATCTATGGGGCACCCTGCCTTGGCCACTGTATGTGAGCGGTTCTTGATGTGTGGGGAAATTGTCCCATCTATTTTCCAAAGTAGCAGGGTGCCAGGTAGGCGGTGTCACTTGCTCTTTATCTCTTTTTCTTTCATTCTGAGTTTCAACAAAACAAAATCGTAAAAAAGAAAAAAAAAAGGAGAAAAAGATATAGATACACACACACACACCAAATATCCATGTATATATCCATTCAAGAGTGGCATCTATATGCCATCCGTTCAAATGTTGAAAGAGTTGTTAGGTCCTCAATCCATAGCATTATAGGGGATGAGCATTTATCTGTCCATTGTTGTAATATTAGTCTTTTAGCTGTCAAAAGGGCATGGAAAATGTGTTTCTATTTACCGTGTGTTAACTTCCAAAAAGCAGATAGATAATTTAAATGTACGTGTGCATCAGTAAGTATTAAAGAGTGTTCCAATACAAAGTTTATCTGTATTATAACCTCCTCCCAAAAAGAGGCAACTACTGGACATTGCCAAAACATGATTAACAGAAGTATTATCAGTAGCACACCTCCAGCAGTTAGCCGACTTAAACACACCCTTATTAAAGAGACATTGCAGCTTCCAATGGAAACGAAACATGAGTTTTTGTTGAATAAGACGTAACCTAAGATCCATTGAAGCTCTTTATCTTTACATAAAAATGGTGCATTGCAGAACAGTTGATATATTTTCCATATTCTGCCTACTTTCAGGAGGAGGAGGAGGAGGATCTTGGCAGTCAGACTTCTAAAACTTTAGATGCTATAGAACCATTAATTTAGACTTTTGCTTTTCCCAGGCTATATGGGGATGAATCTGAACTGCATTTCTGGACAGTTGCTGCCCATTATTTGCATACTTTTTCCCAGGAAAAAACATTAACGATAAAAGCAGAAGGCAACATTTCTCAAGAAAAATGGATCAATCCACTAGATATATGTTACGATACACTGTGTGAAAACTCCTATTTCCAGGTATTGCAAGATTTTCAAATTAGTAAAATAGGTCAATTCAGTAAAGGGAGTACTTTCACTTTAATATAAAGATTATTTTCATTTTGGGATTTTATATGTACAAACATTTATAATTTTATTGCTCATGTACCTAAATATGTGCACTGCTTACTTTGCTTCGGGCATTGCAATTCTGCCTTTGTTGAATTTGTGTGAGTTCTGTCACTGATAGAAATGGGGATAGGATTTATTCTTAGTTTATTTTGTATTTATAGCCACACTATCTCATAGCCTTGTGCTCAATTAAAATAGTTTTACTCCAAAGAACAGCTGAATCACTATCCTCGGTTAACCAATAATGAATTTGAGGAGTTTACAAAAACAAAGGAGTTACACCAAAACGTTTCTGCCTTCTGATGTATAAACATGTAAGATTGATAACTTGAGTGCCAGACAAGTCTGCAGCCATTTCCCTTGCCATAATCCAAAAGTGAAACGACATCAATACCTAAGTTCATCGGTAGTATAAAACAGGAGAAGTTTAGTCTTAGATGGTGGCCATGTTCTTACCATATTCATACTCTACCTGTACCTACAGCTATATTTTTGAGCAAAGCCTTAGTCCTCTATCCTTTGGCTAGAGTCATGTTCCTTCCTGCTTATCTTCCCAATTCTCATTGTGACTCCCTTACTACTTGCCATAACTGTGTTACCAAAATTCTTCAACTTGCTAGCCACTTTTTAGTTCCCTTAACTTGCTCTCCCTTCCTTTTAACATCCATCAAAAACTTCTCACCTTCAAGAGTTTTCATCAGCAGAATTTTAAACCCTTTCACAGTTCAATACTATGCACATCCACTGTGAAATAATTCCCATGGAGTTCAGTGAGAGTTACGGTACTCCTGGGTAAATGTGTATTGGAGCCTTAATCACCCACATCACACCTACTTTTCTGTGTCTTTTACCTGTGAGTCCTCTATCCCTGTCTGTCCCTGTTTCCCTTCCTTTCTTAGAGCCAATTTACCTCATTGTTTATTGATATGAAGAATATACTTGGACTAACATGTCCATGTAAGGGACTCTTTCATACACCTTCCCATGTGAAAATGACTTGGTGACGTTATGAGGAATTTACACCATTGAAACATAATAATAGGTCCTGAGATTGTGAACCTCTGAGACTGACATTGTCTGTTTTATATAGCAGCAGTATTCATATTTCTTTTATGAATAATAAATCTCAGTTTCTTATTCATTTGCATATGATTCTCTGCAGAAATTCCAGCTTGAAAGAGTCAATCTCCAAGAGGTTAAAAGATCAAATTATGATCACACCAGGAAATGCACTGACCAGCTGCTACTTCTGGGGCAGGTTTGTGTTGCAATTTTAGCTTGGCTTATATTGCTATTTTAGGCTTTTTACAGTTGCATTTCTTCAGTTTGGGGTAATGCAAGCAGTTTATTAGCAAACTGAAGCAAAATTAAGTTGCATTGACAATAGGTATTGTTACAGTGTTATTTCATTTTCCCTCAAAATAAATAACTGCCAAACTAGTGTGGTGGATTTTCTGAGTGAATAGGATGCATTGAAAGCTATGTAACTTTATTTTTATCCCCTTCCCAGACTGATAGAGCTGTGCAGTTGCTTCTGGAGACGAGTGCTGAGAACCCCTATTACTATTGTGATTCACTCAAGGCATGTCTGGTTACAACAGTCACTTCCTCAGGTCCTTCCCAAAGTACCATCAAATTGGTAGCCACCAACATGATTGCAAATGGAAAGCTAGCAGGTGAGATGTTCATTCTCTTTCTTGAGCACAAAATAATGGCTGCAACTTTGAGTGAAAGCCCCACTGAACTAAGTGTAGCTCAGTGCTACATAAAGTAGGGGCAGAACTGCTAAAAACACTTTCTTGGAAAAATTATAAACCTGAAGTATCTGCTTAAAACTGGATCCTGAGCCATGTACTTTGGGAAAAATTTCTGTTCAAGGTGGTGACTTTAGTTTTAGAAATGTGTTTGTTTGTTTGTCTACAGGCCAGTGTAATGCGTAATGAAGCCTGGTTCTTGGGCTTAGTCCTCACCCCTCCGCTGCCCTTTCAGTATGCGATGTGATCCATCCAATTCCTCTTCATGTAACATATACATGTAATGCTTTGCCACCCCCAGTTTGGAACAGAGTATGACCCTGAAGTGTTCAGGACCTAGTTTTATGCACTTCTAGACATTTGAAATATTTAAAATGAGGCGGTGGGGGCAAATAGAGGTATTTACAAAGCCTTGTACTCTGGATCCTGTTTAGAAAGTTTCTGTGACTCTTCAGTTTTTTGTGATGTCTTGTATAGTAGACATAAATGCTTGGGATCACACTTAGTAATAGAATTTGGGTCAGAAGGAAGTTGGACTAGGAGACTCTTTGCTCTTTGCCAGTAAATGGGGTCTCTCTGACATCCTTAATTAGCAAAGGGGACTTGGTTGAATCTTCATGGTTTTAAATTGTGACTAGTTCATCTTATATAGGTTTTTTTTTTCTTCCCCCAGAGGGTGTCCAGTTACTTTGTTTAATAGATAAAGCTGCTGATGCCTGTCGTTACCTGCAAACCTATGGTGAATGGAATCGGGCAGCGTGGCTTGCAAAAGTAGGCAGTTTTCTCAATCCTCCTGTCCTGTATGAGCTGCTTCTTGTTAATAAATTATTATATTCATACATTGTAGCCAGGTAGGAAATTAGGAAGATAAAACCTGGCACATTCATAGTTCACTTACAGGGGGCGGGGGGGGGGTCACAACTTTAGAATGTGTAATTCTTAGAGGAGGGGAATTCCCCACATTTGCATTTTGAAACACCGGTGACAATAACTGTTGAAGAAAACGCTTCAACTAAAACATTTTCTAGATTCAGGAATACCCATTTCTAGGAGAGTATTGTAGATTTCCTAAAGAAAAAACAAGCCTGCTTGGGGCTGGGGGAGGATATAGGCATCAGTCCAAAGAGGATTTTGACCCAGAATCCTTGGCTTCAGAAATAAGCTGCTTATGAGATTGAGCCCCAGGATTTGCAGGGCTAGGTCATCAAAGGAGTTGCTCTCCCTCACAAGGTTGCCAGCTGAGTCCTGCTTGTGGCTCCTCATTTAATTGAGAATTAAAAGAGCAATACCTTTCTGACTTCACGGTCTTGCTATGCCCCAGATCACCCTGGTTGTTTCTCAGATCAAACACGTGTTTTCTGAGGGAGAGCATGTTAATTGTTCAGGCTCAAGCTTTGCTTCAAGCTCCTTACATGTGACTTCAGCTGGTCTTCCTTCACAACCCACTTCTAGCCTGCCATTGTTCCTTGCTTCCAGTTCCGGCTGCCTTGGTCACATTTACCTCTGACTCTGGATCTCCTTTGTGCCAGTTTATTGTGGCCAGATCTTCCTGGCTTCTGACCCCACCCCTTTTGATAGTGCTCTCACTTGCTTCCCTCTGGTCCACTTCCTATGCTTCACTGGAACCTTCTCGCTTTTGGGGAACGTGTTTGCACTCAGGCTGTGTTCCTGCAAAATCTTTTGGTGGTGATTGAACCTGGTCATGAGGTCATTGGTTTGGAACATGGATGCTTTTTTACAGGATTTTGACCAAAACTTGCATGTTCAGTCCTGAATATAAATCAGTAAAATATATACTTTCCCACACACACACACAAAATTGGAGATTCTTTCTCATCGTTTGCCAGACCCTTTAAAATAAAATTAAAAGCTTCCTCTCAAGGAGAGAAGCAAGATAACTGGTACATATGAAGAATGCATATATTTTTGTACCTTAGTGCACTGTAATCTAGATTCTAAATTTCATTCAAATATTTCCAATCTTTCATAGGTTCGTCTGAATGCAGAGGAATGTGCTGATGTCCTGAAGCGTTGGGTTGATCACCTTTGTTCTCCGCAAATCAATCAGAAATCCAAGGCCATCCTTGTTCTCCTGTCTCTTGGTTGCTTCATGAGAGTTGCAGAGATGTTACACAGGTCAAACGAGGCATTTTTCTTTGCTCTATTCATCTGAAAAATTATGAGCCACTTCTCTATATAAAATGTAGATTCAGTGGCATATGCACAATACTCTCAATACAATTTTAAAAACAGCATCAGGACATAAACACAAATAAAAGCAAATTGGCAGAATTCAGACACATCCAATTGAGAATTAAAACAGCAATGCCTTTCTGAATAAAGTGGTCTTACTACCATTTGTCATTTCAAAAACGTGTGTTTTCTGAGAGAGTGAGGATGTTCTTTAAAGAATCTGAATTAGGCTGCAGTCCTATACTTACTTACCTGGGAGTAAGCCTCATTGAAATTGGTGGGACTTGTATCTGAATAGACATTTGTATGATTGCGCTGTTATTCTCCTTTGGTGATCATCCCTTGAGTAACCATTTCCAGAGTGGTAGCTGTGTTTAGTCTGTTAACCGCAAAAACTGTCTTTTGGCAGCTTAAAGACAAGTTAATTATGGCTTAAGCTTTCATAGACTAGCCCACCTGAAGTATTATTCTCAGCTGAAAGATATTGATATACACACATAGAGACAAGATATACAGATATAGAGCAAAAAATTGTTGACAGTGGGGCCAGATAGCCATGAAATGAAGAGGTGCAACTTTTGCTTATCTCATTGTTAATGTGTTTGAACTGGTATTCTTTTCAGTAGGCAGTGAAAAGTGGCATTTTTATTTGCTCTTGATAGGGCAGACGTGTGTATCAATTATTGTTCAGAACTTGGAGACTGAACCACTAGCCCTCTTTGAAACTTTGAACCAAAGTTATCACTGAGTCATGTTACCAACTTATAAAGCTTCCTAGCTACATAGTAAATGAAAGTACTTTTAAGCCAGTTTTGTTTTTAGTAGCCTAACCATTCATTCTTCTCTTTAACAGCATGAGGTATTTTGATAGGGCTGCCTTGTTTGTCGAAGCCTGCCTCAAGTATGGCACAATTGATGTTAATGAAGATGCAAATATCCTTTTTGAAATTATGCACAGTGCCTTAATAGAAGCCTACTAAATATGAGAATGATTTGCGGGGTTAAGTATTATGCATTGTGTCTGTAAACTAAATTATTCAGTCTAGGGAGAAAGAGAAAATAGACATTCTAGGGGGAAAGGATAACATTTTCCAAGGAAGGAAATAAAAACAGACGATCCAGATGATGATGAGCAACATCTTAAATGGGAAAGAACACAGCTCAGTATTGGGCATCGTCATACCCAAGACCAAAGCATGGTTAGTCCTAGCTTTAAGCATCACTTTCCATAAATTGTCCCACTCCAAGATTACTCTTATTTGGGAGAGAGATAATAAAGCAGTCTGGTACCTGGTTATTTCTGTTCACTTCTGTATTCCTTAACCCACATTTTACAAAAACTAATCCATGCAGTATTTGCAGATTATGCCAGAAGCCTGAAGACTCTGGGGTTTAAGCAGGCTGCTTCTTTGTTTGCCTCAAAAGCAGGAGCAGCTGGCAAAGATTTATTGAATGAACTTGAACAACAGAAAGAAGAAGGACTTAAAGAGTGACAACTCCAAAAAATTGTGATTTCCCATCAGATGAAGTCATCAGTGCAGTAATTCTTTAAAGACAATGAAGGGGAGTTTCTTTTCGGCAAAAAAAAAATGCAGCTTTGGTCACAATAGAAATTATAAATGCAGAATGTCATGCATAACCAGAGATTTCTGTCAAAATTGGTGGAGATAATTTTGCAGGTATTAAGCCATACATCTATATTTCCCTTTAAACAAAAAATCAAAATTTGTAATCATCATCATCGTTTAATTCTAATGCCCTTTACACCAAATGGTGGGATATATGAAACATATACAATAAATATAACTCCAATATAACTATACAAGTTATAAAAGTTTCTAACTAAAGGAAAAGGGATATCCATCGCAAGGGGTCTTTGGTTATATGTGAAAATCATAGAACCAGGGCCAGTACAACACTTCGTTGCCCCTGGCAGGTGTACCCCAGGATCCCTTGTGATGATGCTGAAACAAAACTCTCAGATTACACAAAGCCACATGACATAAAAGTTTCATTCTAGCACCTCCGTGACATTGGGAAATGGGGCATATGTTTAGGATTATAGACTGCTTCACCAGCACTCCTAAGTATATTGCTGCTCTAAGCAACCATTTAGACTGCTTTTGCAGTCGGTACTGGAGCTGAGTTGATATTTCATGTTGAAGTATACATGTTCAAAAAAGGGTGAAACGTTCATCAAAAAACTAAGCAACTTGCATGGAAATCAAAACGGTTTCTCAGCTTTTGCTCCAGGTCCTGGATACTAATCACAACTCGGAAGCCCTCCAAAGGATGCTCCTAAGCCTTAGGTGCAAAAGAGCTGTGCAGTTCCTGAACTTGTCTAACCATGCTTCCTTACCCAACAGAGCAAAAACTTGGGCAGGGTTGCTTTTAAATATGCTCTCTGTAAATCCATCTCACTTGCCCAGTCTCTGCAGCGGTGCTAGTAAAAGTCCCGCTGCAAAGCTGCTTACAGTCACATGGACCAAAGGGGGTTATTGAGAATATATAAAAGGATTCCACCTAAGCTTTAGCTTGTTTAGATCAGAAAGCTTCCCAAGCTTAGTCATAGAAGGTCAGGAATTAAACTGGTCCCTTGCTCCCAAAGATGGGAAATTCCTGCACCCTTAAAAACCAGCCTTTGAGTATTTCTGTTCCTTCTAGTGTCCAGGAGTTAGGCAAGAGCAATAGATGACATTTCAAGGGGGCAGTTGAGTATGTTTCACTAATAAGAAGAGCCCTGCAGATCAGACTGAAGGCCTATCTTGTCTAGCGTTCCGTTTGCACAAGGGCCAAGCAGATGACTATGGGAAACCCAAAAGTAGGTAATGAGAGTAATAGCTCTCTCCTGCTGCTGTTTCCAAGCAACTGGTATTCAGAGGCATTCTGATTCTGGAGGTATTATGTAGCCAGCATGACAAGTAGCCATTGATAGCATTAACCTCCATGAATTTGTCTTATCCCCTTTTAAAGACACCCAAGTTGGTGGCCGTAATAAATGCACAAGCAAAATTAAAAGATTGTTTTGGCTTGGCTCCAGTTTAAGTTTCATAGTACTGACCTCTCCTGACTATTTGATATGAAACAGAGGTCAAGCTTCTATCAGGTGTTTAACAAGCTTTTGATATAAGCTACTAGCACCAAAATGCTTTATCTCTCCCTTTCTATGATGTGTTACGCACAGTGTGTGTTTAACATTACACTTGAAAAATATATTCGGATCAAAGCCTGAGCATTTTTTGTCTTGTGTTTGACAGAGAGAGCAATCCCTATGGTCCATGGGAGAGCATCTCGGGGACCATAGGATTGTTTATAGAGTCCCCCTCCTGAAACCTTGGCAGGGGGGAACTCGGAGTTCTGTTCCCCCGCCCGCTCGCAGCCACCGCGGAAAGAACAGTGCTGGCTGCTTCCCAAAGTCGCAAATGCGGCGGAGGGAAGGAAAAAGCGGCGTTCTGGTAGGAGAGGAGAGGCCAGGATACAAGAAATCCTATGGCCTCTCCAACCCCCACCAGTGCACCCTCTCTAAACAGGCTCAAAGGTCCGTCTAGAGCAGTGTTCTCCAACCCTGGGTCCCCAGATGTTTTTGGCCTACAACTCCCAGCATGCCCCAGCAAGCATGCCCCTGGCTGGGGCATGCTGGGAGTTGTAGGCCAAAAACATCTGGGGACCCAAGGTTGGAGAACACTGCTCTAGAGGAAAAGCATTTAAAGGAGGATGGAGAGACAAATATCGCTTCCGTCATGCCTCCTGCCCTACCAGCAGCAGCCTGGCAGGGCATTGGATGCAGAGGCTTCCTTCTAAGGGGTCTCTCTTTTTAATTGTCTTTCTAATTCTGCCATTTTGGATTGTCATTCCATTCAGTCCATGTTGTTTGTTATGAAAGCTCTATTATGTGCGTTTACCACTTTATGGTGCATTTCCCCCCAGAAATATCAGGGAGGATTTACATAATCAGCATGTGGTATAATATATTTGTGATTGGGTTCCTGAATTTGGGATCAGGGGTATCTTTGAGTTCTATTTTTAAGCATGTATCCATGCTGGAAGAGAACACATGACCATCCCTTCCGTTTTGGTTGTTGTTCTAATACTATGTAATGCATATAGTGTGCATAAAGTGTATTGCTGCAGCACACAGCACACAGTGACAGAATGCACTCATTCGTCCTTAGAGCAGGAAGAGGGTAATGTAGCTTTATTTCTGATAATAGGGCCAAGTAAGCCATTCCAGTTGAGCAGGGGCACGCAACCCAGGAACCTCCAGATAGTTTAGGACACCAAAAATTCCTGACCATTGGCCATGCTGGCTGGGGCTGATGGGGCTTGTAGTCCAAAACAACTGGAGAGCACCAGGTTGCCTACCCCTGCAGTAGAGCAAACATTTTTACACAAACAAGCAGCCGAGGTATGGTGAAGGAGAGTCTGAAATGAGCAAACACATCAAGACTTTTTTCAAACGAACTACGGTTCTAAGCCACGGTATGAAGAAGTTTCAATCAAATGCTAATACTAAATACAAGATAAAGGGGCACAAACAGATTTGCTCTTTGGTTATTTAAACTCATCCATAATGTTTTCTTCATTGTGTTTTTATAAAGGTGTTTAGTCAGGAACTATTCCAGGTGTTTATTATTTCCAGTATGATTTGCATTTAGAACTTGGGACTCTGCATCCTCAAGCACTTGGAAATAGACTGCTTTGTTCACTGGATTAAACTGATCCATTAATAGTACAATACTGATGGCACTGGTGTGGAACAATCCATCTATTTCGATCGCAGCAACTGCAAACTGCTGCACTGCCTTTAACGGTAGTTCCTCTTCGGAACAGCAAAGAAATAATAAAAGATTTTACCAAAAGAACAAGAGCTAAGTGACCTCTTGCAAGTTCTCATGGGGAAAATGTTCTTGTGCTTCGATTTTCAAATGCATCTCTGGGAGCTAGGTAATCGGTTCCTGGTGAAATGTGATGTGCGTTGGACTGAGAATTCATTTAACTGTCTTGAAAATCTCATCTGAGTCTGTATCATACAGATTGGTTCCTAGGATCAGTACAACAGATCTTTTGATGCTTTCCCTTGTGATTTAATTGGGCTGTGATTTCAAGAGCATTAGGACATACACTCGAGAATAGTCTTATCCTGATCTGCAGACTTCTTGAAACACAGGAGACTTTGCAGTGGTTCAAAGGCTCTTGCAGATAACAAGACTGTCAAGTACAGGTAAATAATGAGCATCAAGTACAGGTAAATAATGAGTAAAGGTACTTGGAGACATCCTGAAATCACCTGGGCAACTATACCATAAATATAGATCTGCTCTTAATGATACCTGGAAGCATTTGTATCTCTGGCATAGTGATAATCTGGGGGAAAGTATGAACATACTAGCTTATGGATGCTCTCTTCAGCCTGCAAGTCCTGGTCCATTAATTTTTCTGGCACCATTGACTGGAATTATAGAAGTTCAGGATGAGAGTCAATTTCAGTGGAAGCAGCAAATCTATGGGCACATTCTTTCATATGCATGGATCCAAAGGTGCCAGCAGAGGGAGTCCTCAGCAAGGTACTTTCTGGGGCTGGGGGCTCCCCCTGGCCAGCCTCTCCCTGCTGCCCTGCCAGCCATGTGTTATTGGACCTTGTCTCTGGCAAGGAAAACACTATGGCAGCCAGGTGGTTGAGAAAAAAAGGGAGGGAGCTCCGAAGCATTATCCTGTTAGCCAGGTGGTTGGGGCTGCACCACCCTATCATGCAACTTTAAATTAAAGCATTTCCCTTTGCTAAATTTGGTTCAGCTCACTGCTACTCAATCAAAAAATGCATGGCCAATGAGAGAACCAGAGTGGCTAAGACACAGGCTTTTCCCTGCTCCAGTGCCCTCATTGGCTGCACACCCTCAAAGGCTACATCTGATTGGTTCAGCTTGCTGCTCCTGAAACCTAGCAAAGGAGCACCGTGGGGCTGAAGCCTTGACTGGCCATCCACCACCACAGCACTTTCCTTTGATGCAGCACCATGAAACTTCACCACCTGTCAGGGTGTCGTTTAGGACCCCTCCCCCTGACCTGCACCCCGTGGTCCATCCCTTAGTAGTAGTACTGCATGGATCTGCTGCCTATATTGAAATTAATGGGCAGCCCGTGACGAGGAACACCCCTGTGTCAAGAAAACACGGGTGCATGCAAGTGTCTTATATTTCTTTGGTTCACCATGGTGTTTTTCCTGCATCTATTTTGTATAACTGGCCAAGCTATCTCTTAATACTGGCTGACAAATGAATGGCTATATATGAAATGTGAGTTGCACTCATGAAAACTGGTTAATTCATAATAATATTACTTATTTAGTACATAATACTGTTTAGGAAGCATATAACTCTGATTTTACTAATTTGGTCGTTTGTTAGTGGTTTTTCAAGGTCCTTTTTTTTAAAAAAAATGTGCTTTTTCTCTGTTTCTCTATATCTGTCTTCCAGTCTCCTGCACATTATTTTTCATGTGTTCTTTGGGCTGAACTAGACAATACAAAGAAAGTATGGCTGCCATCAACCCATTTATCTCAGATAACATCTATCAGAAAACATGTGCTGCTATCACCACATTACATTCAAAGTTGCCCTGCTTTCCCACTGCAAGCTGCAGCCAGTGCACTGGGGGGGGGGGGGGGGGGGCTGGGAACTGCTCAACATGGCAACCACATTGCTACTTTATTTTAACAGACATTCTGGGCCCGGCCCTGCCCACAATGTTCAGTTCAGTCGTGGCCTTGGGGAAATTCACAGCAAAACTGACAAGGCTTTTACTTGGAGGAAGTAATAAGCCAAATAAGTAAATAATGTAGCCTTACACTGAGTAAGTTGTTTCTTCTCAGACCGAGAAACTCAGTAGGTTTTAGCAGGGCTACTATTAAGGCAGCAACCTCTTTTTAACGAGGGTACATAATCGTCACCCTAGTTCACGTAAGTTTTCAATCTGTTTCATCTGTTGCGAAAAGCCTTACTCAGAAGTAAGTCCCACTGAGTTCAATGGGATTTACTCCCAAGTAAATGTGCATAATATTGTAGCCTTATAGTATTGTTTGTATATTTTGCACAAGATGAAGTGATTTCCCTCAATTTCTTGTACAAAGATGAACAAATCATTATAAATGCTCCCCCCCCTTAAGTCATGTGGAAATTATTAAAATCAGTTTCAAAACTGTTAAGTGTGTTGCAATTTAATCCTAGAAAAGCTGTATCTGCTTTGATATTGATACAGTGGTATTTAGTGCATATTAAGCATGCATATGTCTCATAAGCATTTAGGTACCATCAATGTCAAACCTGGGATTGACGAAACTGACTGCATCTTGAAGTCTTTTTTTAAAAAAAATACTGTAAAACAGTTGAGGATGAAATGATTGACAGAGCTTGTCTTGAGTTTGTCACATTGGTCTCATTATGGCATAAGCTCCTTTACACAATAAGCCAAGCTTCCCCAAGCTGCGCTCTCCAGATGTTTTGGACTACAATTCCTAGGATTCCTGACCATTTGCCATGCTGGTTGGGGCTGATGGGAGTTGAAGTCCATCTGGAGGGCACCAGCTTGGGAAATGCTGCAGCAAGCTATACACTCTGCCTGTGTGTATGCTAGCCATTGGTTGAATTGCTATGATGTCACAAATGTGAGTGCGCTCCATCTCAGAAAGAAAAGAGCCTCCCTTGGAGCAGAAAGTAGTGGTAATTTGGTGACTATCGCTTGTTTTAATATAATAAAACAGAACTACAAATCCTATGCCTTAACTGATGTGCCTGTGATCAGTGATGATGTTGTGCAATGTTGCAAATTGTGCTTCCTTACAACTTACTGTCCATGCACCCACACTTTTCCTTGGTCGGCAAAAATGTCCCACATTGTCCTGGTCCTGTATTCCTTTATGAAGCATCTAGCTTCATCTAACTGCTAGAAGTCTCCCTCTCACTAACCCATCCTGCAAGCTACTGATATAGGCAACAAACTGGCAACTCACTGGAGGATTCTTCTATCAAAACAGTAATGCCCATATGCTGCATAAGGCCATACAGGGCCAGGGCAACATGGAGCATCTTTGCTTGTCCCAGGCACTCCATCTTCCCTATCTGGATTTGGGCCTGTAAGACCAAGAAAAAGGGTGGGTGCACGGAGGGCAAGTTGTAAGCAGACACAATTTGTGACATTGCACCACATCATACTGATCATGGGGCAAGTCAGTTAAGGCATCAGCCTAAGCTTCCAGTTTCCTGGCTTTGTGGAGCTTGAACCAACATGAGTTAACCTTAACCCTGGTCTTAAACCAGCAGGGTTCGTTCTCTCTCTCTCTCTCTCTCTCTCTCTCTCTCTCTCTCTCTGAATAATATATTTATTCAACAATGTACAGGCAACATGGTAGTATGAGCTTTTGTGTACTAAATGCATTACACTTTTACATACAAAGAAGAGATGCTGCCAGTGCGTGCGGATAACCTGTTCCCCTCAAATATGTGGAATTATATCTGCAAGAGAAAAAATTCTCTTGCTATAAAATGTAAACCGAGATTCCTCTGAAAGAGTATTGGTTAGAGGTCAAACCATTTTTTTCTATTTCAGTTTGGTTTCACTTTTAACAATAATTTATCAGTTCCAAAGAGATATTGCGACGAGCCAGAATAAAATTACTCTTTTCTTTCCTGAAAATTTTTAGTGAGAGCAAAGTATAGGAGTGAATGTATGTGAGCAATTGAAACCAAAATCTGATAAGAATCCACTATCAAAATATGAATGCTCTTATAATTGAGAGCACTGACCTTTTTCAGTGCTCTGTATCGCAAAGCTGCCTTGAGCAATCCACGCTATTGTGTTAAGCTACAATCAGGTAGAATGAAATGGAATTACCAGGAATTAAATTGCCCAGTTCTGGGCACAGGAAGGCATAGCACAATACTAAACTTAATGGGATACGGTGGCGGCATTCTCTGAAGAAACCTACAGATGAAACTCCAATCTAGTTAGCATTTTATTGAGAGAATAAAAGCTCTGAGAATCTTTGCATTCAGCACTCTTTAGTATGAATGAAAAATATATCCCATTTGCATATCAGGGCATATCACTATTAAGTTAAATGAAGCTTTCCAAAATTTGTATAAAATAAATGAATACCGGTACATAGTCTAGACAAGCCTTCCCTGACCTTAGTCTCTCCAGCTCCCTTCCAGCCAGGGTGGGGATGATGGGAATTTTAATCCAACACATCTGGAGGGAACTGGGTCAGAGAAGACTAGTCTAGCAGTAGAAAGCCTTTCTGCCACCTTTCTTCTTGAGATCTGGCCTCTTGAAAGCCATAGTTTGGGATTGTCTGACAAATTGGACCCCTTTCACTGGGAGAGAGGTGAGGTGAACTGAACCGTGATGGACTTTTTCCTCACATGTCTCTCAAAGCAATAGCAATCTCCGAATCCTTTCTCCTTTGTGAGCAGTAGGGGTGTGTCAACAGTTATAGCAGCTGGAAAAAAATATTAGCCATTCTATTACCAAACTATTAATGGTAATCTTAAATCTGAGACCTCTACAGTGTACAGGCATTGCACAGGACCAGATTTTGGAAATGCATGCAAAGACCCAGATGCTTTGCTCTGGACCTCAAACAAGGGCCCCAGACGTTTGTTTTCTTGGATACAAAGGAGACCAGAGGAGAACAGGCTGGCAATCCTATCCCATAGCAAACGGCCCCATTCTAACTCCTTTTGAATTCTAGGCATGCAAAAACACCCTATATTATCTTAATGGTCCTTGAAGATAGCTTGCATGTTTATATAAACAAGAGTGCAGTTTAATTCAAGGATGCGTGACATATTTGGATAATGGACGTTCTCTTTATTTTTCACTAGAGAGTTTTGAGAATTTCCTATTCCCGGTGGAGAGGTGTCACATTGGAAACAATGGATGGGAAAACCAGGCAACTTCAGAGTGTAAATATTAAGGCTATTTGTAACTTGCAGAGAATGCACGCCAGCAGCAGGGAGAGCGGTGCTTAACTGGTTGCTTAGGGTGCCAAGATGTGTAAGGCAGGTTCTGATTAAACACAGAAAAATATGTATACTTACATATACTTACTTTTATGTAATAAGTGTATTCCTGTAACATTCAGGGCCAGTCTTAAGATACCTTCTTGCCTGAGTCAAAGAGCAAGATGGTCACCCTGCCCCCACTCTCCATCACATGTACAGGAGCTGACCATACTAGAAGTTGAATTTTACTTCATATCTGGTGATGGAATACTGTCCTCCAATCCACGTGAGGGCAGCAGTCCATCTTGGGGAGAATATGGCAAACTGCATGGAGCATACGGTTCTGCCCTCCAGCACCTCAGTGTCGCTCCCTACCCCCCCAGTGCCCACTGCCTGAAGCAGCTGCCGCACTTGGCCTAATGGCAGGGCTGGCCCTCAGATGGCATACGCCAGGTATTTGCTTTCTCAGTGCTGCTGGCGCCTGGCGATTCTGTGGAGGTTTTTATGGGTTACCAGAATGTATGACCAACTATGACTGAGTTATGGCCAGTAGGTGGCAGTAATAGGGTCTTTTTTCTTTGGCATTGCTTCACATTAAACTTGAGAAGAAGGTGTTTGTTTTTTTAGTATTTTTGTGCATACATTAATTTCCTTACAGAAAATCTTATTTGGAATGAAGAAAGGAATGGAGTGGGGGTGGACAAGGAAGACGTTCTAGGCCTCCAAGCCTCAGGAAGTTACATATTATAATTTTGGAATTTATTGTTATATAAGCATGGCCAATTTGTGCCTTCTGAACATAAATCACCTAGGGATACTTATGAAAATGAAAAGAAGGTGTCCTTGCATGTTGGGGAATGACTTTGTTCTAAGTTGCTGTTGGAATTGTGAGAGTTGTTTAGAAAAATAAAAGGAATTTGGCAAGCTATCTAAGGAGAAGGTTGACTCATTTCTTGGAACACTCATTTATATGTTCCCAACTCTTAAGCAACAGGATTGCAGTCACAGATATCAACTTTCCTAGATACATCTTACAGTCAGAGTTCTATATACCTGATTACTGTAAATCCCTTATCAGTAAACACATTATATGGGGTTTTCCAGAGCAGACATGACGAGTTTGTGGGGTTTTGTTAAACTGAGTAGTTTCCTCCGAAGAAGTCCTTACAGTTAAAAACATATTAACAACCAACCTAGTGCCTTTAGGAATTGGTATATACACACATACATACAAGGTTCTTATTGTTCTATAATTTGCAGTCAAGAATAATCAGGGAACATGGAAAAAGCATGGGAAAGGTGAATCAAGGGTTCAATGTGTACACACAACATATATCAATTTAGGCACAATCCTATCGATTGCACCCTCGCTTCCCTGAAGCCGGCAGGGCAGGAGGAGCAGCAGAGGTGATCTTCGCTTCCCCATCCTCTGTCTTTGGTTATTTTGGAGCGGGAGAGTAGGAGGATGGATATCTCATCTCTGGCCTCTCTGGTCTTGTCCGCTCCCCACTCACTGGAATGTCCCCTTTCCTCCTCCAATGTTGATTTTTCGACCTCTGAGGGCAGCTGGCACATTTTTTTCCATGCCAGCTGCAAGGCAGGGGGGTCAGATCTCCGATTCCCTCTTCCAAGGTCGGAGCGCTGTACCCGATTTCTGAGCAATCCTATGGTCCCTGGGATTGCTCTCTTATTAATTAATTATATTTATACCCCGCCTTTTTTCCTGCAAGGAACCCAAGGTGCCTTACATAATCCTCTCTGTTTTATCCTCACAACAACCCTGTGAGGTAGGTTAGGCTGAGAGTCAGTGACTGGCCCAAAGTCACCCAGTGAGTTTCATGGCTGAGTGCAGACTAGAACATGGATCTCCCAAGTCCCAGTCCAACACTCTCGCGACTATGCCACACTGGCTCTTAAATACTATGTAATGATGTATTCCTTTTTCCTTGTGCGCTGTGTCTTTTTAGATTGTAAGCCTGCGGGCAAGGACTGTCTTGTCTAATTGCCAGTGTGGCGTAGTGGTTATATTATACACACACACATATACACACACACACACACACCAAAATATGCACAACCCAGCAGTCCTTAGCCTCCAGACCACTGGCAGAAGGCAGAGTGTGCTTCCTTCCAGGTCTGCAGACCCAGGACAACTGAGTGTTCTTTCTGGCAAGGAGACGTGAAGCAAGCTCCCTGCAGCTGCTCCTTCTCTGGTGGATGGATGGGCCAGGTTGGTCTCCATCTTGCCATGATTATGTTCTTCATGGGGGGAAGGGGATGCAACTTCCCAGTGGGCCTTGGTCCCCCGGCTGATGACTTAACCACTTTGCTTGTGAAATCCTATAAAGCACCATGGGCAGTGATAGCACTGTATTTAAAACAATGAATGGCTCTTATCTCTGTTTGGAATTTTAAAAATCAGCCAAGAACCACATCGCTTTGGTAGAGAAAATTATAGCATTCATGATGAGAAAAGAAAGCAGATCTGGAAGTCTGCACATTATCAGCCTCTCTGCATTATTCTCTGCTACCAGCTTGTCTTTCCTCAGTCCTTTCATTATGTTGATACTTCCCAATTAATCGGTTTTCAATTGGTTTTCTTAAATGTTGTTACTCCTATTTTCCAAAACCACAAGCATCCTGCTTAAGGAGCAATCTAAACCATTCATGAAAAAGTCAAAATGCATTTCATCAGCAACCCTCATTTATCCCTTTTGGTGGGTTGTGTTATTATTTTTTAAAGCCAGACATGAAGGAAATAATTTGCCAAAACAATGATCTTTACTCTTGTTTTCATGCATCCGTCCAAACATGATACACTGGTATAGAGCCACAAAACAACGCCTGTTCTTGTTTGGCTCCCTTGTACAGGCTTCCCTGAACTGAAAACTAGCCAATGCTGACTACATAATGTAAAGAATCTATAAACCCACAAGGCAAAACCCAGGAAGTTAATTACAGAGCCTTCCAAAAGTATTTTTTTTGGTGTATTTTACTAATTTGGCCAGCTTCCCATTTCCCCCCCTTAAATTCATCCTACTTTATACAGAATCTCAAGCCAAAGTCCTGTGTATGCTCTGATCCATACCCAGAGCTTCCACTCATTGAGAAGGCAAAGCTGTGCAGACAAAGTTTTCCCTCCATTTGAATATATGGGAAAGTCTTTGTGAGTTGGGGAGGTAACTACATGTGTATCACTGAAGCCAACGAAGAAGCATGAGACTGTGATGTCAGTGTGAAGTTACTGATGTGGCTGCTTATATATGGCGTCTTATGTCTTCTAACATTCGATGGAGAAAAATAGGTGGCACTGGTTTCTTTCTTCTTTTTTAAAAGGGAGAAGCTGAGAAGTAATGAAGCTGTGACATCCTTTCCACATAACAAATAGTAAAGGGGAAGGTTGTTCTTGCTACCTATTAGAATACATTGGGGTTTTTTGCACATGCCATGCTGATGGCTCTATAGCAGGGGCAGGCAACCTTTTGGGGTCATGGGCACATTTGGCAATTTGAGGAAACTGTCCTGGGCACCACCACAAAAAGGCTGCCATGGGAGGCAAAGGACTAGTAACTTGCCCAAAATACTGAGTAAAAGGCAAAGATGGGGGTCTGAGCCATTTGAACCCACCATTTTCAGCACTAAGAGAAACTTATTTCACAGCAATTCTAGCTGCCAGGAAGAAAAAGTGTCTTTTTTTAAAAGTGTGTGTGTGTGAGGGGGGGGAGACACATTGGTGGGCACTAAGAAAGATATCCAGGGGCACATGGCCAGCCCATGGCCAGCCCATGGCCAGCCCATGGCCAGCCCATGGCCAGCCCATGGCCAGCCCATGGCCAGCCCATGGCCAGCCCATGGCCAGCCCATGGCCTATAGTCATCATAATGGATGTGCTCCAGCATATGGTGTCTGCAGGTAGCAAGGCCTTCTCCACTGCAGTGCCTTGTCTTGGGGACTCCTTCCCCAAACAGCTCCACCAATGATCATGACTACTCAAGTTTGGGATGCAGGTTAAAGCTTTTGTACCTGTAGGGATTATTTGTTAACTAGGGCCAAGCATGATTTGAGCACCATTCTTTGTTTTTTATTATACTAAAGGAGGCAAGCTGCTTTTATATGGAGCACCAACTTTCCTGCGCGTGATTAGATTCCCGTCATGCTCCGAGTTCAGAGGGTTATGGGCAGCCACATTGGATGGCTCCGTAAGCGTATGTAATTGATGTCCCTATAATGTTATTAACATATATTTTTATGTTTGTCTCCTTTCACTTTTTTTGTAAATGGTCTGTAGACTAATTTTAAATTATCTATCGGTCTACCTTAAGATTTTTCTGTATTGTATGGCCTTTCATGACTGAATGTTTTAGCAGTGCTGTCCTCCTGGGTTATGCTTTTATACTGCAGGTATGAATTGTTTGTTTTAATAGTGTTGGACTGAGTTATTTTTATTTTGTTTATGGATTGTATTATATTTGTGCCCTGTCTTGGGTACTATCTGCAGTAGGATTATCCACAAATAAAGTGAATTAAATAAATGCATTATATTATGTTTTAAGTTACTTAATTATAATATCATTAGCAAGACACCTACTTTTCCTTATAGTTTGACACATATTGAGTGCCCTAGCATAGTGCTGTCTGATCTTTAATTGACTCTTCTTAATTACTCATAGGGAATAAATAATGTTTTTCTTCTTTTATCTACTTGTGCATGTGTAATGTATTTATTGTATTTTAGCTATTGTATAATTGTAGCTTTTAATGAAATCCCGTAACCTGTAGGATAATTGAAAGTCCTTCATTAAAGATAATCACAGACAGTCTTATACAGTTTAATCCAGTAGAGTGCAGCAGAGATCAGGAAATAGTAATAAGGAACATTTAATTATATCACAGAATAGTGATCATTGTGGAGAACAGAAAACAGGCTCAGTAATGAAGTTATTTTCATCTAGAAGCTTCTTCCTCTCCTAATCCATTTACCAATATGGCAACCCTACATTTTCAATTTAGCAAGATAGCAGGTGTTTTCTTCAAAATTATGCATTTTTTCCCTTTAAGAACTGCCTTGAAAAGGGAAAAGCCCACTTGAACTTTCTCTGTTTTTGAGTTTGTCCACCAAAAAAAAAAAAAAAAAAAAAAAAAAGCCACCCAAACCAAGGGTGCAATCCTGTACACACCTCCCTGGGAGTAAATCCCATTGAACTTCTTGGGACATACTTCCCTGTACACAAGCACAGGCAAGGCTGGCATTGTCGGGCCTACGCCCCAGCAGGGGCCCACTGACAAGACCCCCCCCCCCTGGAGTTGCTCCTTCTCTTCACTCTTGCAACCTTGCTTGTTCACCTGCCTCTTGCTCTGGCCCAGACAATGGCGGTGGTGAGGAGGACAAGCAGCAGATGCCACTGCCTCTTACTCACTGGCTCTCTGCCTGTCAAGCAAGCAAGTGGTAGCAATGGTGAGAAAGAGTATGAGGACCAGGGCTTTTTTTCTGGTGGAACTCACCGGAACTGAGTTCCAGCACCTTTTCTTCTATTAATTGCATTACAATTTAATCGCCATCTACTCCCGAGGAAATGTAATCCAAGAGTTTACATTTTTCTCCAGAAAAAAAGCACTGATGAGGACCAATAGCAGTCGGTGACAGTTGAAGTAAGAAAGAAGGTAGACTCACTAAGGAAGGGAGCCCATTGAGGGTGTCTTGCCCAAGGGCCTTCCAAAAGCTGGAGCTTGCACATGCACAGGATTACACTGTAAGCATCAGTTTTTTAATTTTTCTTAAAATGATGGCAAGAATTCAGAATTTATTTATTTATTTATTATATTTATACCCCACCTTTTTTCCTGCAAGGAACCCAAGGCGGCTTACATAATCCTCCTCCTCCATTTTATCCTCACAACAACCCTGTGAGGTAGGTTAGGCTGAGAGGCAATGACTGGTCACAGATCATAGATTTTAAAGGCATGATGACATTGGCAGTTTTATTTTTGATTCCTTTCCTAATGATTCCTAGCGTGGAATTTACCTTTTTTTTCACAGCAGCCACACAACCCCCAGATCCCTTTCCTGGACAGTTACCACCTACTCAAATCCTATTATCTGTGAAGTTAGGACTTTATTTTTGTCCCAGTGTGCATCCTTTATTTTATTTATACCCTGCCTTTTTTCCTGCAAGGAACCCAAGGCGGCTTACATACGGTAATCCTCCTCCTCCTCCTCTCCATTTTATCCTCACAACAACCCTGTGGGGCAGGTTAGGCTGAGAGTCAGTGCCTGGCCCAAAGTCACCCAGTGAGTTTCATGGCCGAGTGGGGACTAGAACCCGGATCTCCCGAGTCCCAGTCCAACACTCTCACCACTATGCCAAATTGTCAAGCATTTTGACTCTGTCCCAAAGGATACATTTGTAATTTTTGCCTTTTCCACATACTATTTGCTGCCCAATTGTTTATCTCCTTGTCAAGCCACTTCATCAATCTGTGTAGTACAATAGTACTTTCACTGTGCATGATTTTGTTTGCTTTCATAACCAAACATTATTTTTGACATCAATTTGACTTTTTGTACTGGGAAATAAAAATGTAGGTCCTTATGTTATTTGAAAGACACCATGAAACCTATATTATTAATAAGTTTGTAAAGAGACAAAACCTTTGGAGATCCAGTTGCTTTAAATCTCTAGAGATTATAATTCCTTTTAGAAAACAATGGTTAGTGTCAGTAGTCATCTGAAATTTAATATGTACAGAATTTGAAATAGAATCTGGTACCTTTAATCATTTGATTAAAATGATTTAGCTTTGAGCTGGTGGATTATTTCCTTGGTTTCAGGTATGATTTGAGAATAATTTATTTCGAGAAAAATGGGTTCAAGATCATGAGGCTTCCCTCCCACCCCCCACCCTGATGCCAAACAATGTGGAAGGGCATGAAAAACTCAGGTTATCCTCGAGTGGCACTGCCAGTCATCTACTACAACTGATTAAATTGCCTCCTAATTTAAAGGATAAAACATATATTTTTTAAAAAATAATAATCTTATTTTACCTGTTAATTGAGAACATTTGATTAGCCATGAGACTGCAGTAGTAGAAATCCTGTCAAAATTCTGAGGAGAATACCTCAGTTCTAGAAAACAGAAAGCACAGGCAATGAAGGTATTTTGTTCAAAAGTTGTCAAGAACAGTGATTTCTTGATTCCACATTCAAAAGCAAACAATTTCAAAGCAATTTGACCCAGGCTTGAAGAATGCATTAAGATCTGGAAATGTGTGCTACTTAGATCAGTTTACACATCTTACCGAAAGAAGAAAGGAGGCATTGAAAATTTATGACAGGAAAGACTTGGTGTGTCAAAGTTTTCAAAGGCACATATCAACAAACGTGCTTGTACATGCAAGTCTCAGTGAGTGTTTTTCTTCTTCAGTTCTGGTAAACTGTTGCCTCAGTGACTGATTACAGATTTGGACCTTTTCAAAAAGCTATGACAAGGTAAAAGCCTAAGTGACCTCAGGTGAAAGAGACCGGTTACTGCTGGGAGATATATTTGTTCAATAAATCATCATTTCAACAGCCGGGTTGCTTTAACATTGCCAGCACTTACATCACCTGTTAGGCATGCCGCCTTGGCGGTGGAAGGCCATTTTTTAGGAGAAATTCAAAATGCTGGTGGTGCTGTCCTCCTCTTCCTGTCAATTTTGGCATATCATTTATTATTTAAAGCCTTGGGTGAAATTGTTCTGATGCCATAACAGGATGTAGAGAGAAGCTCATTTTGAAGCACTGGCAGGCAGCAGTACCTTAATGCATTCTACTGTTAAGTTAGTAGGGAACTGCCGTACATCTTGATTACAGTTTGCATTGCATTTTTTTTCTGTGTGTCATTTGATCTCTCTGTTTGTCTTAAACTAGAACCAACTGAGATCTTGCCACATTGTCTTGATGAAAAATCACCAAAATTGCTTTGGAAATTTCAAAATCAGAAGCACATTTTAGAAGTCCAGTTGCTGACAGTGCGAACAAAACTAGGAAACATACTGACCGCCTGGACGAGAAATGTGAACATTGGAGCCATTCCATGATTTTTTCTTAAAACATTGCAAAGTCACCAAATGTTTAATATTGGCTTTGAAGATTTTGAACTACCATGGCTAAGTCCTTTTTAAAAATATTTTTTTGTCATGATGCCAGAATACCTGATAACAACTAAAGACTCTGTGTGCAGTGTTCAGGCATCTGCTTTCTACCATCTTCTTTGTCCTAGTGGGCCACATTCTGTGTAATGTGGCCCACTAGGAGCCACATTACACAATAGCTTGAGCCAGAGCTGAGCAAATGCACTCACTGCCTGCCAGAGCAGTGCCAGAACGGCATAATCCTCTGCTATGCTCTTCCAGATGATGAAGTATGGGTCAAGTGAACAGAGTTAGCTTTAGACTTGGGAGACCCAAGTTCAGCTCCTCACTCAACCAGCGGTGAAAGTGAGCAGGTGTAGTAAGATACAGAGTATTGGCATGAACATAATAAACTGCTTCATACCAAGTCAGACTATTTGTCCATCTTGTCCAATATCTGACTAGCAGTTTCTCTCCAAGGTCTCTGATAGAGGTCTTTTTTGTTCCCACTAAAAAAAAAAACCCTTAAAAAAACAACTACCACCACCACACAGTGCCAGCTCCAGGTTTTTGAGGGCTCTTGGGCAAGGCACCCACCATGGGCCCTCACCCTCAGTGAGTCTACCTTCTCACCACCATCGTCACCAGCTGCTCCTCATCCTCTTTCTCATCATTGCTACCACTTGCTCGCTTGACAGACAGAGAGCCAGTGAGCAAGTAGGCAGTGGCATCTACTGCTCCTCCTCCTCCTCACCACCACCACCACCACCACCACCACCACCATTATCTGGGCCAGAGCGAAAGGCAGGTGAATAAGCGGGTTGCAATGGTGAAGAGGAGGAGCAAATCCAGGGGGCTCCTGTAAGTGTGGCCCTGCTGGGTTGTGGGCCCTTGGCAAGTGCCATGCCTGCCTTTGATGCAAGCCCTGCTACCGCTGAACACATTAGCAGTGTGATAGGGAAATACTGCTATAAGCTGTAACTAGGTTCAAATAATGTTTGGGCTATGTTCTCAGAATGTCGGTGAGGTGGGTATGTACAGTGCTTAGTTCTTTGAAAGAGAGGTACCAGGCCTCAGCCTGAATTAGAGTCTTGTCACCAGTCTTGGAATAAAGCTCTTCTTAAGTCTAGATGATTGGGGATAGGCTGCCATTGGTCAGTGGTGAGGAAAAGGTGCTCTGAACATGCTCAGAAGTACCTTTCTATATTCTATATTCAGATCTCCTTAAAAGTACAGTCATAGCCATGATAAAAATGACAGTAACTGCTGCAGGAGAAAAGAGAGGAGCAGAAAGAGCCTGTGTCCGTGGTGGAAGGAGGTCCAATCCATATCTAGTAGTAGCTACACATTTCTCATTTTTACTCTCTTGTAGGCGCATGGGGCTCAATCTGGATCTTTAAAAGCTCCCCCTACCCGCAATGCTAGGGTCCCAGTCTGGAATGCCCCTGTTGCACCTACTCCAGAGTAAAAATGAAAAATGATGCAGCTGTTAGATGCAGATTTAAAGTTATGTCTCTTTTGGACCTAATCCTATTCAACGGAGGGCTTTTAGATTTAAGATGAGCACACTGATAAATGATTTCACTGGTTGAGAAAGAGAATATGCTTGGAAGTGATATTAAAATACAAGGTTGCACTAATGTTTATACAGCTCTTCTATCAATAAACTCCTGTCCTTTTGTTCCTGCTTTGGGGTCATATCATCCTTATCATCAAAGATCTTCTTTGGCGTGAAATAATTTTGCTTAAAATTCCTAAACTGACACAAGATGGCAGTCTTTTCAGAGCATTGCTTTCAAGGATAAGTAGGAGGAGGATGCAATATTTCCAGGTGCTTTTCTATGTCTGTTTCAGAAAAGCCTATCGACCCAAATGAGTTAGGATATAACCCAGCTTGATCACTGGAGTGTGTATAAATAGAACAGTCCATCAGTATGCCGGATAATTGAGATTCATGGGTGCCATCTGACTTAGGTTGCAACTACACCAGCCTGCAGTCCACTCCAGTCAAGTGGGCTCAGGTTGTGAGGCTGCCTGGAGACATAAATCTGAAAACATTCTTGGAGTTGTTACAAAAACATTTATATGTTGCAGGCCTAGGAATGCAGAGCTGTTTAGGAGCTTAGTAGTTCCACCAAAAAACCAGGGAACAGTCAGTCTGATGAAGATGTGCTCAGTTGCCTCATTGATCTTTCATTGTCCCTGACAGAACATGCTGCAGAGCAGTGTTCTCCAACCTTGGGTCCCCAGATGTTTTTGGCCTACAACTTCCAGCATGCCCCAGCCAGCTAGGGTGGGGCTGAGGGCAAAAGGGGTGGGCTCAAAAGCAAAAGGGGTGAAGCCCCAAATACGTAGCTTAAAGCTCTTACTGTCAGTAACTAAAGCTTAGGAGAGGCATTTCAACCTTTCAGAATGGGGAAATTGCACAAAAGCCAGGAAGACACCAAACGATTGGTCATCAGGGGCAAGGCGGTGATGCCAGGGGAAGGGGACATGGTCAACTTGGGAACACAGGAGAGCTGGATTTGGCCCCCGGTCCTGAGGTTCTCTACCCCTCCTGTAGACTATACTTGCAATAAAGCTATTCTGCCTTGGGTGCCATGTTGAAGAAATATGTCCACCCTGATGTTGGAATACATAATACGATTGAGTTTATTTATTTTTTTGTTTGATTGATTGATTTATATTTCACCCTTCCTCACAATGAGCCCAGGGCAGCTAACGGCCCCTATAAAACTGTACAACATATGAACACCATTAAAATCATAACTCTAAAATAACAAACAAGAAAATACAAGAAAACCATCACTAAAACAGATTTGCCTATGCCCCCAAAGCCTGTGCAAATAATCATAGAACACTTGCCTATGCCCCCAAAGCCTGTGCAAATAATCATAGAATCATAGAATCATAGAAAAGTAGAGTTGGAAGGGGCCTACAAGCAGGGATGGGGACTCGGACTCGAGGACTCGACTCGTGAGTCGGACTGAGTCCCCCCTCTGACTCGACTCGGACTCGAGTCCCAATATTTTTAATGGGACTCGAGACTCGACTCGGGACTCGAGACCAAGGACTCTTCAACATCCCTGGGCTGTGCCAGAACGAGTGGAGAGGAGCGTGATTGCCGGCAAAGAGCGCATGGAAGCGAGGTGTGCCGCTGCTCGGCCACTATGGACGGCTACCAGGAGTGCAGCCCCAACAGTGTGTCAAGATTTATTTTGATTGATGTGTTGCGTACTTGGGAGAGGCAGAAGAAGGACCTGAGATTACTCTGTGCGGCTGCTCTGAGTGTGTTTCTGGTTCCAGCAAGTTCATCACCAGTGGAGCAGGTGTTCAGTGAGGGTAGAATTGTGATGAGATCTCACTGTTCCAGAATGGGGGCCAAACATTTAGAAAAAATCATGTTCCTCAAATGCAACATGGATAAGTTTTAGGAAGTACAGCAAGTTTATTTTTTAAACTCATTTTTCTGAAATGCAACCTTTCAGACATTTTGTGTTTGGCTGCCTCTGCCTGCCTGTCTGGGGTTCCCAGCCTCCTCTGCCTGCTTGGTCTCTTCTTGAACAGTTCAACAGTTGAATTGTCCAAGACAAAGGGCACTGCCTGCCTGCCTGCTTTGGGGTTCCCTGCCTCCTCTGCCTGCCTGGTTATTTTGGGTTTGTCTGCCTGGTCTGTTCTTGCCAAAATCAGTTGCAGAGTTTTGAAATAAAAAGGCACACTTGTGCCTAGAATTTATTTAAACCACACATCTGTAGTAGCCTTATTTTGTTGGGAAAACCCCCCATTGATTTTAATAGGGACTCGTGGAGTCAGCTTTGGGAGTGACTCGTGACTCGTGAGTCACCATTTTGGACCAAGGACTCGGACTCGGACTCGAGACTCGGGTCCAAAGACTCGTGACTCGACTCGTGACTCGAGACCAAGGACTCTTCAACATCCCTGCCTACAAGGCCATCGAGTCCAACCCCCTGCTCAATGCAGGAATCCAGGTCAAAGCATCCCTGACAGATGGCGGTCCAGCTGCACCTTGAATGCCTCCAGAGTGGGAGAGCCCACGACCTCCCTAGGTAGTTGATTCCATTGTCTTATTGCTCTGACAGTCAGGAAAATTTTCCTGATGTTTAGGTGGAATCTAGGTTCCTGTAACTTGAGCCCATTATTCCGTGTCCTGCAAACTGGGATGATCGAGAAGAGATCCTGGCCCTCCTCTGTGTGACATCCCTTCAAATACTGGAAGAGTGCGATCATATCTCCCCTCAGTCTCCTCTTCTGAAGGCTAAACATGCCCAGTTCTTTCAGTCTCTCCTCAGAGGGCCTTGTTTCCAGTCCCTTTATCATCCTTGTTGCCCTCCTCTGAACCCTCTCCAGTTTGTCTATGTCCTTCTTAAAGTGAGGTGCCCAGAACTGGACGCAGTACTCAAGATGAGGCCTAACCAGTGCCGAGTAAAGGGGAATTATCACTTCCCGCAGATTTGGAAGCTATACTTCTATTAATACAGCCCAAAATTGCATTTGCCTTCTTTGCAGCCACATCGCATTGCTGGCTCATATTCAGTTTGTGATCTACCACAATTCCAAGATCCTTCTCACTTGTAGTATTGTTGAGCCAAGTGTCCCCCATTCTGTAACTCTGCATTTGGTTTCCTCTCCCTAGGTGCAGCACTTGGCATTTATCCCTATTAAATTTCATTCTGTTGTTTTCGGCCCAGCGCTCCAGCCTATCGAGGTCACTTTGAATTTTGTTTCTGTCTTCCAGAGTATTAGCTGTTCCACCCAACTTTGTGTCATCTGCAGATTTGATAAGCATTCCCTGTACCTCCTGATCCAAGTCATTAATAAAAATGTTGAAGAGCACCGGGCCCAGGACCAAGCCCTGTGGTACCCCGCTCGTTACCTCTCCCCAGTTTGAGAAGGAACCATTGATAAGCACTCTTTGAGTCCGATTCTGTAGCCAATTGTGGATCCACCTGATAGTTGTTCCATCTAGCCCACTCTTAGCTAGCTTACTAATCAGGATATCATGAGGCACTTTGTCGAAAGCTTTGCTGAAGTCCAGATATATAATGTCCACAGCATTCCCACAGTCCACAAGGGAGGTTACCCGATCAAAAAATGAGATCAGATTAGTCTGACAGGATTTGTTCTTGACAAATCCATGCTGGCTTCTAGTAATCACTGCATTGTTTTCAAGGTGCTTGCAGACTGACTTCTTTATAATCTGCTCAAAAATCTTCCCGGGGATTGATGTCAGACTGACTGGCCTATAGTTCCCAGGTTCCTCCTTCTTGCCCTTTTTGAAGATGGGAACAACATTTGCCCTCCTCCAGTCGTCTGGCACTTCACCTGTCCTCCATGATTTCTCAAAGATAATAGACAGTGGTTCTGAGAGTTCTTCTGCCAGTTCCTTTATTACTCTAGGATGCAGCTCATCAGGCCCTGGAGATTTAAACTCGTTCAGAGTAATCAGGTGCTCCTTGACCATTTGCCTATCAATCTCAAGCTGCAATCCTGCCCCTTCAGTCTGCATTTCAGGTTTGCCAGGGGGGTCATAGACCCTCTTTTGGGAGAAGACCGAGCTGAAGTAGGAATTGAACACTTCTGCCTTTTCTTTGTCTTCTGTTATCAATTTGCCATCCTCATTGCGTAGTTGAACCACCAGTTCTTTCTTCTGTCTTTTACTGTGCATGTATCTGAAGAAAGCTTTTTTGTTGCTTTTAGCATTCCTCGCTAACCTTAGCTCATTCTCAGCTTTAGCCTTCCTGACACTATTCCTGCAGTTCTGTGCTACCTGCCTGTACTCTTCCCCTGTAGCCTGTCCTTCCTTCCACTTCCTATACGTGTCCTTTTTTGTTTTCAGGTCATCTTTGAGTTTATTGTGAAGCCACATTGGCTTCTTCTGTTGCCCTCTGCCTTTTTTCCTTGTGGGAATTGTTTGCAATTGTGCCTTTAAAATTTCCTTTTTTAAAAACTCCCACCCCTCCTGGGCTCCCTTTCTCGTGAGAGTCACTTGCCATGGGATCTTACTAATCATTGTTCTGAGTTTGTTAAAATTGGCTTTCCTAAAATCCAGGGTACGTGTTTGGCTACACTCAGCTTTTGCTTCTGTTAGAATCAAGAACTCAAGTATAACATGGTCACTTTCCCCCAGAGTTCCCGAAACTGCCACTTTATCCACTAACTCGTCTCTGTTGGTTAGAATCAGGTCAAGGATAGCCGATCCTCTAGTTCCTTCCTCCACTTTCTGTAGGAGGAAGTTATCAGCAGCACAGCTCAGGAATTTCTTGGAGGGGCCATGTTTGGCTGAATAAGTCTCCCAACAGATATCAGGGAAATTGAAGTCTCCCATTACTACCACATCGTGCCTCCTTGAAACAATGGCAATTTGCTTTTCAAAAGTTCCATCCTCGTCTTCTCCTTGATTGGGTGGTCGGTAGTAGACTCCAACCGCCATGTTCGTTTTATTCTTTGCCCCCTTTATTTTAACCCAGATGCTCTCAATGGGGCTGCCAAGCTCCTCTTCCTGTATCTCTGTGCAGAGATACGTATTTTTAACATACAGTGCAACTCCACCTCCCTTTCTGTTGCTTCTGTTCCTTTTGAACAAGTTATACCCTTCAATTGCTGTATTCCAGTCATGGGAGTCATCCCACCAGGTTTCAGTTATCCCTATCAAGTCGTACTTGCCCTCATGTATCAAGAGTTCAAGTTCGTCTTGTTTATTGCCCATACTCTGGGCATTAGTATAGAGACATTGAAGACTATGTGCTTTATATAAATACATCTTTAGGTGGTACCTGAATGACAAAAAAGTTGGGGACAGCTGATTATTTACTGGAAGGGAGTTCCAAAGCCAGGCTGCCACCACCAAAAAGACTCTGCCATCTGTGGTAGCCCTATGGGCTACATTCCTCAAGGATACCACACACAAAACCTCCCCAACCAATCTTAAATCCTGGGGAAGGTGTCCTTCAAGTACCTGAGTTCTGAGCCATTTAGGGCTTTGTATACTACTACTGACACCTTGAATTGTGCACAGTAACTCACTGGCAGAGATGTCAAAGCACCTCGCTGCCCGTCAGCACACGGACAGCAGTATTCTGCAGCAGCTGCAGCTTCTAGACTGTCTTCAAGGGAAGTCCCACATAGAAAGCACTGCAATAGTCCTCTCAAGAGGTTGGACACATTCATGGAGGAGAAGGCTATCAATGGCTACTAGCCCTGATTGGATGCTTCCTCTAGTATCAGAGGCACTATGCCTATGTACTCCAGTTGCTGGGGAACATGGGTGGGAAGGTGCTGTTGCACTCATGTCCTGCTTGTGGGATCTCGTGGGCATCTGGCTGACTACTGTGTGAACAGAATGCTGGACTAGATGGACCCTTGGTCTGATCCAGCATGGCTCTTCATATGTTCTTATGTAGGTTATCAGAGCATAGATTACTGTTGCCAGTTTATCCTGGTCCAGGAATGGCCAGAGTTGGAAAACCAATGCAGAGTGGCTGCCAGTGAGCTACTGGGCCCAGTTCAAGGCGCTAATAGCAGTTTGAGTCTGAACCACATTGAAAGGCTTAAAACACACACACACACACACACACACACACACACACACACACACACAACCAACAGCAGCAGCAGCAACAAACTCCTGTGTTCTTCTAACACATAGTTTCCCATCAGTTCATTTTATCTGCTATATTCTTTATTGCACATTGTAGCGTATGCTATCCCAAGGGCACCAGGGCAAGTTATAACGTTTAAAGCAGATAATAAAACATGAAATATACTATCTAAACTTACCCAAAGCATTTTTTACTATCAGCCACTAAATGCCATCTAAAATAAAATTATTGTATGTCACTTCGGTTAATGGCACAAGTTTGTGCTTTTGTGAATCTTCAAGGAAAGGCTGTTCTTCAGTCATGGAACAGCTATTTAGACAGAAACCCTCTACAAGCCTTCCTTGTAGTTTCATTTAAAAATGTTTTGTGTTTTGTTTTGTTTGTTTTTTACTTCAGAGCCTTCCTGACAAGATGGTGCTCATGCAGAGAAATTTGCTGGGAAATTTCAAGTCTCACCCCAACACATACATCTACATTGTTTGTGATCCCATTGTGGAATGTGCCTGTGTAAGTATCATGGGCATCTATTGGCTAGCATCCATGGCATCACTCTAGATCAGCGAGAGCGACACAATTGCCTCCACCACCACCTTACCCCATCCCAATGGAATTTTTGTGTATGTTTAACATTTTCTCTCACTTTCAAAAATCTTAACAGGCTGTAGTGCTCATCTTGCCAGCTAACTCCCCCTTGTAAGAAGACATGGTTATTTCACATCTTTAAAAGCATTTTCTTGAGGATTTGTACATCTGCTTAATCCACCACTATAGTGGAACTTAACTTCAAAGGAGAAGTAAAGACAGCAAACAAGGTGGTTGTCCCATCCTGCTTTAGCATGATTTCTACCTCCAGCCCCCCGCAGCAAGACCCATTAATGATATGATGATAGAAAATCCCACTGTTGGTGCTGAATCAGAACCAGTGTAAAAATGGGCATGTATGAGTTCTCAGCAAGGTTTTTAAATATCTGGGAAGACCCTTATAGGCTGCAGTGCAAAACAGAGCTTGGTCAGTAAAAGTATATAGAACTCAAGCTAATCAGTACTGGACTGGAACCTTTGGAGTCAGCTGTAAAGAGAAGACAGACACTTGTGAAAGGAAGCTTAATGCTTTAGTTTTAAAAGCATGAAAAATCTACTTCTTTGTAAAAAGATGTACACCCCCCCAAAAAAAAACATATCCCCAAAAGATTTTGTGGTTAACAACCATAGATTAATAGATAAAATAGTAAAAATGATAATCATGCAATAATATCATAATATCAATAACAGCATAATATAAGAACCTAGACCAGCATACACAAATTAGGGGGCATTATAATAAAAGTCACATCTAAATAAAATAGTTGCTACCATGAGGCACATTTAGGCAGCTGCCAGGGGCCCAAATGCCCTGGGGGGGGCACCTCTGAAAGCCCCATTTTGGATTGTACCCCAATGCCTGGGAAGGTAAGCCATTCCAGAAGATTGTGGAGGGGGAAATGGCCACCACCACAAAAAAATGGTGGCTGCAATACTCTGGAATGACTAGATTTCCAGGGCATTTGAGGGAAATTTACAATGGCAGTTGGAAGCCACTTGGTTCTAGACTGCTGGAACTTTTTTTTTTTTTAAGATATATTTCAAACAGTTAGAAAGGGGGCCCAGGACAGCCATCAGGGTGGAAGCGGGGCACCAATGGCAGAGGGCCCACGGAATGGCACTTTGCCACAAAGCCCCTCTACCCTGGAGCCTGCCCTGTCTGTACTTAAGTTCTGGGTTCTAGTTTTGCCTTATTATTGGATCAGCTGCTGCGATCACATCCTCAAACACATCCTGCCCTTCCATATTTTATCAGCTTGGCTTTGGATCTTTTAAGAGAAAGTGCTTCAGATCATTTTGTATTAATTGGTCATCATTCCCCAACTCCCAAAAGATGCTTTTTTTGGAAAATCTTGGAATGCTTTCAAATCGTAGCTGTTTTGTATTTTAAAACATTTCATTCCATTTTCCCACTAAGTACAAAATAGAAATGGTATTTATGAATGATGGCTGCAGCATGAACCGAAAATTATTCTCCATTAAGACTTGTTATCGTCATTCCTGGTCAAATGCCAAACCAAGCACTGTGGCCAGTGACAGTTTTAAGATCTTATACATCAGGGGGGAAAAGCTAAAGAAAGAGTTGACTTATGCTATTAGAAATTGTAGAATCCCATGGGTATATACACTTCCTTTCTAGGCCTGGTGTCCTCAGAAACCATAGCCTTTACATTACATCATTCCAATATACAATCTCACTTTGTCCCTCCAGAACTCCCAACCCACCTGGTGTGGTATAATATTTGTTGTTGCTCATTTTATGAACTACTACAGCTCGAACCCAAGAAATCCTTAATTATAGTGTAAACTGCCTCTCTGTTACAATACTTCCTGTCTTTCTCCTCAGGGAATTTATAGTATTTTCATTGAGGCAAAAACTTGGTGTGTGTGTGTGTGTGTGTGTGTGTGTGTGTGTATCATGTCTCACAACAAATTTCTTTCGCTGGGCAACTCTACACATTAATTAATAAATTTTTCAACTGAGTGAGCAAACAATAGACTCAGTCACTAATTGTTCTTGGTTTCCTAAACTGAGCATAGGATAGAAATACATCAAGAGTAGAGAACAGTTTGTGATTCTAAATATTTATTACCAAAATATTGTCAGAATCATTTAACTGGTTCTGATAGCAAGAGAGATGAACAGTGCATTCCTTTACATATCTACTCAGAAGTAAGCCCCATTGAATTCAATAGGACTTACTTCCAGGTAAGTGCGTATAGGGTTGCAGCCTAAGTTTTACTGGCGGTTGTGGTGTTGGAAGAACAGACTGAGGGCTGTTTCACATATCATTTCTTCCTCCATACAAAATGTTGGAAGACTTGTGTTGATTTTAATGCCTTTGTCTCTGTAGATAAACTGATTGTGTATTAATGTGCACAGCAACTCTAGAAAATAAGCTTATCATCTCTCTTTGAGGCAAGGGGAGGAGATGAAGGCATGTGTGTGATACTACTTTTTCAAATATGCATCCAACAAACAACGAAGGCACCGTCAAAATGGAGCCCGACTGGCATGTGAGGTGCTTTTCAGTAATGCACTCTCACCTGGCTAGGGGCTGTGGGTGAATGACATAACAACAAAGGAAAGGCTGTGACTCAGAGATGACAGAGGAGAGTCCTCTATTTGAAGGCATTCTCTATTTGAAGAGGTGTCCAGTCCAAGTCTGGTTTGAAGTCAAAAACTATAAAGAGTAAGAGCAAAGGCCTTGAAATTGCCCATCACCTGGACAAGCAGGCACACAGGTGACTTGGTCAGTCTTCTCCACTATGGTGAGGTGTGTTGTATTTCTATTTCAATGATAGCAATTATTTCTAAAGCAGCACCTATACATATGAATTAGCATATGCAAATGTTATGCAACCCAGTGTCTTCTTTTGTCCTCTTTTTTGGTGATGTATTTCCTCTAATGGGTAAATAGCTACCCTAAGTGGCACATGGCATGTCCTGCCAAGCAGGGAAGACAATTGCGCGCATAGAGGAGAAATAACGACTCAGACACAATTGTAGGGTACAAATTGTGGTAAAAGTAATGGGCCACATTTATTGAATCATCAATAGGGGATCTACAAAGGGGAAAAGTGCGGGTGCTAATTACACTGGCTATCAGCCGGTCACTATTGCGATAGGGCGAAACATCCAGCAAGGAGGGTGATGGCTGCCAGGTAATCCCCGCCTTGCTTAACACCACACGGTGCTGGAAGGTCTTTCCTGCAGTCAGCTTTGACCAGACTGTGAGGTACTGGTAGGTGAAGCAGGAAGACCTCAGAGACGGCCTTGTCTCCGCAGTCCCGAGCCGTGAGACAGTCGGCGGAAGGAGCCTTAGGCACTCCTCTCACCTGAAAGGTGTCATAGGATTATCACCGAGCCCCTAAAACTGCCTAATCCCGCACTTAACCGCCAATGTGACCGAATTGAAAATGCCACTAAGCACCCAAACCCTGAAATACAGTGTAGAGTAGGCAAAACACGAACATTGCCCCCGGCCAATTAGGACAATGAATGAACCAAAATTCCTACTTGGCCCCTGGAGACAGGCGACCAGTAAGACCTACACTGCAAACAGGGAAGGGAGGGAGGGAGCCGCACTAGAAAAGAACCAGGGGGAGAGGCGAGCAAACCTATTAACAGCTCCACTGCCCCTCCCCTTCTGCCCTGTGATTGGTTGGTCTGATATCAGACCACTGTAGTCCGACTCGTCCCCTCCCTCCCGCGCAAATTGTTCCCCCTGCCACAGCTACGTGTGGGGGGAGGTGCATACTGAGCAGGATGGACCAGTGGCCTGACTCAATAGAAGGCAGCTTCCTAACCACACCTTATCCTCAGTGGGGAGCCATGTGCAATCAGGCCTATCCACATGGTTACATCATTCAAATGCAGCCTTCAGCCATGTAGATGCAGGTGGAGGAGGCTGCATCCGAAGGGAACCTAAGTGACAACCCAATTCAAGTCTTTAAAATATTGCTGTGCACATTAATACACAATCAGTTTATCTACAGAGACAAAGGCACTCCAACATTAAAATCAACACAAGTCTTCCAACATTTTGTATGGAGGAAGAAATGATATGTGAAACAGCCCTCAGTCTGTTCTTCCAACACCACAACCGCCAGTAAAACTTAGGCTGCAACCCTATACGCACTTACCTGGAAGTAAGTCCTATTGAATTCAATGGGGCTTCTGAGTAGATATGTAAAGGAATGCACTGTTCATCTCTCTTGCTATCAGAACCAGTTAAATGATTCTGACAATATTTTGGTAATAAATATTTAGAATCACAAACTGTTCTCTACTCTTGATGTATTTCTATCCTATGCTCAGTTTAGGAAACCAAGAACAATTAGTGACTGAGTTTATTGTTTGCTCACTCAGTTGAAAAATTAATGTTGAATGGATTAAATATACTCAAAAGTCAAGATTACATGTGATTTATGTAATTGATACATCAATTGATTTATTTAAATTGTAATTGTAATTGTAATTGTAATTGATACACTGATCAACTCATCTTGAGGTAATAAACTTCAAGTGATCATCTCTTCTACCACACTGTTATGGCTGGTTCATACTTATTGCTCTATCCATAGGCGACATTGATTTCGACTTCTGAACATTTTCAGGAAAAAAATGTGTGCTTTTGAGTGGTCTGAAATGTCCTCAACGCCTCCCCCAACTCTTTTGCTTTCCTATTCTCTTTGGCTTGGAATTATTTGTTCCTCATCAGTTGAGTACTGTGTACACCTGACCATTTGCAGCTGACTGTAAACTGAAGCCACTGAAAAGGACTGTATATGGGTATGTTCAGGGCTGTAATGTGAAATGTTCAGTTTATAGAACATGAGCACTATGTATTTGTGTATCCCTATATGTTATTTTTAAAATGACAATGTAACATTTTAACTTAAAGTTACTGCTTTGTATCATTTTTGAACTAAATTTTGAATATATAATTTATTTATTTACAAAATGTATATACCACTCCACATCCAATAAAATGCCCAAGAGGTGAACAAGAAAAAAGGAGGAGGGGAATCAAAATACAGAATTATTTTTTTAAAAAAAGATCAAATTATGCTAACATGAATCATCTTGCACTGAACAGTATTTACAAAAATACATGTATTTACAAAAATAAGCCATACTTTTCCATGAACTGAACATACAGAGAAAAGTGAGGGCCAATTTCTAGGCATTTCTGGGCTGCTTCACACAAACTACACAGCAACAGTGTTTGCCACCCAGTGTACATTTGTGGGAGAGCATTGTTCATTTACAAGCATCCAGAACAGGGGTGGGGAACTTGTGACCCACCAGATATTTTGGCCTATAACTTCCATCATCCCTGACCATTAGTTATGCTGGCTAGGCTGATGGGAATTGTAGGCCGAAACAGTTGAAGTGCCATAGGTTGCCCACCCCTGCACTAGGAGAACAAAACCACAACCACTTTTTAGGCTACAGCCCTATGTATGTCCCATTGAATTCAGTGGGGCTTACTTCTAAGTAGACATGCATAGAATTGTGCCATTAATCTTGGAAAAATTCACAGAAGCAACAAAAGCAAGTATTTTCCTCCAGACATATGTATATTTGCCCTCCACTGTCCATGCTATTGGCCCCCTTAGCTTATTATCATCAGGCACAAGTTTCTGTGTTTGCTGCTTAAATCCCTTATGGTGTCCATTTTGATTTCTATCAGGTTCATAGTTTAGCTTAGTCAACAATTCTCACTGCTAGGCCTCCTAAGAATCAACATTCTTGTGGCTTGTACCACTACCAGACACCATTTGAAGGAATTCACATGCTAACTGTAGAACCACCCAGGCTTGGATAAATGCCTTGCATTTGGCTGTTCATTGCACTACCATGATCACTATATTGGAGATGGCAGCTTAGTGTCTGATGCTGCTCTATTTTGTAGGCACAAATTAGCCAGGGAGGTGAGAGAAGTAAGATTTATGGTGTTATTTTCAGTTGGTTTGTGTTCTCTTAAGACAAGTAGCACAAAAAAGCAAAGGAAAAAATGACTGGCAGAAAAGTACTTCCATATTAGACACAAGATTATTGTATAATCAAAATAAACATCACAAGTGTAATTGTGACTCACATCCTTAGAGTTCGTGTTTTCCAATTCCCACATTGTTTTCAGTTCACTTGAGAGGAGTGCCCCTTGTCTGCCTCTCGGCAAGGTACATCAAGCAACATTTTGTTTTGCCCCTATGCTACCCACTTGAAATCTAGCATCTGGGTCCAAAGTGGAAATATTGTGAAACTAATGTTTTTTTAAAATTATTTTTTTATTTTTGCAAATGTGGAATTTGTCATCATTGCCTGCTAGTAAATCACTGTCACTCGCTCACTCTTGTTAGCTATCGTATTTTTTTTGTTATGTGCTCAGCAATATCCTTTCTCCATGACAATCTTCCAAATTAAACTTTCAGATTCCAGGAAAATTCTAACAAATGTTTAAATCACTCCGAAGCTAAGGCTAATGAGAGGAAAATAGAATGTTCTTTCGCAGGAGTTTCATTTGCAGCATAGCACCATTTTAACCTCCAACAGCGTGAGTTACTTCTCAGGGTTTACATATCGCAAAATGAGGTGAAGTAAGATTAACTTGAACACACGGCAGGAAGATGCTAATTGCAAATACACATGAGGAAGGGCACTTGTATCATTTTTTAAAAGTGTGTCAGGAGCCCTGCATTTTATATTATGCAGTATAGAAGTAATGAAGATACAGGTGTTAGAAGTGACTTTGTTCAAGTCCTGTAAAAAGAAATAGTTCTCTGGACAAGAAAATTGGTGAAAGCAAAGCACTTTTTATTGAATACAGTCTTGCAAGAGTGGGTGCGCTATGCAGGTAGGCACACCTTAACATTCAAGCAGCGTGTTTTTATTCTCTATGCCCGGCCGCAGGGTTCCTCCCTCATTCTCTCATTGGCTGGGTACTTTGAGGTTTACAGCCTATCCTGACCGCCTAAACCGAATACATTATTCCCCGCCCCTGTTTACCGACCCTCCTCTTGTTGTGTGGCATCCTGTTACTCTAATTTCTTATTGGCTCTTCTACACATTTTTTAACTACATTGTAACTTTGACCTCTTGCTCTCTCATCAGCAGACACCTCTTCTTTTGACACATTTTTATGCCTGGTCTGTGTTTTCAGAAAGGGAGGATTCTTTATTTATCTGTTACCTACTTATTTAATGTCATCTCTATCTAAGCATATTTATCATTTACTAATCTCATGCCATCTTTATGACCCGGGCATTGAGTTTTTTACATATTTTAGGCCTCATTTATCACTAGACTGGGGCCCCCATTCGGGGTGAGTTCTCTGGCTTCTTTTAATTTCTGTATTTTATTTTATTTAATATAATTTGGGAAAGAAACTTTCTATAATTCTTACAATCCCTCCTTTTTTTTCTTTTTACTCTTTTCTTTTCTAACACTTTAGTCAATTTCTTTTATCTTAATATAGTATGGTGGAGACGTTTCGTCTTCTAATACCATCATACTAGTATCATAAGCCGGAGGAGTCAATGGCATTTTCTTAGATAGGGCGGTTTCAATAAGTCTTTGTGTTAGTCCTCGGACACAAGGGATAATACAACATCTTAACGCTACTAAGACTCCTCCTACTACAATCAGGGAAGTAAACATTGAGATTGCTAAGGTTTTCTACTTCCCAAACCATGTTTCTAACCATCCTGTCAATGAAGTATTTATTCTTGAGTTTTCAGCAAGTTCCGCTGCCAGGGTATTAAGACCCTCTAGAGCTTTTGTTATTGTCCCATCAGGAGCAGTATTGTTGGGTATGAAGGTACAACACTGTCCTCCTAACATTACACAGACGCCACCTTTTTCTGCTAAAACCATGTCTAAAGCCATCCGATTTTCTCAAGCCATTCGACTGGTGGCATCTAATTGCTCTGCTATCCCTTTTATTGCATCTCGGGTATAGTTTATGAATCTCTGTTGATTGTAAAAGATGTAATTAATCCAATCAACATTTTTATTTATGGTTGACCACTAAAAGAGAGCAGACTCAAATCCGGCAGCTATTTGATTTCGGGCTTTTCTACTTCAAATGTTTGGCGCAGATCTTCAATCTCAACTACTGTCACTACCTTCGGATCATTCAGAGGAGCTTGGAAAGTTTTAACTTTGGGCATGACAGTTGCCTCTAAGGTTTGGTCGTTAGAATCTGACTTTTCTACTATTAATCTAAAACAGCATGCAACGGGATCAGTTCCAGAAACACTTATTCTCATGCCAAACGAAGTCTGATTTATTGAGAATTTGGTTGGCCGGCCACCAGAGGGATATTCATTCTAAGATGTTTGGACGATGGATACCCATACTGGATTGTAAGTCCCCTCTTCACAATCTGACCGAGTAGGACCTTTACGAATTGAAACCATATTTTTTATTCTAGAGTGAGGAGACGCTGCCGTCTATCCTTGGGATTGTGTGGTCTACAAGACTTCGGACCAGCGACGACAGGGCGTCCCTACACACATATATTTGTCTTGGGAACTCTACCGTCTCTGAGTGTTCAAATCTTCACATTTCAACAAGCTGCAGGCATCGAATTTTACAACTTGAGTCTGACTACTTTCTCTAATTTTTATTACAAACGTAGTGGAGATGTTGCCAACCAGAGATATCAGTATACTTATACAAATTAATCGGGCTGTCATGGTTACAATCTTTTAAGGAACTGAAGGTTTCTAATCCTCTGTCAATTCTTTTGACACGGAAACCCCAAAGAACTTGTGTTTATAGATATAACATATAGTTACTAACCCACTAAGAATAAGAAAGATTACAAGGATTATTTCAGCTACAACTAATTCTCTAGTTTGCATTATATTGTATCTTCTACCCTGGGAACAAAGGGATTCCCCTTGGAGGGATCTCTCTGGGTGTGGATCTTATGTCTACAGTAATATTTCTTATTATTTGAGGTCTTCCACCTCGGGACTTCTTTTGCACAATTATCACCTTTTGTTGACCTTGGATTTGGACAGGTAAGGATCTAGTTTCTAGCACTAGTGGACTTGGCCCTCCCATTCACTACAGGTCTGCCTACAGTCCTTCTCTACAATACATGTACCCCTTTGTTTCTCTTTCTCAAAGATCAGAGGTTGCGTATGGGAGTTCCTCGTCTGAATCGTCCAGATTTAGTAGTCCTCCCTTATTTGATCCAAATCTTGACTTACACTGCTTACATTCTAACTCATGGAAATTATTCAGTTGTGGGGGTAATTGGATCACCTGGTGGGCCCAACGCCTAATGCCTCGATTTTGAACTGCTAATTCGTTTTGTAACTCATATCCTTCTACTTCTCGGACACCGATTTTCTTAAGAAAAAACTACTCATGCCACTGTCCTTGAGTTTCTACCCGTCGGTATCTTATGACCCAAAACTGAACTGGCTCCCCAGTTCCTAATTTAGGTAACGCTAAGTCCCCTTTCTCTATCTTTAATTCCCAGAATGGGCACAAGATTTCTTCCCAGATCACAGATGATCCTGGGCCTGTAGTCCAGCTGTCCACTAATGGACCTACTATTGTTGCATATCTTTCCTCTGGATCCCAATCTGGGTTGTTATCTGGTCCCGCATCCCACCCTGGTACAGAATCCCCTATGGTATTGTCCATCTAATGGGTAACTTTCTTAAGAACTATTTTCGTGGGTGTTTGTGTTTTAATTACTGTCCAACTGTTAGCGTTTGGAGGTTCTTCTACAGGCCCTTTCACTCGCGTATAGTGAGTCTACCCTTTTTCGGCTGTCCGGACTGCGGTTTCTGTATTCAGGAGCGTTTGGAAAGGCCCTTCCCACTCCGGTTGGAGTTTGGCTTCTTTCTACGATTTGATCAACACCCACTGTCCTGGTTGTATATTGTGGACTGCGAATTCCAGGGGTGGCGTTTGCGCTAGGAGTCTTTTCTTCCTAAGAAAAGATAAAGAAGACGACAGCCCAAGTATATACTGTTTTAAAAACCGATCTTTGGTCTCATATTGGGGCAATTCTCCAAGTTGACCCATGTATGGAAGACCAAACAGCATCTCATATGGGGATACTCTTATATCCTTCTGTGGGGCGGTCCTTATCTTTAACAAAGCGAGGGGCAAACATTTAGTCTAAGGTAATTTAGTTTCTAAAATCAATTTGCGCAAGGTGGCTTTTAACGTTTGATTCATTCTTTCTACTTTTCTAGAAGATGGAGGATGCCATGGTGTATGATAATCTCAACTAATTTTTACTCTCTCTATGATTCCTTTCAATACCTTGGAAGTAAAATGACTCCCCTGGTCTGAATCAATATGTTCTACTATTCTATACCTGGGCAAAATGTGTTCCAGGATAATTTTACTTACTCCAGTTGCAGTGGCAGTTGACATTGGATATGCTTCTACTCAGTTGGTTAAATGATCTACTAAGACCAGTATATATTTCAACCTGCCTACTGGAGGGAGTTCTGTAAAATCAACCTGGATACTTTGGAAAGGACGCAATCCTGGCTTGCGCCCACCTGGTGGTTGCTTTCTTAGCACCTTTTTGTTGATTTTTCTGCAGATCATACACCGTTCGCAGATCTGCTTTGCTACCGTGTGTATCCCCATACACCCATATTCTCTAAGTACCAAATCACACATTGCTTGGACTCCCCAATGGCCCCCTTCATGTAAAATAGCCATAATTTCTCTCATTATTTGTTTGTTGACCATTTCTCTGCCATCTGGGAGTATCCATTTTCTCTCTTCTACTTCAGTTGCTCCTAATTCTTTTAGTCCTAACATTTCCCTTTCCGTCCATACTGGCCTTTCTTTTGTTTTTGGCAACCTAGGGGTTAGCATGTTCATTTTTACTACTTCTTCTCCCATAGCAGCTTCTTTAGCTGCTTCATCTGCTAATGCATTCCCTCTTGCTTCAAAGGATGCACCTCTTTGGTGACCAATTATGTGGACCACTGCTATTTCTCTAGGCAAAAGTAAATTTTCTAACACTTCTTGTACTAGTGCTCCGTGTACTAGTTCTTTTCTTTTGCTATTTATTAATCTCTTCTCGTGCCATATTTTTCTAAATGTATGTACTACTCTATAAGCATATTTAGAATCCGTATAGATGGTCCCATCTTTTTCTTTTAAAGCCTTGAGGGCTTGATTTAAAGCATACAGTTCACAGGTTTGGGCTGACCAGTTATTGGGCAACCTTCCTGATTCTGTTAGTTCTTTAGTGTTACCATCTATTACGGCATACCCATTGTGTCTTTTTCTTTCTAATACACGGGAGGACCCATCTATAAATAGGCAAGTTCTCTCATGCAATGGAAGGTCTCTCAAGTCTTGTCTCACTTTAGTCTGATATTCAATGATATCCAGACAATTGTGTTCTAAATTTTCACACTCATGTTCCCCTTTTGTCAGAAACGTGGCTGGATTCAGACAATTTTCAGTGGTGAGGATTAAATCTTCTTTTTCCATTAAGACCGCTTCATATCTCAAGATTCTAGAATCTGTTAGCCATCTCCCTGCCCTTTGTGTCAAAATGGTGCGAACTTGATGAGGCGTACTGACCACTAGTGCCCCTCTAAAAGTTAGCTTCCTGCTTTCTTCTACCAACAGAGCTGTTCCTGATATTGCCTGAATACATTCTGGCCATCCTCGGGAGACTGGATCCAGAATTTTTGATAGGTATGCTACTGGCTTTCGCTGTCCTCCCCATTTCTGGGTGAGCACCCCCAAAGCTGTTCCCTCTTGTATGCTGACAAACAAATGAAATGGTTTGTCTAAAGAAGGAAGAGCCAATACTGGAGCAGTTATCAGATCGTGCTTTAGGATTTTTATTAATTCTTTTTCTCCATCTGTCCACACTAATTCATTTGGTTTTTCTTTCAATAATTTCAGATACAGTCCTTTAGTTTTAGCCGCATAGGAATCTATCTATAACCTACAGTATCCTGTTAACCCTAGGAACTTTCTCAATTCCCTTTTCGTCTTGGGTAGGGGTGTTTCGACTATCTCTTTTACTCTTTCAGGGCTAATTCTTCTTTTCCCCTCACTTATGAGATGCCCTAAATATTTTACTTCTTTTTCTACAAATTGAAGTTTGGACTCTGACACTCTCAGTCTTTTCTGTCCTAGAAAATTTAACAGCGCTTTTGTGGCCTCCGCCACTGGGCCTTTCTTTTTCCCTGAAATTAGAAGGTCATCCACATACTGGAGGAGGAGCGTTCCTGATGGCATTTTAAATTGCTCTAAGAGTTGTTCCAATACTTGTCCAAACAAGTTTGGACTCTCAGTGAATCCTTGTACGAGGACTCGCCACCGGAATTGTTGTTTTCTTCTAGTATTTGGATCCTCCCATTCAAAGGCAAACATATCTCTATTCTCTTCAGCCAAAGGACAGGTCCAAAATGCATCTTTAAGATCAATTACACTAAACCACCCATGTTCATGTGGAATTCTACTTAAAAGAGTGTATGGGTTAGGCACTACAGGATGTCTGGTCTGAACTATTTGGTTCAACTTCCTTAGGTCCTGCACCAATCTGTAACTACCATCTGGTTTCTTTACTGGTAGTATAGGGGTGTTATAAGGTGACATGCAAGGTTCTAACAACCCATCTTGCACCAGAGTTTCTATGACTGGCTTCAAGCCCTTCTTTCCTTCTAATGGTAAAGGATACTGTTTCTGACATACTACTTCACCTTCCCTTTTTAACTTTATTTTTAATGGAGGTATATTTAAAATTCTTCTATTCCCCTCTTTAACCCATACTTCGGGGTTTATCTCTTTGATATCTTCTTCTGAAAGAACTGCCATCTTTACTACCATTTCTTTGTTTTCCACCCTTACTTCTAGCCCTAGTTCTGTCATCATGTCTCTTCCTAATAAATTTGTGCCTAATTCTGGTAAGTAAAGAGGCTGACACATTATTTCTTCTTTCTTATGTTTAATTTGCATTGGTTCAAACATTGGGGTCCGAATTTGGCCTCCTACCCCTGACGCTAGTACAAAATTATTGGACAATTGGGTTCCTACAGGTCTGTAATTAAGGGAGGTTCTTTCTGCTCCACTATCTACAAGAAATACTGTATCTTCTTCTCCTGGCCCCACCTTTAAATTTATCAAGGGTTCCCGGTGGGTCCTTTTAAAAGGATACCCCTGACTCCCCTAATCCTCTTCCATATTCATTAGTGGGATAATCTTTTCTTCTCTTTGGATCTCGGGACAATCTCTTTTAAAGTGTCCTAATTTTCTACACCGGAAACATCCAGCTCTCTGTCCTCCCCTTTCTTGACCTCTTCCTGTCCCCAACTGCCCATCCTGATTTTGTCTGCTTGAGCCTGGTTTTCCCTGTTTCCACTTTCCCCTCCCCATTTTTCCTTGTTGTCCCTTCTGACCATTAGCCTCCATCTTTTTCTTCATAACTTGGTCCACTGTATTCACCATCAATTTTATATTCTTCCTCTCTTTTTCATCCTCCCTTTTTACATACACTTTTTGTGCCTCCCTTAAAAGGTCCTCGATATTTTTATCACTCCAGTTGTCTATTTTCTCAAGTTTCTTTTTAATATCTGGCCATGACTTTGTCACAAAATTGACTTTTAAGAGGGACTGACTCACTGGATCTTCAAGGCTCATACCAGAATATTTCCTCATTTGATCTTTTAGTCTTTGAAGGAAGTCAGATGGTGACTCCTCCTTGTTCTGCTGTACCTCAAAGGCTTTGGTCAGATTCTGGGACCTAGGGACTGCGTGTTTAATTCCTTTGATCATTAAGGTCCTAAGGTCTTTCATTTTAATCCTTTGTGAATTCCTCTGGTGATCCCACCCAGGGTCAAGATTGGGATACTTTTGATCAGCTGGTTCCACCCCTTGTCCAGGAGGGTGTTCCCTGTCCCATTCAGACAGGGCTGCCCTTCTGATCATGGCTCGTTCTTCCCCAGAGAACAAGATGGCCAAGATGGACATCAACTCTTCCCATGTATACGTATTAGGTCCCAAAAATTGATCTATTTGTTCTCTCAGCCCCACTGGGTCTTCCATCAGAGGCTTCATTTCCTTCTTAAAAATTCTTATGTCTGAACTATTAAGTGGGGCATTTACATACCCCATTTGCCCTGGACCTGTTGGGACTTCCCTTAGAGGGTACATGTTTGTCCCTCTACGAGTCACATCTGGGGATGGCTCTTCTGATCTTCCCCATTTGTCTCTATCTGACCCTAGTGTGGCACTCTTGGTTCTTCTCCGAGTTCCCTCAGGAAAGGGAAGGTTTTGTGTGTCTTGTTTTAATTGGGCTACTTCTCTGGTTACATGAGCTTCCCTAACCTGGGGTGCTGTTTCAGCTGGGACTTCTGGGTCGGCTCTGCCAGCCCCTTCCCCTCCACCCAGGGGTGCATATGGCGGCGGTAGCCGAGACAGAGGGTCCCAACATTCAGGGTCTTTCTCAAAAACTTTTTCTTTCTCTTTCTTTGTCTTTTCCCCTAGGTAGCATATATTTTCTATCCCATTCTCCACCCAACATTTGGCATAATCAGATTCTTCCTGAGAATATGGTCTTTTATTATTTACATGGATGTTTAATGTCTGACACAGCCACATTTCCCCTGCCCCAAACTTAGGCCAGAAGACTGCAGGTGGTCTAATACTCTCCTTAGTCCAGACAAAACAACAGAAATTTATCATTTTCTTTTTATCCTTGTTTTGAGTACATGGAATTTCCTTCCATAGTTTTAACATCCGCCCTAAGGGACTATCTGGCGGAATATCAATCCTTTCCCTAGGCACCTTTTCTTCCTGGATCTTTCCTGACCCAACCTTGGAACTATAGTTCCCCATCGAGACCCTTTCACGCTCCTTAACAATCACTTCGTCCGTCTCTGGCCGCCCTCTCGCGAGGTAACGGAAACGCAGATTGGGACTCCACACTCACTTCGTGTCTGGGACACGTCTCACACACTCCACATTCAGTCTCGATATCTAAGAGCAGTACTTTAAGGGAAAATTTTCCTGCCCTTATCCCAACCACCAAGGTAAAATAAATAGCCCAATTTTTCTTACCTTGGTCTGTGCACAGAGTTGCCTGGTTGACCGATCTCGTGCCTACCCAACCGGTTTCTCCTAAGTGCCTTTCACCAGTCCAGCATCTCGGGTTTCCTTGGCCAGTCCGTCACTGACCACCCTTGGCACCAAGGAGACTACTGAACTCAGTAGGACGCGTCTTCCCGTTGGTTGGCAATGGCAGCCAGCGACTGTGATGGCAGGATCCCGGACGAGCCCCCAATTTGTTAGAAGTGACTTTGTTCAAGTCCTGTAAAAAGAAATAGTTCTCTGGACAAGAAAATTGGTGAAAGCAAAGCACTTTTATTGAATACAGTCTTGCAAGAGTGGGTGCGCTATGCAGGTAGGCACACCTTAACATTCAAGCAGCGTGTTTTTATTCCCTATGCCCGGCCGCAGGGTTCCTCCCTCATTCCCCCATTGGCTGGGTACTTTGAGGTTTACAGCCTATCCCGACCGCCTAAACCGAATACATTATTCCCCGCCCCTGTTTACCGACCCTCCTCTTGTTGTGTGGCATCCTGTTACTCTAATTTCCTATTGGCTCTTCCACACATTCTTTAACTACATTGTAACTTTGACCTCTTGCTCTCCCATCAGCAGACACCTCTTCTTTTGACACATTTTTATGCCTGGTCTGTGTTTCCAGAAAGGGAGGATTCTTCATTTATCTGTTACCTACTTATTCAATGTCATCCCTATCTAAGCATATTTATCATTTACTAATCCCATGCCATCCTTATGACCCGGGCATTGAGTTCTTTACATATTTTAGGCCTCATTTATCACTAGACTGGGGCCCCCATTCGGGGTGAGTTCTCTGGCTTCTTTTAATTTCTGTATTTTATTTTATTTAATATAATTTGGGAAAGAAACTTTCTATAATTCTTACACAGGTAGGCATTTGAGTTAAACCAACAGATCCCTCTATACAGAAGAGTCCAGAAAACCTTGCACTTGCAGGGCTCTCCAACCTTGGGTCCCCAGATGTTGCTGGACTACAGCTCCCAGAATCCCTTGCCATTAGCCATGCTGGCTGGGTATGCTGGGAGTTGTAGGCCAGCAACATCTGGGGACCCAAGGTTGGAGAGCTCTGACTTAGAGGGACATTTTGTCATATTCTTGCTGGGATCCGACAGTCATAGCTGAACATTTTGTCTTGCAATCAGTGGAGGCTTGTCATATAGGGCAAAGAGGGCAGAGCCCCACCTATCCTGTGCTGCCTAACCTGCTTCTCATTGCTTGTGTCCCAGACCTTGTTTCTCTCCATAGGATGCAATGTAATAAAGTGGTTGGCGGCAGCAGTGCAACACTGTTTGTTCTTCTTTACTTCCTGCTTAGGTTAGGGGGAACACTGGGCATGTGTGATAAGTTGCACGTGCTCAGAACATTCCCACAGGAACTACAAGGGTTTTTTTTTCTATTCAAATGCCTGTAGGGGAACAGAAGGCTTTTCAGGGAGGGGCCAGGGCTGCCTGCTCCTTCACCGGCCAAAAGCCTGGATTACTCAAGAGTGCCCTCTGGCTGTGAGCTGAAGAGCAAAAACTGATTGGTTGTTCTCCCTCCATCTCATGGCTAAGGAGGGTCAGCCCTCAGCCAATCAGACATCTGCAGAATCACCCCATCTCAGTTACACCATACCACATGACTGGAGTCTTTGCAATGCAAGGGGGCAAGGAGATCACAGTCACAGAGAGCAGCAGCAGCAGCAGTTTCTCTCTGTTCCACTGTGTATATAACGTGTCTGGACAGACTAATTGTTTGAGAAGGAGAGAAGGGTGACAAACAGAGAAAGACACTTGTTGAATGTGTTTGGGGTGATTATTTACGTAGCTTCTCAAATCCATGAAGCGTGTGTAGCTTAATCCGATCCCCATGGCCACTGAGGGGAAGGGGGGAGTGCTGTGACTGCTGCTTCCACTGGGGCTCTTTACGTGGCTTCAGACTTGTTCACCAGCCAATTCTGCTGTCTGGAAGTGAGAAAGTGCTGTCACAACAGCAGTGCAACACTCCTGTTTGTTGTTGGGTTGAGCATCCTGTTCTGAAGGAACAGGCTCTTTTCTTCTCGAGCTTAGCAGAGAGAGGAGAGCAAGTAACTACAAGGAGATCACAATCATAGTCTTTTATAAAATACTGTTTGTGTGAGACTGTGTGTGTTGTGCTTGCTGGGCAGTGGCCAGACACGGAACAAAAAATAATAATCAAGAAGAATTATGGTGGTTTGGGATTAGTTAGCATGAGACCTTGTGCATGGTATCTGGATCACATCACTCCAATGCAGAAAGATCTGCACTGGTTGTCAATTGCCTTCTGGACTTGGTTGGTGTTGATTTTAACTTTTAAAGTCCTAAGGGTGCAATCCTATGCATGTTTAGACAGAACAACTCCCAGCATTCCCTAGCCAACATGTTGTTTTTAATACTTTATTATGTTCATATTTGTTTATCATTCTTGGGTTTTTTTAAATTGTTATAAACCTTCTTGGTTGGTTCCAGAAACGTGGTATAGAAATGCAATAAATAAATAGAGTGTCAGTGCCGTAGAATTTGTTAGTCCTTATGGAACTCATTGCTGTCATTAGAGAATTCCTTGGTTCCTTTAATATCACTTCTGCTGAGTTGAGTGCTATTGTAAGTAATGCACTGAGGAGGGGAAAAAATTCCATCTGGCATACCATAAGCAAAGGTCTAGGCAACTTTTGCAGGCCAGAAATTGACAATTTTTAAGGGAACCAATCTGGGAGAAAACAGTGAAAGCAATCTGACAGCATGAGAAATATTTTAAGGTACATTCAACTCAGTTTTACCCAACTGATTGCATGGGGTTCAATAGGTGAGGGGAAGATGATGCCATACATGTCTCACATTGGGCCCACAGTAGTTGAGGAACACAGACTAGCTATAATCAGGTGTTGGATAGATTTGGTAAGACTGCTAAATATCTGAAGAGCAACATTTCACATCAACCAACCATTCTTTGTTAGTTTGGTTGCTTGATTCCTTCCTTTACATATTGCAAAATCAGCTTCTGTCATCCTCATCTTGAAGTACATTGATGTAGGAATACAAAGCTGCTGATATATGGGAACCACCCAGAAAAGCTGACATTTTAGGAAAAGATATCATTAGGACATCTCATGTTATTTCATTTGCAAAGTAATTTGCATGCTGGTATCCTGGGAACTGGTCTGGATCTATTCTTTTCTCTAGGGATTTCAACTTAAGCTGCAATCTCCCTAAGTGTAGGATTCTTCAAGTAGGCTTGGTGGTCCATTCAAAGGGTTCAAATCCCAGTAAGGGACACCTTTATTCTCAGAGAGATAAATTAAATACCAAACAACTGAGTGGGAACTGCAGTTTGGGGAGAGTTTTAAAATATCAAGTTTTGTTTGCTCAGTGTTGACCTTAGTGCTTGCTGTAATTTGGAAATATAAGACCCTGCTGAGTTTGTTAGTTCTATGGAAGCCAGCCAGAGTACTGGTGCGTCTAGGAATGCCCGCTGAAAAAGCAGTGCAAGCTGAGGTTTAGATCATTGTAAATCCAATCTCCTGAATTGCCTCGGTCTCGCTATCTTGTTCCAATATCAAACATTTAGCAGGGTATGTGGAACAGATATTCATGTAGGATATCACTGGTTTAAAAGTGTTCCGACATCATATGCTCCCTGCACAAACAACTCTCGCCTGGCAAGGGCAAGGCTATGTTAAAGGCCCTCTCCCTAACCATCTAGCTTTTCACATGCAGGGAGATTTTTACTTGACGGCACTTCCAAATGAATGATTCCCCCACATGCATGTCTGTGGTGGTATGGTCCCAGGAGGACTAAACCCTGAGCTCTGCAAAGAGTTTCAGTCAGGTCTCTTCCCTTCCATTTCTTCATACCCAAACAGATTTGGTCTGGCTCTTGCAATTTACCTTGAATCAACTTGACCTGGACTGCATGTTTTGTTTTTTAAATAAGTAGTCAGAGTTACAGCTCAAACCACATGATATCATAGGAAGACTTTCCTTCTCTTGATCAAATGCCCACAGACAGAACAAAAACTTACTGTTGTCCAGTCCCCAACTGCAGGTGAATATGCCCTCTAGGGAAATTCTATATATCTCAGTTGGCTGTATGCGCCTGCCTGTAATTTACGATCTTCTTCAGATGCCATGTTGTATGTCCCACCACCAAGAGAGGTCAGGTTGGTGGGTACACATTACATGGCCTTCTCTGTAGCAGCACCTGATTGTGGAACTCCCTCGCTAGGGATGTGCGCAGAGCTTGAATGGGGGGTGGAAGCTCGGCGAACTCGCTGAGCTCAACCCTCCCAAGCTCTGCTTGACTTACCTTTTCCGGCTCGTCTCGCAAGCCAACCCAGGGAAACGCAACTTCCGGGTTCCCCGGCTCTACGTCATTTATGTAGAAAACGGCGTAAGATATGACATTTACGTAAAGTATAGCGTAGTATATAGTAAAAACGGTATTTACACAAACTGCAGCCATTTTTACCTATACTACACTATACTTTAGGTAAATGGCATAGAGCCAGGGAGCCCGGAAGTCTGGCGAGCGCCTCACCAAGCGCCTCAGCTGGCGCTCGCCGGAGATTCAGCTCACGCAGCGTGCGCACACACTGAACACCCCATGAGTCAGGTGCTGGGCAGGGCGCCCATCCCTACGGAGGTGAGATTGGCTCCAAATTTGCCAAGCTTGCTTTATTTATTTATTTATTTATTTACCTCCTTACAACTTTTTTAATACCACTCCACATCTAAGCAGATTCCAGTGTGGTGAACAATAAAAGACAAAAAGAATAAAATGCCATTTAAAAATAGAATACTAATAAAAACCGTGGCTGGTCAATCAAGAAAGTCTTGTTGACCACGGTATCCTCCTGGACCGCCTGGAGGGGTTGGGCGTGGGAGGCACTGTATTGCAGTGGTTCCGGTCCTTCCTCTCTGGAAGGTACCAGAAGGTAGTTCTTGGGGAGGAGGCTTCGGACCCTAGGACGCTCACTTGTGGAGTGCCGCAGGGTTCCATCCTCTCCCCGATGTTATTCAACAGGAGGTTTGGGGTGTGGTGTCATCAGTATGTGGATGACACGCAGCTCTACCTCTCTTTCAAGTCCTCACCAAGGTTGGCTGTTGAGACCCTGTCCAAGTGCCTGGAGTCAGTGGGTGGCTGGATGGGAAGGAACATGCTGAAGCTGAACCCTGACAAGACTGAGGTACTTCTGGTGGGGGACAAGGGGAGGTTAGGGGATGTTGACCTGGTGCTGAATGGGGTACATCTACCCCTGAAATACCAGGTCCGCAGCTTGGGGTTCATTTTAGACTTCCAGCTGTCCATGGAAGCTCAGGTGTCAGCTGTGAGCTGGACGGCGCTGTATAAACTCCATCTGATATGGCAGCTGCACCCCTACCTTCCTAATCATCTGCTCCCATCAGTGGTTCATGCCTTGGTCTCCTCTCGCCTTGGCCACTGTAAAGCACTCTATGTGAGGTTACCCTGGAAGACAGTTTGGAAGCTACAGCTGGTACAGAACACGGCGGCTCGCCTGGTTAAAGGCAGTCGCCGGTGGGATCACATCACTCCAGTGCTCAAGGAGCTGCACTGGCTACCAGTTGCTTGCCTAGCCGAATTCAAGGTGTTGGTTTTGACCTTTAAAACCCTATACGGCTCCGGTCCAGTCTATCTCAAGGAGCATCTCCAGCAACACCAAGTAGGCCGCTCAACAAGATCTGCCACAGACGGCCTTCTCCTTGTCCCTTCAGCCAGAGCAGCTAGACTGGTGCGGACTAGGAAGAGGGCCTTTTCTGTGGCAGCCCCCGTACTGTGGAACTCTCTCCCACGTGACCTCCGTCATGCCCCCTCTCTGCTGAGCTTCCGCCGCTCACTAAAAACTTGGCTGTTCAGGCGGGAATATGGGGTGGGCTAAGATTTTAAAAATTTATACTGTTTTAAATGTATTTTATCTTGTTTTTATCTTGTGTACATCGCCCAGGGTGGCCGGTGTGCCGGCCAGATGGGCGATAAATAAATGTAAATAATATAATATATAATATAATGTACATAAAGCAACCCAATGCCGACAATATACAATATAATACAAATGATTGGTGTTGGCAGCTTTGGAATGGTGAGCGAGGCTACAGTCAGCCCCTTAAATGGATGGTTGGCACTGTCAGATCTGAGAGCTTTGCCCATCTGTTCAATCCGTGCCTTGCATGTATTAAAGAAAAGAAACTGTGCACTGTAGAAAAGAAACTGTGCATGTGCAGCATCCTTTTGTGCATATGCAACCTAATTAAGAAGGGATCAATGTGTGGAAGATTTATTCCATGGGTAGACAAATCCTTGCTTGTTCAGAACAATGGTGGTTGCTTGCTCTGCATTTGTTTGTAAAACTTTCTGGAACTTTTTGCATACAGCCCCATTTCCTGTCTCCAATGCTGACAGAAATATGTTTGTGACTATTTGATCCTGTATTGTTCCAAAGCCAAGAACAATGAGAAATATTTATTTTAATATTGATGGAAAGCAAGGGTTCTATTTGGTAAATGGTTACCCAAACGATGAGTTGTTTCCTATGTTATCTTACTGCTTTTTGAATGTGTATATTGGACTCATATTAACATATTTTATGTCAAATGCATCACAGTTTCAAGGATGATCTTAACAGATGTACATTTATTTTGGGTTGCAGTTAATAATTTTCACTTTGAAGATTTGTTAAAGCACGTTCCTTTAACTTCAAACAAGTAAAAAAAAAAACCCCAAAAAAACCCAAGTATGAACAACATATTTCGAATCATTTTGATCCATTTCAGAAATTTGGCCTAGTAGATTTTATAAATAGATTTCATTTCCCAGGAATGCATTCAATTTGAATCTCATTCCAATCATTGATGATAAAATTCTGCTCCCCCTTTTCCCATTCCCTCCTCAAATATATCCAGAAACAGAGAAGCAATCATGGAGGTCACATTTTATAATTATGGAACTAACAAGATTCACAGTTGATTTGCATCTTAATTAGCTGTGAGGTAAAGTCACACTTTCCTTTTGGGGATGTGAAAGCCATGTAAAGTTAAAGTTTTAGTTTTTGTAAGTTAAAAAAGAGGGGGAATGCAGTTGATATTTGATGAACATTAGTCATTAACCTCTCTAGTGAAATAAATAAACATTCCATAAAGGGTTTCTGTTGCCACAACACTTCCCACTCATACTGTTATATATGCTACCTTTTAATGATATTTTTCTTCATACATTTCATTGCAGCCCCTTGAAGAACCAGCTTTGGAATAAAGTCTCATCTGGTGCAAAATGCAGCAGCTAGGCTGCTAATCGGTTCACAATTTCGGGATCATATTACTTCAGTATTGAAAGTAGTGATGCCGCTGAATTTCATAATTTGTTGGCTTGCTGGTCGAAACTCATGCATTTCCTCCTGATTGAAAAGGGTTAAACCAACTAACTCAGGGCCTACACAGAAATGCCACAGTTTAGATGCAGGCTGTACATGCTCTGAGGCTCGCCGTCTATTCCAGAGTTAATAACAAATACGTAAGACAGTGATCCAAGCTCACTACAAAGCTGAGCATTATGAAGATAAAGTAGAACAATGTGGTCCCCGATTGAGTGGAGAGTTCTGCTCACTTTCAAGCAAATGCAAATAGAACACCCCTTCGGAGCTTTTTACTCAATGCAGCAAGGTTGGAGACAGAGGGGTCGGGCAGGTGCTGGTGCACGTGGACATAGGGGGCAAGGCCAGCAGGCATGGCCCATCCCCCTATCCAGTTTAAGCTTTCAAAATGCCTCAGCAGGGCTCAAGTCAAATGGAAAGGGAAAGCAAGGAAAGCTAACTACCTACTAGCAATGAAAAGATATGCACCTACCTACCAACAAGGAAATGGGTCTGGGAGTCAAGGGTAAGCAAGGAAACATACCTACCTGCTAGCACAAAGTACCAATGTGCTTGAACGCTTATGCTGAAGAAGCAAATGTGATCATCATCTTTCATCTCTTATTTTCATATCGCAAATTGTCATAACTTTGGGGAGCAGGGAAATGTACTTAGCACAGCACATTGATTTGAAAAGAAAAATCTTATGCCTGAAAGGTTTTAATTCTTGGAACTGGTCCAATTATATTCCAAATTGGCAAGAAATAATAAAATGGAGTGTTAGCTTTAAGTTGTCGATTGTATATAATTGCTTGAAATATTAATAGAAATAAGCTTTCAAGAGAGGAATGTGTGAGCTAACTAGTCCTGTCCTACAGCAGCAGTAGCTCATGTGCCAGCATGTTACATGTGGTATACTATTTGAGCACAATAATTCAATCACACCTGTCAACACTGAGATTATCCACTATTTTCTGGATTTTTAACATTGACTGGACAAACAGATTCAATATTGTACATCGCCCAGGGTGGCCGGTTGCCGGCCAGATGGGCGATTGATAAATGTAAATAAATAAAATAAATAAATAATAATTTACACTGCAATCCTATGCATCTCTACTCAGAAATAAAACTCACTGTAATCAATGGGGCTTACTCTCTCTTAAATGTGTTTTAAGTTTAAAGGGCAATCCTATATGTGTTTACTTAGAAGTAGTAGCAGGCGATCACTCGTGACCGAGTAAGATTGTTTTCCAGGATAAAATTACAAAAAGAAAATTATAAAGGAGGAAATTCTAAAAAAATGTGTAGACTCTAGCGATGGGTCTGTAAGTGACTGTGGAGGCCAATTCTAGATCCACACAGCTTCCCACAGTGAGGACACAGGTTACCAGATGGAAGATGGTCCTGTAAAGGATTAGTTTGATGTGCTTTTCGCTTAGCACGTTTCTCCCTTTCACCTTGCACTCGGGCTTCTTCAAAGTCCATGGAACCTTTGTGAAAGGCCAACCTCCATTTAGATCGTTCATGGGCCAGAGCTTCCCAGTTTTCAATGTTTATATTGCATTTTTAAAGATTAGTCTTAAGAACATCTTTAAACCTTTTATACTGACCACCGATGTTCCGCTTTCCATCCTTGAGTTGGGAATAAAGTAACTGCTTTGGGAGACGGCAGTCAGACATTCGAACATTGAAGTTGGCGTTGAAGGATCATTTTTTCAACGCTAGTAGTCTTTGCTTCTTCCAGTACACTGACATTTGTTCGCCTATCTTCCCAAGTAATTCGCAGGATTTTCCGGAGGCAACGTTGATGAAATCTTTCAAGGAGGTGGAAATGACCTTTATAGATAGTCCATGTTTCTCAGGCAGTTTCATTCGAGAAAACGCGAAAACGTGGCACTTGTGGAGCTCAAACGATGCTGGATTTCACTGTCAATATTAGCTGTAACAGAAAGATAGCTGCCAAGATAGAGAAAATGATCAACATTTTCCAGTATTGCCCCGCCAAGCTGGATAGATGGCATCACCAAAGGGTTAGCTTGCACTTGCTGATGAAGCACTTTGGTTTTTTTGATGTTAAGTGAGAGACCAAGTTTTCCGTATGCTTCTGCAAAAGCATTTAGGATAGTTTGGAGATCATCCTCTGAATGTGCAGAGATCACATTATCATCAGCATACTCCATTGAGTTCAATAGGACTTACTCCCAGGTAAGTACATATAGGATTGCAGCCCTAGCCTACTTTTGAGTAAACATGATTAGGAGCGCACTGGATGAAAATAAAACAATCAGCTTACCAGTCTCAGGTAAATTTATCTCTAAGAATTTTTAACTGACTCATCAGCAAATATTTGTCAGCATGGGATACGTACACAAGAAGACTACTGTTGATTATACCAGATTAATTAGTGAAGAGTATTTACTTGCATTCCCACCTTCCATCCCCCTCTCCCTTAAGATTTATCCTGAAGAATCCCATTTGGCAGTTCAGGAACAGAGGAAGAGTAGCTAAGGGTGCGTGCTTAGACAGAAAAGGGTCCTACAACTTCCAGCATCCATCCTTCCAGCAGCTATGCTGGCTGAGGCATGCTGGGAATTGTACAACCTTTTTCAGTCTAAACATGGACTGAACCTTTCAAGTATCTACAATAAGAACTGAATAGCAGTGGTTTGGGATTTGTCTGGGGAACTTAGGTGTATGGGTTTGTCCCAGTGCAGATGGCTCTGTTATTAACCAAAAGCCTTTGGGATGAAGCACAGGTAGTTTCAGGAAAAGATTTCGGGCTTACAAGTGGGACCTGCTGCAGGGGATTCCCCAGTGCTCAGATAAAGTCCTTGCTGGGCTTTTGTTCCCCACTCCCTGATATGAATGCTAGCACACACATGTACATCCTGTTTTCCCCTACTTTGTGGGGTTTGGTCCCCTTTTCCTTTCTTTTCAATGTGTGTGGTTTTTTTTAATGTACTTCTGCAACCCTCAAAGTTTCCCCAAGCCTGCTGACACCTTCCTCTTGTTCGTGGGTGGTGCCGTTTTGCTACACCTCTGAAAATCAGTAATATTTAGGACTTCTAGTGAAGTTTTGGTTTTTGGAGAGGGGGGACTGGACACACTTCTGCCCAATCCAATCTACATTAATCTCTTTGTTTTCTCCATTGCTTTTTATGGGCAGTTCTTGTCCCATCTCCAGACATTTTAAAATAACTTCTCAGTGTGAACCAGGAACTGACCTATCCAGACATTGAGATGGTTTGTCTACAATTCTCTCTGTCTCTTCTGCCCTCCTCCTTGTTCAGCCACTCCATTCCATTATCCTATCCCACCCGCCAACCAAATTAACATGTTTTTTCTCTGTCAGTCAACATTTCATGCCACTGAGTTATCATGGGGCTATGAGGGGACAGGTTCCCCCCGCCCCACTTAAGTTTTTTTCCCCTTGAGTTTTTTTGTGCCCTTGAAAACCTCGTGAGTCTGCTTATGCCTCCCTCAGCCCTCTTGAGTGTGGGCGGTGGAGCTTTGGCTACAGGAGCACACAGGAAAACTCAAACTGGTATTCGAAGGAAGGAATGATGATAGAGATTCAGAAAGCAGGAAAAGGAAGAAAATCTGTAGGAAAAAAAGGAATTCCAACCAATAGGGGAACCAGGTACTGCAGTTTCAGATATTTCAAAGAATGTCAAAAGGGACAATTGTTTGTTGTTTTGTTTGTTTGATTGATTGATTTATACTGTGCCTTTCCCACCAAGAAAAATGACACTCAAGGTGGCTAACAATCATAAAAACATTTTTAAGTAGTTAAAACTATAACAAATATATTAAACACAAACATTCACTTTATTCACTAAAGATAGAACAAGCCACCTAGAGAACTTTGTTATGGGAGTGGCGTTCAAACATTGTACATAAATAAAAGAGCAATCCTATGGCCCCAGATGACCTCAGAGGAGGAGATCTGACTGTGGATCACTCTGCACCAAAAGGGTGTGTGGCAATATCACCCACTTAGCAATGTAATCCTCTTGATTTTAATTGTTGAACTGACAGTTCTCAGTGCCCTCCACCTTTTCAACACTTCTCGGACTCTCCAGCTACTCCGGAATGGGAACATATTAACTCCGTGCCCCACCTTTGACAGCTGAAACAGACAAGGAACTTGACCAGACAAGACTACACATATTGGATAGCTGCAAGTGCACATTTGTGCACTTGCAAAGGACTGACCAAAAAAATATTTTTTTTTTCCAGGGGCCAGAAAACCCCCTGACCCCCATGGTGCTCTTTTGAGGTTCCATTTTTTTTTAAAAAAAAAAATGGCAGCAAACGGGAAAAGGGTAGCCATCAGAGCAGGGATGGAGAGACAAGATGGATTCTGCTGTGAAGGACACTGGGATATGTGCTGGAGCCGGCTGGAGGACTGTGGGGGAAGGAGGGAGAAAACAACCCATGGTGAGCCTGATCATCTGTCAGGTGCACCATGGGTTGTTCAGTGAACAACAAACCATGGCTTATTCACAGGGTGACTTAGCGTGATGTGTGAATGCTCCCTGCATGTGTGTGCGAGAGAGTGTATTTACTATTTCATTTATTTATTTGTCAGATTTGTATACTGCTCAACGAGCAAATGCTGTCAGGGTGGTTTGCAATCACCAAACAAGCAAACAAACAACAACAACATCCAAATAACCAGTTAATAATACAATATTAAACATATAACACATTTAAAATGTTAAAACTATTAAGGAGCTGGCAGTAAAATTAATAATCAGAGCAAACAGTTAAAGATGAAACGCCTGCTGGAAGAAGAAGAACGTCTTAACTAGGTGTCTAAATGTATACAATGAATAGGAGTATACTAGGAATATATGAATACTCTGAATACATGAAGTATTGCTAGGAATATATGATTACTAAAGCCTTTGTGCAGCCTTTGTGCAGCTTTCCAGGTAGTTTTTGGTTAAAAGAAAGTTCCAGTGGTACGTTATAAAAGTGTGTGTGTATGGGGGGGGGGGAAGAGAGCGAGAGCGAGCTTCATTTCTCAATAGAAGAGTCTTTACACACAGCCCATGCCAAGCCAATAGTGCACAATCCCATTAAAGTTCTTCAGCGAATGCCAACAGCTTTTCTTTTTCATTGTGTTATCATGAATAGGCCTGACCATTTATATCTTTGGCCTCCGATCCATTTGTTTTCACATTCCCTGTTCTGTTCTTCATAAGGCAACGAAGACAGAACAGTCTGGCACAACATTCTTTCCCCTTTCCTCCTGCTTATCTTAACAGAGTCCAGGTGGGGTGATTTCATAGAAGCCATCTTACTTAGCCTTATCTCTGTTATACTTCTATATTTAAACAGGGAGGGCTTTGTGTTGCCAAAGTAATATAAAACATAATGCTACTAGGTGGCTGGCTTGTAAAGAAAGGGCATCTATCACTTTTATGTGGCTGTTCAAAGGAGGAGGTTTTTAATAAAGCTGAAAGACCAGACCAGCCGCCCGCCCCCCCTGTTAATATAGAACCAACAGTTTAATTATTAACGTCTCTGAGTACTAAATCAGCTTGTGGGAGGACAATGCCAAAACATTATGAGAGTTAGAACAGATAACGTGTTGCTTTGGGGCAAAAGGTGTAGAACAGCACAACATAGGGGTGCAGTGTTTTGAGTGATTAGCAGGGATGTTGAAGAGTCCCTGGTCTCGAGTCACAAGTCGAGTCACGAGTCTTTGGACCCGAGTCTCGAGTCCGAGTCCGAGTCCTTGGTCCAAAATGGTGACTCACGAGTCACAAGTCACGAGTCACTCCCAAAGCTGACTCCACGAGTCCCTATTAAAATCAATGGGGTTTCCCCCCAACAAAATAAGGCTGCTTCAGATGTGTGGCTTAAATAAATTCTAGGCACAAGTGTGCCTTTTTATTTCAAAACTCTGCAACTGATTTTGGCAAGAACAGACCAGGCAGACAAATCCAAAATAACCAGGCAGGCAGAGGAGGCAGGGAACCCCAAAGCAGGCAGGCAGAGGCCTTTGTCTTGGACAATTCAACTGTTGAACAGGATCTAGAAGAGACCAGGCAGGCAGAGGAGGCTGGGAACCCCAGACAGGCAGGCAGAGGCAGCCAAACCCAAAATGTCTGACCCTAACCCAAACCCCCCACAACAACACATCAGTCAAAATAAATCTCAACACATCGTTGGGGCTGCGCTCCTGGTAGCTGTCCATAGTGGCCGAGCAGCGGCGCGCCTCGCTTCCATGCGCTCTTCACCGGTGACCGCGCTCCTTCTGGCACAGCCAGAAGACTCGTCAACAGCCCAGGGATGTTGACGAGTCCTTGGTCTCGAGTCCCGAGTCGAGTCTCGAGTCCCATTAAAAATATTGGGACTCGAGTCAGAGGGGGGACTCAGTCCGACTCACGAGTCGAGTCCTCGAGTCCGAGTCCCCATCCCTGGTGATTAGCCTCCATGGAAACTTGTGTTGAAGGATGGAGCCCTTGCTATTTGAATCAGGTTTATCTGAATTTCCTCAGTACTCAGACTCATGGTGTACACATCTCAAGAATTTCTCCACAACAGTATTGCCCCGTCCTCATCTAAACAGTATCCCTGTTCATCCAAGCTCCTGTCCCGACCCTCTGAGCATTTTGGAGAGCTTTGTGGGGTTTGCAGTACAGTAGCAGCTAAGTGGATACATCAGCTTCCCCCAGCCTGGTCCCCCCCCCCAGATGTTTGGGGCTACAGTTTCCAGCATTCTTGACCAATGGCCATGCTGGGTGGGGCTGATGGGAGTCCAAAACATCTAGAGGGCATCAGGACGGGGAAGGCTGGTGTGCATATACATATTTAGCAGAAACTACCACTGGCCCAGATATAACCCTATGCCACTTCCCTCAGTGTAGCCTAGCTTGTCCCCTCACGCCAAATGCAAAGGAACAGACCACATCCTATGTCCCTATTGGAGACTTCTCTCACTGAAGGGAGATGGAGGTTGCACAACGCCATGGGAAAAAGGAATAATTTCTTCCATGATTCAAGTGTACCTTCTGCCAGCTTGCTTCTAGAGAGACATGAAGGGTACTGAAGGCCCTTGGTGGAGTCAGTGAGGCTTCATGAGTCTGCACACAGAGTAACGTTGCCTCCTTCCAAGTGGGTCAGTGAAGGGAGATGGGAGACCAGTTTAAGTGCCACAGGGAAAGGATGTGCATTCTCTCCCTAGTGTAGCTTATACTAAGATCTTTTAGTCAGCTTGCCATCAGGAAGACATGAGGGGGGAAGAATGCCAGTTGTAAATTTGGTTTGACTTGCCTCCACCATTGTTTCTTCCACCTCTTGTTCACACTGTTTTTCCCCCAATGGGTGTGTGGGTGGGTGGATGGATAGATAGATAGATAGATAGATAGATAGATAGATAGATAGATAGATACACACATACATACATACAGGAATGTTGCATGCTGAGCTTTGGTACTTAAAAATAATAATAAAAAAGACTTCAAGGGGATGTCCTGGGGAGACCTGGCTGCAATCGTCTAACTACAAGTTAGTGGATACTTTGGTGATTTAAAATTACTTACAACATCCTATATCCAACCCATCCCCATCCATTCTTCTATGAATGCCAGCCAATGGCACACCATTTCATTCTATCTTGAACAGGTTGTTTCCATTGCTGGCCAGCAAATCCATTTGCTGCTGCTGCACCTGCCTGATACTGGTACGGTGAAGGAAGAGTAAGGGGACACCACACTGGATGGGTGTGCCCACCAGGAGGGATGCTAAGGGTCCTGCTAAACCTTGTCCCTGTCCTGGGTGTCTTTTCTCTATAAGAATATGTATAAAAAACTACATATCCCACAGCTCCAAGGGTGTGGAACTCCCTCCCGAGGGAAGCTAGACTTGCTCCTTCTCTGCAGTCCTTCTACTGGCAGGTAAAGACTACTTTATATTCAAGAAGACCTTTGGCCTGTAAGTGGGTCTGTCAGGTTGGGAGCTGATTATTATTATTATTATTATTATTATTATTATTATTATTCATATAATTGTTATGTTTCTATTGTATTTTAATGTATTGTTTTATTATTTTAATCAATGTTAATTGTGTCTGTAAGCCGACTTACAGAGTGCCATTTTTTATGGTAGAAAGGTGAGGTACAAATCAAATAAACAAACTTACAAATCATGTGCAAAGATCATGCACTCACTTGTCGGTTTTGCTGCATGTTGAGAACCAGCTTCCAGGCATGTCCTTCCCATGCATACACATGCATAACCTCCAACATTTCAGAGATGAAAATAGGGACACACATGTGAATTTGTAAGAGGTATGGTTAAGCAACATGAAGGTGTGATCAAGAGGGCGTGGCCAGGGAACATGAGGGCATGGCCAAGGGTATGGCCAGGCAACCAAAGGTCATGGTCAAGTACAAAAGTTATTAAAGGAAACACACAAAATCTTATATATTATAACTATTACATTATTATATTATATATTATTTTATAATATTTTATTAGTGGCTTTTGTAATATTTTTTACCTTACTTAAACCCTGAATTGTTGATATCTGGTGTTTTTCATGGGGGGGGGGCAGTGCTTGCAGGGCAATCTCTTTCTTTTTGTTTTAAAATTGTCAGGATTGGTCCTGGCATTTTCAGGGCAGTTGGAAAAGGAGATGCCGAAGAGGGGGAGCTTTTGGGTGGGGGGAAATACAAAAAGACACATTGGGGTTTTGAGCCCCTTCAGCATTTTGCTCCAACACCTCTACAGCTCTGGTTTTCAAGCACAAGGAGTAACTTTGAGGGGCTGAACAGCTTTGTTGCTGTTTGTTAAACTGGAAAGGCCCCAGTTTAAAGCACTTTTTGTGCTCTATTCACACAATTTAGATTTAAAGAAACACTTAAACTGGAATAATCTTACAGAATTTAAGTAACTTGAATTACGGTAAGTTAAAACAAACAGTGCAATCCTACGCACAGTTACTCGGAAGTAAGTACAAATGTCTTCAATGGGTCTTACTTACTTACCAGGGGGCCTGGTCAGAGGCAGCAGGTAGAGCGAGAGAGCGATCCTGCGCACGCATGCGCATGCGCGTGCAGTGCACACACACACACACACACACACACACACATCCTCAGGTCTGTTTCCTTCCTGCTTAAAGGGGACATGGGCAAAATCGCAAATAAGCTAAATAGCTTGTGGGAGGAGGCAGGGGGATTCATGGCTCTGCATAACAAATCGGGACTTTTGCATAAGAAAGCAAGAGACTGTGTACATGGCAAAATCAATGTACACATAGTCTTCACATATGATATGAAAAAGGGTTGGATCCAGGATCTGCCTTCTATTGATGGAAGGGCTCCATTTATGGAAGGGGTCTCCGCCCAATTTTCGAGGATTGTCCCTCCCACTCTGCACCACAGCTCACCGCCTTCAGCAAGGTCCCTTCTTGACCCTCTGTGTAGCATTCTCAGGGAGCAGGAGGGGCAGCCATGGAGAGGAGGGGGTGGTGGGGAGGTCCACTTCCACTTCCATCAGCCCAGTTGCATCATGTGCCTAAATCTGGATCCAACCCATAAAGGAGTACTTTTTTTCTGTTCCCAAGTCCAATCCACATAGGGAAACAAAAGCAGTCTTTTTTGAACTCTGTATTTTTAGAACATGGTCTCAGAAGGTATTCAAAGGATGGGTCTTTTTATTTAGTTGACTAATCCTTGCTTTAAGCCTCAGATGTTCTTACTACTTTGCCCTGATTTCTTTGCTCACTCAATAATACAGACCTTCTGTTCACAGCGTACATCAATCATTGCGCAAATCCCAGACAAAAATAATCAGTGATTTCAAGGTGCAGCTGGAGTTGTGCAGGCACTTCTAGAATCTGAAGCTGCATCATTCAATGCTTCCTCCTCACAGTAGCCCTAGCCAATCAGCATGTCTTTTGTGGGCAGCCTTAGTCTACTTTCATTACACTGTCTGAAAAGAACTGTGTAAGCTATGTCCCCCCCTTGCAATCTAAGTTTTTAATGACCTGAAAGCAAGAAGGGAAAGGTTTTCCTCAAATGCAGCCATTGAATGCTCAAGTCTTCTGCCACCATAAAAGGCCTTTTAATATCATCTTAAGACAATATCTGATTTAACTAATGATTGGTTTCTTTTTCAATATTAATAACTGGAGGCCAAGAGTGAAAAGCACAACACACTTACTCCTGAAACTTCCAGAAGTCCCTTATTTTTAAGTTGTTCTTATAAAAGGGTGTCTTCTTCTTTGGAACACTCTGGAACAATGGCATGCATAAGGTAACTGGCTTTCCCAAAAGGAGAAATAAATCCAGATATTGCTGCAATCCATGTTCACTGCCTAGTTAATATTTAGAAAAAGCTTAAAAAACACATTCAAACATCCAGTATTTCTGATTTAATTTAGTTCAAACCAGCCAGGCAGAAACCCATATCAGGGTGGTGAACAATAAATATAATAGCATATGGTCATACAACTATAAGATGCAATAAAAACAATGAAATACAATCATAATACAGCAGTAAAAGGCAGTAAAAAGATACAACAGGACAGACTGACTAATTTAAAATGCCCTTGCAAACAGAAAAGTTTTGACTTGGCACCAAAATTATTGTAAGGTCAGCATCAGTCACACCTCTACAGGGAGGGCGTTCCACCACAAACAGAGCTTCATAACAAAGAGGGAACTTCCCCTGGTTGTCACATAACAAATAAAAGGTCCTTTGAGAAGAGCCTTCCCTGCAGATCTTAAAACACATTCTTAAGCATCATGTCTGAAAATTATCAGATTAAATTGTGGGTGCAACTCTATGACTAGCTCCAAAGACCTATGTAAGGCATGCACATAGATTTCATAGCTTTCATAGATCATAGAGTTGGAAGGAGCCTACAAGGCTATCAAGTCCAACCCCCTGCTCAATGCAGGAAACCAGAGGAGGGGTCTCCCATCCAAGTAATAACCAGGCCTGACCCTGCTTAGCTTTCCACGCTCAGACAAGCTGAGCCAGCGTAAGCCACAGGCCTCTTTCGTGGTACTGGACATGCCCACTGGGATTTTTGACACCCCCCACTTACTGATCAATAGAACCCCTGACATGTTATCAGTTTCAAAAGAGATCTGCGAAGTTGCAGGAAGGGCTGCTGCACAAGAAACACAAGTCCACATGTCTTAGCGATGCAAAATAGTCACAGTTCTTTAGATCAAGGGCTACATGACTTTATATGACCGCTTCTTATAATTGCTTCAAGGGAGCAGAACTGGAGCTCAGTGATAGAACATATGCTTTTCATGCAGAAGGTCCTAGGTTTGATCCCTGGCGTCTCCAGGTAAGGCTGGGACACCTGTCTACAACACTGGAGAGTTGCTGCCTGTGTAGGTAATACAGAGCTAGATGGACCAGTGGTCTGACTCAGTATCAACAGAGGTCCCCAACTTTTTAGACCCCTGGGCACATTTGGGAATTTGAGAAACTGCTGTGGGCACCACCACAAAATGTCTAATCAGCGGATCACCACTTTGGTGTCTGCCTGTCGCATCTATGGATCTTAGGCTGCGTCTTATTCAGCAAAAACTTTTGTTTCATGTCTATTGGACACTGCAATATCTCTTTAATAAGGGATTGTCCAATTCAGCTAATTGCAGGTGGTGCAATGTAGTGAATGCTTCTTTTGAACACATGTTTTGGAAATTTCTTGTAGTTGGTTGCTGCTTTTGGGGAGGTGGTTATTACACAGATAAATTTTGTACTGGAACAGTCTTTAATATTCACTGATGCACACACTGTTTTAAATTATTTACCTGCTTCATGGAAATTAACAAATGGAAGGGGGAATAGATTCTCCATGCCCTTTTAGCAGCTAAAAGACAAATGGGAAGGATAAACACTCACCTCCTATAATGCAATGGATTGAAGACCTTACAACGCTTTCAATATATGAACGGGTGGCATATAGATGCCAACCTCAAATGGATACTTTTTGGATATTTGGTCCACTTTTGTTGAAACCCATCTATAATTGCTAGAAAGTTGTATGCATTTCCTACAAATCCATGTACTTATATTAAAAAAAATAAAGACAATTTTATTTTTTTAAAAATAATAATAATGGGTGCCTTCCCATGGGCACCAAGTTGGGGACCCCTGGTATAAAGCATGTTCATATATTTTTCTCATCTGAGTACAAAGTTCACTTATTTTATTATGTTTTATTGTGATTTTCCATTGACTTTTTAAAACTGGTGGGGTTTTTTGGTTTTGTTTTGGTTTTTTGGGAGCCACCCAGAGGGCTCATTGGGCCATGTGTCTGTACATATACTAAAATCTGTCCTGCAATTTCTCAAATGTTTTCTCTCTCCATGAATGTTTCTATTGTTCTGCCTCACTCTCAAGGTATTTTCTAATTTCTTTTGATGGTGTTTATTGGTGTGAGGTGGCCATCGGTGTTTTTAAAACTTCTGTTACACATCTCTCCATTGCTTTGCAGCCTCCCCATCTGCCCACACTTCCCGATCTAAAAAAGCCTCATGGGAGGAGTTGCTTCATGGCATCTTCCTCTGGGTTTTAATTGAAGCACAGGAAGCTGGGGAAGTTGCAGATTGCTGGGTAGATGAGTGTACAGTGAACAGGACACACACACACACACACACACACACACACCTCAGCCACCTCACAACTAAGGTAAGCACAAGCACCCTTCGCCTAGCTCATGAGAATTTCTCAGAACTTGTATTTTCCCTTGAATTTTGTTTCAAAAGCATTTTTTTTAATCTATCAGATTGAATGAGAATAGTAAAAAATAGGGGAGAAACTTTTGGCACAGCACTGGATAAATGCATAAATCAAACTTGCTAACTTCTTTGATTCACCTTTGTCAAGAAAGCAAAGATGGTGGTCAATGACCACACACACATGTAAAAAAACAGATGTCCCTGCAAATTTTTAATTGCCACGGTTAAACTGTCTTGCAAATACGTAGCAGTCCTTCAGACTTTAGGGAAAAATCAATTCAACATTAACATGGTCTCTTTTTTTCCTTCTTCTACAAATGTACCCAAACAACGACTTGAGTGTTCTCACCGAAATCTTTAAAAAAGGTGAGCAAATGGGCCACTATAAAGTCAAGAGCGCTTGGTTATGAAGGGCACCTTTCATTTGCCTGAAGGGGAAGCTGCATATAGCACTGCATAACATTTGGTATAGACTTGTGTCATCACACACCAGAAATGAGGTAAGATGTTTATGGATGGAAATGTGAGGAGTGTGGTCCTGTACCCCTGAAACTATACGAAAAACACTATTTCTTCACCTGCATGTCAAGAGCTAAATTAAGGATGACATACAGCAAAAAAAAAAAGTTCTGAGGAGAAACCCCAAAGCATTTACTTGATGTCAAATGTGTTGACCTCCAGTCTAAGGTGTACTGGGGGGGATGACAAAAAAACACACACAACTCAGTGTCTGGAAACTATGACATTAGTTCATATGAGTACAGTAGTTGTTAGTTTCTCTGGTAATTATAAATATGTTTATCAAAGAAATATTAGGACACCTACATGGAGAGGATGCCATATTAAAAAAAACTACAACTTTCTGTAAAGGTGGCCAACCAGTTAAGATCAGTTCTCTGTTTCATACCAATATCGTACAGCACAGGACACTACTATAATTATAATACTGAGTATTTGTAATGATGCTGCAAACTTTATAACTTTATAAAAATATGCATCTCATTATATATATATATATATATATATATATATAATGAGATGCATATTTTTATAAAGTTATAAATATATATATATATATATATATATATATATAGTGTGTGTGTGTGTGTGTGTATGTGTGTGTGTGTGTGTCACATATACATTGCTTTTTCTTGCCAACTGAAGTATACAGTTTAGTTTTTGACACTTGTTTATGCCTTAAAGGGTTGTAAAATGGGTAGCAAGGCAGGACATCTCATTATTCCCTGATCAACAGTTTCTGGCTTCTGCCTGTATTTCTAGCTGCAAATGAAGCAAGTCTGAATGTCTTTTTTATTACTGTTTGAAGGTATTAAAATAATACCTGCCTCAGGAGCTGTATCTTTTTGATGCTGTTATCCTATGACCACAAATCTGAGGTCATATGGAATGAAATAGATACTTCTGATTCTCATAATACTTTCCTGAAATGTACTGTGGATGAGCTGATAATACCTGGTCTTCGCTGATGCCTGTATGCCATGTTCTTTCAATAAAGTGGTGACCTGTTTAATCCAAACTATTTTGGTGTCCACCACTTTCTTTCCCTCCATCTGCAGAGGAGTACATCTGCCAAGAATTAAACCATACTTGCCAAGAATTAAACTGTTGGTTAAAGAAGCACCCTAGAAGCACCAAGTTGTTACATTGGAAGACAAATGAATTTAGATAGCACACTTGGGCCTTGAAATTACCAGACAGAAGTCATCTACACATTTTTGAGAATATGAATAATCGGTTTCGGAAAGTTTCCTTCATCTGTCTTTTATCATCTGTACTATGAAGGGTATAATGGTATGCAGAACAACATCCTTCCATTTTACAAGACTAATTAGCTCAAGACAAGCTGGTTCTTGTGCAGTGTTTTGGTTTTACACATGCACACACATCCTAGGCAGGTGGTAAAGTATTCAATGCCAAGTACCACAGGACTGACTTCTCAGAGGTGAAACATTTCTCTGAAGCAGAACAGAAATAAAGTTGACACCGCTTAGCTCTCTCCTTCCAGCCGACTGCACTGAAGAGAAGCCTCACTGTTCAGCTGCTGGCATTATACCTGCATCTATACTATAATTTGGAGCATACTTAATATCAGTACGGGTGGGCAGTTAAAGAGAAGGTAAACAATTGACTTGCCAAGCTCTGTTTCAAGCCCTGGACCAGGTGGAATGGTATAAAAGCAGCCACAGGAACATGGAGGAACCCAAGCACATTTGTTCAGGCAGATTTCCCAAACGGCATGAGCTCACACCTGGGTTCCTTTAGAATCCATGCCTTGTATGATTAAACTGTGCATAAAAATGGGAACCGTTTTACTAGGTCAGACCTCTGGCTAATCTAGCCCTGTACAGCCAGGCTTCTCAAAATTGTCATTGTACGTGCAGCAGTGGGCAACCTACATGCAGTCTAATTTCAAAAGTCCTCTGCATGCAATCCATTCAGATCTCTGGAAAGAGCAATTTCTCCCTCTCCCTGTAGCCCACTGGCCAGAGTGAAAGGACGAGAAAGAAGGGGGTGTCAAAGAGAGAGGGAGGGAGGGAGAGGGGGGGGTAGCAGATGAGGTGGCAATGAGTCATCATTTGACGTTGCAAACTGTGGCTTGGATCCAGGATCTTCCTTCTACGAGAGGAAGGGCTGTACTCCTGAAATGTCCCTCCGCCCAATTTTGGGGGATCCCCAACACACCACAGCTCACCCCATTCAGCAGAGCCTCCTGACTATGTTGTATTTTCAGGGGCTGTCGTGGGAAGGAGGGGGCAGGGAAGTCTACTTCTGGCAGCACAGCATAAATGTGGATACAACCCAGAGTGATGAATGAGTGTATGAAGTCACTCTTAGAAATATTAAGCATTATAAAAGGGACTTAATTTATGGTGCTTTACGATTTCAGAAACAGAGCATAAATTGTCACAATTTATTTTCTTCTGCTTGGTGCATGAGATAAAGTCTGGACCAGCTGGACCTTAATACTATGGCCATTACAGGACCCCAGCCTTCCTCAACCTAGCAGCCTACAGATGTTTTGGACTACAACTCCCATCATCATCCACAGCCAGCTCAGCCAATAGCCATGCCGGCTGGGGTTGCTGGGAGTTGTACTCCAATACATCTGTAGGTTGCCAGGTTGGGGAAGCCTGCCCTACCCAGTGGCAGTAAATTCTAAAGGGCAAGTTGTTTTCTGTGAAATTATTTCCTTATTTTTTAAAAGAAAAAAGAAAGGGCTAATTTCATCCAGCACTATTCAAGATGTAATAAACAAAAGTTCCCTTTTCATCTCTTTAAAAATAATAATTTAGTTTTAGTATATCATGTCTATGTTCCCATCTGTTTTCTAAGTATTCCAACAATGAGCTCTTTTCAAACCCAAAATACATGCCAGTGGAGAATAAAGCTTTCTTGCACAACCTAACCAACATGTTAGCACCCTATAAATGCATTTTAGTGGCTCACGTGTGTCACCAGGCACCAGCAATTTGCATGGTGTGAATGACTGTGTCATAGATATTTGAGGTTACATGACCTTATGCTTGCATCATCAGCCTGACCAGAGGTGATGATTAATTTAATCGGTTGTGGAAGAAAATAACCGATGTACATGTCCATCATAAAAGAGAGCCAGATACAGAAATACCTGGGATCACCATGTCAAGGTTCCGCTACTGCAGGGACCCCTTGATCTGCCTTTGGGAGATTTATGCCTCTCCTCAAAGCCCCTCCCGTTCCAGGAGATCAAGTCCTTTTACAGCTTCTAATAGCATGGGTGTAGGCTGTAGACGTGGTGAATAAGTCACTCCAAACTCCAGGGTAAACAACAACACTTTACTATTAATATTAGGGTCTTTACTTAATAGAGTGGTTATAATTCAAAAGCAAGTATGATAAAATAAAACAAACAAACAATCCAATGTTCTCTAGTTAACTTCAGACTACCTATATCCTATGCAGCTAGCCAGCCAGTTTCTCTTTCTCTCTCTCTGCTTCTCTCTCTGCTGGTTCTCTGCTTCTGCTTCTAGCTCTCTCCCAGCACTAACTAACTGCTAGCTGACCACACCCCACATATATAGTCTTCCCAGGAATGGAAGGTTATAACCATGTGACCTTGAATAGGAGATCTAATTCTTAACTTCTATTGGGTGAACTAAAACTCTCAAACTCCCCCTCCCATCCAAGTGTTTGGGCCTTCAGGCTTCAACAAACTGAAGCCTGTGTAGGCCTCAACAAACCCAATCCTGTGTAGGCCTCAATCCCTCACATCTTCCCCTCCTTCTTCTCAAGTGGAACAATTTCCCTTTTTCAGAAGAGAATTGTGAAATGTTAACCTACACAAAAAGGCAACTGTTTTTTGGTTATTTCCTAGACAAAGCATCAACTATCACATTCTCCTTCCCAGGCACATGTTCAATGTTCATTTGAAATTCCTGCAATTTCCAAGACCATCTCTGAAGCTTGGAGTTGGTATTTTGGCTGTGCCAGGAGCGCGATCACCGGTGAAGAGTGCATGGAAGCGAGGAGCGCCGCTGCTCAGCCACTATGGACAGCTACCAGGAGCGCAGCCCCAACGATGTGTTGAGATTTATTTTGATGTGTTGTTGTGGGGGGTTAGGGTTAGGGTCAGACATTTTGGGTTTGGCTGCCTCTGCCTGCCTGTTTGGGGTTTCCTGCCTCCTCTGCCTGCCTGGTCTCTTCTTAACCAGTTCCACAGTTTGAATTGTCCAAGACAAAGGCCCCTGCCTGCCTGCTTTGGGGTTCCCTGCCTCCTCTGCCTGCCTGGTAATTTTGGGTTTGTCTGCCTAGTCTGTTCTTGTCAAAATCAGTTGCAGAGTTTTGAAATAAAAAGGCACACTTGTGCCTAGAATTTATTTAAGCCACACATCTGAAGTAGCCTTATTTTGTTGGGGGGAAACCCCACTGATTTTAATAGGGACTCGTGGAGTCAGTTTTGGGAGTGACTCAGGACTCGTGAATATGCATAGTTGTATCCATTGCAAGGCATGATGGTCAGTCCATAAAGTAAATTCTTGTCCAAAAACATAAGGCTTGAGCTTGTCCAGAGCCCACACTACTGCCAGACATTCCTTTTGGATCGTAGACAGGTTTCTCTCCCTGGGTAGAAGCTTCCTACTCAGGTAGGCTACTGGGTGTTTAACAGAGTCATAGTCTTGTAACAATACTGCACCTATGCCAGTCTCAGAGGCATCAGTAGCCACAATAAAGGTCTTTTCAAAGTCAGGTGCTCTTAACACAGGCCTTGAGATTAAAATGTCCTTCAGTCTATCAAAAGCTCTCTGACATTCATCAGTCCACACAATTTTGTCAGGTTTACATTTCTTGGTTAAATCAGTCAAGGGTCCAGCAATTTCACCAAAATGGGGAACAAATCTCCTGTAATACCCAGCAAATCCCAAGAATGACCTGACCTGTTTCTTGGTTGTAGGTATGTCCCAGGTTCTGATAGCTTCAACCTTGTCCTATAAAGGTGTGATATGACCATTTCCAACCCTGTGCCCTAAGTATACTACCTCTGGCATTCCAAACTGACATTTGCTTAGTTTTACTGTTAGACCCGCCTCACGTATAGCCTGCAATACTGTTCTTAGGTGTACCAAGTGATCCTCCACATTTTCACTAAATATGGCTATATCGTCGATAAAGGCCACTGCAAATGCACTTAATCCATTTAGCAATCGATTGATTAGCCTCCGGAAGGAGGCAGGACTGTTCCTCAATCCAAAAGGCAACACGTTAAATTCGAATAACCCATCAGGTGTGACAAACGCTGTTTTGGGTTTGGCAGCTTCATCCAGGCTCATCTGCCAAAACCCCTTGCACAAATCAAGAGTGGAAATTATTTTAGCAGCTCCCAACTGATCTAAAAGGGTATCAGTTCTTGGCATGGGATATGCATCGGGCTTGGTTATCTTATTTAATTTCCTGAAATCAATGCAGAACGTGATGGTGTTATCTGGTTTTTTCACCAGGACCACTGGGGCAGACCAGGGGCTCAAAGAGGGTCTGATTACTCCTAACCTTAACATCTCTTCTACCTCCCTGCGTATGTCTCCCAGCACCTTTCCATTTACCCTATAAGGGAGTGACCTTATGGGGAGATTGTCTCCTGTATCAATGCTGTGTACAGCCAAATCCGTTTTCCCTGGTCTGTTCTGAAAGACATCAGAAAATTCTGTTACCACTGACAGTATTCTCCTCCTGTCCTCAAGGTTGAGTTGTTCTGACCATCTTAGCTGGTCTGGATTGCACTCTTCTAACCAGTGGTCTAAGATGTTGTGAGGGATTGAGGCCTACACAGGATTGGGTTTGTTGAGGCCTGCACAGGCTTCAGTTTGTTGAAGCCTGAGGGCCCCAAACACTTCCCTCGAGTAGTGAAGCCTGAAGGCCCAAACACTTGGATGGGAGGGGGAGTTTGAGAGATTTAAGTTACCCAATAGAAGTTAAGAATCAGTTCTCCTGTGGAAGGTCACATGGTTATAACCTTCCATTCCTGGGAAGACTATATATGTGGGGTGTGGTCAGCTAGCAGTTAGTGTGTGCTGGGAGAGAGCTAGAAGCAGAAGCAGAGAACCAGCAGAGAGAGAAGCAGAGAGAGAGAAAGGCTGACTGCATAGGAAATAGGTAGTCTGAAGTTATACTAGAGAACATTGGATTGTTTGTTTGTTTTATTTTATCATACTTGCTTTTGAATTATAACCACTCTTAAGTAAAGACCCTAATATCATAAGTAAAGTGCTGTTGTTTACCCTCGAGTTTGGAGTGACTTATTCACCACGTCTACAGCCTACACCCACGTTACTGGAAGCAGGCAAAGGACTTGATAACCTAGAGAGGCTTTGGGAAGAGGCAGAGATCTCCCAAAGGCAGATCAAGGGGTCCCTGCAGTAGCAGAACCTTGACAGATGGTGGCAGTGGAGCGATCCTGAACAGTGAGATTAAGCACTCCAAACAGTGATTCGGGTTTTTTTTACTAATAGAGCTGGCAAAAGCAGTGTATGCGTTAACTTCAGGACTGAGGAATAGGGACCCAGTGAGGCAATTAAAATGAGCCAGTATCTCTCCATGAATAAAACTGCCCTGAATGAGCAGTGTAAAAAGGACAATTTGCCATGGGAGGAGAAAACAGCAGAGGAACTGAAAGTTATGCTGATCTCCCAGGCGGCAATAGGAGGAGCTGCACCCTCTAGCCCTAGTGTAACAGGACCCCAAACAAAAGAATGGGAGCTCCGTGAACAGGAACTGCGGCTAGTGGCAAAACAGAAGGAAGAAGAGACCCGATTACAGTGGGAGAGGCTTCGTCAGCAGGAAGAACAACGCAAACACGAGGAAAAGGTGCGGCAGGAGCAACTTAAAGCTCAAGAGGAACAACGCAGACACGAGGAAAAGCTGCAGGTGGAACAACGCAGACATGAGGAAAAGCTGCACCAGGAGAAACTGCAAGCCCAAGAGGAACAACGCAGACACGAGGAAAAGGCGCGGCAAGAGCAATTGCAAGCCCAGAAAGAGCAATTGCAAGCCCAGAAAGAGCAACTGCAAGCCCAAGAAGAGCAACGCAGACACGAGGAAAGGATGATGCAATTGAAACAGGAGCAGCCTGTCAGAGTTACCCCGAAGGACTTCACAGCGTACACCCCAGGAGAAGACCCACAAGTGTTCCTGACCACTTTTGAAAGGGCAGCACAGAAGTGGGAATTGCAGGAGGGTGATTACATGAAGTTTGTGCCTAATTTAAGCAAAGGGGAGCTGGCAGAGATTTATAATAGCATGCCAGAGGGGGAGGCTGTTTCCTATGCTCAATTCAAAGAAACGGTGTTTAAAAGGTTCAGGTTAGGTCCTGAGCACTTTAGGAAAAAGTTCAGAGGGTTAACACCTCAACCAGGTAAATCTATGGTAGAGTTTGCAACAAAATTAAAAAACCTGCTATTAAAATGGGTGGATGAAGCAAAAGCTGACAACAGGGAAAAGGTGCTAGAGCTTATGGCCCTGGATCAGTTTTATTTTCGGTTGCCCAGAGAAATAAAACTGAAGGTTTAGGATAAAGATCCTGAAACTGTAAACCAAGCTGCAGAAATGGCTGACAAATTGACTGAAAACCGGGAAGGGTTAGGCCCCAGGATTGAGTCTGAGAAGAAGGGGGGGAAATGGGAAGCCCCAAGTAAAAAGGAGTTCAAAAAACCTCCTTTTGATCCTTCTCACCCCAGAGACCGTGCCTGCTATTCGTGTGGTCAGACAGGCCACATCAGGAGTAGCTGTCCCAAGTTACAAGCAATAACACCAGCTAACCCAGGTAGTCCTAAACCCGAACAAACCAAGCCACAAGGTGTAGCAAGTATAAAAAAACCTTATAATTGTGGATTTGTGATCACCAACAGGGGAGAGGTTAATTATCAGTTTAAAGAACCTGTTTATGTAAAGGATAAGACCATTATGGCAATGTTGGATTCTGGAGCTGATGTTTCTCTGATCCGAGCAGATTTGGTACCAGGAATGTCTATTGAGATTCAGGGAGTGAATGGTCCCTCCTTTGAAGTCCCAGTAGCAAGGTTATCCATAGAATGGAGGGGATGGAGAGGTCTGTATGAAGTTGGGGTGATGGAACCTCCAACCCAATTTGCCCTTATAATTGTGGGAAGGGATATAATGGGACCAGAAGCTCAAATATGTGTGGTAACCCGCAAGCAAAAGGAAAGGGAGGAACTTTCAAGACAGGACCAGGTAAAAGCTGATGGGGTAAAAGAAAAGGTACTAGAGGTACAACCCACAGTGATTCCGGAAGGTCCAAAACCAACCCCAGACCCTCCCCAAACCGAAACAACAGAACAAGCCTCCATGCAACCTGTAGACCTGAAAGCCAGTGAAACAACCGAGGCAGGTGGTCCTGTAGAGGAGAAGGCACTAGAGACCCCTTTTCCTGATTTAAGAGGAGTAGAGGAATTCAAGCAGGGAGTCCTCAGTGATCCTAGTTTGGAGCCTCTGAAAAGAGTTGCTCTCCCTCAAGAGAAGCCCTTCTCTGAGGAAAGAAGGGAGCAGATTATTTGGGAGAAAGGATTGCTGTATAGGCTGTGGTTACCAAAAACCCAAGAGTTAACCTGGGAACCACTAAAGCAACTGGTAGTACCTAACCAATTCCGGATAAGGTTGCTAGAACTAGCCCATGATGTGCCATGTGCAGGGCACTTGGGGAAAAACAAGACTAAACAAAGGCTCATGGCAAACTTCTTTTGGCCTGGAATTGCTAAGCAAGTAGCAGAGTATTGCAGGTCTTGTGAAACCTGTCTGCTTGTGGAGAAGGCAGGGCATCACAGTAAAGCCCCTTTGCAGCCTCTGCCTATTATAGGAGAAGCTTTCTTCAGGGTGGGCATGGATATTGTAGGGCCTTTCACTAAACCCACCCGCAAGGGAAAAAAGTACATCCTCACAGTGGTGGATTTTGCCACAAGATACCCAGAAGCTGTAGCACTAGCCTCTATAGATGCTCTGTCTGTAGCTGAGGCTTTGCTAACTATATTTTGCAGAACTGGATTTCCCTCTGAAATCTTAACAGATTGTGGGTCAAATTTTCTCTCCGAGATAATGGAATGTCTGTGGAAGTGTTGTGGGGTAAAACACTTGAAAACCACTCCTTATCACCCTCAATGCAATGGAATCGTGGAAAGATTTAACGCCACACTCAAAGGAATGATTAGAGCTTATGTAAATACACACCCAAATGACTGGGATGACAAACTGCAACACCTACTTTTTGCCTACAGGGAAGTTCCACAGGAATCAACTGGATTCTCACCTTTTGAGCTGTTGTATGGCAGAAGAGTGAGAGGCCCTCTTGATCTCCTGAGGGAAAACTGGGAAGGTAAACTCGTAGAAAACAAAACCTCTGTGGTGGATTATGTGTTAAAACTTAGACAAACCCTAGATACACTCTGTAAACTAGTTCAAGCCAATGTAACCAAAGCCCAAGAGGTGCAAAAGTTCTGGTATGATCAAAAGGCACGCTCTAGAGTATTTGAGGTAGGGGATCAGGTAATGATATTTCTTCCTCTGCGCAAAGACAAGCTTAAGGCTGCTTGGGAAGGCCCCTACACAGTCAGAGAGAAAATGGATGATTTAACCTATGTGGTGGTTAAAGAAAAATCTGAAAAAAGACCCAAGGTAGTACATGTAAATATGATGAAGCCACACTATGAGAGGAGTAGAGTAGTTTTACAGGTGCAGAAGGTACCCAGGTTAACTCTTGGGTTTTTGGTAACCACAGCCTATACAGCAATCCTTTCTCCCAAATAATCTGCTCCCTTCTTTCCTCAGAGAAGGGCCTCTCTTGAGGGAGAGCAACCCTTTTCAGAGGCTCCAAACTAGGATCACTGAGGACTTCCTGCTTGAATTCCTCTACTCCTCTTAAATCAGGAAAAGGGGTCTCTAGCGCCTTTTCCTCTACAGAACCACCTGCCTTGGTTGTTTCACTGGCTTTCAGGTCTACAGGTTGCATGGTGGCTTGTTCTGTTGTTTCGGTTTGGGGAGGGACTGGGGTTGGTTTTGGACCTTCCGGAATCACTGTGGGTTGTACCTCTAGTACCTTTTCTTTTACCCCATCAGCTTTTACCTGGTCCTGTCTTGAAAGTTCCTCCCTTTCCTTTTGCTTGTGGGTTACCACACATATTTGAGCTTCTGGTCCCATTATATCCCTTCCCACAATGATAGGGGCAAATTGGGTTGGAGGTTCCATCACCCCAACTTCATACAGACCCCTCCATCCCCTCCATTCTATGGATAACCTTGCTACTGGGACTTCAAAGGAGGGACCATTCACTCCCTGAATCTCAATAGACATTCCTGGTACCAAATCTTCAGGTCTCACCAAATCTGCTAGGATCAGAGAAACATCAGCTCCAGAATCCAACATTGCCATAATGGTCTTATCCTTTACATAAACAGGTTCTTTAAACTGATTATTAACCTCTTCCCTGTTGGTGATCACAAATCCACAATTATAAGGTTTTTTTATGCTTGCTACACCTTGTGGTTTGGTTTGTTCGGGTTTAGGACTACCTGGGTTAGCTGGTGTTATTGCTTGTAACTTGGGACAGCTACTCCTGATGTGGCCTGTCTGACCACACGAATAGCAGGCACGGTCTCTGGGGTGAGAAGGATCAAAAGGAGGTTTTTTGAACTCCTTTTTACTTGGGGCTTCCCATTTCCCCCCCTTCTTCTCAGACTCAATCCTGGGGCCTAACCCTTCCCGGTTTTCAATCAATTTGTCAGCCATTTCTGCAGCTTGGTTTACAGTTTCAGGATCTTTATCCTTAACCTTCAGTTTTATTTCTCTGGGCAACCGAAAATAAAACTGATCCAGGGCCATAAGCTCTAGCACCTTTTCCCTGTTGTCAGCTTTTGCTTCATCCACCCATTTTAATAGCAGGTTTTTTAAATTTTGTTGCAAACTCTACCATAGATTTACCAGGTTGAGGTGTTAACCCTCTAAACTTTTTCCTAAAGTGCTCAGGGCCTAACCTGAACCTTTTAAACACAGTTTCTTTGAATTGAGCATAGGAAACAGCCTCCCCCTCTGGCATGCTATTATAAATCTCTGCCAGCTCCCCTTTGCTTAAATTAGGCACAAACTTCATGTAATCACCCTCCTGCAATCCCTACTTCTGTGCTGCCCTTTCAAAAGTGGTCAGGAACACTTGTGGGTCTTCTCCTGGGGTGTATGCTGTGAAGCCCTTCGGGGTAACTCTGACAGGCTGCTCCTCTTTCAATTTCATCATCCTTTCCTCGTGTCTTCGTTGTTCCTCTTGGGCTTGCAGTTGCTCTTTCTGGGCCTGAAGTTGCTCCTGCCGCGCCTTTTCCTCGTGTTTGCGTTGTTCCTCTTGGGCTTGAAGTTTCTCCTGGTGCAGCTTTTCCTCATGTCTGCATTGTTCTTCTTGGGCCTTGCAGTTGCTCTTTCTGGGTTTTTAGCTGTTCCTGCTGTAGACGAAGCCTTTCCCACTCTAACCTGGTCTCTTCTTCCTTCTGCTTTGCCACTAGCCGCAGTTCCTGTTCACGGAGCTCCCATTCTTTTGTTTGGGGTCCTGCTACACTAGGGCTAGAGGGTGCAGCTCTTCTATTGCCGCCTGGGAGATCAGCATAACTTTCAGTTCCTCTGCTGTTTTCTCCTCCCATGGCAAATTGTCCTTTTTACACTGCTCATTCAGGGCAGTTTTATTCATGGAGAGATACTGGCTCATTTTACTTGCCTCACTGGGTCCCTATTCCGCAGTCCTGAAGTTAACACATACACTGCTTTTGCCAGCTCTGTTAGTAAAAAACCCAATCACTGTTTGGAGTGCTTAATCTCAGTGTTCAGGATCGCTCCACTGCCACCATCTGTCAAGGTTCCGCTACTGCAGGGACCCCTTGATCTGCCTTTGGGAGATTTATGCCTCTCCTCAAAGCCCCTCCCGTTCCAGGAGATCAAGTCCTTTTACAGCTTCTAATAGCATGGGTGTAGGCTGTAGACGTGGTGAATAAGTCACTCCAAACTCCAGGGTAAACAACAACACTTTACTATTAATATTAGGGTCTTTACTTAATAGAGTGGTTATAATTCAAAAGCAAGTATGATAAAATAAAACAAACAAACAATCCAATGTTCTCTAGTTAACTTCAGACTACCTATATCCTATGCAGCTAGCCAGCCAGTTTCTCTTTCTCTCTCTACTGGTTCTCTGCTTCTGCTTCTGCTTCTAGCTCTCTCCCAGCACTAACTAACTGCTAGCTGACCACACCCCACATATATAGTCCTCCCAGGAATGGAAGGTTATAACCATGTGACCTTGAATAGGAGATCTAATTCTTAACTTCTATTGGGTGAACTAAAACTCTCAAACTCCACCTCCCATCCAAGTGTTTGGGCCTTCAGGCTTCAACAAACTGAAGCCTGTGTAGGCCTCAACAAACCCAATCCTGTGTAGGCCTCAATCCCTCACACACCAAGCAAGACATGAGGGAGAAAGTAAATAAATAAATAAATTCAGAAGGCAGTTTTGGAAGGAACGCAGCTCGCGTTGGGGACCCAAGTGACTAGAGCAGATGTAACAAGGCAGTCCTTCTGAAATAGAGAAATGGACAAAGTCAGGAGGTTCCAGAGATTTGAATGCTCAGCAATTTAGAAATACAGAAGTTAAATTAATAGAGAACTTGGTGTGTGGCATTTTGATCGTGTAAACAGAGGGTCAGACTTCAAGTTATGTTACATCACATGCTGCAGCTGCTCTATACTTTGTCTTTACTCACAAGTAAGCATGTGTGGGCCTGATCTGGATCAGGTCAACCATGCACATGGCGGGGAGGTTTAAACCTCCCCCTCCTTGCAGCCTCTTTCCCCCCCCAAATTCACTCACTCAACCCAGCAGGTGTTTTAAAAAGAGAAAAAGCCTCCTTTGGCACCAATGGAGGCTTAAAAAAAACACAAAACCCCTGCATAGGGGAGGCAGGAATTTCAGAAGGGAAGTAGCAGTGGGGAGTGTATAACACCATTTACACTCAATCAATTAGAAGTGTGGACTAAATTTGAAAGTTTGGGGAGCGGACCAAAAAAGCTTACAGGAAATCATTTGAAGGGGTGCTCCTCTCATTGCTACCCCTAGAAATCATCCCTTACCTGTACCCTCACACACAATTGTGGGCTTGTACGTATGAAACTGCACTGTGAAGAAAAGCTTAGAAAATGTGGTTATACTAAGGAGATGAAGAAACAGGCACAAGAAATTAGGACTAGAACACGATCAATATTATTTTCTCTTGTGGCCTTTTTCCAGAGCGGAAAGTAAAATTCATGAGTGATTTTTTTAAGCAATAACTTTTACAGTAAAGTACAGAGTAAAATAACTTATACAGTAAAAAAAAATTGCTTGAGGATACTTTACAGGATAACTTTCATCTGAATATGTGACCTTCTTCTCTTGATATGCATTGACTTTGAAGTGAGCTAAAATGATGCAAAAGCTCTGTCTGTGATAGAGCGGCCACTTAAGCGTCACCAAAAAGAGGACAAATGTTTCTCATAAAATTTGCATGTGCTAATTTATACGTACAGATGCAGATTTAGAAATAATTTAAACAGAAATACGGTATATCTCACCATAGAGGAAAGACCTGTGTGCCTGCTCAGTCGGCTGTCCAGGTAACTGTTGATGGGCAACTTCAGGGCCCCTGCCCTTCCTTCTCAAGAAGATTCTTGATTTTCAAACCAGACTTGGACTGGACAGCCCTTCAAACAGAGGATGCCTTAAAATAGCAGACGGTACTCTGTAAATTAGGACACATGCCCCCTCCTAGTCTGTGATGTTTGATCTATGATGGCTGTGCCCATATGCATATCTTTACCTGATGATGTTGCAATCATTGAGTGACGAAAATGCATTTGTGACCTGAAGAGCATTTCATAGAATGACTGTTCCACATCCCAGACAATACCCCTGGTGAACCGTTCCCACTTCCCAGACTCAATTGTCCAAAGTGGGGGTCTGGGCTGATACAATCGTGTGGCTCACGCTGGCTCAGCTTGTCTGAGTGTGGAAAGCTAAGCAGGGTCAGGCCTGGTTGTTACTTGGATGGGAGACCCCTCCTCTAGTTTCCTGCATTGAGCAGGGGGTTGGACTCGATGGCCTTGTAGGCCCCTTCCAACTCTTTGATCTATGAAATCTATGTCACCTGCTCCTGCCCTGTCTCCCTAGTGCCTGCTGCTGCATCCTGCCAGTGGTTATTAATGTATTACTGCTGCTCATGCCACCCATTTTGTGGTTGTTGGCACCACGGTTTTGCCATCCATACACCAGTGCATAACAACGGCTCTTGTATGTAAACAAACTTGGTAGAGATTGGACCCCCCCCGCCCAGTCCTCACTGAATGGTAATGTCAAGGGGGAATTTTAATTGGGACCAATGTGTGGGAGGAAAGATTAAACCCTTCCCTCCCACAGTCCTGATACTGATCAGGTCCCTCAGCAGCTTCTATTAATGGCAAATTATGCAACATCAACAGTGCAGTCCTGTACATGTCTACTCAGGTCCCACTGAGTTTAAGAGGGCATGCTCCCAAGTAAGTGAGTATATGATTGCAGCCTAAATCATGTGTTTAACATCATGTGTACTTTCAGGGCCAGTGTCAAGGGTAGGCATGGTTGGGCACCTGCTGAGGGACCACAGCCCAGCAGGGGGGCCCTAAGAAGATCCTCCTGCTCCTTCTCTTCAGCCTTGCAACCTGCGTGTTCACCTGACTCTTGCTATGGTCAAGGCAACGGACGTGGTGAGGAGGAGGAGGAGGAGGAGGAGGAGGAGGAGGAGGAGGAGATGCCACTGCTTATTTTCCCACTGGCTCTCTGCCTGTCAAGCAACCAAGTGGCAGCAACGATAGAGGATGAGGAGCAATAGCAGCTGGTGAAAACGGCAGGGAGCAGGTAGACTCACTGAGGGAGGGGCCCATTGGGAGTGCCTTGCCCAAGGGCCCTCAAAAGCTGAAGCCAGCAGTGTGTACTTTAGTAGTAGTAGTAGTAGTAGTAGTAGGCGATCACTCGTGACTGAGTAAGATTGTCTTCCAGGATAAAATTACAAAAAGAAAACTATAAAAGGAGGAAATTCTAAACATCAGCTCCAGAATCCAACATTGCCATAATGGTCTTATCCTTTACATAAACAGGTTCTTTAAACTGATTATTAACCTCTTCCCTGTTGGTGATCACAAATCCACAATTATAAGGTTTTTTTATGCTTGCTACACCTTGTGGTTTGGTTTGTTCGGGTTTAGGACTACCTGGGTTAGCTGGTGTTATTGCTTGTAACTTGGGACAGCTACTCCTGATGTGGCCTGTCTGACCACACGAATAGCAGGCACGGTCTCTGGGGTGAGAAGGATCAAAAGGAGGTTTTTTGAACTCCTTTTTACTTGGGGCTTCCCATTTCCCCCCCTTCTTCTCAGACTCAATCCTGGGGCCTAACCCTTCCCGGTTTTCAATCAATTTGTCAGCCATTTCTGCAGCTTGGTTTACAGTTTCAGGATCTTTATCCTTAACCTTCAGTTTTATTTCTCTGGGCAACCGAAAATAAAACTGATCCAGGGCCATAAGCTCTAGCACCTTTTCCCTGTTGTCAGCTTTTGCTTCATCCACCCATTTTAATAGCAGGTTTTTTAAATTTTGTTGCAAACTCTACCATAGATTTACCAGGTTGAGGTGTTAACCCTCTAAACTTTTTCCTAAAGTGCTCAGGGCCTAACCTGAACCTTTTAAACACAGTTTCTTTGAATTGAGCATAGGAAACAGCCTCCCCCTCTGGCATGCTATTATAAATCTCTGCCAGCTCCCCTTTGCTTAAATTAGGCACAAACTTCATGTAATCACCCTCCTGCAATCCCTACTTCTGTGCTGCCCTTTCAAAAGTGGTCAGGAACACTTGTGGGTCTTCTCCTGGGGTGTATGCTGTGAAGCCCTTCGGGGTAACTCTGACAGGCTGCTCCTCTTTCAATTTCATCATCCTTTCCTCGTGTCTTCGTTGTTCCTCTTGGGCTTGCAGTTGCTCTTTCTGGGCCTGAAGTTGCTCCTGCCGCGCCTTTTCCTCGTGTTTGCGTTGTTCCTCTTGGGCTTGAAGTTTCTCCTGGTGCAGCTTTTCCTCATGTCTGCATTGTTCTTCTTGGGCCTGCAGTTGCTCTTTCTGGGTTTTTAGCTGTTCCTGCTGTAGACGAAGCCTTTCCCACTCTAACCTGGTCTCTTCTTCCTTCTGCTTTGCCACTAGCCGCAGTTCCTGTTCACGGAGCTCCCATTCTTTTGTTTGGGGTCCTGCTACACTAGGGCTAGAGGGTGCAGCTCTTTCTATTGCCGCCTGGGAGATCAGCATAACTTTCAGTTCCTCTGCTGTTTTCTCCTCCCATGGCAAATTGTCCTTTTTACACTGCTCATTCAGGGCAGTTTTATTCATGGAGAGATACTGGCTCATTTTACTTGCCTCACTGGGTCCCTATTCCGCAGTCCTGAAGTTAACACATACACTGCTTTTGCCAGCTCTGTTAGTAAAAAACCCAATCACTGTTTGGAGTGCTTAATCTCAGTGTTCAGGATCGCTCCACTGCCACCATCTGTCAAGGTTCCGCTACTGCAGGGACCCCTTGATCTGCCTTTGGGAGATTTATGCCTCTCCTCAAAGCCCCTCCCGTTCCAGGAGATCAAGTCCTTTTACAGCTTCTAATAGCATGGGTGTAGGCTGTAGACGTGGTGAATAAGTCACTCCAAACTCCAGGGTAAACAACAACACTTTACTATTAATATTAGGGTCTTTACTTAATAGAGTGGTTATAATTCAAAAGCAAGTATGATAAAATAAAACAAACAAACAATCCAATGTTCTCTAGTTAACTTCAGACTACCTATATCCTATGCAGCTAGCCAGCCAGTTTCTCTTTCTCTCTCTACTGGTTCTCTGCTTCTGCTTCTGCTTCTAGCTCTCTCCCAGCACTAACTAACTGCTAGCTGACCACACCCCACATATATAGTCCTCCCAGGAATGGAAGGTTATAACCATGTGACCTTGAATAGGAGATCTAATTCTTAACTTCTATTGGGTGAACTAAAACTCTCAAACTCCCCCTCCCATCCAAGTGTTTGGGCCTTCAGGCTTCAACAAACTGAAGCCTGTGTAGGCCTCAACAAACCCAATCCTGTGTAGGCCTCAATCCCTCACACACCAAGCAAGACATGAGGGAGAAAGTAAATAAATAAATAAATTCAGAAGGCAGTTTTGGAAGGAACGCAGCTCGCGTTGGGGACCCAAGTGACTAGAGCAGATGTAACAAGGCAGTCCTTCTGAAATAGAGAAATGGACAAAGTCAGGAGGTTCCAGAGATTTGAATGCTCAGCAATTTAGAAATACAGAAGTTAAATTAATAGAGAACTTGGTGTGTGGCATTTTGATCGTGTAAACAGAGGGTCAGACTTCAAGTTATGTTACATCACATGCTGCAGCTGCTCTATACTTTGTCTTTACTCACAAGTAAGCATGTGTGGGCCTGATCTGGATCGGGTCAACCATGCACATGGCGGGGAGGTTTAAACCTCCCCCTCCTTGCAGCCTCTTTCCCCCCCCAAATTCACTCACTCAACCCAGCAGGTGTTTTAAAAAGAGAAAAAGCCTCCTTTGGCACCAATGGAGGCTTAAAAAAAACACAAAACCCCTGCATAGGGGAGGCAGGAATTTCAGAAGGGAAGTAGCAGTGGGGAGTGTATAACACCATTTACACTCAATCAATTAGAAGTGTGGACTAAATTTGAAAGTTTGGGGAGCGGACCAAAAAAGCTTACAGGAAATCATTTGAAGGGGTGCTCCTCTCATTGCTACCCCTAGAAATCATCCCTTACCTGTACCCTCACACACAATTGTGGGCTTGTACGTATGAAACTGCACTGTGAAGAAAAGCTTAGAAAATGTGGTTATACTAAGGAGATGAAGAAACAGGCACAAGAAATTAGGACTAGAACACGATCAATATTATTTTCTCTTGTGGCCTTTTTCCAGAGCGGAAAGTAAAATTCATGAGTGATTTTTTTAAGCAATAACTTTTACAGTAAAGTACAGAGTAAAATAACTTATACAGTAAAAAAAAATTGCTTGAGGATACTTTACAGGATAACTTTCATCTGAATATGTGACCTTCTTCTCTTGATATGCATTGACTTTGAAGTGAGCTAAAATGATGCAAAAGCTCTGTCTGTGATAGAGCGGCCACTTAAGCGTCACCAAAAAGAGGACAAATGTTTCTCATAAAATTTGCATGTGCTAATTTATACGTACAGATGCAGATTTAGAAATAATTTAAACAGAAATACGGTATATCTCACCATAGAGGAAAGACCTGTGTGCCTGCTCAGTCGGCTGTCCAGGTAACTGTTGATGGGCAACTTCAGGGCCCCTGCCCTTCCTTCTCAAGAAGATTCTTGATTTTCAAACCAGACTTGGACTGGACAGCCCTTCAAACAGAGGATGCCTTAAAATAGCAGACGGTACTCTGTAAATTAGGACACATGCCCCCTCCTAGTCTGTGATGTTTGATCTATGATGGCTGTGCCCATATGCATATCTTTACCTGATGATGTTGCAATCATTGAGTGACGAAAATGCATTTGTGACCTGAAGAGCATTTCATAGAATGACTGTTCCACATCCCAGACAATACCCCTGGTGAACCGTTCCCACTTCCCAGACTCAATTGTCCAAAGTGGGGGTCTGGGCTGATACAATCGTGTGGCTCACGCTGGCTCAGCTTGTCTGAGTGTGGAAAGCTAAGCAGGGTCAGGCCTGGTTGTTACTTGGATGGGAGACCCCTCCTCTAGTTTCCTGCATTGAGCAGGGGGTTGGACTCGATGGCCTTGTAGGCCCCTTCCAACTCTATGATCTATGAAATCTATGTCACCTGCTCCTGCCCTGTCTCCCTAGTGCCTGCTGCTGCATCCTGCCAGTGGTTATTAATGTATTACTGCTGCTCATGCCACCCATTTTGTGGTTGTTGGCACCACGGTTTTGCCATCCATACACCAGTGCATAACAACGGCTCTTGTATGTAAACAAACTTGGTAGAGATTGGACCCCCCCCCGCCCAGTCCTCACTGAATGGTAATGTCAAGGGGGAATTTTAATTGGGACCAATGTGTGGGAGGAAAGATTAAACCCTTCCCTCCCACAGTCCTGATACTGATCAGGTCCCTCAGCAGCTTCTATTAATGGCAAATTATGCAACATCAACAGTGCAGTCCTGTACATGTCTACTCAGGTCCCACTGAGTTTAAGAGGGCATGCTCCCAAGTAAGTGAGTATATGATTGCAGCCTAAATCATGTGTTTAACATCATGTGTACTTTCAGGGCCAGTGTCAAGGGTAGGCATGGTTGGGCACCTGCTGAGGGACCACAGCCCAGCAGGGGGGCCCTAAGAAGATCCTCCTGCTCCTTCTCTTCAGCCTTGCAACCTGCGTGTTCACCTGACTCTTGCTATGGTCAAGGCAACGGACGTGGTGAGGAGGAGGAGGAGGAGGAGGAGGAGGAGGAGGAGGAGGAGGAGGAGATGCCACTGCTTATTTTCCCACTGGCTCTCTGCCTGTCAAGCAACCAAGTGGCAGCAACGATAGAGGATGAGGAGCAATAGCAGCTGGTGAAAACGGCAGGGAGCAGGTAGACTCACTGAGGGAGGGGCCCATTGGGAGTGCCTTGCCCAAGGGCCCTCAAAAGCTGAAGCCAGCAGTGTGTACTTTAGTAGTAGTAGTAGTAGTAGTAGTAGGCGATCACTCGTGACTGAGTAAGATTGTCTTCCAGGATAAAATTACAAAAAGAAAACTATAAAAGGAGGAAATTCTAAAAAAAATTGTGTAGACTCTAGCGATGTGTCCGTAAGTGACTGTGGAGGCCAATTCTAGATCCACACACAGCTTCCCACAGTGAGGACACAGGTTACCAGGTGGAAGATGGTCCTGTAAAGGATTTGTTTGATGTGCTTTTCACTTAGTACGTTTCTCTATTTCACCTTGCACTCGGGCTTCTTCAAAGTCATTAGAACCTTTGTGAAAGGCCGACCTCCAGTTAGATCGTTCATGGGCCAGAGTTTCCCAGTTTTCGATGTTTGTATTGCATTTTTTTAGATTAGCCTTAAGAACATCTTTAAACCTCTTATACTGACTACCGATATTCCGCTTTCCATCCTTGAGTTGGGAATAAAGTAACTGCTTTGGGAGACGGCAGTCAGACATTTGAACAACATGACCAGTCCATTGAAGTTGGCGTTGAAGGATCATTTTTTCAATGCTAGTAGTGTGTACTTTAGCTTCCAATTAACTGTATGAAGTTAATTGGAACACTAATTAACTTCACTAATTAACCACTTGAGTGGTTTCTGTTTCATGCCACTGGATCTCTATAAGCATTTATAGTGCATGTGTACCTCTACTGTCTTCTACTATGGATATTTTAAGCCTGAATGAGTTGTCTCTTAGTTGATCAAAAAATAATAATGAAGTAGACAAGCCTGTCAAATGTTTTTAATATGAAGAAGCCTTTATCAATGTGCATCTTTATTGATATGGGGTGGGAAACATTTTCCTCTGAACTCCAATTGTCTAATGCTGATTTAGGCAGGCAAAAAGGGCTCTACCTAAGGGCTTTTTATAATCTTTCTTCTCTTCATGTCAGTTATCACAGGCTCCTCCTGAAGGAAAGTGGGTGTAAGACATTGGCATAAGGCAGGAGCTGTTCAGACCAGTTAAAGGTTGCAACAATACATGTTGATTAAGCACTATCTGGGCCCCATTCTTTGCCACATGTTATAGGATGACATCACTTTCTTATAACTCTTCCAGCCATGGCCAGTGGAACAGCAGTAAACACAGAAAATATAACAGTTGTAGAAAACGTTGCCAAGGGGAAAATAAAAAAAGGGGGGGGAGGAACGGCCAGTTCTCAATGGTCTCCTTAAGTTTCAGATTCACGTGGAAAACCCCCAGAGTACAAGATGCTGGATCAAGTTGTTTCACAACAATGTCTAGGATCCCAAAGTAATTCCATAGTTTGAAGACATTCAAGCTTCCCTTGACCAAACACAACTGTATCTGTGATATCAGCCTCTTATAAAAAATACCAGACTAGTTAATTAATCCTTATAAAAGCACAACAGTTACACACACCAAAGCCATGGTTTAAATACCAATGTGAGCTGTAGAGTTTTGGACCACTTTCGTGCCATTTATTATATAAAGAGTCCTTAGTGGGACCTTTCCTGTAAATTACAGGTTCTGGAGTGAGCCTGAGTCTTGCAAATGCAAAACAAGTTGCTTACCATTGGCATACTCACTCTATTCTTTGTGGGATAGCGTCATGTTGGAATGAACAGATAGGTTTAATTAGGAGTGACAAACCTTGAGAGCCAGTGGGCTGTAGCGGTTAGAGGGTTGGATTGGGACTTGGGAGACCCAGATTCTAGTCCCCACTTGGCCACAAACCTCACTGGGTGACTTTGGGCTAATCACTGACTCTCAGCCTAGCCTACCTCAAAGGGTTGTTGTGAGGATAAATTGGAGAAGAGGAGGAGGATCATAAAGAGCCTTTCTACACAAGGCATTTATTGTGTGCTCGTGATTACTCATGACTACTCACAGTAGTTTGCAGGTGCTTTACATGATGTCATCATCCTCCAGGGCCTCTCCCATGCTCCCATTTTAGCATTTTTCCCCCTGACAAAGAAAGTGTGGTATATCCCTGAATGGTGGTGGCATGAAACCCTTGTGTATTTGTGAAATTCTGCTATACCACAGTGCCACCTAGTGGTTGTGTAATGGAACATATGGGAAGTCAGGGAAAGAAAACCCATGGGGAAAATAACATGTGTAAAGGAGCTGCTTTTAACTGGAAAGAATCCAGAAGCAGAAGCCTCAGTAAAGTGGTGGGTTAAAAACCTCATGTAGAAAAGCCCACACAGTTTTGCATCCAGGCAATGACCAGACCCAGACCTGCTTTGGTTTATCAAGTTTGCTACATCATGTGCCCTCAAACCTCATCCTGGGACTAGTTCTTAAATGTTTTTTTAGCTGTATACCAGCCTTCCCCAACCAGGTGCCCTCCAGATGTTTTGGACTTCAACTCCCATCAGCCCCAGCCAGCATGGCCAATGGTCATGAATTCTGGGAGTTGTAGTGCAGAACATCTGGAGGGTAGCAGGTTTGGGGAGGCTGCTATATAGTTTAGGTTACTAGGCAGCTTTTGCAGAGCTCCACCGTAGGCCTAACAAGCCTCCTTGAGCGCTATTTTCCTGGTAGACAGGCAGGGTACAAATCCATTTTAAAAAATAACTAAAAGAAGACCTGCTGGGATCTACATCTGGATGTTCTAAAAAAAACCCCACTGGGCTCCCACTCCATCCCTTCACTCCATCACCTGTGCTCTGTTTGAAGGGCTTTACCCTCCCCCCCCAGGTCCCACCCAAGCATTCCTGTAATAACATAGAGACAAATACTAAGTGAAGTTGTGAAATTTGATCAGTTCCTAAACCTTACATTGTAAAATACTCTGTTGTTAAGGAAATATAAAATACTGAATCCCTGACATCAATGGGTTGCATCCAACTGTGTCTGTCCACTAGCGGAATAGACACCGCTGGCAGACCAGATTCCCCCTCCCTGCTGCATCCCCACACACATCCCCAAATATCTCCGGAGAGTTGGGGATCCTCCAGAGCAGATCTGGGAGGTGCAGGGTGTGGAAAAAAGGGGGGTCCTGTTGCACAAGCAGACGTCTGTTGGATGTCACCCAATGCATGTGTGAATTCTCAGTGTATCACCATTTTCTAGGCACATCATGGCACATGATGTCTTTAAGTTGTTTCGAAATGTAAACTACTAAAAATGGAAGGATTCACAGCTGTAGCTAAATACAAAGTGAACATCAGTGTATATTCACTGCTATCACTATGATGATCCTAGTGCTAGGGTGGCCATGTGTCCTACTTTACAGAGAACTACTTGAAGGACTGTCAGAAGGTGTCAGGTCCTTTATTTGTCAATTCTAAGTCCAGTTTAAAGATAAAGAACCATAAGAAGGTAGTTCTGGACCTTTAAATTGCCCATCAACAATTAGCACCTGGACAACAGACTGGGCAGACACACAGGTCACCTGTTCAAACTCTTCCCCACTATCTGTGTTTCTATTTAAACTAGAGTAATTATTCCTAAATTTGCATCTATACACAAACATTAGCATGTGCAAATGCTATGCAAAAGGGTGTCCTCCTTTGTCTTCCTTTGTTGATGCAGAAGTGTCCATCCGATGTCCCACTGGGTTTCACTGAGGAGCAGAAAATGTCTGTATGATTAGGGAAGTATTTGACACAGCTCTCAGTTGCTTCCAGTTCTTGGACGTTCTCTGGACACTTGTTTGGAAGCCACTGAATGTAAATTCCCCAGCTCCTTCTGGTGCTGACCCAGAGTCAGCAGGGCTTCTTTATTTTTGAGAAAATTCTCTCTCCCCACTTCCCTGGGATACTTCTCTCTGTCTTTCTCTCTCTTTCATGTATACATGTGTACACGTGCACGTACACACATGTGTACACACACACACACATGCCAGAATCAGAATTTAAGCAGCTGCATTCTCTTGTGTTGCTAAGCAGTCTAGAAAGAAACCTGTGGAGTGGAGAGGGAGGAGGCAGTCATCTTTGGGCTAATCCAGCGTTAAACAGGTTTATGATGGATAGTGTCAGATTACACCTAATCCACTCAATTGCTTGTATAGTCACATTGGAAAAACAAACAGGGTTTTTGGAAAGGATACATGTTAGAATATGTGTATGCCTCTAAACTAGGGCTAATATCTTGGGGATGGGAGAGGAGGAGTCAATATATGAGGAGTCAATATCTGATCCTAGTTGAAATTTATGAAATGGATAATGAAAATGTTCTTAGTTTAATATGCATGTTATGTAAGTTTTTTAATTTATATCTTTTGTATGTCTGTTCACTAATGCCTCATGTTCAGCTCATACCTCCTGTTCCTCTTCCTAGCAAATAAATAATTGAGCTGGGTTTTCTCTATCAAGGGTATGTGAATTTTAAAAAAATAATTGCAGCCTGGCCCTTTAGCATGATGGCAAGCATTCATTTGGGGTCTCTCCACAATGCAAGAGTCTGCAGAGCGCCTTCATGACATTTGCAGATGAAACGTCTTGTTAGTTCAAAGAATGTGATCCTTCTTTTTCAGTTTACGCTTCCCTCTTCCCTCAGAGCTATGAATTCAGAAGGCTTTGTCAGGGCTCTTGGTGCAGCAACACGTTTGACCTGAGAGACAGAGAGGAAGGGCAGCTCTAGACAAAGGGAGTTCATCTCCGGGTCAGGAACTGAGCCCAGTGGACAACCAGTTTTGACAGTTTCAGGAGGGGCCAGATTGCCTTCCAGGATACCCCTGGGGGTTTGGCCCCTGATATCATCTGGCCCCCAGGGCTGGGTGGGTGTCCTTGGAGGCAATCTGGCCCCTGGTCATAGGATAGGATCATAGAGTTGGAAGGGGCCTGCAAGGTCATCGAGTCCAACCCCCTGCTAAGTGCAGGAAACTAGAGGAGGGGTCTCCCATCCAAGTAATAACCAGGCCTGACCCCGCTTAGCTTTCCACACTCAGACAAGCTGAGCCAGCGTGAGCCACAGGCTCAGCAGGCTCATGCCATTGCAGGATGGTGGGAGGGAACAATTATTTATCTTCTCCCACTAGCAATTTCTTGTCGGCCCACAAATTGCCCAATGATATTAATACTATTTTGTCTCATAAGGTTGCTTATCAATATTACTCACAGGTTGTGCATCAAGTGCTTTGTGCACTCTGGAAAAACACTATATAGATGCTGATAATTACATTTACTCTTAGGCAGCTTCCTTTTTTTTTAAAGTGTGGCTTGTGCAGGAGAGTTTAACAATGAATTGTTCCCTTCTGAAATAACTGTTGTCTATATATCCAGTTGCCTTTTCTGTTTCATTAAAGTCCTAATGACTGGATTCTATAAACCATGGTTCAACAGCCATCATTTACTTCTGTGATTTTTCAGGACTAAAAGCAATTGAATTCCAGTACTACACTACTATTCAACATTGTCTCTTTTGTCAGCTGCTTGTTGTTGTTGTTTTTGTTGTTAAATAAGCATGTAGACTTTCACAACTGGTTTCAGATCATTGTTAAAGTCTCCAGATATTCAGTATATAAACCACCAAGTTTAATATCCTGCCCGATGACAGACAGGATGGAACTTTAGATGGCAATTGATCTGCGGTGTTGTGATTAAGAAACAGGTAAAATAATTCTGGCAGAGTCACAGTTTCGAAGATTGATATATAAACCTTCAAAACATGATATATTGACTTCACTGTAATGATGAGAGATGCCTCTGAAATTCTCCAGATTTTGGAGTTCTGAATTCCCTGGGTTTTTCCCTCCCAAAGTGGAACTGATGCATTAGGATTTCCCCACTGTTCCATTTTATATTTCTAAATTTGTTACAGAGCACTGTGTATGCAGTTTGCTGCAGCTTTCAGTACCTTCATTTTTTTGTTTTTGTTTTTCCCGGGCTCTGTATTATCAATGAGCATATGTATATTAATAAAACACTGAAGAAATGGAATCAGTATGCTGAAAGATATGATTCCATCAAGATTCTTTTTGGGTGGTGTTTTGATTTTTTGTTTCTTTGTTTTTACCAATGTACAGGAGTACATGGAGGCAGGGCCGGATTAAGAGCATTATGGGCCTGGTGCTGAGGATTTTGGTGGGCCTTTTTATGGAAATAAATAAAATGAAGACGCAATTTTATATTAAAACAAATTAAATATTTTAATTACCATTAAAGTGCCAAAACTCAAAAACTCCTGCAGCTCATCAGTAAGGGTCTTCCCAATTTCCCCCAAATTATTTATTAAAAAAGAAAAAGCAGCCACAACAAAAAGCCAGGAAACTTTGCTTGACCAAGAATAATTGTGTTGTTCTTGTTGCTTTGTTTCATTTTTGTTTTTGTTTTTTTGTTAAACTAGCATTTGAACAATTGAGCTGCGAATCAGAAAGATCTTTTGCTGGAGAGGTCCCTTCTAAATCTGAATATTACAGACCCTAGCAAGCCCCCCATGTGCTTCAAAGAAATGTAGTAACAGTGATTGAAATGCAAAAAGCTACTGAAATGCTAATTTGAGAACAACAGTTCTTGCTAGGTCTTGCCTCAAGCCTGTAATGCAGATGTGCTTAGAACACCTTTCTAATCTTGAAAAAATCATTAATTATGCTGAATGATAACGATCAGAGCTAACTCAAATATAGGGACGGCGTGTCCCTATATTGTGGGCCTATTTTCTGTTATGGGCCTGGGGCTGCAGCTCCAATAGCCCCTATCTTAATCCGGCCCTGCATGGAGGCTTTTTCATCTGTGGAGCCCCAGTAATGGAATTCCCTCCCAAGGGGAATTTGTCTGGTGCCTATGTTGTTGTCTTTTAAGTGCCAGGTGAGGTTAAAGCATTTTTATTCTCTCAGGTATTTTAAACAAATACCTGAATTATTTAGATGGGAAGGAAGCTATATTTCAGACACTGTAACTGAGTCATGTATTCTGCTGTCTGAATTGGTTTTGAAATTGTGGTGAGTTTGGAAAGTGTTTTTATTTATTTAGTTAGTTATTTTATTATATTTATACCCCACCTTTTTTCCGGCAAGGAACCCAAGGCAGCTTACATAGTCCTCCTCCTCCTCTCCATTTTATCCTCACAACAACCCTGTGAGGTAGGTTAGGCTGAGAGTCAGTTTTGTTTTAAGCGTGTGTGTGTTTGGAAGTCTTTCAATTATGTAATTGTATTTATGGTAATTTCTTATTGTGAAACACCCTGGGATATATTTGTAATGAAGGACACTATACAAATGTACCTTAAATAAATAAATAAATAAATAATACAACCAAATAAATAAATAAAATAACCGCAATCCTAGCCACATCTACTCAGGAGTAAGCCCTATTGAGTTCAATGAGACGTACTCCCCCATAATTGTGTATAGTAGGATTGCAGCTTAACAATGCAATCCTATGTCTGCTCAGAAGTAAGTTCCATTGAGTTAAATAGGGCTAACTCTCAGGTAAGTGGGTATAGGATTGGATTGTAGCCTACATCTTTAAAGGAAGTCACAAAATGATTCTTGAATCATTTGTAGGTTAATGCCAGGATTGCTTTTTTTTCAGTGTTTGATCAATGCACATACATGTGTCTGCAGCGCAGAAGTGGGGGGAAAGACATGAGTGAACAGAAAGCTGCTTGAAACAGCACTTACTCCAATTCTGGAATTAATTTTAGAAATTCTCCAGATTTAAATCGGGATTCAGGAGGAAACGAATGCCGGGTAGAGCAAACCAGAGGAACAATAAAAGAAAGAGCGGAAATCCCCTGATCCCTAATAATGACACTAGACTTCCTCTCTTGTTTATGTGGGGGAACGTTTAGCCATTTCAAAATAATGCAGCTATGTTTACCATCTAATAACTGCAATTTATGGCTGAACATGAAGATTTTTTATTATTATTCAGTCATCGGATTTATGAACCAAGCCTGCTCTGAGTAACCACAGCTATCCCGGTCATGGAAGCATCACGTTGAATAGCAATTAAAGCGTCTCAGTGCCAGGTGTCTTGCTGGGTCCTGTGAGTGTGTATGTCACAATATAGCAACACTATTACATCAACTGTATCGAAGCAACTGGAGGTTTGCCTTGCACTGCGCTTACTGGCTCTGGTTACCTTTGGTGTCTGCTGCTTAAAACCTAACACACAGCTACACACAGTGGTGAAATATAATACCTTAAGTCTTTGTCTTGTTCATCTGTTTGGCAAGAGAACCCAGAGTTATTGTTAGCAGACACAGCAGAAGCAAAAAAAGTGACACGCTCCTGCTGCCAACGTAAGCTGATGCATATTGGCTGATGATTAACATCCCCTCCCTGCTATGCCAAATGTTTAGAACATACCAGTTCATTCTTTGTAACAAATGATTTCATTCAACGGAACTTCACTAACTAAACTTGGAAGACCCTTCTTATTAGTTTCAATGAGTTGTAACTAAACTATTGTTTTCACTCTTTGGATTGTATGGCAACACTCCACCCAGCTATACCTATCTAAGGAGGGGTGGCAGAACCCAAACCTGCTTTGAAGTCATATCTTCCTTCTGGGAAGTTCTTCTTGGGGTACACAGGCAATCTGCACATGCTCAAATGCATTCTCTCTTCTTTATTATTAATGCATATGTGATGAATTACATATGAGCCCTGGAAAGCAGGTAACAATAGTCGTGTGTGTGTGTGTGTTTAAAAAGCCAGAAAATACCATCAAAATTAAACTCAACCCCAATTAAATGAATACAAACATATTAGATAGCAATGATCATAGTTACAATCATTATATTTAGGACTGGGTGGAAAAATGAGATTATTGCAGCAGTGCTTACAGATTTATTTATTTTTTAAGTATTATACTTTAACTTTATACAATGTCATGAATACACACTCTGCATATGCACACGTATACAGGCCTGTGGCTTACGCTGGCTCAGCTTGTTTGAGCGTGGAAAGCTAAGCAGGGTCAAGCCTGGTTATTACTTGGATGGGAGACCCCTCCTCTAGTTTCCTGCATTGAGCAGGAGATTGGACTCGATAGCCTTGTAGGTTTCTTCCAACTCTATGATCTATGTGCAGCATGAGCGAAAAATGGCAGCTCCCTGCTCCAAAAGCTTCTAACCAAACATTTGTCAGTGATGAGAGAAAAGAGAGTGGGGTAAGAGTAGAAAAATGGATAAATATGAACAAATGTACTTATATACCTCAACCTTGTTGCGTGTGGGGATGAAGGCTGTGACGGTTAGGCAAGGGTTTCATCATGGAAACCGAAGTTTTGCGGGTGAGATATGAAAGAATACAGGGAGGTTGCAGTGTCATTTCTGGATTTAATGGAAATTCAAACTTGTTTTCACACATTTTTTACATAGTGGGGAGTCAAGTGGGGGGCAAACCAATGAGTTCAGCTTGGACATGGTGGCACAGCTGTGCCACGAATCAAGCCACAAGCTACTAGCCAGCTGTGCTTTTACCTTTCTTCCTTCCTCCCTGACATGCACCAGGCACAAGGAGGCTCTCCTGCTGAGGGCGGGGAATAGGGTGGCCACTTATTCATCACCAAAACGGAGGAAATGCATCACCAATAAACAGAACAAAAGAGGACAGCAATTTGCATAAAATTTGCATGTGCTAATTTATATATATAGCTGCAAATTTAGACATTATCATAATTTCAATAGAAATACCGTACCGCTCACCATAGTGTGGAAGACTGCAACAGGTGACCTGTGTGCCTTGCTCAGTCTGTTGTCCAGGTACTGCTCTTCCTTCGGATGGTTCTTTAACTTTGAACTGGACTTAGTCTGGATAGCCCTTCAAATAGAGACACCTTCAAAACAGATGACAGTCCCCTGGCAGCCCTTCAAATAGAGGACTGTCCTCCATTAAAGAGGACAGCTCAGCTGGCCATCCTAGCCAGAGAACCAAGCTCCTCAAAAACCACTGCTTTTCAGACCTCTGTCTACTACCACAGCATTTGGTGTATAATACGGCTATGGCTTTAAAGCAGGGGTGAGGAACCTGTGGCCCTCCAGAAGCCATTGAACTGCAACTCCCATCATCCCTACTGTTGGCATTGTTGGCTGAGGCTGATGGGAGCTGGAGTCCAACAGCATCTGGACAGGTTCCCTAGCCCTGCTGTAGAATGAACCAGCAGCTGTAACATCATGGCCAGAATGGACTTTAAGGACTGCTGACGGTTCAGTTCTGTGAGGTCCAAAGCCCCACCACAGCTTTAGTCTCTCCCCAACAAAGCAGTAGTTGACATTTGGAATTAACTAAATGACCCATTCCTGCTTTTAAAAGGGGGGTTTCTCTAGGAAGGCTTCCAGAAATATGGGGTTTAAGTTATGAATAAAACATATTACTTTTGGAAATGGATCAAACATAGCCCCGAGGATTAAGATTTGTATTGTGGAATAGTTAAAGCAGTAGGAAGCAGTAGCTTTTTCATCAAGCTGCCATTCCAGGACCCTCGTGGCCCTTGTTGAGACAAGAGCTCTGTTTCCCCAGTGCCTTCAGGCCTCTGGAACATCTATCAATGCCAGCTGATACAGGTTTTCCTCAGTCCTGTCCTAGCAGCAGGGAGGAGGCCTCCACATCAGTTCACAATGGGCATTAAATGGTAATGATTTTCATGCATAGCCAATGCGGAGTACATTTGAGGCATTGACCCCGAGGTGAAAGCTTCTGTATCCCATTACCCTTATCCAGAGCCTCCAGGACTTCATATGTAACAAAGAATTATAGACTTACAGATTGGTCCTGACTTTTTCCTGAAGAGAAAATATAATAAGCAACTACAGCGGGCAAAGCAGGTTAATCACACACCCGCGAGATCTCATGAGGATGATGGAGAGTTGCGTGTCTTGTCCCAGCTTTGATGGATTTCTTCCAATAACCAATTCAATCTGTGGAAAGACCATCTCAGGATTCTGTGACTCATTTGGGGACCTTGATTCTGTGCAGTGACTGCCGTAAACTTGTTTGTCAATGTCAAGATTCACACTGAATTTGTCTGGTTCAAAACAATGAGTATTCCATTTTGTTCCACTGGGGCATTTTCATGGAATATATGTGTCTATATTTATGCTTTCTTTTGGTCTGTGTAGTATACAAACACTTACAGACCCTTTAGACTAGGCCCAACAGGAAAATAAGCTTAGGGCTGCTGCTCTCCTAATACTGCTCCCTACCAGCCCCCAACTTTCAGTCTCAGAGTTTCAGTTCCACTATTTCCTCCTCTGTTACACAATATGGAAAGGAAAGGAAGTTCAGAGCAATTCCTGCCTCCAGAATCAGACTTCAGCCAGGCTCTTCGTGCCAAGAGATGCCGATTCTAACCAGCTCTCCTTCCAGTCACCCCAGACGATGGGTTAGCACATAGCCTATAGTGAGTGAAGGCATCTGAGGTGAGCATCAGGCATTTTCCAGATTTGTTCCTGCCTCTCAGTAGTCACATTCCTTCAAGAAGACATCTGCAGATGGACTTCCCATCCTCAATATCACCAGCACCCGAATATCTTCAGATGAAAGGTGGTTCAAAAATAATTGTAATGAGTAAAATTATTTTAATAATAAGAAGTAAATACTCATACCTTCCAACTCTCTCTATTTACAAGGGACAGTCCCTACTTTCTAATATCTATCCTGGTAAGCCAGAGTCCATATTCTGTCCTTATTTTTTACCTTTGGAGGATGATGCCTTTTTCTTCTTCTTTTTAATTCAACTGTGTCATTCCATTTCTACAAATGGTGTTGCGCTAGCAGAAACAATGTTCAGAACTATGCGCAAGAGGAGGATCCAACTAAAGCTGGGTTTGCGCAAGTGCGGTTGCATGACTAATTGTGCAAACAGGTTTCACTACCGGTTGTGCAATTGTAATGCACAACCACTTGCACAATGGAAAGATTTGGCACAGCTCTGCTAGCACCATTTGAGTTTGCAGAATGACACCTGTTGATTACTGCCCTTAGTGTGATTTGCTAGAGTTGCCATTCTTCAGGTCCCAGACACTGACTCCAGAAAGTGAAATCTTTGACTCAGAGATCATGGAAGGTCTGTAAGCACATTCACCCAAATAAACTTACAAGTTCCCTTCAGATCTTCTTCACCCACTGTGATATAGCCAGGGGCGTGGGGACATTTGGGGGTCCGCCAGGGGTGTGGGGACATGGGGGGTGCTGTAGCTGGGTTACAGGCAAAACTTGCATAGCCCTAAGGTTAAAGCGACATGCACTACATAGCCTGAGGCAGCTCATTATGAATGGTTCATAACAGATTTGTAGGTCAATTGTGTGTGTTTTCTAGCACATCTTTAACCAAAAGAACAAATAACTTCTTTAAAACAGCTACTGTAGTGTAAATTAACACAGCAAAGAACAGATAGAGAGGAGGGTGGAGAGAGAAATGTTCCCTTGGCATGACAATAGCAGTGTTACAAACGGGTCCCTTGTTCTATCAGTGAAACATTAGAGGGTATACCATATTTCACTTGGAGGGTGGATTCCTCGCTATTCCCCTAAGGTACCTCTATTTGAAAGGGCCTCTATTTTGTATCAGCAGGTTGTGAGGAAACTCACAACTGTTTTTAGGCCTGTAGTGTGGGGTTAATCTACAACTACAGCTTCTATTGACTTCGGCTCAAGAGTGGTAACCCTGCAATTTACACTGAAGTAATCTGGCTACTGCCTTCATTGGGACTATAATAGATTAAGGTATTTGAAGACTGCAAACCCTCACATTCACAAAAACCTTAGACTGCAGTCTCAAGACTGCTTAAAGTGCTTTACTGGTATGCATGTTGACTTAGTCACTTTGAAGTAATTGGGATAAGGTGGTTTAAATGCATATATTCCAGTTTATCCCCTCGCTGGATCGTCACCTTGAAGTGGTGAGTGGGCTTGCGTGTTCCGATGAACCCTGTGAGCAATGCTGTCGGGAGCTATGTAATCCCAGCAGGGTCACCGATGGCGGAAAGGTCCGGGGAGAGGAACCAGACAAAGAACGATCCAAAACATAAAGTCCTCAACGGCAGAACAGGCAGAAGATAATTAAACCTAAATTACAACGGCTGTGAAGGCGGATGAAGGCTAATCTAAAAAAATGCAATATAAACATCAAAAACTGGGAAGCTCTGGCACATGAACGATCTAAATGGAGGTTGGCCTTTCACAAAGGTTCCATGGACTTTGAAGAAGCCCAAGTGCAAGGTGAAAGGGAGAAACGTGCTAAGCGAAAAGCATGTCAAACGAATCCTTCACAGGACCATCTTCCATCTGGTAACCTGTGTCCTCACTGTGGGAAGCTGTGTGGATCTAGAATTGGCATCCACAGTCACTTATGGACCGATCGCTAGAGTCTACACAATCTTCTTTAGAATTCCCTCCTTTTATCCTGGAAGACAATCTTACTCAGTCATGAGTGATCAGCCTGATGATGATGATGATTCCAGTTTATGTATTTGGGAGTGAAGCATCAGTCTCCTACAAAATGTCAAGTAAAGTGTTAAAGGGGTCTTCAAATGTGCATCCAAATGATTTTTCTCCTATACTTTTCAAAAAACAAAATGTTGTGCTAGCTGAACCAAAACAGTAGTTAAGGAGGAACTTCTTGGAAAGAAGTACTAGTACTTTTAAATATTTGAAACTGTCAACATATTCCCCAATTAATCTTCTTTACGGTTAGTATAACCAGTTCTTTCGGCCTGCTCTCCTAGGATTTGTCTTTTGGCCTATTACCATCATTTTATTTCTCTTCTGAACTTTCTCCAACTTGACAAAGTCCTTCTTGACTGTTCAATAGAGCAATGCTATAATTTTCCAAGGCCTGAAAATGAGGCTGCTGTTAATACACACTAAAACGGCACTGGTCCTTTTGTTGTTGTTGCAGTCTCCCGCACCCCAGCCCACCCCAACTACCCATATATGCATATATATTTTTATGCAGTAGCAAACTATTTACTGAGCAGTTTGTATTCTTCACAAGCTGGGCCTGGAAAGGGAGCCTTTGTATCTGCAGCACAAATATTGAAGAAGAAGAAGCAGTCTGCTGACTGCCTCTTTCCATTTGCCTGTATTTATGAACTACCCTACAGATATTACTTCCTGTAGTTCTGTCTGGCCATATATTCTACCCATACATTTTAGATCATATCAGGTACCTAGAACTCTTTTGACAAAACCTTATAAACAGAATATATCAATGTTTAGCAGTAGACAATCACAAGGCCAAACCATGCTCTTGGAAGGTAGTGCCTTGCCTACCACTTACCAAATGCAGAACCTTTTCTCTTGCCCTAAAAGTCATTTTATGCCACCGGATGATGGGAAGATGCATATCTGGTATTGAAGTTTGAGAAATGCAGCACCGAGGGAAGGGAACAGGCCAGCGCTGAAACAAATAAAGATTTGGGATCCTTTTACCTCAGGTTTGGCTTTTGTTCAGATAAGGTTCTATTGGACTTTATTTATTTATTATTTTTTAAACTTTGCTTCACATCACGTACTTTGGAAATATTCTCTCAAGCACACACTCTGTTTTGTGCAATAAAATGCATCCGGTAAAATTATTTATTCCCCATGAATGGTTCCTATTTAGTTCAAGCTCCTTCCTTCCTCTCACGGTTATTAAACCAGTTATTTTATTAATTCATTATTAGATGTCAGTATTCTTTAATTATAATGTGGTTTATGTCTCTGAAGTTTTCTTTCCCCTGGAAAAATGGCCAGTCTATCAGACCAACCCAATAGATCATTCTGACAGGGTTAGAGAGTGAGGCCTGCAAAGGGTATGCATATACAGCAGCAGTGGCTGCTGATCTGCTGTAACACACAGTTTCTATTTTCCAGCTGCTATATTAAACACAAAAAATATATATTAAAAACAGAAAAGCTGTTAATTCAAAAACACAACTTTATCAGAATTTCCTTCATTCAACAAATGTGTTAAATATTGTCCAAGAGAAGGGTTCCATTTAAGAGACATATGGCAAACAAAGGCAATATACCAAGACTAACAGAATATATAAACACCTTTTGGAGATAATGAATTAAAATTCATAGCATGCAAGCAACAAGAACTTATTAACCTTTCAGACCTGGGATGTTTGCTTCACTCACAGAAAGTCAACTCTTATTTGAAAATTGTCTTTAACTCATCATTTTTCAGAATCACTGAGGAATGTAGAGGGCATAAAATTCTCAAATATCACATGGTGAAAAAACAAATTTCTGCAGTATCTTACTTTATTTGCCAATTTAAATTTAATTAAATGTCAAATGCATATTATCTGCTGCTACTGCCAGTCATTTCAGATTTTTAGAAAACAAAAAATTGTGGCCTTTCTTTGTCCTGAGGAATTTGCCAAAGATTTCATTGCAAGCTTAATTTCTTCTGTTAGATGATCCTTTCAAGAACAAGTCTCCATAACTTGGGTCTAGTCAAAATATAACGTTCTTGCTGGGATGATATGTGGTAAGAGGTATATTAACTTAATAACATTGCTTAGCAAGTCACGAAAATGATACATATAGGCTCTAGCTCACTATGTTTTTTATTGGCTTAGGTGAGCCGCACTGTTGAACTTATATCAGCTCTGGCTCAACCTGTATACCAGGGATGGGGAGCCTCTTTCAGCCCAAGGGACTGAATTCAGGGGAATCCCAGTGGGCCAGATTGGGACACCTGGAGGGCCTGATCTGGCCCGTAGGCATAAGGTTCCTCACCTTGTTGTATACAATGAAAGGTATACAAAGGTATACTATTCCCAGCATTCCTGACTATAAAGGTACCCATAAGGGAAATCTGGCCTCTTAAAAGAAAAGTATATTTATATGCCTTCCTCCAAGCAGTGCATAGCAAGCCAATTTTCAGATTTTAATGTGCAAAGTGCCTGTCACTCCAGTCCTAAATATTTGGACCAGTACATCTGACTTGAGTATTCATCTATTCACATTTTGTAGTATTATATTAACATAACAGGGCATATTCCATCTCAGCATCAAAACATGGGTTGCTAATCATTGACTATGCTAAATATCAGGTCTCATTTATTTAGGGGGCAAACCTATGGCCCTCCAACCTTGTCTGGGGGGCCATAGAAGCCGCTTCAACCTCAGAAATCACTTCCGAGGTTGCTGCGCCGCAGAGCAGCCGCCCCACCCACCTCGTAGCCAGCACAGGTCTTTCCACGCTGGCTGGGAACAAAAGACCATTTTTGGTTCCCCTGTGTGTGGGGGGGGGCTTCCTGGAGGCGGGGAGGTGAGGAGCGAGGCACCACTGGATTCCGAGGAATCCAGATGGTGCCTCAGCCTCTCCTCCTCGGGAGGAGGTGTAAAGCGTTTAGACAGTTGAAATAGGCCGGGCCCCATCTAGATGTTTTGGAGGGTATCCTATCCACTGTGCTCTTCCTGCCCTCAATAGGATGCTGGTAATCCTCCGGGTTCAGAGGGTTACGGGCAGCCTCATTGGATTGCACTGTTATTTATTTATTTGTAGTATTTATATACCGCTAAGTATATTAAAATCCCTAAGCAATTTACATATCACTATTAAAATCACATTTAAAATATTATTTTTTTATTTATTTATTTTATTTATTATATTTATACCCTGCCTTTTTTCCTGCAAGGAACCCAAGGCAGCTTACATAATCCTCCTCCTCCATTCCATTTTATCCTCACAACAACCCTGTGAGGTAGGTTAGGCTGAGAGTCAGTGACTGGCCCAAAGTCACCCAGTGAGTTTCATGGCCAAGTGGGGACTAGAACCCGGATCTCCCGAGTCCCAGTCCAACACTCTAACCACTGCGCCACACTGGCTCAGAGCACCAGAAATAAAGTCTTATGAACTGACTGGTGTAGCATAGTGGCTAACAGTACAATCCTAATCTGCATGTTGACTCAGAAGTGAGCCTCACTGGGGCTTACTCACTAGTATGTTTAGGACTGAAGCCTACGAGTGTGAACTAGAATATCCCTAGTTCAAAAGTTTACCTCAGCCATGAACCCATTTTAGGGGACCTTAGACAACCCACTATTATACAATTTTAAAAACAATTCCTACTACTACTACTACTACTACTACTACTAATAATAATAATAATAATAGTACAGAGCAATACAGGAGCAGTAAAACGGAGCAGTGTGTTAATTTAATTATGAGCTAGGGAAAGCCTGGGTGAACAAGTACATTTTCAGGAGACATTTGAAAGATGCCATATTTTCTGCTATAGATATCCAGTGGCCATAGATACAAGATAACATGAAATGTAAGTGGGAGTATGCAACTGTGCTGGGGAAGGGGGAAGGTTTCATTTTGCTGTGGTGTGTTACTTGACTCAGTTCACTGCACTCGTAAGAGTCAGTCAGGACAGAACTATTTGTTCTATAAGTGCTTTTCATTCCAACGAGGTATCTGTGCTCTCACCGTGTGCAGTGCCCTGTGTGTTCTGGATTGCATGGCTTATTCAAGCCTTCCCCAACTTGGTGCCTTCCAGATGTGTTGAACCACAATTTCCAGCATCCCCCAGCCAGGTATGGCTTATTCAGAGGGAGCTGGAAGAAAGATGACCCTAACAACCAAAGTACACATTGGTCTACGTGGACTTTTCTTCTGAGCAGGAACACTGCACCATGGAAAACCATCTCAGAAGAAAAATGTGGGTGAGGAGGATTGAAGGACTGCATATCCTTCCGGAGGAGGCAGTAGCTCATTGGTAGAGCACCTGCTTTGCATGCCGGATTTCCCAGGTTCAATCCCTGGTGACTCCAGGTAGGACTAGGAAAGGATCCTGCCGGAAACCTTGGAAAGCTGCTGCCAGTCCATGGCAATGACATTGGGCTGAATGGACCAATGGTCTGACTCAGCAAAAGGCAGCTTTCTATGTTCCTATATGACCACACATACTCAGTTCTGTGAAATGGACACGTATAACTACCTGGCTGCTAATTAGGTAGGGCAGCCTCCCCCAACCTGGTATCCTCCTCCAGATGTTTTGGTCTACTACTCCCAGCATTCCTGACTATAAGCCATTCCGCCTGGGGCTGATGTAAGTTGTAGTCCAAAACATCTGGAGGGCATCAGGTAGCGGCATGCTGATGTAGGCTCTTATCCTGCACACAGTTAGGCTGCTTAGCTCCCTTTGAATTTAATGGGCTTAATAAGTGGGTTACGTTTGTGCAGGATTGCAGCCTTAGTAAGCCAGTGTCTGCCTAAAAAGGGACATTTCATCTGGCAATGCTGGCATGCAAAAGTGTCTCAAGCTTCTTACCGCACCTTTTTCCTTACAAGCACACGCTTGCAACCATACTACTTAAAGCTTTAGAAGAAGCCACAATAGAGTTTTCCAGAAGGTTTTGCCTGGTGCTAAGGTCTGACTATCAAGCAGCTTCACTTTCCGGCAAAGAAATCCTCAAGTTAGTTTCCCCACTGGGGCCAATGTTTCCTTACCCTTGGAAAGTAAGCAATGGGGCCTCTGAAATTTTGCCTTCTGCATCATTCTGAGTGACAGAAAGTACAGCTGCTTGCCGTTTCTTCAAGTGAAACCTAGAGAAATGCAGTGCTCTTGTTCAAAATGACTCGCTGACTGCTCAGCTGCCACTTACATAGCTTCAGTGGAAGACAGTCTTTCATGTATGCCGAAGATCTATCCCACTCCATCTTTGGTTCCCTTGCCACTATTTCCTCTTCCCGATTTTTCCACAGATATTTGAAGACCCAGCTGCTAAACTGCACCCATCTCTAACCTCCACCACATTTTAAGAAATGTAGTAATGGAAACTTCCCGCCTTTTTGTCCCAGCAGTGCCTCTTCCATTTTGTTAAACAGGTCAAATAAACATGTGTCTCTTGAAATCAGGGTTTCATAAACACATCCGGCGCTGCCTGACTGGAGACACCTTTTCTCTTGTTCTGAGGTATTTATACAATTTACAGCAAGCTGTCTTGGAAGGTTGACTGACACTCCCCAGCATAGCCAGGAGCATCTGCAAACTCTGCATAGTAAATTAAGAATTTTCTCCCAACTCTCCCTCCCACATTCTCACATGTTCTTTCAGGAGAACAATTTTACCCCCAAAGGCTTTTGCCTCAAGCACAGTACAAGGTTAAACTTTCTTTTCATTCATCCTGGTGTGGTGCCACTTCAAGACAAAACAAAACAAAAAATAGCTACAGGAACATTCTGTGCCATGTTACTTATCATCTGTTGTTGTTGTTGTTTTTAAAAGTGACACTAGTTGAATCATTTTGATAATACAATTTAAAGCTGAAAGGTAAGAAATATTACAGAGTTGCATTAGCAGTTAAAAACACACACAGAGAGAGATGCACACAATGACCTGGTTCACAGAAATGGTGGCAAATTGTGGGTTAATTAACCCACAATTTGCCAGGGGTCACATGCTGTTACCACATTGAATATGCAACCTCGAATCGACCTGATCAGAGGTTGCTTCATAATGTGTGAGCCCATACACTATGGATTAATCATGGGTTAAACAACCCAAAGTTAACTTACAATTAATGGTTAGGTTTAACCCATGATTAACCCATAGTGTCCTGGTTCACATGTCATGGAGCAACCTCCAATCACGCAGATCGGAGGTTGCATAGCATATTCAAAATGACAGCAACATGCACCAGGCACATGCCGTGGCATATTGTGGGTTAGTCGCTAACAGGGCCAATATATGACTTCCTTCCTGCTTGGTAAATACGATGTTAAATTTCCATGGCTGATTGACTGGAGTAAGCATGCCTACTCGTGTTATTTTATAGCTGATAATGAAATTAGGGCAATGTTAATTTCATTTAAAAGGAAAGAGGAACTAAATATTTCTGGAAGAATGGTTGACCTGAAAGACCTTCCCATTAGATGCATTGAATGGGTGCTGTTACTTATTCAGTGGTAAGATAAAGGCACTCTGCACATACTCAGAGGCACTTTCCTCATTCTGACTATGTATTCCAAGGCTAAGCTTTAAAAATAACTTTTGTTGCTGAGCTATTGCACAGATTCAGTCCTGAAACAGGGCATGGGCATATTAAAGCTGTTGATACTCTAACATCACTTCTCTAACACCAGCAAGCTTTGGGACAGTTTGCACAACCATTTTAACATGGAAAGATATGGGATATTCAGTGTGTGATGAACAGCCAGACCTAAGGGGGAGTAACCATAATGATCGGGATGTAATATAACACACTCAGGTAATGGCTTGGCATGGAAATTCAATAATCCCGCAGGATGAGATGAAATCCTAGGATGCAACAGGAAACATATGATGATGGTAAAGTCAGCAAGTTATTATGGTTGAGCGTGGTGGTATAATGAAACAACAATGCCTCAGTACCATTGTCAAAAAGCATTCCTGGGGTTGTGGTAGTAGTAGAGGAAGCCATATTGCACAGTTTTCCAAAATGGCATTTGTACTTGATAGTTAAACAAAAGCCAGTATTTGGTTTCATTCTTTAAGCCAGAAGGCTATGCTGTGTGTCTAGAAAGAATGTAGGCCAGGCAAATAAAGGAGATGTGCACCAGACATCAGAGTTGCTGGAGTCAATATCACAGATCCAGATTAGATAATAAATGATCAAATGGGCATCTTTGCACAGGCAGAGACGAAAAGTTCAGAAATAATAGCCTGGTACCCAACACATAATCGAGAGCACTGCTGATGCCCATTACTGGCCCACAGTGTGATGTTAATGACCTAAAGTATATCACAGGGATCCACTTGTGTGAGAATAACAGTTGTGTTATTCTGCATTGCAGTTGTGTTTCTGAAGCTGTCACCAGCTCCACTAAGCAAAGAGAAAGAACACACAGTGCGGGAAGACAAACAGATAACTAAGCAAGGAATTGATTTAGGCAATATCTACTTCCAAGGTACTTTTCTTCTTTGCAATATTTATTTATTTATTTATTTATTATATTTATGAATCGCCCATCTGGCCAGACATCCAGCCACTCTGAGCAATATTCATGATGGTCCTGGGATTTTTGGGACAGTTGGAGGGTATGCATTAGAAATACATCCTGCACCAGGCCTGGGGCGAGCTCTCTTGCCACCTGAAGCAGAAGAACTTGCGCCGCTGCAGCACAACCTTCCCTGACACCACCAGCCCCAGCCCAGCGAGCCCGCCGCCTTTTCTTTGCTGCCGTGAAGAGACTCTCCCAGCTGGGGCAGGCAGTGGCAGGCAGGGAGGAAGGGTTGTGCGGCGGCAGGGAAGGTTCAGATCTCGGCAGCTCCAGGCTCTTGCGAGATCTTGGCACATGACCAAGATACTGCAAGCTGTTGGTCATGTGCCGAGATCTCACAAGAGCCCCAGAGCCCACGGCAAGAGAGGGCCAGCAATTGCTCCAAACACCCCACTGGCCGCTTTCTTACTGCAGAAATACAGCATGGAAGCAGCTGGCAGGCTCTCTAGAGCGCCCACTGGAGGTGGTGGTGGGCTTTCCAGGCTCGGGGTGGGGCTGAGCTGGGGGCAGGCGGTTTGCTTGCTATGGTCTTCATAGGCCTTCCTCCACTTAACAAACAAACAAATATGCTGTAAAACTGAATCTTCCTGTGCTGCAATTGCAACCATAATTACATTTTTTTCCTGACAATTTTGACAATTTTAATTTTTATTTCTATGTAAAACAAACAGATAATATCAAACATATAACAATTAACAAAACAAAATAGACTTCCAATTTTCTTCTATAGCAAATATAGGTAACAATAATTTTTCTTACTCGATAATCAGAATGAGAAATCTCTTTCTTCCCATTGTTCACTTATTATTCCATAAATCCACAAACAAATCATTATTTTCCAGTCTCTGCAAAAAGTCAATTAGAGGTTTCCACTCAGCAATAAACGTGGATGTTGTCCTTTCTCTGATTAATGATGTGAGTTTGGCCATCTCTGCCAGCTCCAGCATCTTGACCAACCATTCTTCTGTCGTAGGCACTGCTGGACCTTTCCATTTCTGTGCATATAGTAGTCTCACTGCCGTTGTCATGTATAAAAATAAAGTTCCATAACTTCCTTCTAGCTGATTGTCCATTATTCTCAATAGAAAAGCCTCTGGTTTCAATTGAAAAGTAATCTTTAAAATCTTTTGCATTAATAAATGAATTTGTACCCAAATTTTTTTAGCTTTCTTACATGTCCACCACATATGATAAAAAGTTCCTTCCCGTTGTTCACATTTCCAACATATATCTGATGCACCGCTATACATTCTAGCCAACTTCTCCGGAGACAAATACCAACGATACATCATCTTATAAAAATTCTCTTTAAGACTAGAACATAATGTAAATTTCAAACCTTTTAACCACATATTTTCCCATTGTGTCATTAATATACCGTATTATAGCCAAAATTTTGAGCCCATTTTATCATACATTCCTTTACTTGCTCTTCCTCAGTTTCACATTTCAACAAAAGCTTATACATTCTTGAAATAAGATGTTCATCATTTAGACATAATTCCCTTTCAAAGTCAGATACACTTTGTTTTTCTTTCTTAATTCACAAAATGAAGTTTAGCACATCTGTGAGGCTATGGAATCATGAAAGATATAATAAGGGAGGGATTCACAACTCTAAGGTCCTTCTGAATTAGGAGAAGGAAGCACATGGGCAACAAAGTGATGAGATATCTGTCCACAAATATTTTTATTAAGCTGAACTCAGGACATTTATTCCTCTTCAGACAAGTGCAATCTTAAGTATGGTAGCCCTATGCTATATTTCTCACCAAAAGGCTCCTAATTGTACAGATGCAAACAAAAATGCAAACAACCCCAATTAGATGCATCTAAGGGTGCAATCCTATGCATGTTTAGACAGAGAAAAGGCCTACAACTCCCAGCATGCCCCAGCCAGCTGGCTAGGGCATGCTGGGAGTTGTAGGCTTTTTCTCTGTCTAAACATGCATAGGACTGGTCCTTAAGAATCCTTCAGGTCATCAGGATCTTGAAAGGCAGGGATGGGGACTTGGACTCGAGGACGACTCGTGAGTCGGACTGAGTCCCCCCTCTGACTCGACTCAGACTCGAGTCCCAATATTTTTAATGGGACTCGAGACTCGACTCGGGACTCGAGACCAAGGACTCTTCAACATTCCTGGGCTGTGCCAGAAGGAGTGGAGAGGAGCGTGATTGCCGGCGAAGAGCGCATAGAAGCGAGGTGTGCCGCTGCTCGGCCACTATGGACGGCTATCAGGAGTGCAGCCCCAACAGTGTGTCAAGATTTATTTTGATTGATGTGTTGCGTACTTGGGAGAGGCAGAAGGACCTGAGATTACTCTGTGTAGCTGCTGTGAGTGTGTTTCTGGTTCCAGCAAGTTCATCACCAGTGGAGCGGGTATTCAGTGAGGGTGGAATTGTGATGAGATCTCACCGTTCCAGAATGGGGGCCAAACATTTAGAAAAAAATCATGTTCCTCAAATGCAACATGGATAAGTTTTAGGAAGTACAGCAAGTTTATTTTTTAAAATCATTTTTCTAAAATGCAACCTTTCAGACATTTTGGGTTTGGCTGCCTCTGCCTGCCTGTCTGGGGTTCCCAGCCTCCTCTGCCTGCCTGGTCTCTTCTTGACCAGTTCAACAGTTGAATTGTCCAAGACAAAGGGCACTGCCTGCCTGCTTTGGGGTTCCCTGCCTCCTCTGCCTGCCTGGTTATTTTGGGTTTTTCTGCCTGGTCTGTTCTTGCCAAAATCAGTTGCAGAGTTTTGAAATAAAAAGGCACACTTGTGCCTAGAATTTATTTAAGCCACACATCTGAAGTAGCCTTATTTTGTTGGGGAAAACCCACATTGATTTTAATAGGGACTCGTGGAGTCTGCTTTGGGAGTGACTTGTGACTCGTGACTCATGAGTCACCATTTTGGACCAAGGACTCGGACTCGGACTCGAGACTCGAGACCAAGGACTCTTCAACATCCCTCTTGAAAGGGGGGGGGGGAATGCAAAAATAACCTTTAAGATTAAAAGCTATTTCAGCAGCCAAAGGGAGTGCTATTTATCCTATGATGAATTCAAGGTATTCAGTGATGGTCACAAGTGGTGAGGAAAACGTTGCATGACAATAAGGCTGCAATGCTACACACACTTTCCTGGGAGTAAGTCCCATTGAACTCAGTGGTGCTTACTTCTGAGTAGACATGCATAGGATTGCACTGTAAAGATACATCAGCAAGGTTGGGAGAAACAGGTATTGAGCTTAGGCAGGCATCTCCAAAGGAGAGGAAAGACGCTTGTTGCTGGAATCTGTACAGAAAGGAACAGCCTAAGAGTCAGTAAGTGGGATGTACTTTGAATTATTAAAAGTTTTGGTAATTAGTAATTAGTCATTCCATGACAGAGGAGACAGGAAACCTAGACGAAGTAGTTATTAAAAGGGATCCATTTTTATGTTAGTTCAGGCAGGCTTGGACAGGAATCAGGTTCCAGCAAAACTCCAAATTATGAAGTTGCCATGTGCAGCAGTGTGTGAGATGTACCTGGGTTTTTGTTTTTGTAATCGAATGCTTTATTTGTATATTCTATTTATATCACACCTTTGTACCTATAGGCATGCAAGCTGATATATTCACTATGCACCAAATTAACATTACTTGCCAGGAATTAAAGCCTGATAGCTAATTATAGGCAGAGCTTGGATGTCCTTCATTTCATAAGTACTTAGTTCAATAATAAGGAAAAGCAACTCTACTACAGTGATCATAAATGATGCAAATATTGGAAGTCTGAATAGGCATGAATATATTGTTTCAATTTTGTTTTAATGTTTTAATATGGTTTTATTGCTTGTATGTTTTTATGTGTTTTATTGTTTTCATTTGAACTGTTGTACTGCTGCCTTGGTGACATTTGTAGAAAGGCAGTACATATATCAAATATTCTGAGTACAATATCTGGACAGGGATAACCTACCTTCAGTCATCTATGCTCTGGTAACCTCCAAGTTAGATTACTGCAATGCGCTCTATGTGGGGCTGCCTTTGAAGACAGTTCAGAACCTGCAGCTTGTGCAAAATGTGGCGGCCAGACTGATAACAGAGAGGCAGTGTAGTGTAGTGGTTAGAGTGTTGGACTGGGACTCCGTGGTCTAGTCCCCACTCGACCATGAAGCTCACTGGGTGACTTTGGGTCAGTCATTGACTCTCAGCCTAACCTACCTCACAGGGTTGTTGTGAGGGTAAAATGGAGAAGAGGAGGAGGACCATATAAGCCATGTAAGGGTTCCTTGCAAGGGGAAAAAAGGCGGGATAAAAATGTAGGGGTGGGCAAACTGCACCCCCGACTCGCCGGGCACTTGGTGAGTGCCCCTGCCATGCAAGGCGCGAAGCGGACTTCCGGGTCCCCAGCGCTGCTTTTTTAATGTAAAAACCAAGTAAACTACCTTAAAAGTAGCATATATTCTCCATTTTTAAAGCGTTTATAGATCTATCACTTGACTTCTGCGCCACATTATGACATTTCTGTATTTTATAAATTTTTGTGTTTTAATAGAAGGTCATTTATTTGAAACCCTAACGTTCTCATAAACTACCAAAACAAGGGACTCTGGAGGTTTATTCATTATATATATATATATATATATATATCTGACACAGTCACTTTGCTGTATGAAGTTTTATGCTATAGTCAGAGCATGCATTCTACGCATGGTTTGCAAAGAAAAATGGCTAACTGATGAAGTCAGGTGAGGAGGTGTCAGATGGAGGGTAAGGTTAAGAGAATGAGACCTCAGCATGGGAGAAAGACCCATTTTGCCCATTAAAAATGACTTAGTGCATTGTCAGCCATGGGAATGATGCTATTCCAGTTGAGTCCCCAGAGCCATCATGTGGCTGCCTTCGGTCTGAGAATGAAGAAAGAGTGAGGGCCGTTTCAAATGCACCTTATTTACTTTCCTTAGAAACCAAAAATTGGACTAAGGCAAAACTTAAACATATTATATACATATATAACAATTAAAATGAAAAGCCCACAATCAATTTTCTGTTTGGTTATATATACATACTGTACAGCGAACGGACCCAGCATCGCATGGATTGGAATAGCCCTTAGTTTGATACAGCAAAGCCTTCAAGTAGAGTTACGCAGGTGTCAATGCTGGACAAGTTGTGACCAGCCTGTCTGGGTGAAGCCATGGCCCCTGCACCCCTAGGCATGGCCCCTGCCGTGGTACACAACTAGAGCCCCCACTCCATTTCCCTAAAGGGGGTAGCTGATACCATATGACTCTGTCCTGCAGAACACTCTGGCTTCATACTGTATCAAATGCAAAGCTATGTGCTGGTTAGGGAAATCTGCCAGTTACTGACTGAAGATGGTACTGCAGGCTTCAAATCCATGGGCACATTTCTAGCGATGTACGGCGAGCACCCCCGCCACTCGACTCCTCGCACAGCGACATGAGGCTCCTGGTGGACTTTCCTGGGACCCGGAAGTGACGCGATGGGTCCCGGCGCTGTTCCAGGAACTGACACGACGGGACCCTGGCATTGCCTTTTCCACGTAAATATCATAGGAAACCACCTTAAAACGGCCGTGTGACCATTTTAGGTGGTTTTCTATGATATTTACGTGGAAAAGGCAGCGCCAGGGTCCCATTGTGTCAGTTCCTGGAACAGTGCCGGGACCCGTCGCATCACTTCCGGCTCCCCAGCACTGCATTTTTAGCATAAATAGAAAACCACCTTAAAACTGCCGCACGGCCGTTTTAAAGTGATTTTCTATGGTATTTACGCTAAAAATGCAGCACTGAGGACCCAGAAGTTCTTCTCCCCGTCCCCGGCTCCTCTCCGGGGAGATGTGCCGAGCTGGGGAGAAGGTAAGTGCCATGGGGCTCAGTGGGGGTCGAGTGGGGGCAAGTTTGCCCCCGCTTCCACCCCGATCGAGATTTCGGGACATCCCTAAAATTAATTAGGGTGAAATCATGAAGCTCACTGGGTGACTTTGGGCCAGTCACTGACTCTCAGCCTAACCTACGTCACAGGGTTGTTGTGAGGATAAAATGGAGAGGAGGAGGAGGAGGAGGATTATGTAAGCTGCCTTGGGTTCCTTGCAGGAAAAAAGGCAGGGTATAAATATAATAAATAAATGAATGAGCTGAGCCTCTGAACACAGAAGCATGCTCATCTAATGCAGAGTGGGAGCAGCGGTGGAGGCAATCTTTGCTAGACAGCCATTTTCGGCCATCTAGCAAGGGCGTCTCAGAGGGGGAGGGAAGGAGGATACCACATATCCTGGCTGCTCCAGTCTCCCCCTCTCTGAGGTCGTTTTCCTGACCTCGGAGAGCAGCCAGCATGGCTCTTTCCATGCCGGCTGCAAGGGGGAAGGGGATCGGAGCTCCAGCTCCCAGCTCTGAGGTCGGAGTACTGTCTGCAACCTTAGATCTGGGAATCCAAACAATCCTATGGCCCCACAGATGATGTCTAGGGGCCATAGGATTGTTCCCTTAATGTGTTTTTAAAACAAGGTAGGGACCCCATATGTATGCATGCTAAGTTTCAGGTGTCTATGTTTCACAGTCTTGGCTCTATGGCACAGACAAACATCCCCTTTTATTATGATAGATGGATGGATTAGATATATAGAATTTGGATGTAAGTTCCCAGTCAGATCTTGACATCTTATTTGGTGTTCACACTGGGTTCAGCCAAGGTCTGAGCTAAAACAGTCTTCTTTTGTTAACCATTTCACATATGCACCAAAAAGGACCCCCCCCCCCCTTTTGGTGATCTACAGCACAATGCCCGGCAGTGCTTTGCTGATGTGAGGAAAGATTGTTATTATACTATGAAAGGTGATTCATCCCTAGGGGAGTTCTCCTCGTTTGGATAAATCTTTGCATCCTTCTCCCTGAAATTTCACTTTTCAGTGTAAGAAACACTGTGAAAATGCAGCGCAGCTCTCATTAAATTCATCAGTGATACTATAAACATTAGATTTCTTTAGCAGTTGGACAGCAGACTGAGCAGGTATATAGGTCACCTGTTCACAGTCTTTCCCACAGTGGTGAGATGTATTTCTAGTGAAATTATAAGAATTATTTCTAAATTTCTATCTATATACATACATTAGCATGTTGAAATGTTATGCAAATCTGTGTCCTCTTTTTTGGGTGATGCATTTTCTCTTTTTTAGTGAAATGTACGTGGCACTGTATTTGGAACTGGATTCCTATGTCTGCATGAAGGGAAGAGCTTCAGCTCATGACAGTAGGCCATAAATGGAAATGCTGCCCTTCAGTAGTAGAGATACTTCCAGTTCATGTGAGGAGTCAACTTTTCCTTTCTTGACCTCAATTTCATCCAAATCTAGCTTATTATGTACAGTTATATTTCCTTAAAACAGCACGTGTTCATAAGTGTTCATAGCAAAGAAAATAATTTCTGTAGGGAGCAACGCTAGCATGTACTGGAAATCTTAAGTCATTCCTGGCCTGTTCCCCCCACTGTCTCACCTGCTGGAGTGTGGTGATGTTGAAACAATGGCTGAATACGGAGTGCTGAACCAAAACATTGTTACATAAGAACAGCAAGTGCTTCTTATTATATTTGTTCTTTGTGTTCAGGTGAAAGTTGTAAAAGTTGTTCACGCAACTGCCAGCCATCCACAAAGACTGCAGACTGTTCAGCAATCAAGATAATAAAGCAATAAAGAGTCCAAGGCAGCTGCTGGGATTCTGTGCTCTCCAGGTGTTGTTTATAGGCAGGCAGGCACCTTCCAGAGTACCTTGTGCTTTAAGGTCAACATGGCTGCAGGCAGTTGTCAGAAACGGAAGGTGAGCCAAGTGCAGATGAACATGAACAACCCCCCCCCCCTCTCTCTGAGAGAGAGAGGAGAGAGCTTTGACATGTGTATTGTTCTTATCGGTCCTGCACGGCCGGCATAGTCCACCATGTCAAGGAATTGAGTGCATCGATTAATTATGCATTGGAAACTTGGCCATGACATTTTAATTGTTGAAAACGACAGGACAATTTCTTGAGTAGTGTACCAAAGGGGGTGGGGGAGAAAAACAAACAATTCTTGAGAAATCTACAAGGATAATATTTTCCCACATGTAAGAGTCAATACAATATAAATAACTGTTTATCATGACTTGGGCATAGTTGAAAAATCCACATAATAAAGGTTTCTTTCCGTCCCCAACCCCCCTATTCACACTCTGCCATCCTGCTCTCTTTTTCTTTCCTTTCAGTCATGTTTTGTGTTTTCTAAAACACAGGTTTCTTGGGGCGGGGGAGGATGTCATCTGTCATGCAGTGCATGATAAACATGAGTGACAATGAATGCATTTTAGTTAAGAAGTAGTTAAATAATCTCATCAAAATATTTTCCTACTTCTACTGTTTACACTTACAGCACAATCCTATGCATGTTTACTCAGAAGTAAGTCCCACTGTTGTCAGTGGGGCTTACTCCCAGGTAAGTGTGCACAGGATTGCAGCCTAGTCACTATCATAGCCCCAAAGGCCCATAGTACCTAGCTTCTTCCCATTATCTTCTGAAAATATTGGAATGTGCAGATTTATTCCCCACCATTTCTCTCCTCATTGCAGAGAATGGGGAAGCACTATGCGCACACAGCTCTGGATCATGGCCAGCATACATAGAAAGGAGCCTTTTAAAACAATATTCGTTGTGATATTGATATCTCAGCATTTCCCTTGTCTGAGAGCAATGTCCTTTGCATTCCATTAGGCAAGCATGTGAGAAGAATGGCTATAACCGAATATGGGATGGCACCCAGAATAACAAAGTCAGCTACCCATTCTGAGGCTTGGCTCATGTTGTAAGAAGGGGCCTTTATATTAGTTGAGGCATATACATTATTGTGATAGCTGCAGTGATCACAAAGAAAACACAATTGTGTAGAGTAGCTCAAAGTCTTATGTTACTGAGAAACTGAATCAGGAGGGTTCATACATGTGTATTGCTCATTTTGTATTTGGAAGCATCATACAAGCATCTTGTCTAATATGTCTTGTTCTGGGAGGGACTGCATGAGCAAGAGACCCATGGCAACTAGGAGCAAAAGGATCCAGATGGTAGTATGCTAGGGTACCTGCCTTTACTGTAATTGAACTCAGTTAAGTTAGAGGACATACAGGTCATGAGCTTTGGAGGAGTTGCCCTTCTGCTGTATGCAAAGTGTGGAACTTCCTGACAAATGCAAATGGATTCCTGACCTCCGAGTTTCCACCTTAGTGAAGCGACCCATGTGGGTAACTTAAATTGGCCAATTAGGTGAAAGTACCACCTGGGTACTCCTTGTGGTCCCTTGTGTGTTCTAAGAACTTGTTCCTGGTTGTCTCTCCAAAGCATGGCTTTTGTAATGCTTAACTAGCCAGCCTAAATTTAATTAAGAAGCTAGGAACCTCTTGAAGGCTCCTATTTATTCCTTAGAGTCAAACAATTGGTTCCTTTGTTGCTTCCTTTGTTTAACTTCATCCTGAGTACACAAAGTCATTTTCTCCTTTGCAGTCGCTACCTGGCTGTACCCTATAACTACACTTGAATGTGAGTCCCCTTGACTATCCTTGGAACACTCTGGAGATTCTGAAGACCCTTCTTCATGGAACCCAACACACACTAAAAGCCTCCAGTGACTCGTCTGGCATGCCACCTGAGCCTCATTACCCACTTCTAGCCTCTCTGTCCACTCTAGGGCCAAACTTACGCTGACAGTCCCAGAGTTTTCCTTGCTTATTCTACCTTGATGCCTTGTATGCCCAGATAGATCCTCTCTTTGCCTTTTGTACCCAGATGGAGCTTCACACCCTGTGAATGGTCCATTGCTTCATTCTGACTGCACCCATTTTGGTAGGGTCTTCCACCCACCTACACCAGGCTTTACAACCCATTGTTCTAAAACCCCTTAAAATGCTGAACTAACTCTATACTAGCAGGAATGCATACTGCCTCCACCTTGTTCTGCTCCACTCCACGATGCTAGCTGGGCTGAAAGTTAATAAAATAAATTAAATTCATATATTATTTAAAATGACCTTTTTTAAAAAACACCAAACAAACCTCCTATGCCATGACTTGTTTCTAAAAGGTCCTCCTAATATGAAGTAGCTTAATTCTGGAAATGTCATCCTCTGGGGAATAAAGAGTCTAAGCCCCATGTAATTCAAAACATCAAATTATATGGCCATGAAAAATCAGGGTTTCTAATGGAAATGACAACTGACGGTCAAATAAAAGCGATAATGTTAATGCAACTATAGAACATGATATGTCAGTCTTTGCAGTCTGTTGCTTATGGAGATATAAATTATCCAATTAAGTCTGAGATGGACTTGGTGGCCCCAATCCAAAACAAATTTGCAGATGAATAACTATTGGTCATTCTGATTGGACTGGCTCATTAGTAAAGTGATGGGATCAATGCCCATCCTTAAATGTTTTGGAACAAGAAATAAACCAAATGTTTAGCATTAAAAAATGTGGGGGTTGCTGCTAGATGGAGGGCGCTGGAGACCTAAGGCATGGTACCCGTTAGGGTTCTTGGAGAAGAAATGATAGCTGTGTGTGCAAGTTCTCATGTTTACTCAGCTGGCTGACTTTTATCAAAGTTCCCCTTTTGAGTGCAGAGTCCGCCGCCCCCCATGTTTATGCAAAATCCCTTTTCTCCATAGTTTCCCATCACCAAAGTTCCCTGTGGGAGCTCTCAGTGTGTGTGACCTTAGGGCAGAGAGATACAGGCCAGTCAACTGATGTGCTTTCCTAGTGTGGGTTTTATTTACTGCTTGGGATATGCTGCGATTTGGTGCTGGGTTACACCTTGTTCTAACCTCTGTCATTTCAAAATGGGCATGGTGGGGGTGGGAAGGTGCCACATTTTAGGGAGCGGGTCTTTCCCCTCCCATTGGAATCAACAGGAGTGAAAATACTTCCATGAGCCCAAAACTGATGTAGCTTTCCACCCTCATTGAGGATGTGGCTGTGAACTGACTGGACTTAGGATGTGATATAATGTGGCCCCAACATACCCCTGTTCCAGCACTTCACTGGCCTAGGGGGATTCTGCCAGCAGATGTCTGATCCCACAAACATAGCTCCCTCTCCACCAGTGGGAAGTACTTCTTCTGGATCCAAATGCCACTCAGTGAGCAGATGTTGGCCATATGACAGCACCCTTAAGCATCAAGGGCAATTCAGGTATTGTAAATCAACAACATGAAAACAATTTAATGATAAAAACAGCTCCCTTGCCTGCTAAAGATAAAGATGCAAAGGATCATATAGTAGGATTAATTGCAATTTATGTTTCAGCCTTTGTTCCAGATATGTTAAAAGTGTGTATTGTGAAACCAATTAAGATCAATACAAAATAATTGACCACGAAAATCACAGGAATTGTAATAAGAAAGAAACCATAGTAAATCAGCCATATCAGCCATTACCCCCAATTTGGCCTTCCAAAATGCAAAGATCTTCATCATTTTTCTGAAGGCCAAAGAGAACAAGCCTGGGATGGCACCCAGAATAACAAAGTCAGCTACCCATTCTGAGGCTTGGCTCATGTTGTAAGAAGGGGCCTTTATATTAGTTGAGGCATATACATTATTGTGATAGCTGCAGTGATCACAAAGAAAACACAATTGTGTAGAGTAGCTCAAAGTCTTATGTTACTGAGAAACTGAATCAGGAGGGTTCATACATGTGTATTGCTCATTTTGTATTTGGAAGCATCATACAAGCATCTTGTCTAATATGTCTTGTTCTGGGAGAGACTGCATGAGCAAGAGACCCATGGCAACTAGGAGCAAAAGGATCCAGATGGTAGTATGCCATTTCTCCAGGGGGGGGAAATGGTGGGGGAGAGAAAACTGATTCCCTCCCTGAGAAGCAAATGCCACAATGAGGGCACAACCACCACAGATAAAGCCCTGCTCCTTGAAGTCAACTTTAGAATATGAAGGTATCTGGAGCAGGGCCTCATCAGATGACCTGAGCAGATGGGAGAAGACTTGCATGGAATGAGGTAGTTGGGCACAATTTTCTCATGACAAAATACACAGAGCGGCTACCACCTCATGTCTCTTCCTGGTAATGTCCAGTATAATACGACAAGTGAGGTTATATCATCACACTGAGTATGTGTGCCATGCATACTCTGCCATTGAATGCCAATGAGGTGAGGTGAAGACAGGGAAGCGCACAGCACAATCATGTTGTGCCATGTGTTGTGTTGGACTAGACCAGCTTTCCCATCCTGGTGCCCTCCAGGTGTGTTGGACTGCAACTCCCATGATTCCAAGCCAGCATAGCAAAGCTGGCTGGGAATGATGGGAGTTGCAGTCCACCACATCTGAAGGGCACCAGGTTGGGGAAGGCTGTACTAGACATTACAAGGAGGAAGGGGGGAAGAGACATGGGAGTTTGCAGCAGTTTTATGACTCTTGTCATGTGCAAGATATTGTCTATGATACCCCAAACTGGAGCAATAAATTGATCAGTCAATTAATTAATCTTTATTTGCTTAAAACCAAAGGACAATGCAAAACAGGAGAGAAGGAGGGGGGACAAACAAATCCACACTAAAGAGTCAAATCCTGATAATCTCACAAACAATTTCACTCCAGGAAATTCTCCTCATAATTCTTCCCTGCAAAATCTGACAACAAATATTCTCCACACTTGGATTGAGAGAGTAATTGGTGAACATGTGGTGAATTATGGGTTTTTCAGCATCAGCACTTGGCATCCAAAGGTTTTACAGCAGCAGTCAACTTTTGGCAGTATGTGACAGGTGGCACTGGCAGCCAGTATTTGACAGGTGACATGCAAAGCTGTGGTCCTCGGGGATGGACCATAGACCAGCAGTGGAGCACATGGTTTGTGTGTGCAAGGTCACAGGATCCATCCTTGGGACTCTCTCCAAATAAAAGGATAAGGCAGCAGGTGATGTGAAAGACCCTGGACAGCTGCTGTCAGAGAGTCAGAATAGATGGACAAATAGTCTGACCTGGGACAAGATAATATTAGACACTGCATGACATGAAGAAACAATCCGTATTTGGCAACATCCAACCGCTGACTTGCAACAGAATTGAGTCATTCTGCTTTGCAGAAGGGAACTGGCAGGTGGACTTTGTAGCCTGCATGGGCAGACAAGGTCACAGTGATTAAGCATGCTGTGTGGCTGTGGGCAAATCACAGGCAGAGCTGTCCATGGGGATGGGGGGGGGGGAGAATCAATTGGTGGCCGAACTGCTACTTCCTATGTCTTGCCAGGCTCACACTGGCAGAGCAAAAGGGCAGAGAGACATTTTTCCTTTGGTTTTGTCCTTTTTCAGACTCACCACCACCATCACCAACTCTTCCCTCCCATTGTTCTAGGGCTGGTGTAGTGTTGTTGTTGTTTTTTGTTTTTAAGGGCTGTAATGATTGTTTATATTTTCTCCCACTGAAGAGGACCAGATTGGTCAAAATGCATTTGGGATATTGATACTTGTACAGCCTTGGACTTGGAAATTAGTATTGTGACGATGTGCAGCCTACATATGTCATATATTGATGGGCATTTTTGGACTGCTAACCAAGTGTTTTAATTTTGTGTGAGATATTAGCATTGATATTAAAATTTTATTCTATTTTTGGATATGCATAACTTTTGTTCAACCTATTCTGCTTTTGTGATTGTAAGTGTTTAAGGACAGAACCAGTTTATTGGTGTTTGGTTTTGTTTCTGGTGTACTCAGAACAAGAGAAAAACTACATGTCATGGGGATGGGAGGGCTTTGGTTCCGATGGAGCCACAGCCTTCCCCAACCCAGTGCCTGCTTATTGCTCTCTCTCCACTGTTGGGGTTCCAGTGGCAGTGGAGCAATGGTGGCAGACCTTCCTGCCACTGCATGGAGGAGGCTTCTGAGGGTGGACCTCCTTTTCCACCTGTGGACCTCTCTCTCCATGGGTGGAGAAAGAGATCCACAAAATCCTTTGGGACCTTGGATGCCCTCCCATAGGATTACACCCCAAGGGCACAATCTAGCCATTGTAGAAGGAAACATATAAATATCCAAATGCAAACCAAGCTAATAGAAGCTCAGTTGTGCAGTCAGGTGCTCTTTCCAGAGACAGCTGCTTAAATGGAGTGTTTATTCAGAAAACAGTAAACCCTGCTATCTCCTGTGTACCTATGTAATAACTTTAACTGTACAATAATAAAGATACTAGAGATAAAGTAGGCTTGAAGTAATTGTTTTAAGAACTTAGACTTTTTCATAAATTGATGTCCTTCTCTTGAATTAAAAGAAGAAGAAGAAATGACTAAAGTAGCACAGCTAGGCTGTTATGCACTTAGATTTTGCTGCATGCTCTGGGTTGATTTTGGGTCATGCAAATTGGCCCTAGTATGCTATATACTAGAATTTCTGTCTTCCTGTTTGATATCTCAGTTAAGCTTGCTTTCCTAAACTGTTTTGTCCAAAGTATGCTAGGAATGCATAACCAGCAACCACATCATCACTTGTGTTCCATGTCATTATACTAATTGCGGCTTTCCTGTCTTAAAAAAAAACTTTTAGTCAAACTGGGTTCATTTCTTTAATTAATTTTCTTTAATGGAGGGAAACTGGGTGAGCCCTGGAAGGTCAGAATCTGGGTCTTTTCCTGTAAACTGTTTAAACTGCATAAACTATTTTCTCCAGGGGGGGGAATGGTGGGGGAGAGAAAGGGCTGTTAGAGGGAAGAGAGAGCGCTCACGTTTGTTAATAAATGATTGAGAGGTCAATAGTTCTAGGATAAGGATTTGATAAGCCACAAACTATTTGAAGTGATGGCTCCTTTGATCTGCCAGAGCCTCTGGCACACAAAGAAGTGCCATCATGTACCAAAGGCCTTCCTAATCTGCCCAGTGAGCAGTGATGGAGTCAGAAAAATGCTTAGGAGGCAGTGTTGGGGGTGGGAGGCCTTTCACTTCAGTTTGATTGGTGAACTTTTAAATCAAGAGACTGACCTTCCATTCAAAGAGGTTTGAGGAGCATCTGTTTGCATTAAAGTTAATATATTGGCCAGCTCTATGAAAGACACTAGAATTTTGTCAGGAAAGTTGTGTCTGAAGAGTTTTGCCATGCAAGCCCCTTCATCAACTCAGCAACCATCACCTGTGAAGCAACTCTTGGCTAGGATATCAGACAGGTTGCACCTCCCATTGGGAGTATGGGTGTAGCTGCTCCCCACAGAAATTGGCCTGGTCTGCTTTGTACCTTTAGCAGCAGTTTGGTATATGCAGTGCAGTACTAGCTGTTGCCTGCGGCTTCACTCGCGTGGATTTTAGGATTTGGTACAATTGTTTTTGTGGAGAAAGCCCAACTGTAAAAGGAACATGAACACACACAACACACGCACACATTTCCCTGCCAAGCTCTGTCTGCATAAACCTCTCCACAGGGGGTGGGAGGAGAACTGGAGGTGCTGGCTCTGCCAGACGAAACCTGCAGACCAACAAGGAAGTTCTCAGTCGGAATCCACAAAGGAGAATTGCGGAACATCAAGAAGACAGGGCAGCCACTATGAGCTGTAAAGTACACCCCGGACCAGGATACGTCATCTTTTCCCAGGCAGGCATAAGCCCACCTGCCACACAGGGGGCAGGGATAAGCCCACCTGACAGGCAGGGGGTGGGAGAGCGGGAAAAGGTGGGGTAGAAAACCCCTTGCACATCTTCTGGGAGTTGTTGGGAACACGCTTCATCAAGTCAGTCCTCCAGCTGTGGCTGGGCGAAGCTGTTCTCTTCCCCGGGTCAGGCAGATCCGGAGCCAGGCAGAAAACTAACCAGCGCAAAGTCTCTGAGCTAAGGTAACTGTTTTCCCCAATACGCTAGCCTGGGAACCTTTTCATTCACAAACCTTGGGGTTACTTCAGGTCGTGTTGACGTTGTAGTATTCCTAGAAAGCTATTAGTTCCACTCCATTTAATGTGTAGTAAATAAACGCCTTATATAGTCATACAAAGGCTCTGGAGTTTCCTTTTGCTGCGCAAACCTCCTGGTCAATTTCAACCGCTTGTACGGGCTGTAGCTCAGTGCCGGTTAACCCAGTTAAGCGCCGAACTCACGCATAGGACCCGGGTGCTGGTCCTCCACAGTTTTTAAAAGAAACATGATGGAATCCCAGCTCCCCCGGGAATCTCAGCTCCCCCGGGACTGCACAATGAAATCCCAGCTCCCCCGGGACTACCAGCTCCCCTGGGACTGCACAATGAAATCCCAGCTCCCCCCCGGACTACCTGCCCCCCCCGGACCTACACAATGAAATCCCTGTTCCCTTTCCCCCGGGACTACACAATGAAATCCCTGTTCCCCTGGGACTACACAGTGAAATCCCTGCTCCCCCCACCCGGGACTGCACAACAATGAAATCCCTGCACACACACACCCAGGACTACACAACAGTGAACTACAGGCCTGTGGCTTACACTGGCTCAGCTTGTCTGAGCGTGGAAAGCTAAGCAGGGTCAGGCCTGGTTATTACTTGGATGGGAGACCCCTCCTCTAGTTTCCTGCATTGAGCAGGGGGTTGGACTCGATAGCCTTGTTGTAGGCTCCTTCCAACTCTATGATCTATGAAATCCCACTACACAATGAAATCCCTGCTTCCCCCCCCCCCCCGGACTACACAACAGTGAAATCCCAGCTCCCTTAGGTCCACACAACAATGAAATCCCAGCCCCCCCCTGGACTACACAACAATGAAATCCCTGCTCCCCCGGGACCACACAATGAAATCCCTGCTCCCCCCCGGGACTACACAATGAAATCCCTGCTCTCCCCCCCTGGGACTACACAACAATGAAATCCCAGCTTGCCCCCCTGGGACTACACAGCAATGAAATCCCTGTGCCCCCCCCCCCCCGTGTAGGCCCTGGCTACAGTGCATATGAACATTCCATTTTGACGTAGAAGAGATTAGCATATCCGCTCCTGATTGGGCCCCTGTGATGGCAGTTCATATGAAAATTCTAAATGTCATTGGAGTGATTTGCATAACTGCTCCTGAATGGTCCCTGTGAACATTTCAAGTGACGCCATTGGCTATCATCTATTTTGGGCCATACAGGCGCAGTGATGGCTTTTTCGGAGATTTGAACCCACCAGTCTTTGTCCTTGGATGATGGAGAGTATGCGTGCCAGGTTTGGGGCAGATCCGTCCAATCATGTAGGAGCCTATGTGATGCACGCAAACGCCCATACACACAGACACACAGGATTTGGGACGCCCCACATACAACAGTCATTCTCTGACTGAAAGTGTAACGTTTAGGCTGGGTGCTGGCAGCAGAAAAAATGAGGTTAATCCTGAGAGTCTACAGGTGATGAAGAGTGACCATGCCAAGTTTGGGGTAGATCCGTCAAAACATGATGGAGCCTATGCTACGACGCCCCACACATAACAGTCATTCAGTCATTTTAAAAGTTTCCCCTCCCTTTTCACCCCCTCAGAGAACATTCTAAATGGCCTAGGGGAGATTTGCATACCCACCCCTATTGGCCCCTGCAGGAATTCATACGAACATTCTAAGTGGCATATGGGTTATTTGCATAACTGCTCCTATTGGCTCCTGCAGCAATTATGAGGTGAGGCCAATTTGCATAACTGCTCCCCTGTTGTTTTGCCCATAGGAGATATGAGAGTGGGGCGATTTTGCCCCCTTTTTTCACCCCCTTAGGGATGGAATTTCCAAAAATCCTTCCTTAGTGGGTGTCTATGTCATAAAAATTACCATGTCCCTTCAAAATTTCACGTTCCTAGATTAAACAGTTTGAGCTGGGCATTGATGAGTCAGTCAGTCAATCAGTCAGTCAGGACTTCTTTTATATATAAAGATAAAGCATTTATATGCAGTAAAAAGCATTTGTCGATGCCTATCACAGCATCAACAAAAATAGCAGGAGACTATTCTTAAGCTATTGTTTAAGCTATATTGTCCTGCTGAGTGGTGATGAGCATTTAACCACATCTCTGCTGCAATAATCTCTGCCATGTTGCCTACTTTACAGAGGACAGTCCTCTATCTGAAGAAGTGTCCTGTCCAAGTCTGGCTTAAAGGTAAAGATTAGAATCATAAGAAGAAGGGGCAGCAGGGGCCTTGAAATTGCTCATCAGCAGTTAGCCAGACTGACCAGGCACACAGGTCACCTAGTCAAAGTCTTCCCCACTATGGGGAATTATGTTTTGTGTTTCTCTCAAAAAATTTCTCGTCCAGTTACAAAGAACTTTGCAAATTTGGGCAAATCCTTACTTTAGAAAAATGAACTGAGATGAAGTTCTCACCCATCTGCATCAGCCAGATTCAATAGGAAGAGCTAGTCCCACCTTGATGTACCTGCTGCCTGCCATATAGCTGTTAAAGATGAGGAGCCTGTCAGAAAAGAAGAGAACGCAACCCTAATTAAGTGCTAACATGGTTGGATACCCAGGCATTCAAACCCAGGCATTCGAGAGCAAAGCACTCAAAGCCCTGGGCCGAGATGGATGCATCTATCAATTTCAGTCTCTCCCACATTCAATTTTTTTTATTTTTAAATCTCAACTTATTTTTGTCCTGAATATGGAGAACTTTGCAAATTTTGGTAAATTCTGATCAAAACTGAACTGAAACTAAATTCTCACCCATCCCTAGCAGTTGCTGCCTCTTATACCATGCACAGGTTATGTTCTATTACAGGTGTAGGGGTAGGCAACTGGTGCCCTCTATATGTTTTGGACTACAACTCCCATAATCCCTGACTATTGGTCATGCTGGCTGGGGCTCATGGGAACTGTAGTCCCAGAAATCTGGAAGGCGCCAGATTGCCTACCCCTGCCAAGGTAAGTACATGTCACTGGAATAAATGCATATTCTTCCCCTTTTTAATCCTTCCCTTTCTCCTTCTTCCGTTTTCTCCCCTCAGCTGGATTTTAGATTTTAAGCCCTTGCAGCCAGGGACCTGCCCTTCGACACTTTGTAAAGTACCATGTAACACCGTCTTAATGAAAAATGAATGTGACCTATAGTGGCAAAAACTCCCATAAAGTTCAATAGGAATAAAGCTTTGAAAGCTACAGAGTAACACTTGCCACCGTGAACTACTTGCACTGAAAGGCCAATTGAGCACCTGCTGTCTCAAGCAGCTCGTCAGTGTCAGGAGGTTGTAGCGATACATTCCTCATCACACCAACATGTGATTGTTGGGAAATACATTCCTCACCACCAGAAATACCAAAGTACAGCAACTCCCAGGATGATGTACACCGGACATCGGGGTTAAGCAGGACGTGTGGCCAAAGGTTCAGCCATCAGACAACAGGCGAAGTCGTCCATTAACTGCTGAACTGCACACTGACCTCCTTCCGATGACAGTTGTTGCTGGTTTTCCGGTTCTTATGGAAAAAATGCCCTGTTTAGATTGACTCTTGGCGTCCTGTGCATGTGGGGGTTCTTGCCGTCTGAAGGTCTGTTTCTCAGAAACAGCTTTCGCCCACCACCCAGGAATGTTTAGAAATGTTTATTTGTCTAAGTTTTAAGTAAACTTTCTGGTTTGACGCTGATAAGGGTCAGATGAAAGTAATCATTGAAATGGCTGCTTTTAGCAATAAATAGAAAGTCTTTGCACCTCACGTGTGTGTGTGTCCTCGCCCCGCACACACACCTACACACACCTTAAAGGTAGCGCTGCATTGACATTACAGTATCAAATGGAGAGAGGAAATACATATTTGACAATCAATTACATTTGGACTGGTCAGTGTGCTGTACCTGCAATCACTACTACTGGACCAGCAAGAATGTGATGGGGTACACATTTACAGTTACACACTCAAAAGAACTAACTTGCCTGTTCTCCCAACCATCTGTAAGTGGCTGTAGGGGAGTCCCAGCACGAGATTATGCGAGACAATAGTGTTTAAGAGAGGCGAAGGTGTGATAGAGCCGAAGCTCTGTCTTGCCCATGGAGTGCATGTTAGTTTTTATGTCCAATTATTATCCCTGTTCACCAGTTCAGCAGGCTTTATAGTGCTTTAAAAACCTGAAAAATCTGTCCAGAGATAATAGACAAATGATAAGCACCACGGTCAACAGTGCTGCAACCACGACATGTTCAACTCTGAAAAATTACCATTCCTTCCTGCCCTCTCATGGCTCACAGCCTGCACCATGTGCAAGATTCGGGTTTCAATACGTATTGGGAAGTACTGGGGAAATTATGCTTTCCAATGCCTGCTGGATGCCAAAACCTGGGCATGGTAGTGGTTCATACAGCCAATGTGCCATGATGCCAGGAGCTAGCATACGCAGCTTTTCAAGTAGCCACCATGTACTGAAGTGTTTGTGAGAACCAGCCCTTATCTCCTTTTTTTTTTTTTTAAGTGAGGCTTAATGGTGATATTTTCACTGAGTTCAAGAATAACGAATTTTTGCGAGAAGAAAACCACAACTGGAGTGACACTTCAATTATGTAGCCTATTATGTAGCTTAACAAACATAGTAATCATGGCTATCTACACAAGAAAATAAATGTAGGCATTTTGAAAAACATCAACTCCTCCTCTATCATTAGAAAGCTATGTGCCTTTTAGTGGTCAGCCCAAGAGACTGGGTGCCAGGAGGTTTATGGCATTTAACACCAGAAGACTCTGACTCACTCTGGATCCATCCCTTGGCCAGTGTCAGCAAAAGCCAGATACTAAGCCCAGTAACCATGAAAAGCATCTGTTGCATCAGGGACATTATTTTCAGGGCACATGAGAAGGAATAAGGGAATGCCAGCATGGAGCCAGTGTGGTGCAGTGGTTAGAGTGTTGGACTGGGACTCGGGAGATCCGGGTTCTAGTCCCCACTTGGCCATGAAGCTCACTGGGTGACTTTGGACCAGTCACTGACTCTCAGCCTGACCTACCTCACAGGGTTGTTGTGAGGATAAAATGGAGAGGAGGAGAACCTTGTAAGCTACCTTGGGTTCCCTGCAAGAGGAAAAAAGGTGGGATATACGGTAAATGTAATGTGATGATGATGATGATGATGATGATGATGATGATGATGATGGCTGTATTAAAAAGTCTGTAATGAGTAGCGACTGTATCCTTTAAACAAGCTGTTAGGGCATAATCCTATGCATGTTTAGACAGAAAAAAGTCATACAAGTCCCAGCATTCCCCTTGTATGACTTTTTTCTGTCTAAACATGCATAGGATTGCGCCCATAGTGTCCTACTAGTGCTTTGGAATCAGACCACGGGTCCATCTAGCCCAGGACTGTCAACACTGACTGGCTGGCAGTGGCTCTCCAGGGTTTTGGGCAGGAGGTTCTCCACCCTACCCGAAGGTGCGGGCCGGGGATCGAACCTGGGACTTTCTCCATGTAAAGCATTTGCTCTTCCCCATATCATCTATGTAGAATCTGCCATGTGTCTAAGATAGATCTAAGATACAAACACAAACGTCTATGATATCAAGGTACATGTCTAACATATAAAAGAACTATTCCACTACTCTAGTCAAGGTGTCTAGGAGCTTACATAACCATATTCACATCAGCATATAGCAATTTACACGTGGCTATGTAATGTAAAATTCAACCAAATTCAGAAGTTGAGAAACATGGTTTTGCTTTTGCTTTTAAAGTTAATAACAACTCAGTCATTAAAATGAGTTCAGTTGTGGTGAGCTCAGTTCAGTTGTGGTGAACTGGAGAGCCAGTGTGGCGTAGTAGTGAGAGTGTTGGAGGACTGGGACTCAGGAGATCCGGGTTCTAGTCCCCGCTCGGCCATGAAACTCACTGGGTGACTTTGGGCCAGTCACTGACTCTCAGCCTAACCTATGTCACAGGGTTGTTGTGATGATAAAATGGAGAGGAAGAGGAGGAGGAGGAGGAGGATAATGTAAGCCACCTTGGGTACCTTGCAGGAAAAAAGGCGGGGTATAAATATAATAAATAAATAAATAAATAAATAAATAAATAAATAAATAAATCAAATTCCACCCCAGAGCTGCTCCTACATAACAGCACTTCTGTACATTTCTCCAAGTTTTTCCTATTAATGTCATAATGGCCAGAACTAGATGTTTTCCCCACAAAAGCATAGTGCTGATGCTGTTGATAGCTGCATCTGGAGCCCCATTTCCCTTCTGTAATATGGAAATCAACCTATCTTGTGCCCAGATGTCCTTATGCATAGCATTTCCTTGCTTCTGCAACACAGCATTTGCTACCATTGGCCACAGACAAGAAAGCACATAACGACACCAGGACAGGAGGTAAGCTCTACTATGGGGGTAGGAATGTTCAGAACTGCAACTCCCATCAGCTCCAGCCAGTATGGCAAATGGTCAGGGATTATGGGAGTTGTAGTCCAAAATGTCTGCAGGGCGCTGGGTTGCTTACAGCTTCTCAGCTACATATTACACATGGAAGCTTTATATGTAGTTTCCATTTTTGGTATCGGCCAAAATCTAGTTTGCTGCACTGAGTCAAATATTTCTGAGGCCCAATTCACAGATTATAAGGATGCAGCAATGAAGAATCCTTCCGAACTTCATGTTACCTCTTTCTGTATTCAGCAAAAGGGGAATTCATGCATCTTTCGATGAGGAGATGTGTGAGTTCTCCTTTTACATACAAGTTCCTATAGGATACATCTAGTCACAACAATGTATCATGTTTTCCATGGCCTGACTCCTAAGGATGCAGGCAACAAAAGGTTGCACTGAATATCCCAGATGTTATACAACCATCATGGTTCATTTCAAAGGGGTTGTTTAAGCACCTGCAAATTGGACAAACACATTGAATTCAGGAAGTTTGTTCCAAATATTTGCTTCAGTTCCAAAGAGGTGAATGCGCTGAACTACCTTAGCTACTTTTGGCCTGAAATCCCTGTTTATCTGTTTCATAACACAGCTGGCTTTTACGTGTATGTGTATGCATAATTCCTTGTTTACCCTTTGAAACAACCACTGCTTGTTTTGTGCAACATGATTCAGTGCCTCTGAACTACCAATCTGAATTGATCTGGGAATGTACATGGTGGTGTTTGCATGTGGGAGGCATTTTCAAGCCCTAATATAAGAAAATATAAATATGTGCTGTCTAATAATAAGAATAAAGGATATGTACAAAGATATGCTTCCAGTCTGTAGTACAAATGCTCAGGGAAAGGGGGGGAAGGGGGGGAACCTAAGTCTATTCTGAGAGATGGATATATTGATAGTACTTGAATTATGGGGCTGGAAAACAAGAAAAAGAAAAAGTATCTTTCATGCTTTCTTCACCCTTTGGACCATTAGTCAAAAATATAGTGAAAGTGGTCCCTAAAGGGGTATAGAACATCTAAGGCAGGGTAGGCAACATGGGGCCCACAGACACCAATGCGCCCCCAGACACCTCTCTTGGCACATGCTGAGGTGCCCTACCCCTCCCACTTAAAAAGAAAATGGACACATTTTCTTACTGGAAGCTGGGATTCCTGTGAAATAGGCTTCTATTGGTGCTGAAAATACAGGTTCAAAGGACCTGTTTTAGTGTATTGTGGCTCAGACCTGACCTCTGCCTTGTACTCAGTCCCTTGGGCAGATTACTTGTCCTTTGCCACGCCTCCTATGGCCGCCATTTTGTGGTGATGCCCAGGACAGTTTCTCAAATTGCCAAATGTGGCCACAGGCCCCAAAAGGTTGCCTCCCCTGATCTAAGGCCTGGGCAGGAGACATATATTTCATCATCATTCCACCAACTCACTGAAGAGTTTGGGGATGCAGATTGTCCAATTGCTCAGGTGAGAAGATGCCCCATCCCACCTCTAGTGATACCTACCTGGCCCTAGTTGCTAGGTAATGCACATTGGGGGAGGGCTATTCTCTGGTACGGTCACCTCAGAACCTTCAAAGATCAGCAGTTGGAATAGGGACACTGGCGGCGGCAGCAACATCTAAGGCCTGGGAAGTGGATTTTTTCCAACATTGTCCCTACCCCCACCCAGAGCCGTCATAAATCACCACTTCCCTAATCATATGTATTTTTTTTAACCTTATGTTTATTATGTATTCATTTTCACTTACTGTCAGCCACCTTGGAGGCCTGTGGCCAGGCAGAAGGGCAAGATATAAATATTTTTAAGGGTGCAAAGTTGTAAGACTTTGTTTCTGTCTAAACATGCATAGGATTGCACCCTAGATGACTAAACATATCCAAAGGAAAGAGGAATCTACTTGGATACTCTCAGTGCTCTCTCCAATTTAAGTGTTGGATGCAGAAGAAGCTCCCCCCCCCCCAAGAGAACTGAGCAAAAGAGAAGTTTTTAAAAGTGAGGTGGCTGATTCCAATGAATACACATTTGAAAGGAAAAAGGAACAAGGATGACGGAAAACACAACATGGCTTTGGAAGCGCAGAAAATCGACCAAGAAAAGAAGTGGAGCAATGTGCTCTTTGGGCTACAGGCAGGTTAAAGCGAATTTGCTTTTGAAGACTGATGTGCAACGGGCATGAGAAGATATTCTGGTACACAGACCGCTTAAAAACAAGATGATGGTGATGATGAAGAAGAAGTTTCCAGAGAAGTGCAGAAGAGAAAGTGCCTCTCAGAAAACAACAATTACATCATTTGTATTCCTTGGAAAGAGGAGCAGTTGTCTTCCTTATGACATCCAGCAAAAAGAAAAAGTTCTTAGGATAAAAGTGCTCTCTTCCCCCCGCTCATTCTTTCTTCATCATCATATGGACGTGCAAAATCCCCTTGAGAAATTTTTACCAGTGTCAGAACTCCTCTAATGTATCAGCTGAACGGTTACCTTAAAAAAAAAAAAAAAGTTCAGAATTCCATTCTGGAAGAAATGGCAACTAATCATACTGTTTCCTCACAGTGGTATAGACCAGTGTTCTCCAACCTTGGGTCCCCAGATGTTTTTGGCCTACAACTCTGGGAGAACACTGGTGTAGAGGTAAAGAATGATGTTGGGACATTTAGAGCAATCATATTTTGCTGTACTTGGACTGGGGGTGACATATGGTGTATCATGAATGAGGGCCGGACATGCCGCCGAGTCTCATGCCTGTATATACGGTGTTCCAATCGTGCACAGTCTAGTAATCACTGAGGTCACTTGCTTAGAACCGAAGATCCCTTATGCCCATTTTAGTGATAGATCTAAGAAGCAATGCAGACAATTTTTTTTTTTTTTAATACTTGTAAGATTTCTACAGATCCAGGGTGGATCTGTCTAAATACTGCCTAAATACCTTTTCTGCCTAAATACTGACTGAAAGACTCTTTGTGGACCTGCCCTTTTGGTAAACATGACATCACCCCCATCAGTCTCTTCAATCTCCTAGTTCAGGGCAAGAATCAACTAGTTCATAGGCTTGCTTACAGGAGCACTAGCATTTCAAACAAAGTTAAAAGCTTTCTGTTAGACTATCATGCACCAATGACTGCTGCCATTTATTTTAAACACATACATAAGCGGGATCACTCAGCATATTTGTGATAAAGCACGGAAACTTGAAAAGAGGGCATTCATTAATGAATAACGCAATGTTGTTTTCATTATTTCTGTTGCTGATGGGGGAATTCACTTGAGAGTGGGGGTGAAGAAAGGCATTTTGTAATGGGGTGGGTGGGTGGAAAGTTTTTTAAGCAAGTAAGGCCATCAAATTAATCCTATAAGGCAACTTCCTTTCCATTCCTATTAACAATTAAATGCCATTTTCCCTAATCCTGTTACTGCTGAGCAGTTTTCAAACAATGCAGGGCAGCAACTGAAAGGAGCAGTGAGATGCTCAAGACCAGATTTTCAGCCATGTTGCTGCAAGTTATTTACAGCAATGTCACTCCAAATGCAGATGTCTGACTATCATGGCACAGTACTGAAATGCATCTTTACAAATGATTTTCAATAGCAAAAATCAGTTGCTGGGGTGAGGAAAATGAGACTCCGTGAACTGGAAATACAGCTGAAAATACAGAACTCAGGGAAGACAAATGAGAGTTGTTGGATAAAGCAGCCTTGTGTTTAACAATTCATGTGATCTCCATAGGCGACAAGGAATTCCATGCAGGTGAGTGAACAGGCTGGTATTTCTGGGACCGATCACTTTGCCCTGCCTCTACCAGCTTGCATGGTTGCCATGCTGGCTGAGGAGAAGGGGAAGGTCCAAGCTAGCATGGAAGCCATGGGCTTTGGGAAGAGGGATGGATCACTCCATCCCTGCTCTGTCAGCCCACTTGGTAAAAGGAAATCATTTTTACTCATCTGCTAAGAACCTAGTAGCCTGCATGTCCACACTAGTTGCAAAGGTCGTTGCTACCTCCTCTGTAGCCAGAATGGAAAAGCAGGCTACTAACCACCTAACAGACTAGTTAAAAAATAAATTACAGGCTAGTAACTTTTGTGGGTTTATTTACAAGGCTGTGATAAAGTACTTTTACACTCAGGGCTTCTCTACATGAGGCTTTTAACCCGCCACCTTACTGAGGCTTCTGCTTCCATTTTCTTTGCAGGATAAAGAACAGGTCCTTTACACGTGGCTTTTTCCAGGGGTTTTCATTCTCTACCTTTCTATATATTTCATTACACAACCACAAGGTGGTGCTGTGGTATAGCTGTGATATAGCAGCATTGTGAAAATCCACGAGGTTCTCATAGGGTCTTATCATGAGTCTCATTAGCTCTCCTTGTTCCTTAGGCATTATCTGTGTCTTTAGCCAATTCTCTCATTCCCTAAGTCTCTCTTTTTCCACACAGCACTCCTCCCCAGTTTCCATCTTGATTCAATAACTGAAAGAATGGCCTCTTATGCATCACTAAAATATGCTAATATTTTAGATGTATAGATGTAAATGGGCAATAATTATATAATTTAAGAAATACAATATAACTCACCAAAGTGGGGAAGACTGTGACCAGGTGACCTGTGGGCCTGACTCTTCAGTCTGCTGTTCAGGCGCTAAGTGTTGACGGGCAATTTTAAGCCCCCTCATCTCCCTTCTTATAGTTCTTTATCTTTAAACTGGACTTGGACTGGACAGCTTTTCAAGTAGGAAATGCCTTCAAACAGAGGATTGTCCCCTGACAGTCCTTCCAACAGAGAATTGTCCTCTGTAAAGTAAGTCACACACATGCACGCGCACGCACACGCACACACACACACACATGCACTTTGTAGCCATGTAGGCTTCATAACTCTTAGATCCTGTTTTACGTAGCTTCTTACAGAGGTTGGATTTTAACAGAGGTCTCCGTCCTGCTGGGAACAGAACAGCATGTAAACCCAGAGCAGGCTGAACATTTGAACTTGCTTAAACAAGACAATGTTTAAGGTAATTTGTTTTTAAAATGTGCATCAAAGCCATCTAAATCTCCAGAGGATAAATATAATTACATGGAATTAGCGCCAAACTATCTAGAGACAAGGTATTTTCAGGTAGCCTTGGGCCCTGTGCATAACATACCAGCTGTTCCTCCTGTAGGCAAAGTAGCACATCTGTCCATGTGGTTTGCCAATACTGCACACCCATATATATATAGTATATTTAATTGTGCTATTTCCCCTACATTAGGGAGGTGCCTGTAAGGACTTAAATTGTGCCAGGGCATCTGTTTCCAATGCTGGGGCTACTCCCTGGAACACATGATGGTGTTTCCAGATAGATTTGAGTCAAAATGTCCCTGAGGAGGTGGAGAATTCTTATATATCAGAGATGAGAGAAAAGGTCTTCCAGATAAGAGGAAGATACTTCCTGATAGACTTGAGCTCCATCATCTCTCTTTTTAAATAAAGAAAAGATTAAGTATTGATGCCAATCTCACAATTAGACTACTGTAATGCACTCTACATGAGGCTGCCCTTGCACCTGGTTCAGAAGCTGCAACTTGTGCAGAATGCAGCAGCTAGGGTGCTCAGTGGAGCTCCTAGATATAAACATATTGCACCTGTGTTGCACTGACTGCCTATTAGCTATTACACTGGCTACCTATTAGCTACTGAGCCATGTTCAAGGTCTTGTTGTTGATATACAATGCACTAAATGGCTCAGGATCACGATTCCTCGTTGACTGTCTCCCCCTATATCTACCCAGTCAGTCGACCCCTGAGATCTTCTGCGGAGACCTTATTGGTTGTTCCTTGGCCAATGGAATGTCGCAAGGCAGCAAGCAGCACATAAGCAGGCCTTCTCAATGGTGGCACCCACTCTTTGAAATATACTCCCATGTGTAGTTGGAGAGGCAGAAATGGTGGCTAGTTTTAAACACCTCTTGAAAACACACTTGCTCATGCAGGCTTTCCCTGACCTGGGAGGGAGTCTGCCGCTACCCTGTTTTATTGTTTATGGTGCTGTAATCTGTTTAAATGTTGTTAATTATTTTTATCTGGTTGTTATCTTGTATTTTATTGTGAACTCCTTAGGGATTTTAATATATTAAGCAGCATAAAAGTATTATAACAAATAATAAATGAAACTAGAATTGGCACAGTAGGCAGATCAGCACTGAAAAGCAAACAATTACAAATAACATTACTTATTCAAAACCTTTGTACCTCACACCTCTGCTAAGTACTTGAAGAAGCTAATGTGATCTTAAAACCTAACAAATACAATTCTAAAAAAAATAATAGTACCCCAATTAGTGCTGGCTCCAGGTTTTTGAGGGCCCTTGGGCAAGGCACCCTCAACGGCCTCCCTCCCTCAGTGAGTTCACCTTCTCACCGCCCTTGTCACTCGCTGTTATTGCGCCTCATCTCATCATTGCTACTGCTTGCTTGCTTGACAAGCAGCAGAGAGCCAGTGAGCAAACAGGCAATGGCAGCTACTGCTCCTCCTCACCACCACCACCACTGTTGTCTGGGCCAGAGCAAGAGGCAGGTGAACAAGCAGGTTGCACTCATGAAGAGGAGGAACAACTCCAGGGGGCTTGTCACCTGGGGTGTGGGCTATCGAGTGGTCCACCTTTTCTTCTTGCAGGCTAGAGTGCAATATAGGCCACTGGCCGCCCATAAGAACTCTGCAATGGTGGCAGCGAAGTACAATTTCTTCACCACCCTCACTGCCATGGAGTAGGCTTTAAAATGAGCTCCAGACTATGTTCAATTGGACTCGTTCTGAGTTTTTCCACCAACGTCACTCTAGTTGATGTCCCACTCATTTCATCACCCTCAGCACCCTGAAAAAAAACAAAGGGGCTCATTTGACTCCATTCCATGGGAGAGGATGCTCAGCAGCAATCATGTCAACTGCCTGGGTCATTTCTCTATTCCAGAGGTCAGCAAGGGATTCAATAGAATCACCTCCTGAGGTGACAGGAAAATCCCCAGGACCCATCAGAAAACCATCCAGATCCCTCAGTCTCCTATGGTGGACCATCTTGTAATGTAATAATAATCTTCATCAGCCCCCCACCCCTGCAGAGGCTCTGAGTCCCAGCAAGTCTAAACTCCATAGTAAATCACATTATGGGCTAGTGATCTGTCCATGACATCAGAACTATAGAAAATTCCTCCACCCCCAGATCACCATTATCCTGCCCTACACAGAAAAGCAGATCCAAAGTGTGCCCTGCCGAATGAATGGGGCCAGATACTAATTGGGACAGACCTGTGGTTGTCATGGAGGCCGTAAAGTCATGAGCCACTCCCAACACGGTGGGCTCAGCATGTATGTTGAAGTGCTCCAGCACAACAAGCCGAGGAGACTCCAGCACCAACCCCAAGGCCACCTTGGCTAACACAGGAAGGGAGTCTGTTGGGCAGCAGGGTGGGCGGTACACCAACAGAATCCCTATTCTGTCTTGAACACCCACCTTCAGATATATACACTTGAAACTGCAACACTGCAGGATGGGGCATCTGGACAGGGGGATAGACCACTGTGACTTCGCCTAGCTGGGCAAAGCTGGCAGAAATTTACTCCCCCAGTCTCATCCAGCCAGGGGGCAAACTACACCTAATGGTTATTGCAGTAGTGGATCGCTTCTGTGACTTGTGGGGCACATGACACACTCACTTTTCAGTTCTGGTTGCGTTTGTCTTGCATTATCATTCTTTATTTTTTATTATATTTACTTTATTATATTTGTTAATCGCCCATCTGGCTGGCCACCCTGGGCGATGTACAATTAAAACAATACAATAACACATGATAATTAAAACAGTATAAAAAATTCTTTTAAAATCCTAACCCATACCATATTCCCGCCTGAAATACTTCCCCTTGGCCCTCTGCTGGCTTCAGATGGAGCAGGAAACCTGCTGCGACCTGGCACTGGAGGATATGCCAATTTAGGGTACTGATTGAACATATAAGGTGGTATCATTGCTCGGTACTGAGGTATGATCCCAGGCTGCTGCTGACCACTCAGCTTGGGTGGAGGAGGCTGTGCTATTCTTATCTCCCTCTTCTCTGGTACCTTTGGGACATCATTCTGTTCTACTGGTCCAGGCACATTACCATCTTCTTGAGCAAGAGGTTTTGCTTCTTGATCAGTTGGTGAGTTTGGAGAATTCAGATTCCTGCCTCCACCTTCTCTCCAGCTAGCAACATTTTGTGGTCCTAAACTAGGCCCAGGACCGTAAGGCTCTTCAGCTGCATCCTTCTTTGCCCCCTGACTGGATGAGACTGGGGGAGTAAATTCTTCTTTTCTCCTGTCTGCATGTCTACTCAGAAGTAAATCACATTATCTTCAGTGGCCTTACTCAGAAGTGAATCACAAAGCCAATAGGACCTATCAGGGCAGCAACTCCGAGATTATTTCCCCACCACCCTCCTTACCCACAGCTTCTCTCTGCGTGTCTACTCAGCAGTAGATCACATTATCTTCAATGGCCTTACTCAGAAGTAAATCACATTGATTTCAATAGAGCTTATGCTTGGGAAACAGCACGGGGGGGGGGGAGATGACTGATTTGGGAAATTGGTTTTGGGTGGAAGGGAATGGGCGTGTTGTTGATCCTACTGGCTTCACCCCATGGGAGGATGGCGATGGCGGCAGCACAGCCTCCCACTCTCTTCCCTTCTTCTCTATAATCTTTTGTGAGGGAGCAGGAGGAACTTTTTTATTCTTTTTAAAAAAAACAAATGCACTCATGCACTTGTTTGCTCCTGTGCTCCTTCACATAGATGAAAAAGAAAAGAAAACCCCAAACCCTTTCTCTTAAAGGGCCATTTCCCCTGCATGTGCATGGCAACACCCAGTATTACCCCTATGGAGTTTAGGTGTGGGGCGGCAAAATGGAATGACTGCGGTACATTTAACGAAAGCGTGCGCTGTGAGTAGTGACTGCGGAACGTGAATAGAGCAGTACTGTAATGCTAACTTGACGATTTACCATGTTGTGTAGATCTGGCCCTGGTCTCTGTGGTACAGGACAGGTTGGCAAGTTCATCCAGGATCAAATCCTGGATGGCGGTTGTTTTTCCATTCACTGACCTCAGCAGCAGTACCTTCAACTCAGGGGAACTGTCACCGGGGCTACTCAGGCTCTCTGATATGGGAGACAGCTTGAGAACAGCCAACACCCTGTTGCATTCCCCACCCCTATAAATGACCCAGCTGGCTGCCTCTCTCCACCACATCTCCCTCTGCCCTCTGCTGTTTCAGTGGCTGTTCCCTGTACCACTCCACCTCTCTGTGCCTTTTTAAAATACAGCTGTCCAAACAACAGGCAGTATTATAGGACTAATAAAGATATGTACAGCAAGCAGGCAGATGTACAGGCAGTCCCTCCCCTCTGTCCAACAGACAGGATGGCCCTTGTTCACCTCCAAAGTGGCTCCTCTAAAGGGGTGACCCTCTTTGGTGCTGCCAGCGGGGGTGCCACTTTTATGCACCAGCCGCAGGAAGCTGATGCAATCTCTTGCAAGATGGCAAATGGTCACTTGGAGAAGTGCAGAGTCAAAGCATTCTCTGGCCCCAGAAAGTCTCTCTGGAGCAGCCACAGGTGGTAGAGAGGAAGCACAATGGTAAAGCTCCCTTGCACTTTACCTGGGCAGGTGTCTCTTCTGCATCCTCTCTTAGCAGGGGTGCTGCTGCTGGTGGTACCCCTGACATTGGCCCTGACCCCAGTTCATCTAATAACAGCCATGCAGTCAAAATTGGAGCCAACTGAGGCTTTCCCCTTCTTTTAACCTGTGGGTGGGGGTGGGATTTCAGGACAAATGGGTGAGGTTTTAAAAAAACCCACCTCCCAGAGTGCCATGGTCAAAATCTAGATTGGGGCCACACATACTTACACTAGTGTAAAGAAACCTACCACACATAGCTCTATTATGCATGATTAGAAAGTTTCGTTTGGCCCTTGGCTACTTGCTTCCTCTCTCTTCTCCTTCCCTCTCCATCTTTGAAACTGCTGAGAATGTTTGTTGCTATAAAAGGCCAGTTCTTCTGTTCTATTTGCATTCACCAGTAACAACATTTCTCACTCTGAAGTGTGGCCTGGCCAGCATGCTCTCCTAGGACAGCCAGACCAATGCAGCAGCATAAAGAGCATTAGTGAGTTTCTGTCATGGTCCAAGCAGGATCATTTATTTGCAACATGCCCATGTGGGAGACTATTTCAGTTTCACAGCTCCTAATAATGTTCCAGTTCCTTTTACTACTCTTTTGTGAAACCATTCGGGCCACTTCAAACATGACAAATTTCTTGAATGGATAGCACTTCCTTGTAGAAAATAGCATGCATACCACATGAACCTCATCACGTGGCTCATGGAAACAGCTGTGGCTTCCAAGTGCATGAATGTGCCACAGAATAAACCCTATATGTGATCACCATAAGTGACAAGGTATATACAGCTTGCATGCTGTTTACCATTATGTCACCATTTGTGGAGCTGTAATGATTCATGAACAATGTGATGGCGGTAATCAGTGTGATAAGCAGGTCTAGCCATTATAGGCAGCAGTTTTCCCCAACCTGATGCCCTCCAGATGTTTTGGACTTCAACTCCCATCAGCCCCATCCAGCATGGCTAATGGTCAGGAATTTTGGGAGTTGAAGTTCAAAACACCTGGAGGGCACCAGACTGGGGAAGGCCAATGGCCAGGATGGAGATCACTAACTATGAGGATATGGCTAAAAATGGCTTCCCATGGCAAATTTAACATACTCTGATTCAAAACTACAAATCCAGTAAATAAACACCAGCTACTAATATGGAGAATGTGTTATGTGTACCTCTTAAGCAGTACATTTTTGCGAGCTCTTTGAGAGTCTGCCATGTTAGCTCGAGGCTCTATTAGCTTCTCTGTGTGAAAAAGTTCATGTGTGCTTTGGAACAGTGCTCCAAATAATTCTCTTATAGAACTCTCCAGTTCCCTGCAATGTAGAAGGATGGCTTAATTCTCACCACACTGTAAACAAGGATGCCAGGGAGATGCTCTGCTAAATTCTACTGGGGAGAGCACTCTGAAGAACATCTCCCCCACCACCCCCATATGACCTTACTTTGGTAGCACCAGCAAGATTGCTCAAGATTAGGGTGGCCACTTATGTATGAATCAATTAAAAGAGGAAATACATCACCACAAAAGAGAACAAAAGATAGCAGTGATTTGCATAACATTTGCATATGCTAATTTATATGTGTAGATGCAAATTTAGAAAGAATAATTATAATTTAAACAGAAATACAGTCCATCACACCATTGTATGGTGGAAGACTGTGATCGGCTGACTTGCCTGTTCAGTGTTGATGCGCAATAGTTCTTATGGTTCTTTAAACTGGAATTAGATGTGAACGCCCTTCAAACAGATGGTGGTCCTCTGGCAGACCTTCAAATAGAGGATGGTCCTCTGTAAAATAGGACACATGGCCACCCTAGGATAGGACTCTAGCTAACACTGTCTCCAACAGCCACTGCTCTTGAGAGTTCTCAGGGTTGGGAGCCATTGAAACCATGTGTTCAGAGTAGTGCAGCAGCAGTCACATCTGGATCACCCAATGGACTGGAGATGGAGACTCTAAAAAACATCTTCCTCCAGGGGTCTAAAGAAACATCATCTCCCTTTGCCTCCACCACCTCTAAGGGGAGCAGCACAAGGACATATGCAATACCATCATTTAATACCATCGACAATTCCTGGTATTCCATATCTATTATTGTTAGGGCAGTATCATCCACCTATACATTTGATTTTTACTATTGGAAACTACATTGAGAAAACTTATGGCAGCTGCACTGGGCTGATTGTGAAATTAATTATATACAAAGAGTTTTCTATCTGTAGGGATAGTTCTTTGGGATGGAGGAGTTGTCAGTCTGCTGCAGTAGAGACGTCAGAGAAATCCGCAATGGATTCAAATGACTTTGGATTTCTATTAATCCAACCTGTGGATTCTGCAGCAGGCCAGCTTTTTCCCATGTGTGGACTCCCCCCCCCTTTTCTTTTGGGGGGATTTGCAGAAATTTGCACTTGCGCTAAATGTGCATTAGTGCTAACGCAGTTGCACAAGTGGAATGAAATTCTCGTACATCTTTTTTTAAAGATCCAGTTCTGTCAATGAGTGAATGACAGAATGAAAGACCCTTGACAATCTGCGAAACACAGATGGAATGGATTTAACAAAATCCACACATTCCCAGCCTGCAGTCCAAAATGATACAGCTTCGAGGTTCACCACCTCAATGAAACTAGGCCCATGTCTCTATTTGGAAAGAAAACTAAAGCCTCTTACAAAACATTTCTAGTAGCAGACAGAGCAGATTCTGACTCTGTAGAGTACAGGAAGCAAAGGGAAATTCATGCGGAAAACTAAAAACATACTTAGCCTGTGTTATTATAGCTGCCTTCAGAGAGACCAAGCAAAGTTTGTGGGGAGAGAACCAGTTGCCAAAGGAGATCACTTCTGAGAAGGGATTTTTTTTCTGGCTTCAAGGACCTGTCCTCAAATTTCCTAAACCTTTGCATGCCTGGCTGGCAGTTTGCAGAATTAGAACATCTAATCTCAGGGCTGAGGGTTGGTTTGTACAGACAGAAAGCAAAGAGGCAATATTTACAGAGGTCAACGCAAATATTTTATGCTGGAACAATTTGCTTTGCCTTTGGTTAGAAGAAGACAAACACCTCAGCAATGTATTAAAAAGCTATCTGGTTTTACCTGTGCCCATACTGATGTAAAAAAGCAAATGTGGTTTTGAAGCAAAGCTGTAGATTGTCTTTAGATCATCCCATTCCTGGTCTGGGACAAGATCAGCGTTTTTGGGATGCTGTAAGCATAAGGAAATCAGGGCTAGTGATGTAAGGGGACCAGACAGAGAGGAGGATGTGACTCCTGTAGCTGTGTAGCAGAAGGAATTCTTCTATTTCAGTAGCAGCTTGCCATACAAGGATGAGAAAAGCCATTCCTGCTGAAATCCCTCTTCACCATGAGTGATTGTTTAAAGTGCTGGATGATACAAGAGACCTTCTGTGCCTTTTTCATTCTCTTCCCAGTGACAGCTAGATTTTTTGATGTCCTCATGTCATACAATTCCAATCCCATGGGGGGCAAAGCCAATGATTTGAAGAGGGGGCAGGGAAACTCACAGTGAGATGAGATCACATCACACATTGTGAAAAACTAGACATTACTGAAAGAAAGAGTAAGGGTGCGATCTGGGAGTCGTAGGACTTTTTTCTTTCTAAACATGCATAGGATTGCGGAAGAACAAACACGTATGGGAGGTAGCTCCATGTCTCTTCTGACATCTAGTTAAGCCCTAGGGAGAGGGGAAGTTACAGTAATCCCTTGCCCTATATCTTTACAAATAAGCACATTTAGACACCAGTGGACAGAAATACTGGTATCCATTTTAGCTATAGTTATATGGAGATAAAAACAAAGACAAAGCTCTTCTTCTTACTTAGTCATTTCACATAAGATACACCAATTTCTTAATATCTTACTGTGTTTTTACACACACACACACACACACACACACACACACACACACGGCTTCTCTACATGAGGGTTTTAACCCCCCACTTTACCAAGGTTTCTGCTTCCTTATTCTTTGCAGGATTCAGATCGGCTCCTTTACACATACTTTCCCCCCGGGATTTTCCTCTCCCTCCCTCCCTATATGTTAGACTGGCTTTTGCGCATGTCTTCGCTTGCGTGATGAAGAGTGACCGTGCCAAGTTTGCACGGGTCGTCATTTTCCTATAGGCACTATTTGTTCAAAATTCCTTAAGGTTGCTGACCGCTGTTTTGAATCGCTCCATAGGAAAGGTCCCCCGGGACTACATAATGGAATCCTAGCTCCCCCAGGACTACCAGCTCCCCCAGGACTGCACAATGAAATCCCTGCTTCCCCCCCCCCCCTGGGACTACACAATGGAATCCCTGCTTCCCTCCCTGGATTACACAATGAAATCCCTGGGGGCCCGGGACTACACAATGAAATCCCAGCTCACCCAGGACTACACAGTGAAATCCCTGTTCCCCCCCCGGGACTGCACAATGATATCCCTGTTCCCTTTCCCCCGGGACTGCACAATAAAATCCCTGCTCCCCCAGGACTACACAGTGAAATCCCTGTTCTCCCCCCCAGGACTGCACAATGATATCCCTGCTCCCCCCCCCCCCAGCACTGCACAATGAAATCCCTGCTCCCCCCCCCCCCGGGACTGCACAATGAAATCACAGCTCCGCCCCGGCTGTGGTTCATATGAACATTCTGTTTTGACGCAGGAGAGATTTGCATATCCGCTCCTGATTGGCCCCTGTGGCAGTTCATACGAACATTCTATATGTCATTGGAGCGATTTTCATAACTGCTCCTGAATGGCCCCTGCGAACATTCCAAGTGACGCCATTGGCTCTCATCTATTTTGGGCCATATAGGCGCAGTGAGGGTTTTTCAGAGATTTGAACCCACCAGTCTTTGTCCTTGGATGATGGAGAGTATGCGTGCCAAGTTTGGGGCGGATCCGTCAAAACGTGATGGAGCCTATGTGATGACGCCCTGCACACATTCAGCCGATTGTGATTGTGGGGCGATTTTGCCCCCTTTTTCACCCCCTTAGGGACGGAATTTCCAAAAATCCTTCCTTAGTGGGGCTCTATGTCATAAAAGCAATGTTCCTGCAAAATTTCATGTTCCTAGATTAAACGGTTTGAGCTGGCAGTCAATCAGTCAGTCAGTCAGGACACTTTCTTTTATATATATACATTGGGAGAAGTGATATATATATATATATATCACTTCTCCCAATGTTGCAACACAGTTCTTGGCAATTTAAAAATATGAAAGTATGCATTTAAATATTTGTTTTGAAAGGATACACACACACACACACACACACATGCACGGATGCGCATGCACGCACAGACACACACACACACACATTTTAAAAATTTACATGCACCAAAATAATTACAGGTAATAATTCAGAACTTAGTACATGAACTGGAAATAGACAGATTTACCCATCCCTAGCATTGCACTGTAGGGGTGCTACTTCAAGTAGAACCCGAACACCGGTGGAGCACCACCAGTGCAAGTGGCAAAAATGGGATAGCCTGAGTGCCTGGGGAGGGAGAAGAACATAAGGAGAATGTAATGCTCATGTTATACCAAGTAAAAGGTATGGTGTAACTACAATGTTCCCAATGAAGCCAACAGACAAGGCCTTGCTTACCCATGTGAATCTGTGATTTGCCTGGTGAAAGAGTGGTTGTGTGTAGGCTGTCTGTGCTTGTGCTACAAGTGGATTCTTTCAAACCCTTGTCTGCAGAGAGCTCTGATGAGTGGGACTGTCAACTGTTGGATCAAGACATTGTGTCATGATGGGGGTTGCATTGTGTTATCTCTGTGGCCGCTCAGTTGTGTTTTGTATGTGTATTGTATAGGATGTCATAATGTGGCCATTCAGCCACTCCCAGGCATGTATTGGTTCCTTTTTGTGCATGAGTAGTGTGGGGAAATCATCGAGGTACAGTCCCATGACTGGTTGAAAGGTAGTGGAGATGCGAAGGACACTGGGGGAGTGTCTGTTGGTGATACCACATTATGTGTATCTCATGTTTCAAGTAGTATCATTTTGCTGTTTATTTTGCTGCTTGAAGTACACAGGGTTGCAACTCCATTATGCTGCTATTACAAAGGCATAAGCTGCTGTCCAGCACAGTAGAACCCACTGCATCTGGCTACCTGTCACTATTGAACCTTTCGATATCAGGGGGTGGTAGCCACTTATACCATCTTATTAGCTGGCTACTAGAGACATCTTTAGGAATTGACATTCAAACCTTGCAGGGCATCAGGCATCTTACCTCCCTTTTAACTCCCTTCTCTGACTGCAGTGCATGTTATGATAGAACACCAAGTCAGCTCTTTCAAACTCCTTCAAAGCACAATGAGTGTTACAAAGATTTACTTTGAACTAAGCAATACTGATGGTCCAAGAAGAACCAAAACAACATTCTAGACTCTTAAGCCAAGAGGATAATCATTTATCACTGTGAAGGTAGAGACAAAGAATTGGCCTGCTATAAAACAAAGAAACTACATCTTTGTTGTTGTTTTTAATACAGACAATTAATCCTAAGGGAAGAAAATTGATTGAATTGGCTTGAAATCTTAAAATACAAAATAGCATCATTAAAGAAATGAGAACTGATTACATTATTTTACCTTTTTTGGTGGTAAATTTATATATCAAACATATGGGAAAGTAACCCACAGTTGTGCATTATTGTAATATTAGAATACGGTAGTCCTACTGGGACTTAGTTGCTGGAGTGATAATGTCTTTTCTTTTTCTTTTTTCTTTTTTTTTGCATAAACACACATAAAATGAAGCTGAAGAAAAGACTGTTATTCATTTCCCTAATCTTTATATTAAATCTTCTTTCCAAGCAATGGATGTAGGGTCAATTACAGCTCTATCAGAATATTCTCACGTTATTGTGGATGTGCCAAGGAATATGCAATTCATGGAAATATGGAGAAGTGCTTCAGCAAGATAGTAGATATTCTACTACCTGCATCTTTCCTGGGGCCCACTTCAAGGGAGACCACTGCAACAGATGAGAGGAATTATGAGCAGTTAATTTTCCAAAATAGGAAAATATCATGTGAATTATACTTGTAACCATTTTAGCTGCGGGAGAAGCTTTTAAGCAGCCCCGCCACCACCTCCACTGCAAAGTTTTGAAATGCAAAGGGTAACTTAGCCTTGAATATGGAGCCAGAGGACTTAGGACTAAGTCTCTTTCTCTCACTCTCACAACATTCCAGAGATGAAATAGTAAAAACAGAGTAAACACATAGAAAATATAACATCATGAGCGCATAACCTGATCAGTTCAGTGATCCATCAGCCAACAATAGTAAGAGACAGCAGAACAACTAAATTCATCAGTTAATTCTAGGGATGAATGGATGTCTCCTATTCCATTCCATTCCAGATCTTTGGATTGGCTCTGCTGCCCTCCGCCCATTCTGCCCCTGCTGCCTTCCAGTCAGGGTGGATTTGACTTAAATCAATTTGATTTAAATCATGATTTAAGTCATGATTTAAATCACTACTCAGAAAGACTCCATTTAATCATGTGATCCCCCCCCCTAAAAAAGTGCACCCTTCCTTGCTATAACCTTAATACACATTTTACACAACTCAGAGTTATCAGAGCTCTCTGAAACAGAGATTTGTGAAGGCACTGGACAGGTGAACAATCTCCAGTTGAGCAGGTTAATCATGAATATTCAGAGGATTTTCTTACCTTACTGTATTAGGACAATCGACACCAACTCCAGATAGACACTGAAACTATTTTATTTAACTAAAGCAACACGGTGTTGTGGATTTTTGTTTCTTCAACAGTAAAGATATAATATTTAACAAGCATATGGGGTTTTTTTAATTTTTTTGAAAATTTAGTTAAACATTAAAAATTTTCCAGATATTTTGAGATCAAGTTGATTTTTAAATGTTTTTTTTTATTTTAAAAAATCCAAAATTAAATAGACTGTCAGGTATTCTGCTCATATTGTTTCCCTTTCCTTTCCCTTGCCTGCCCCTCCCTTCTTGCATTTATCTCGCTTCTTCTCCTTGCCCAGATTGACTCCACCTCCAATAATCCTCTATTCATTGACACTTTCAGTGTGCACTTTAAGAGAGAGTGTTAAAGGCTTGACTTTGTCTACACAAAGTTGCAGAGGTACAACAGCTAGGGTTGCCACTCTAAAGGAATCAGCATCACTCAAGGAAACTTTTGAAAGCAATCCTGGAGATTCTGAATAGGGATTCTAAGAATTTCCAACATTATGTTATGTTGGGGGGGGGGGGGAAGCTCCATGACTGGAATAACTTCAGTCAGAGTTGGAAAATGGGGGTAATCAGATCTCTTATTTCTCACATCCATCATCATCATCTCATCATCATCATCATCATCATCATCATCATCATCATCATCATCATCATATATTCATTTATTTGTATCCACCGCCTTTCTCCCAACAGTGGGACCCAAGGAGGCTCACAGCCTTTAAAACATACAGTTAAAACAAAAATAGAAAAATACAGAAGTTAAAAATAGAATTAAACTATCAATAATATTAAAAATTATATATATATATAATCCTCTCCTCTCACCTAGACTACTGTAATGCGCTCTACGTGGGGTTACCCTTGAAGACAGTTCGGAAGCTACAGCTGGTACAGAACGCGGCGGCTTGCCTGGTTAAAGGCAGCTGCCGGCAGGATCACATCACGCCAGTGCTCAAGGAGCTGCACTGGCTACCAGCAGCGGCAGCCCGATCTCGCTCTTCAGAGCAGCGCGGAGCGTTCTCTGACAGTATCTTCTAGACTGAGTACTTGGGGAGATAGAAAGATTAATCTAAATAATCTATACAGAAGCCTATGGAACCCCATAACATTGAGGCCTCAATTGAAGACCCTATTTACCTTAAAAAAAAAAAAAAAGATTATATAAATACATTGTCTCATAATACAAAATTAGAATTTATAATCCCTATTCCATAATGAGATCTTTGAACTATAACACATTTTAAATTTCAAGTATGATCATGTAGGTTTTTTTCCTTTTTTTTTTTTAAACAGAAGCATTTTAACAATATATTTTTTTAAAAACCCACCAATTAAATTAAAAGAATCCGATTTAAATTTTTAAAATATCTGATTATTATTTTTTTAAATATTGATTTTTATCCACCCTGCTTCCAGTTTAATTTGGAGAATTTCTAAAAGTAATTTTGGAATTGCTGCATGTACAGTTTGCTGAAGTTTTCAAATCACTTCCCCTTCCCCTTCCCCTTCCCCTTCCTTTCCCCTTCTTCTTGTTCTTCTTCTTGTTCTTCTTCTTCTTGGTGTTGGATGAAAATGAGGTAGATTTCTGTGCTGTCAGTATTAGGTGATAACGCCTAACACTGTGCTCCACTGGGATACACTGCTAGGCCTTCTGTGCATTAAACAGGAAAAGGAGTCAGATGGAACTATGTGGGGATTTGAAAGGAAACACTCAGAAGAGAATACAGTCATGCCTTGGATTGAGAGCATAATTAGTTCCGGAAACGTGCTTGTAATCCAAAACACTCTTATATCAAAACGAAATCCCCCCAAAAAATATGTACAGAGATTTTTAATTTAAGCCGTACTACAGTACTTGTATTGCAAGACGTCGCTTGTAGATCAAGTAAAAAAAAATTAAATAAATATTTTAAAATTGGCTCATCTTGCAAAACGCTCTCAAACCAAGTTACTTGCAATCCAAGGTATTACTGTATCAGCAACCATTGGTGATGCTTTTACTGAAGCAGCATCAATAAAAGCAGTGGTTGCATGGTAGGAGGTCAGTACAATAATTATTCACTTAAGGTCAGCCCATTGAAGTGAAGGGATTCCAGCTGTCCCTGCAACTGGATAGCTAACAACCTGGGGAGTCCTCTGTGTTGATCATGACCTGGGTTAACTAGACCTGGATCATCAAATTGTTTGTACCAGAGAAATGATAAGGAGATCTTTCTGGAAAGATGTCCAAACTGCAAAGGACATTTTTTTAAAATCCTAATTTGAGCACTGGCTTAAGTGTCTCACGGAACCTGTTATTTAACATTGTGAATGTTTTCTTCTGAGAAATACATAACAACATTTTCAAATTACACAACTATGGTGTTGCCTTAGTAATTTGCTTAATAAAAATAACAGCAAGGTCCCCACCTAAGCAAATAGCCTTGGGGGGGGCGGGAATTCGGAACATCTAATTAAAAAAAACAACCATGTTGCCAGATGGTTTAAAATATATATATCCAGGAGGCATCGTTTATCTTGTCAGTATGGAAAGATTCCTTTCCAGGTAACTTGAACCTCTTCTTTAGATAAACTTCTTACTAGGTTATAATTTGGGAATTAGCCATTGGGCCAGAGGATAAATTATTTTTGTTTAATAGCAAGCTTGTGCAATGTACTTGCTGTATTGGTATAATCTCTTCTCAAGGGAATGTCAACTGAAGACGAGAGGTAAGAAAGGGCTCAGGACCTTCCTGTTGCATTGAATTACCTTCTCTCTCCCCCCCACCCCCCTTTTATATTGACACTCGGTTCAGTGAGTGTGCTCAAAACAGAACAGGCTTAATAATTCAGTATTGCTCATCTTATTTTCATTCCCCTTTGCCATTCTGTGAGCTGCTACTCTGCCTTTTCCTCACAAAAAGCTAACCCTTTTAATCCATTCAGAGTTTGGGCTTATGAAATGAATGCTTTTCATCAAATCTGTCTTTATTTATCTATTTAATTATTTCATTTTTATCCATCCTTCCACAGAATATCCATGCATACACAGGGTTTGAAGGCCGTCTCTGTTCCAGGCAGGCTCAGGCCAGGCTTGGACCTGCTGAGCTTCAGAAATGTTGCTGCTTCAGACCATGCTGTAGTAGTAGGACACAGGTGGGCAACCTGTGGCCCTCAGCCTAATTTCAAAAGCCCTCCGCAATCAATCTGTTCAGAACTCTGGCAAGAATGGTCTGTCCCTCCCTCAGCAACTTGTTAGGCAGTGAGGCACAAGGGGAGGTAGGTGGTTGGGGGAGATAATATGGGGTGTGTGTGTAAAAAGAGAGGTAAAAGGGAGTGTCAGAAAGAGAGAGAGAGAGAGAGAGAGGAAATCACCACACCCACTTTTTGCTCTGGCCCCACCAACTCACTGCCAGCATGCAGTCCCCAACAGATTACCCCTTAGGGAATGTGGCCCTTGATAGATTACTCCCAGGAGAATGCGGGCCTCAACAGAAAAAATATTCCCCAGCCCCACCCCTATCTAGTGAGTAGTGCACCATGATTAATACCAAGGATGCTAGGGTGGCCAGGTGTCCTACTTTGGAGGAAAGTCCTCTATTTTGGAGAGCTGGCAGAGAACAGTCCTCTGTTTGATGGTGTCTTCTATTAAAGGGCTGCCCAGTCCAAATCTGGTTTAAAATCATATAACGATAAGGAGGAAGAGCTGGGCCTTGAAGTTGCCCATCAACACTTCACCCCTGGACAGCAGACTGAACAGGCAGACACACAGGTGACCTAGTCTGTCTTCTCCACTATGGTGAGATGTACTGTATATCTATTTAAATAATATGCTTACTAAATTTGCACCTATACATAAAAAGTTGCAAATGCAAATGTTATGCAAATTGCTGTCCTCTTCTGTTCTCTTTTTTGGTGATGCATTTCCTCTTCTTTGGTGATACATAAGTGGCCACCCTAGTTGTGAAAAATATACTGAAAGTTTAGGATGTCCCTGAAAGGCAGAACAGGCAGCCATGCACATGGTTGCCTCTAAAGTTTTCTTATTGGGTCTTTCACCTCAGGAAATGAAGGATTAAAAGAAAAGAAATAGACAAAGGGTCTTACCCCAGTAGTACCTACAATACCATCTAAGAAAAGGAGTTCTGCATGAACATGCCTAAAGATAATTACCAGAAGGCATCCCTTTAATCATTGCTTGCCACTCCTGACTCTTGGAGGCCCTTGGAGAGATGCCTCTCTTGCTTGCCTTCCTTCTTCTGGCTGTTCAGCTTAACAAGCAGGCCATGGTCTCTCCTGCTTTTTCCATCATCAGCACCATCATTAGTAGTTTCCCTACTAATTCATATCTGCATGATACATTCCCAAATACTTGTAGGATTTTACCTCACTTCCTTGTACCTTTTGTTAATCTTCAATATAAGCTCAGTTATTTAAAACAAACAAACAAACAAACACAAAAACACAGTTTCACCATTTCTCGTGTGCTCATGGAGAAATTAAAGGATGTACCACAATGGGCAGTAATTCTCTATAATCCAAAGGTGGGTGGAAAGTTCCTATACCAGAAGCCACCACTGATTAACACTCTGGGACAATGGGTTGTATGTAATGTTGGTCTAATTTAAGTCCCATTTATTTCAATGGGTTTACTTAAGGTACAGCTAACACCAGGGATGTTGAAGAGTCCTTGGTCTCGAGTCACGAGTCACGAGTCGAGTCACGAGTCTTTGGACTCGAGTCCGAGTCTGAGTCCTTGGTCCAAAATGGTGACTCACAAGTCACGAGTCACGAGTCACTCCCAAAGCTGACTTCACGAGTCCCTATTAAAGTCAATGGGGTTTTTTCCCAACAAAATAAGGCTACTTCAGATGTGTGGCTTAAATAAATTCTAGGCACAAGTGTGCCTTTTTATCTCAAAACTCTGCCACTGATTTTGACAAGAACAGACCAGGCAGACAAACCCAAAATAACCAGGCAGGCAGAGGAGGCAGGGAACCCCAAAACAGGCAGGCAGAGGCCTTTGTCTTGGACAATTCAAACTGTGGAACTGGTTAAGAAGAGACCAGGCAGGCAGAGGAGGCAGGGAACCCCAAACAGGCAGGCAGAGGCAGCCAAACCCAAAATGTCTGAAAGGTTACATTAGTAAAATGATTTTTAAAAATAAACTTGCATTGGTACTGCAACTAGGTCCAGACAGCACCTGCAGGTGGCATCAAGCAGGGATGTTGATGAGTCCTTGGTCTCGAGTCCCGAGTCGAGTCTCGAGTCCCATTAAAAATATTGGGACTCGAGTCTGACTCGAGTCAGAGGGGGGACTCAGTCCGACTCACGAGTCGAGTCCTCGAGTCCGAGTCCCCATCCCTGACTAACACTGGATACAACCCTCTGAGTACAATCTGGTGGAAGCTTCTCCTGAAAAAGTCCACTGCGATAAAGTGAACTTGCTTAGAAGATGTTTTGTGGAGCTCCCATCCATTTCAACGAGGTCACCCAGAAGATGCCCCACTGCAGTGTGCCCTTACGGCAGTGTTTCTCAACCTTGGGTCCCCAGATGTTTTTGGCCTACAACAATAGCTGGCTGGGGCATGCTGGGAGTTGTAGGCCAAAAACATCTGGGGACCCAAGGTTGAGAAACACTGCCTTACGGATCACCTTTGTAATGATATTTGTAACCTGGTTATATTTTATGCACAATGGGTCCTTGAATGCCACAAGTTTACAATTCTTCTTAGAAATAAGAATTAAAACAGCTTTTGTCTTCTTCAGAAAAGAACACGGGAAATGAACATGTATCTCATATGGTGAAAATATGTTAAACTTCAAAGAAGGAATTAAGACTAATTTTAAGAACTGCAACAAGTTTCTGATTTTTCTGAGGTTTAATTAGGCCAGATTTAATGTTATAAAACATTAATATGTCTTTCTATTGGAGCTCATAAGGCAGAAGGAATGTTTAAGGGCGGGGGGAGGGAATGAAACATTTTACAATTTTCCCTGTGGCATTGTGTAACCCTCTGAGGTGGTAGGTCCTTCAGTGCTGTTTAAATTATGAAACCATAGCTTCATAACAAATGCCACTTAATTTCATTAATTCATCTTATGTTCTATTTCTGATCTTCAGGGGAGAGTGCCTGTGCTCATATAGTTAAAACGGCAACAGCCACACACAAGAGGGAGATGTTGGCAGACTAAACGGTACCCCAAGGTTTGCAGAAGTACACAAAATGGGGAATTTCGCTTTGATATACAAATGTTTTGGATTACAAACACGTTTCCAGAACGAATTATGCTTGCAATCCAAGGTATTACTGTATATGCAGGTGCATGACTGCACATTTGCTTTTATCACCAGCATTTCCCCCCCTCTTTCTTCTTCCTCTGCCGTGCAAGGTTCAGTTATTGATCCCCTATAGCAGAAGGAATAATGATGAGATACCAGAGATCCAATGGCCATATGAACAGCTAGGAAATAGCTATTCATTGTGGCTGTTGAATCTGATGTCCCGTTACTATTCCTTCTGCTACAGCTGCTCAATAAATATCTTTGACTGCCATCCTATGTACACATAGTAAGGGACCAGCCCCACTGAAGCATGCCTCAGATTGGGCTGTATATTATCCTTCTTAACAGTCCACCACAACCCCAAGATCTCCTTTCTTGGTCAGTCACCACTAGATCAGATCCCATCAGATTATACTAGAATTTGGGATTTTTTTGCCCCAACATGCATCACTTTACACTTGCTTACATTGAACCGCATTTGCCATTGTGATGCATTCTCCCAGATTGGAAAGAGCTCTTCACAATCACTTTTGGTTTGCACCACCTGAAAGAATTTGGTGTCGCCGTCAGCAAACTTGGCCAATTCACTGATCACTCCTGATTCCAGATCATTTATGAACAAGTTGAAAAGCATTGATCCAATACAGATCCCTGGGGGTCCACACTGTTTACATCTCTCCATTGGGAGAATTCACAATTTATTCCTACTCTCTGCTTTCTGTTCTTTAACCAGTTATTGATCCATAAGAGGATCTCCCCTCTTATTCCATGACTCCAGCCTCTACCAGATTTGTGATTGGTTCTAGTGACATGAGTGAGTTATGGATGGGTGAGAATTTCATTTCATTTTGGGTTTTGATAAGAATTTACCAAAATTTGAAAAGTTCTCTATATTGTGGCGGGGGGGGGGGAAGAATTTGAGATTTTTTTTTCCTTTTCTTTTTTTAAACTGAATGCGGGAGAAAGCAAAACTGACAGATCCGTCCATTCAGCCCCAGGGCCTTGAGTGCTTTGCTCTTAAAAGTCTGGGCTTGTATCCCTGTGTATGCAATCATGTCAATGGGGCTGAAGTAGTGTTGCCACATCTTTTTTCTGACATGCACCTCAACTTTAATAGCTGTGTGGCAGGCAGCTACATCACGGTTCTCTCCATGCCGTCAATATCTGTACCTATTGAATTTGGTTGGTGCAGATGGGCAAGCATTTCAGTTCAGTTCATTTTTATAAGAATTTACCAACATTCACAAAGTTCTTCTTGTTCAGGAGAGAAAGAACTTGAATTTTTTTTTAAAAAAAAAATTGAATGTGACAGCAAAATTGACAGATTCACCCATCGCTGGTGTCATTATGAGGGCATTTTCATGTGTTTCACATGGGACAAGACAAGAGGGGGAAATTGTTTTCTCTATGTTGACTGGCCTTTGTTTGGCTGTGTAGCACCATATTTGGACAGAAGCGCAATGGCATGCTGAAGCCAAGAGCTTGGCTGAACAGTTCAACAGGAGCCAAGAGGTTTATGGAGAAGGCCTGAGCGTCAGGTGTTTCTGTCTACAAGCCCCTGATACATCTGTACTGCTGACATGCTTGGAGCACTCAGTATCAACAAAGACTGTACTTAGATTTGAATCTCTTCTCCCACTGGATGTCTGCCTTCAGTGAGCCCACAAGTACATAGGTTTCCTTTCCTGATCCATCGTTTTGGAAAAAATAAGGATGTAAGTTATGCTCAATCCTATGCATGTTTAGATAGAAAAAAAAGTCCTTCAACTCCCAGCATGCCCCAGGCTGCCATTTGTGCCTGTACTACATTATAGCAAATGATGCATTTTGACTATGGCATCCAGATCTCAGACTTTGACAATTCTACTCAAGAGAGTTCTTTGCAGTTTAACATCCTTGGAATTCATAATAATAAGAAAAGACTCAAAAAGTACAAAATATAATGCTTTATTATTGTGTAACCTAACCTTTAGCACTGAGGGATGAGAAAATCCATAAGGGAAATGCATCTTAAACACATGCTCTAAACAAAGAGCAACAGTGTTTGGGGTTGTGTGTGTGTGTTTTCCTGCCCAGTAAAATGAGGAGCCAGCTTCCAGGAAGTTCAGTCACACTCCTGGCTTTACTAGAGGGCTTTTCAAACATGTCTCAAATGTGCTTGTATGGGTGGTCTACCTACCACAGGATTTCCAGCACTGTGCTACTTTGTTTACCAATGCAAGTATGCTAACAAAGTGTGTATACAGGCACAAAGCAGACTTTATTTTTGTTAGTAAGATGGAGGAAAATAATGAACCATAACTGAATGTATCTGTCTTTTACCAAACATATTGTTCTTCTGCATGTATAAAAAGCGTTTCAATTAAGCTGGGTTATATTTTCTGTGGAAAGACAGATGTTTACTGGCAATTATTCTCTCTGACTAAGGCAGAGCTGACTGATTCTTAATCTCAAAATAAATAAATAAAATGCATAACCATATGTGGGCCAGTGTTACAGACATTAATATCAAGTCAAGGCAGTAAGGAACAGTGAGTGGGCAACAACAAAAATGTTGAAATTCAGTTGGTAGAAACAGTAAGTACCACTGGAACAAGTAATACCACTAACTACCTTGAGAGAATATACGACAATGCTGGGTGAAAGTCAGTTTTAAGATTTGTCCCTGTCCATATGTTATGGAGTCATTTATCAGAATCCATGGTATTGGCAATACCTTCTTGAACTGGGGTGTTCAGTACAGTATCAGTAGGGTTTTACTAGTCTTGAGAACTGCAGTGCTATCACTTCTCAAGGTCTGAAAAGATTGGGTTGGATTAAAAGTTTTAGTTCCGTGAATTGAAAGTGCTCCTCCTGTTCAGGGTACCAAAAACCATGGATCCAGCCCCAACATTTCTTTCAATATAACCTAAAGCAGGGATGGGCAACCTATGGCCCTCCAAATGTTGTTGAACTGCAACTCCCATCATCCCTCACCATTGGCTATGCTGGCTAGCTAAGGCTGATGGAAAATGTGGACCAAAACATCTGGAGGGACACAAGTTGCCCACCCCTGACCTAATGTGTGCCATTGACCTTTCAATCTACAGTGTCACACTGTTGCGTCCAATGATGCAGGATGCTATCCAAAAGACTCACTAAGGGTAAATCCATAGCAGTTAGCCAAGGTTGTCTTCATTTTGTACAACCTTAAGTGCCACGATGCCCCTGGTTTGTATCCAACAGTGTCCTTCTGCCAGCAGAACCAATGACAGAGCAAAATCCCCCCCTCCACAGCACCCTCCAAAGTGCTCCAGGTGTTTGGAGGACCCTCTGGATCAGATTTAGGGGCTGCAGGGAGGAGGAGGGGGAGGGAAACCTCCATTGTGCAAATGGAAGTCTGCTGGTGAAACATTGTATTTAGCCAACCCTCCTAAAGAATCCTGAGCATTGTTATTTGGTGAAGTGCTGAGAATTGTCTCATAGAGATCCCTAATTTCCCACTACAGAACTACAGTTCCGAAGGCATCCTGGGAAGCTTAACAGGTTAAGTCTGAGGGGTGGATATGCCTTTAGTCAAATTGCGGCTCAACCCTGGGTTCACTACTTTGGCTTGGGTAGGTCACTATGTCAGCCTCCATTTACCATCTGTAAAATTGGAGTAGAGACCCCATTGACAGAGCTTCTGTAAAGATAGAGAACAAACATGTTTTATGGCATTTTGCACATAAAAATATTCTGCATAATTCAAAACATACAATTTAGTTTTCCCCATTAACAATGGACTGGTTTTAATGCCCACATTTGAGGTGCAAAATTACTTTTGATGTTTGACTTTAGAAAGCAGGAAACAGTAGTGAAGCGCAAAGAGCAAGATGCAGAATTCTCCATTCAGAATTAGACTTTGGGGAGAAAAGTGGTGGTTGCTGTTACAATAAGACTCCAGAATATGTGAAAGTAAGAATTTACTCTAACTTCCTCTTACCATAAACTACCAGCATGCCACATGTCACTTGGCTCCAAGACACTTCTCTGCAGCTCAGAAGAAGTTTCATCTCTTCTATTTCTTGTACACACAGTTTGAAAACTTTTTTTAAAAATGCTTCTATGCGAGTCACTTTGTATGTGTTAGCTGATCCAGTTGAAATGTACACAATAATGAATCTGGCAGAATATTTATACAACTGAAAAGTGGTGAAAAGTTCAAGCGATATCCAAGCATCTCTAAATTTAGAAGTACCTGCCAAGCCTTTGACGGCAAGACTGCAGCAATATTTTACCGCAGTACAAAATATTCAGCAGAAGAGATAAATAGGGACTGTAGGTGGATAATTGCTCACTATTATTACGTTACATAACTTCCTGTCTCTCTTTCACTTTCCCACCTCCCCTGCCCATAAAGGTAGAGTATGTTTCCTTCAGGACAAATGAAACAAATACAAACATTAAAAAGGTGGGGGAAGTATGAAAATGTGCCATTTCTTTTAGAGTCCCGAGCAAGAAAATGAAACCCAGTTCATCGGGTATGTGTATAGTCTGTCCCAGTTCTGCTTTGCTGGGAGTAAGCCTCATTGAAATCAATGGGACCTGTGTAGACTTGTATAGCACTGCACTGGCAGAGACCTTCACCTGCATCTGCTTACTGATTATTTATTTATTTATTTAGAGGATGTATATTTTTCCTTTTAAAAGCTCAAGGTGGCTAGCAACAATTGGTTAAAAACAAATCCAGCAGTATCCAACACTGCCGGCCCATTCAGGCTCCAGCGGTGTGCCAATAGCAAAAGCTGGTGCAATGGCTTTCCCTGGAAAACTCGCTGCGCCAGCTTATACTATTGGCATGTGCAAAACAAAGGGGAAGAGGTCCCTCAAGATAAGACACAAGCCAAACAAATCAATGGACCCAGGAGTAAATCTAGCAAAATTGTACACTCAAAATAAAAATGTATGAATCCTTTTAATCCAAACAGAAGTGCAATATATATGCACCAAAGGTTCGCATGTGTGTGCCATGTGTCAAACACACAATATAAGGAGTAATACTAATACCGAGCATATACAAAGTGAACATAAAACGAGTTTCTATAACAATAAGCAATGATCGGTGGTCTTACACACACATGAGATCAATAACATTACAGTATGCAGTAATAGAGGACAGTGGCCTCCATTTAACAATGTGTAATGTGCAAAATGCTACTCAAGAATACAATGGGGTGTGGTAACCACCATACACTAGGTAAATTCGGGGTAATTTAACAATAAGTAGAAGTTGTCTCACAGTATCTCTATACAACAATATACAGTCATGCCTTGGATTGAGAGCATAATTTGTTCCGGAAACGTGCTTGTAATCCAAAACACTCTTATATCAAAACGAAATCCCCCCCAAAAAATGTGTACAGAGATTTTTAATTTAAGCCATACTACAGTACTTGTATTGCAAGACGTCGCTTGTATATCAAGTAAAAAAAAATTAAATAAATATTTAAAAATTTTCTTGTCTTGCAAAACGCTCTCAAACCAAGTTACTTGCAATCCAAGGTATTACTGTAAACAGTTATTGTTATCACACTATGTCTGTAAACATCAGTAAATGGCCTTGAAGTGTCTCTATACACAACTGATAACCAAAAGTAGGTTGTAATGAAATGATAAACAAAAGTAGGTTGTCAGAACAAAAACTCCAGATTATGATGTTTCCATACTTCTTCAAAATGATAAATCTATTGTTTAATTTTCTTTATGTTGTAAGCAGCAGCCAAACTTGTTCCTTTTAATTAACATGCTCTAAAACAAAACAGGAAGGCAATAGGATAATAACTGTTGTAAGTGGACCAACAGTGTTGGAAACTGCTCAAATAAAACCAAAATTACTAAATTACTAAAAAGGAAAACCAGCAGAATACAAAAGGATACCACACAGCCATTAAGACAATTAGACATCTAGGGTGGCCACTTGCACTTTACCAAAAATGAGAGGACATTGCAGATGACTGACTAGGCGATCTGTGTGCCTGCTCAGTCTGCTGTCTATGTGCTGCTGAGTGTTGATGGGCCCCTGCGGCTTTCCCTCCTTATGGTTCTTTGACTTTACACCAGACTTTGACTGGACCCCTTTTCAAATAGACGATTACTTCAAATAGAGGACTGTCCTTTGCCAGTTCTCCAAAATAGTGTCCTCTAAATTAGGACACCTGGACACCATATAAAAGACATCCTTCAACAATGTTCCTGCCTGCAGTTCTATGATGATGCCTCTTCTTCTTCCTGGTTGGATGCTTGGTTCCATTAATGGAAGTGTGGCAAGATTGGAGTAGGGGTGGCGGACAGTAATTCATTTCACCCAGGGCCGGCCCAACCATTAGGCAAAGTGAGGAGGCTGCCCTGGCAACTGATTTGGAGTGTCATGAAAGGGCAGCACATCATTATTTAATTTATTATTATTATTATTATCATCATCATCATCATCATCATCATCGGACTTTTACTGCAGGGAAGGCAAGAGGTGCTGTCTCAAGTGCAAAATAACTTGATTGGACTTGAGTACAACATGCAACTTGACTTGGCGGGTTTGGGGACCATTTGCTGCTCCTTCTCAGGCATGATTGAAAATGTCTTGGGCCAGCCCTGATCTAACCTGCCAGTGGAACACATGCTTGTCTTGCGAAATGTTCAACCGTGGCATCTCAGCTTAAAAGAATCAGGTAGCAGCAGGTGACATGAAAGATCTCTGCCTGAGGCCTTAGAAGCTGCTGCCACTCAGAGTAAACAATAATGGACTGGATGAACAAGCAGGCTGACCTGCTATAAGGCAGCTTCCCTTGATCCATTGTTCACACTGAACATACAGCCATATCAGAGTGTAGAAATAGTGGAGCTTAGCTGTTGTACCTGGAACTTTGGCTAACTGTAGAGGTTTTCTTTTTAATTTGCATAAGCACTGCCTGTTAAAGAATCATTTCCTCCCCCACCCCCATCCCCATCCAGCCCCCTGTAAATCTTCTAGGTTCCTACTTTACATAGTGACCATTGTGAAATCTCTGTTGCCTTAATATGCACCTTCATACCACATTCTTCACACAGGAACCCCGAGGGCCAAACTAAATGTTCAGCTAATCATGTACAGTGCAGCTCTGTGTGATAGTTTTTCTTACTCTCTTACAATGGCTTCAATCTGGATCAGGACCATGGTGCTTCGGGATGGGGGCCGGGTAAAACTTCCCCCCATCTGTTGCCCCCCCCAAAGTCCATCCCCTCACGGGGGGGGGGGGGTTAAAAAAAAGAAAGAAAAGTCTCAATTGGAGTATATAAATGCAGCTCTCTCTTCCAGGTGATATTAGCTTTAGAAAAAGATGCCATGTAGGCAGAGACTTGCTGTCAAGCTTGTTTAAATATATCTATCTACAGAATGTCATAGACAGACCTCCCTTAGAATGACTTAGAATACCTGGATTTTTATCAGAGAGACTTATAACATATAGAGATATACGTTACCTTCAGTATCAGAGGCAGTATTCCTGTGTACGCCAGCTGCTGGGGAACATGGGCAGGAAGGTGCTGTTGCACTCATATCCTACTTGTGGGATCTCACGGGCAGCTGGTTGGCTACTATGTAAACAGAATGCTGGACTAGAAGGACCCTTGGTCTGATCCAGCATGGCTCTTCTTATGGGTCTATGTGAGTACTGGGCCCGATGAGAGGTTTGGAGAACCTTGAAAACTACCTGTTATTTTTCTGCCAGGTCCAGGCCGAGGAGGATGCCAGGAACCTGTCAATATTTATTATAAATGTCAGCTTGGAGGTGTAATTTCTATAATTTTTTTTAAATTGGGGTGGGGCAAGCAGTCTGGGAGAGGTGGGAAATGGTTGAGCTCAGTATAAAAATAGCACCTACCTACCTACCTACCTACTTACTATCTACTACCTACCTTTCTCTCAATCTCTCTCCTTTTTTGTCTTCCCCCTCTGCCTTCCCTGCCTCTTTAAATAATTTGTCCCTTGAATTTGCTGCAGCTGCCACTGGACCAGCGGCACAGCCTCAGAACTTCATGGATCAGAAGGGGAAATAAGGAGACAGCAGAGGGAGGGCAGACAGCGTGCCTACCAGGTGGTATTCACAGCTATAATTTTCTCCACATGTGAACATGTGTTCACAGTTGTAAAGAGATGCTGAGTAATTACACATGTGAGACATCTTCTCTTTAAGATCCCTGGCATGTTCAAAGGCTACACCCGCCCCGCATAAAAACGCCCCCCCCCCGTGACAACGGAGTTGTGGCCTTTTGTTTGTCCTTCACTGAGTGCTGCTTCTCGCTATAAATGTAATTAGTAGCACTTGTGCTGTCTTGTTTCCTATGTTGAGCTACTGAAAAATATTATTTGTAACCCATTTTCCATTGCCTGAGATGTCCTTTGGACAGTCCCTGACTCCAAAGGTTGAGAAAAAGCAGACCTACCAACTCTGTTCTCTGGGACTGTAGGCTGTCTTTAGGAAGGTTGATTGATTTCCCTCCCATTGTTAGCTCATAGTTAATAGTGCTGAACTATTTCTCAAGAAGGGGAGGGGGAGGGGGAGGGGGAGGGAGGATGGGGGTTCTAGTATGCCTCTGAACCATATCCCTTCCCCCTAATCTCAGAAGTGTACGGGCAGATTTTTTTCTTGTTGCACACTAGTAAGCAAACAATACTCTTTATGTGCCCAGAGGGCATAACAGCATATGAAGCAGCCTTATATTGTAGTTTAGTATGATTAATATCAGCTCTTTAGGCCGGGGGCGTGCAACTTCAGAGGGTCCGGGGGCATTTTCACATACTCCATACCCCCATGAACCACACTCCTGCCACTGCTGCCAAATTTGGTGGTGGGGAAAAAACTCCAGTAGTTTGCCACTGAAATCTGGTGGCAAACCACTACGGAGTGGCTGGTTGGGGAATGCTGGGAGCTGTAGGATGATTTTCTGTCTAAACATGCATCGGATTACACCCTAATACTATTCATACTGGCTCAGCTTGTCTGAGTGTGGAAAGCTAAGCAGGGTCAGGCCTGGTTGTTACTTGGATGGGAGACCCCTCCTCTAGTTTCCTGCATTGAGCAGGGGGTTGGACTCGATGGCCTTGTAGGCCCCTTCCAACTCTATGATCTATGAATCTATGAATCTATTGGGAATCCAGGGCATGCTGGAGATTTACTGGTGGCAAAAAGCAACTAGTGGTAATGCAAGGTTGCTGTTGCTGTTGTTGTTGTTGTTGTTGTTGTTGTTGTTTTTAATATTTTGATTTTTCTTTTCAGGTTAAATACGGTGTTTGAATCATCTTATTCACTGTTCTCATAAAAGTCAATCCTAGGAAAAGGAGTCTCTAATATTTCATAAAAGGGAATATAATTTGTCTGTGACAAAAATCTGAGGGGGAAAATGGGTAAATAGTGTATGAAAGGAAGCATAGTTGTAGGTTTTAAGGCCTTTCTAAAGAGATATCTCCAATAGTTTTATAGCTTCTCCAATCAGAGGGGACATCTTGATCTGTTGGTAATTGCATTTGTTTCTCTTGTGTGTTATCTTCTTCCAAGGTTTTAGCTTGTTTTAGGTTTATGATTGTTTTTATATTGTTAGCCACCTTGGAGGTATAGTTGACCAAAAGGTGGGATGGAATTACTTTTAAACAAAACAAAACAAAATGGATCTATAATAGGCAGGACCGGTGCAGGGTTGTTTGGCGCCCTAGGCCAAATTATATTTAGCGCCCCCCCTCTCGTGCCGTGGGGGGGGCTCCGGAGCAAAGCAGCCCTGCTCTGCAAACCCCCCCGTGCCGCCGCCGCCACCGCCACCACCTTCCCCCCTCCCGCTGCTGGCTGCTGCTGCTGCTGCCGCCTCCTCCTCCTCCGACACGACGGGACCCCCGCACTTTTTTTTTTTGCCGGGGAAACCAGGGCAACAGGGCTGTTTAAGCCCTGTTGCCCTGGTTCCTCCTGCCAAAACAACGTCGGCGGGGCTCCGGAAACAACGTGAAGGTAGGTAGGTGGCGGGCGGGCGGGCGCGCGGGGGGGGAGGTGCAGCGGCGGCGGCAGCGGCAGCGGCAGGCAGGCGGGGAGGCACGGCGGAGGCGGCAGGCGGGGCAGGAGCACGCCGGCGGCGAGGAAGGAGCGCAGCGTTTCTGCGCCCTCTTCCGCCACGTGCCCTAGGCAGCCGCCTGGGTCTGCCTAGTGGTAGCGCCGGCCCTGATAATAGGCACTAACTGATCTTTTCTTTTAAAGATGTCTGGGGTAATCACTTAACTGTCTTCACTTTACATAAGACCTCCTGCTCCTCTGCCTCATGCGTTGTCTTGAGTTATGCAGTGGAGCATGTCAAAAGGAAGCTGCATATGAACATCTGTTGACCTTTTCTATTTCCTGTAATTTTTTCTGCCTGTTTCTGATATCCTTAAGTTTTAAAGAATCACTCCTTAATGGACGTTACTTTACCAGACCAAATTATTTTAGAGTGAGGTTCGGGGAGGGCTGGATGCACTTTGAATTAAGGCAATTGATTTTCACGCCTACTGAAGTCCAGTTCCTTGACCTTTGATAATATGTTTTTGTCTCTACCTGCCTGGCAAAGGCTTTTCAGTATTTTCAAGAGCATCCCTCACCAGCAGAGCTGCCCATCTGCCAATAAAACCAATAATGAAATATGCTAAAATTTTACTATTGGAATATATGTCCTACAAATAATTTTTAAAAGCTGGTATTTTTGTTCTTAAAAAAAGGATGCAATGTAAGGGGGGGCACAGACTTCATAAATGAGAAGCATACAACACAGATTGTTTCTGTTAATGCTGTTACTTTGTGCTTTTCTTCGGTTTGAGTTTCTCAGCACACCTCTCTAGGGAGGTTGTTTTTCTGCTTGTACGACTATAGAGGGCAGCATTGATGGGCTGTCAAAATTCATTTATGCTGACAACAATTTTGGGGAATAATCAGATTAAGAGTCCTGCATCTCCTTATTTATTTCAAACTTTAAAATGTCACAAAGGCAAAACTAAATCTATGAACCTAGCATGGATGAAGTTCATAGTGTGCCAATTAAAGAAAAAAGGTTATCAAAATGTACATTTTGATTTGAAAACCTCTTAGACTTTTCATCGCTGAGCAGAAACCAATTTTGTGACATTCTAGAGAAGTAATGAATAGCAATTAGGTTTCAATTTTAATTATGGAAAGGGTCCAGAATAAAGGAATATGCGATGTGCCCCGAGGCTGCCTGCATATTTTACTCTCAGGTTACCTCTAATTTAGCGATTGAAATGCAGGAAAGAAACTCTCGCACAGAGGAGCATATCGAGTCTATCTCAGTCCATCATTCACTTGGCTCTGCTCCACAGAACAAGAAGTGCTTTTCATTCAGGTGTGTTTATGATGGGCAAACCTGACCAGATGTTAAGGCTTCTTTGTATTTTCAAGTGAGGGTATATGAAGCTATATTAGGTAGTTGGCTGGAAAGAGATTCCTCCTTTATGTCTTGCTCTCTTCGTTACGACTGTCCCTTCTTTAGCCACATCTACACCAGCCTGGAATGAAATAGTTCCGTACAAAACAATAATGCCACAACACCTGACAGAATATGGGTGCTTCCACATCCAGGATCTGCCTTCCGCGAGAGAAAGGGGCCTTCCACAAGAGGAAGGGCTCTGCTTGCAGAAGCTCCTCATTTGTGGAATTTTACGTAGGGCTGCGTGTGTGTCCAGATGATGTCATCTTCCACTTGGAATCCTCTCGTGTTTTCCCACCGCTTCTTCCATCTTTTTTTCTTTCCATAAAAAATCTGTTAAGGAGGAAACTATGGAATAGCCACACAATGCCTTTGATCGTTGATGCTAGGAGCCCCATATCTGGAAGCACCCCAAGTGGCTGCAGACAAAATTCAAGGAAGATAATCAACTCATAGTTGAATGAGGTCAGTGGTACAAGCTCGGATCTCATCTCTTGATATAGATTATTTGGCAAAATCTATTCATGTGTTTTGTTGGTCTGTTGTTATTTATTAACCATGCAAAGCTACACATTTCTACTGGGAAGTATGTCCCATGGAGTTCAATAGGACCAGGTAAGTATATGTATAGGATTGCAACCTTAGAGTATTTATCAACCACCTTTCAAGACATGTTCACAAGCCAGCCAATGTATGTTCACAAACGATGTCAAACTATAGAAATTAATTTAAAACAACAATAGAATAAAAGCAACAGTCAAACAATCTACATGTACACAAACTGGAAGCCACAGCCAATCCCTGTTCCCTGGAGCATGTAAGAAACCATCTTGGTCATAAGTGCTCATTATGTTTTAGATATATGCATTTTACACGGTAAAGACATAGTGTATGCAGCTATCCCATGTTCTTTGCTACATGCCCAGATTGCAGCCAACCTAGAACAAGGGAAGCTCAAAAAGTGGATTCGTTCATTGCAAGCTCTCTGGGAACCTGCACATGTAGCAAATCTAGGGATGTGCAAGGAAAAACCTGTTTCAGAATTCCATTTGTTTTCATTATTTAGTTTTGTTATACATTCATTAATATCACACTAGTTTCATTACTCATTTATTAAGCCCATATCCATCTCAGTACTTATATTTGTTTTCTTTCTCCCTTCTTTCCTTTTTAGCTAGGTTGTACTTGTTCTTATTTAGCTGGTGCCGCTGCCTGTGGTCAACATAGCAGCAGATCTGATTTCAGCCACCATTTTGTTTTCACACAGTGCCCAGGGAAGCTGTTTCATTCCATGTCATTACTTATTTTTATTTATTTATTTATTTATTTCATTTAAATACTGCCCAATAGCCAAAGTTCTCTGGGCGGTTCACAACAATCCACAAAAACACTGGCTTCCCTGTGGCCCTGCTTCCCCTCAGCTCCTGGGTGGGGGAGGGAGACAGTCCAACTGGAGCAGGCCCTATTGTTCCTTTGCCTGCTCCTGCCTCCCTCCCTCCTTCTTCCAGGGGGAATGGCAGCTGTCACTAGGAGCCACCACTTGTTTTAGAGAGGGCCGGGGGACACCATTTGCTTTTGCAGAGTGCTCCAGAATGCCACAACATCCAGATCATTCTGGGATTAATGTTTGTTTGTTTAATTTGTACCCTGCCTTTCTACAAAAAAAAAAAAAAATAGCACTCAGATCGGCTAAATAAAATGGTGACTGCCTAGAATAGCTGCTGAAGTCAACTTTGCTGCCACTGCCAAAGATAGATCCTTGTACCCCTGAATGTGTGATGGATGTATACAAGGGCTGTTGAGCCTCTTTCAGCCCAAGGGCCAAATTCAATTTCAGAGAAGCTCTAGTGGGCTGTATTCCAGTGGTGGGTGGTAATGAAGGTAAACAGGGCAGGGTGAGAGGCAGGCAGGGCCAAAATACAAGGTGGTGGTGGTGGTGGTGGTGGTGGTGATGGCGGCATATTATGGCTTAAAGCTCTTACTGCCAGTCACTAAGCCTTAGGAGAGGCATTTCAGCCTTTTAAAGCAAGAAAAAATGTGCAAAGGGCAGGAAACCACCAAATGATTGGCAGCTGGGGGAAAGGGGGAGGGGCCAGGGGAAGGGAAGTGACCATGTGAGGACCAGATTTGGACCACAGGCTAGCTGGGTTTGTCCCTTGGGCCTGAGGTTCTGCACCCCTTATGTACACAAATGTTATAATGAACGACATACCCATTTGTAACCCAGTGCATCTATTCTGGAATGAATGAACATTTAAGCAAATAGGCTCCACAGAGTTCATTTTTTTCATTTGTTCCAACATGAATGCACCTTCCAAAAGAAATGATAACTTCCCTGTTTGCCATTCACAAATGTCAGCGGAGATCTCGCTTCCAGCAAATTCAGGATTTCTGTGTAGATCAGTAAGCCTTTCCTGCGAATCTTCCCTGATGCCTGCCTAGAACCCTCCCCCGCCCCGTGATTTGACCAGCATCCTCTGCACAACTAGGGCAACCTGCCCTACTGCCACTTGTAGGCCAAGTGCCAATGCACCGCCAGGCGCCAGCCCTGTCCTGAGGACAACCGTGGCACTTGCTGCCCAGTACTTCTTTTCTGAGCAAATACTGCCACAGCTCAAGCTTGCCCAAACACCACGTCCTAAGCCCTTGGCCCAAATTCCCAGCTGTGTGGGGTTTGCTTCTGCTTACTCAGGCTTGAGACAGGGCATCTGCACGAGGTCAATAGAGCTCATTTTATATTACTTTCAGTCTGGGATAAGCCCAGATGAATCCAGGCTCTGACGCAGCCCTGCTGTATTGCACTGCTTTGACAATGTCAGCACACGGCCAACATACAGAGCACTTGAATAGGGAGGCAATCCTCCTTTTCCTTTCTCAGTCTTTCCTCCATGGGGTGGTGGTTAGATCTGTGTTCAGGGTTGGGGGTGGCGGCAATGCGCAAATGGCTGAAGTATGTGCTAAAACAAACCTTACCCCAAATCCTACAGCTGCCAGTGCCTCCTCTGTCAAAAGTGCGTACTGCTAAAATGAAAGCCTTCCTTTTGGTGCTGCCCTAGTTTTTAAGACTAGGGTTCCTGTGTTTTCTGAATTCCTGTCACGGTATGACCCTAACAGTGCATACGCAGTTCCAAGTCATTCACACATACCATGCCCAGCAGTGTGCTTTCCTTTTCCATTGATGAGAGAGCCTCCCAGTATTTAGATTAATTTCAATAGTAACAAGGCTAATATATTCCAGTGCTTAAACAGATATAAAACTACAGCCATAGATTTTGAGCTGGTTAAGGTGAAACATCAGCATTTCTACACCTACTTTTTTATGTCTTCCAGATGGCAATAATAAAAAAATGTGTGACAAATCTTAGCGAAACAGAATCACTCTTTTTGATGTTAATAAAGGTTGCAGTGTAGATAGTGTGTGTGTGTGTGTGTGTGTGTGTGTGTAGGAGTGTGCAAACACACACACACATACTTCATGAATAACAAAGGGAAACTGCGGAACGTAGAGAGTTCTAGGAAGATTGCAACCAGGGTAGATGTGTCCTCACCCGCTGTAGCTCTGAAATCACAAAAGGACAGCATATGGCTCTTGATTTTATATGGATGGCTATGCAGAACTTTCGAACCATCTCAAATTCAATTATTTTCAGTGGAGTTAATTCACACCTCTCAATCCCGAAGTTACTTTTTATGAAGAGATTTTTTCTCTCTCTGTCAACCTATACATGAGTCATGGCTTAATTTAAGCCAAACTTCTCCCACAAAAGTGTATTTCATTGTCAGAGCTTAGCCCAGCCCTGTAAGTCAGAAAGGAATAATAAAGAGCCTGCCTTTGAATGTGTACAGAGTGCCTCTCCTTAATAAGTTGCAGCATCAAATTATTATTTCTGGGTGTGGAAAAGGCACCATGGATAGGGTAGGAATGGAGGGATCTGTCAGATTCAGTTCTGCTCAGTTTCTCTTTTTTCCAGTATTGAGTTTATTCCATTTCTGCAACAGTTTGCTATTTTCCCCCTTAAGGGTACTTCCAGATGAGGATTTTATAGCACCGTCGCCCTCCCTCATTCTCAGAGTTTTACAGGACGTCATCCTCATCTTCCACTCATAACCCCTCCGCTTCCATATGTTTTCCTGCAGCTCCTTCCGTCTTCTTTCTTACCACAAAAAATCTGTTAAGGGGAAAAAGATAGAAGTGATGCACAATGCTTTCTGGTTGGTAGTGCTAGGAGTCCTCCATCTGGAAGAACCCAAAATGCACACATGAAAATGTGTATTTTTGTATGCATTTCCCAAAATGTACCCATTTTTGTACACACTTTCCCAAATATATGCATTCTTCCAAGCAATTTCCCCTAATATAATGGATTTTGTGCACATATTTCCCCAATATACACACTTTGTGTGCACTTTTTAATTAATTAATTATTAATACGTATATACCACTGAGCAGTTTGCATATATCAATATTGAAATCTCAGCATTAGAATACACTATTATAAATCACAGCTAAAATACACTATTAAAAACAACTTCAGTTACAATAACAATAAAAGCAATACAAAAACAATAAAATGGAGCATCAACATGATAAATTACAATTAATTACAAGCCAGAGAAAGCCTGCTTAAACAAGTGCAGTTCAGGAGGCATTTAAAACATACCACATTTTCCGCTTCCTGAACCGTTCCAGGGGGTGGGTGTCACTACTGAGAAGGCCCACTAAGTTTCGAGATGTTACATGGTGACATTTTACTGGTAACAGAATGAGCAGAGAAGCCTCCTCTGAAGATCTTACAGGTTGATTGGGTATATATAGGGGAAGGTGGTCTGCTAGGTATCCTGATCCCAAGTTGTTTAGGCATTTCAACAACATATCCTTGAACATGGTTCAGTAGCTAATAGGCAGCCCGCGCAGTTCTTTTAACACAGCTGTAATGAGAACATGCGTTAAAGTCACCCAGGAGGATAATTTTATCCTCTTTAGGTATCAAAAAAACCAAAGTGCTTTATCAGCAAGTGCAAGTTAACCCTTTAGTGATGCCATCTATCCAGCTTGGCGGGGCAATACTGGAAAATGTCAATAATTTTCTCTATCTTGGCAGCTATCTTTCTGTTACAGCTAACATTGACACTGAAATCCAGCATCATTTGAGCTCCGCAAGTGCCGCGTTTTCTCGAATGAAACATAGAGTGTTTGATCGGGATATCTGTAGGGAGACCAAAACGCTGGTTTATAAAGCCATTGTATTACCAACTTTATTGTATGCCTGCGAAACATGGACTATCTATAAACATCATTTCCACCTCCTTGAAAGATTTCATCAACATTGCCTCTGGAAAATCCTGCAAATTACTTGGGAAGATAGGCGAACAAATGTCAGTGTACTGGAAGAAGCAAAGACTACTAGCATTGAAAAAATGATCCTTCAACGCCAACTTCAATGGACCGGTCATGTTTTTTTATTGTCTGACTGCCGTCTCCCAAAGCAGTTACTTTATTCCCAACTCAAGGATGGAAAGCGGAATATCGGTGGTCAGTATAAGAGTTTTAAAGATGTTCTTAAGGCTAATCTTAAAAAATGCAATATAAACATCGAGTAGTGATGTGACCATTCGCCTCGCGTGGGCGTAGCGGGCCAAAATCGGCCCCGCTCACGTCTGCGCAAGGCTTGCGCAGGCCTACCTGGTCCTGGCGGCAGCTCGCCTCTCCACGGCAAGCCACCCACGCCACCCGCACTGGTCCCATCGCGTCACTTCCAGCGCACCGAAAGTGACGCAACAAGACTAGCAGCGTGGCCAGCACCAGCAGCTCGAGCGGCGCGGAGAGTTCTCCACGCCGCTCGGAAGAATGAGGCGGGGGGGCACCGCCACGGAGAGGAGAGGCAGCAGAGAGGTGAGCCCCCCAAAAGGTTCGAGAACACCGCTGATATCGAGAACTAGGAAGCTCTGGCCCATGAACAATCTAACTGGAGGTTGGCCTTTCACAAAGGTTCTATGGACTTTGAAGAAGCCCGAGTGCAAGGTGAAAGGGAGAAAACATGCTAAGCAAAAAAAGCACGTCAGATGAATCCTTTACAGGACCATCTTCCATCTGGTAACCTGTGTCCTCACTGTGGGAAGTTGTGTGGATCTAGAATTGGCCTCCACGGTCACTTACGGACCCATTACTAGAGTCTACACAATTTTTTTACGATTTCCTTTATAATTTTCTTTTATAATTTTATCCTGGAAGACAATCTTACTTGGTCATGAGTGATCGCCTACTACACAATGAGAACATGGCAGGGTGTCCCACTGAGCACCCTAGCTGCTGCCTTCTGCACTAGGTGCAGCTTCCAAACGAGGTGCAAAGGCAGCCCCACACAGCGCATTACAGTCATGAGGTTACCAGTGCATGAACCACAGTTGCTAGGCATACCCTATCCCGGGTCTCTAGTGACAGCGATGGATCCAGGAGCAGCCCCAAACTGTGGACCTATTCCTTCAGAGGGAGTGCAGCCCCAGCCAGAACAGGTATACAACCCAATTCTCAGAACTGGGAACCCCCCCACCCATAGGGCCTCTGTCTTATCAGGATTTGTTTTCAATGTGTTGGCCCTCATCCAGCGCATGACTGTATCCAGGCACCAGTTCAGAATGTGCGTGTCCTCTCCTGACTCAGACATTACTGAGAAATAGAGCTGGGTGTCATCATCAGCATACTTATGACACCTTGCCCCAAATCTCCATATAAACATTTTTGTGTGAGTTTTTGATTTGTAAACTGCATTCCAAAAGTCTGAAAAGTGTGAATTTCACCGTATACCTGTGTTTCAGTTCGTGAAATGTGAATTTGGTAAGATCACATTAAAATGCAAACCCCAGCTAATTTCTCACCCCTCCCTACAGATAAAGCTTTCAGATCATCTCAAATGGAGATGACTTTTCAATGGAGTCAGTTTATACGTTCAATGAGCTGTCATAACATGCTAAATAATCAAATGGTGAGAAATCAAGTGATGCACATGATGCTATGAACCAGAGTATGCATCAACAACTGACATCAAAGCAGTATGCCCTAGAGGCATAGTTGCCAGATAGGAGAGTCCTACAGTACCTTTCATTTTAAATATTAAGGCTAAATCCAATGTTATGTGAGTGGACATTGGCCCATGCAATAAGACTTCCCCTTTCTCTCCCTTTCCTCTGTAGTTGCCCAATTTGTGGGGGGGGGGGGAACGGCATGTGGAGGGCTGCAGGGAGAAGGGAAATCTGTTCCACCAACTATCTCTGTTCCACTGACAGACAAACAGCATTGCATCTAACCCTAAGCACTGAAATAATCGCAGGGAAGGGAGACATTTAGACAATATGAACTGAATAGGGATGCCACCCAGGTACAGACATCTTAGCCAATTAATTATAAGAGTTGTTAATCAGTGAATGGATTAATTCATCAATTGATAAATTAATCAATTAAATCTAAATACCTTTGCACAGGAGAAAAATAGTTCTAAAGAAAAAAGCATGGTTCGTTTTCAGATCGTTGTAAAAGAGACATTCCCCAGTCTCTCCCATATATAAGCTAATGTGCCTTTGAAAGCACAATCCTGTGCATGTTTACGCAGAAGTAGCCCCCACTGTGAGCCTTACAATTGCTCTTGCAAGCAACCTCTAGGTTTCATAAGTACTTGTATTAACAATAATTCAAAATTTAAAAACAGCAGTTGCTGACCAACTCATTGGGATATCTTTTTAGTTATTCAAAATATTTTTATTGATTAATATAGTCCGTTAATTGGGTAAACATTTACAGTTATGCTTTTGTAAAACAGCATTAACCATGGGATAAAAATAACACATCCAACCTCTAATTTAGAAGTATGGGAGATTTTTCTTTAAGATCTGATAATATATTCTGCTCCTCCATGCTCTCTTATTTGTGTGGCCATTAATTGCAGCACTTTAAAAATATATATTTTAAACAAGTGTAAAATGTATAATGAGATTAATAGCTGGGATAATGAACATTCTGGCAAGGCATGAAAATAGCAGCGAGGGGGAAAAAAGAAGAGCAAGATCTGAAAAGTTAATGAGCCATTAAAGTGAATACTGGCTCTGTGTAGATCCTGCATTGCTCATTATTGCATAATAAATTTAATTGACAGTGATAGATTCAGCCAAGAAGGGAGCTCATCAAATAAGCAGGAAAGCCTTCTGTTTAATTCACTGGGCAGACACTTGGGAATTGAAAGATAATTGAATTACAGTTTATTATTGATATTAATCCCACTAAGGGTATGCCTTGACTACAGAAATGTCTTCTGGTATTTTATACAGTGATGAAACATGTGTTATTCTCCATAATATAATAATGCACACATAAGCTATCTTGCTATGATGCCATCACTGCTGAGGGAAAAATATAGTTGTAGTAGGTGAGGTCACACCTCAGGGGAACTGTACCACTTCTATGTTGCTGACACGCTTCTAGTTGCCAGAAACCGCCTTTGGCCTATGCACGCTGGGAATCTCATATCCCAGAAGGTATATCCTGATAAATTATCACCCACTTTACTTTCTGCAGGAGATGAAACTGTGACCTCTCCTACATGGCATACTCCTAGCCTTGGATTTCTGTGATCCTGTTCATAGCAGGTTCATGCCTTCATTTAATAAATGTTGATTAAGACATTGATCAATAATAAATGTTTATTAAAACTCTTACCACTTTGAGAGCTTTGCCCTTAAAGGTGACCTAAAAGTAATTTTAAATAAATAAAATGTATACCCTGCTTTTCACCTCCAAATAAAGGAGTGGCTTAAAGCAGCTTACAAAACATAAACAGCAGAAAAACAATCACCAGTTGTTCAAATGTATTGACAACAAGCAAACAGCAGCAGCCCCCCCCCCAAAAAAGGAAAGGAAAGGAAACCCCAAACCTCCAAAACTAACAGTCAATGAAATTAAGCAACAGCAGAGTCAAATGCTTGTTTAAAAATAAGTATCTTCACTTGCCAGGAGAACATAGATAAAGAGGAGGATGACTTAGGGCCAAAACAGACATGACTTTAGATCTGTATATATATAGTATATACATATATATATGTATATATGTTGTTGTCTTCTTTTTCGTTTTTACCATAATGTGGGCACAGGAGGCCCAATCTAGATCAGGACCCTAGCATGGGGGTTGGGGTACTTTTAGATCTGGAGGGGGGGCTGCATCTATTCTAGATTAAAAATGGGGGGAAGACATAGCTGCTAGATACAGATTTAAAGTAATGTCTGATAAGGATGTATGGATTTTGTTAAATCCGTTTCATCTGTATTTCACTGATGATCACGAGTCTTTTGTTCCATCATCTGCTCATTGATGGAATCTGATTTTTCTCAATTTCCCAAACTTGTGTTTGCATTGGAAAGTGTGTACTTGCGCAAATGCGCAAATCCCCCTTTAGCCTGTGGGGGCGAATGCGCATCTTCAGTTGGTGTTGGTGTTGTAGTTTTTAATTTTTTGTACTTTTCATATTTTTGTACAACTACATTTGCATACAATTCCAGAAAGTAGAAAACTGGGCTGCAAGTCTGCAGCATCTGCATGACCTGGAAAAAGCTGGGCTGCTGCAGAATCCACAGGTCAGATTCATAGAAATCCACACTCATTGAAATGCATTGCAGATTTCTCCAACTTCCCTAAGTCTGATCTGGCCCTTAACCTCTTGGGTCTGGGAGCTGCACATGCAGAGCACTAGCACTGCACATTGACACGACACCAGCCATACCTCTGAGGGCAACGGCACATGCAAGAGGGGTGCAGCAGCTGATCTTGAAGGAGGGGCAGGTCCACTTGGGAGGAGAGGGCCCTCCTCTCTGACAGATTACTAATTCAGTGTTTCAGATGGGATAAGCTACCCCCCAGTCTGCCCCTCAGTCCCCTACCATTCTCTCTCGCTCTCTCTTCCCCCCCTCCCACCCCCTTGGGTGACTTCATCAAATGCTATGCATTTTAACAGGGTGCTAATGCTAATGATGCCCTGGTATGGCTTTCAATCCGAGATTCTCCTCCTCCATCCAGTCTTGCATTCTCCCCTGCCTGTCTGATATATCCACTTGAAAGTCTCATCACCATCTCAAAAACACAGCATGTCTAACGCTGAGCGGCTTATCTTTCCTTACAAGCCTTCCTCTCCTCAGTCATTCCCCGTATCAGTTGACAACATCAACATTCACCCTGTTGGCCAGGCACGGAGCCTTGCCTTTATCTTTGATTCATTCCATTCTTTTCTCCACTCTCTGTATACAATCTGTTGCCCAAGTGATCTCTGTTGAATCACTTTCCCCCTGAACAACGTTGCAGAAATCTACCCTTTTCTCTCCATCCTCTTGGCTAAAACTTTGGTTCATGCTCTGATTATCGCCCATCTTCACTACTGCCACACTCTTCTCTCTGGCCTTTCTTTCTCACAACTTAGTCCTCTCAGCTCTACCCAAAACCTTGTCACTCAGACCATGTAAGATCCCTCCTCAAATCCTTTCATTGGCTTTCCATCCTCCCCTATACGGTATCCAGCGCAAAGTCTTTACCCTTAGTTTTAGAGCTTTTCAGAGACTTTCCCAGCTCCGTCTCTTGCCTCTTGTTTCTCCTTATGTCCTTCACTTCTCTAACTCTACCACTCTTGCTCACCTGAAGATCTCCTGTTCTCTGTCATGGCTTTGCCCACCCTCTTTGCTATCTATGCATGGGACTCCATTCCTGCCCCCCCCCCCCGCTCTCCCTTCAATTTCTTCCTCAAAGCCCACTTTTTCTGAAAGGTCTTTCAGTTGATTCTTTAATCCTCACTCCCAATTGTAACCTAGTTTTAAATGTGTGAAACTGAATTAGCCCACAGTTATCCTTTGCTACCCTTGTCACTCCCTCTCTCCATTGCTTACTCATTATCTATTTTCAATGGCACACTTCTTGAGGTTAGGAACCTGTCCTGTTTTTCTCCCTCAACCACTTTAAGGCACCATGTACAGTACACTAATGGTGCTGTATAAATGATCACAGCAACAACCTGTATGGCACAATAATTCCTATTTTCTGTGGTCTATATTATTGGTAGGCATTGATTCTCAACAAATGAATTACATCTTCAGCTGTGTCATGACCTCACCTAAGATGAATCATATCAAAAGGGTCACAAACAGTTTTTGGAGAGAGAATGAATGAATGAATGAATGAAAGAAAGAAAGAAAGAAAGAAAGAAAGAGAAGGCAGGAGCATATATAGTTGTTTATATGCAGTGCAACTACGTTAATACACTTGCATTGCGGTAATGTCTAGAAAAAGGCCAAAATTGGGCCTTGGAGTATAAAGTGCAACCTACACATTCAAAAAATGCATGTGGTGCAGCCAGTCCACCTAAGACTGTACACTTCAGCATGACTGAATATTCCAGCATGATAAAAGCTCACTGACTGTTGGAAGCTTACATGTCATGTAGAAGGGTCCTGGCACTAAGCCTTCTCCATAACATGCTTGTTATTAATGTACCGGGAGATTTTAACATGGAACAGCATTGTGATCACTCACTTAATCATTCTGAAGTGGTATAGTTACAGAAGGACTGTATTCCATGCACATTCCCCCCCCCCCCTGAATATATGGATTGGCTTCTATAATGCTAGCAACATTTAACAGTCATTCATAACTGTCCTTTCATACTCTTCTCTTAAAGTGTTGGTAGAGCTTAATCTCTTCCCATTTTAATTTCAGCACATGCTTAAAAATAAATTTTCATTATTTATTTATTTATTTATCATATTTATGAATCTCCCATCTGGCCAGACATCCGGCCACTCTGAGCGATGTACAGTCCAATAAAATACAAGAAGGGACACACACACACACACACACACACACAGTATAAAACACAATTAAAAACAGTACAAAACTTAAAAATCCTAACCCACCCCATATTCCCACCTGAAAAGCCACATTTTTAATGCCCGGCGGAAGCTAATCAAGGAAGGGGCATGGCGGAGGTCACTGGGGAGGGAGTTCCATAAATTAGCATTTATGACTGCTATATAGCAATACAGTATACTGTATTCAAGGTGGCACTTTTCCTGCTCATATTCTTACTGGCCTTGCTATATGATCACACAAAAGAAACTTTGTTCAGTTCTCTGCAGAGTTATTTATATGCTATCCACAAAACCTTCTTTGGAGCTTACATACATTGCTGTGGTTCTTCCACAGTTCTTCAGAAATGACTATGTACATATTATAATCCATCAAATGAAATGTAAACGGTAGGGCCAGGCCAGCCAAGGAGTGAGGCTTAGGCATTGCTCTAAGCTCTGAAATATATGTTATTGCAAGATTGCGTGCTTCAGAAGAGAACTGGACTGCATTCTTGATCATGTGCATGGGATCTGTTTCACTGTAAGCAGACTATTCCCAATATGAAAGGGTTTTTGTAAGCCATTAACAATTTCAGCGAAAAAGACATAAACTAGTAGGCAAGAATGGCTACTCACACAATGGCTACTGCGGTACAGACACTGAAGTACAAAATACATGCATGACACATGAGTTGTGAAGAAAACATGTAACATCATCCACTACACATCTCTGGAACATACATAGAAATGCAGACCAGAAAAGGATTGGCCCCCTGCTTCCATGAATTTTAAAGGGCAAATAACTGAGCATACATGCACCATTCATTTCTGACATGGATGCATGTCTTTGGTGCTCAAGTATCTAGATTTGAGTACAACATATTGGGTTGAATCCAGACTTGTGCTCAGCGAAGTTCTCCTGGTGCTGGAGGAGAGGGGGGCAGTGATTTTCTCCAATTCACACTTCTCCCTACCACCTCAGCACCACTTCTCACAGTATTCCAGAGAGTTGGGGGACCCTCTGCAATAGTGTGGTGGGTGGAACTTGGGGCTGTAGGGGGAAGGGGAATTTAAGAAAATTCCAGGTTACCTGAGAGAGCACCTCCACCCATACCAACCTGCCCGGTTGCTGAGATCATCAGATGTCATGCTACTGGTGGTTCCTCGTGGACCTTTGGCCCTATTGGAGTCCACCAGGAGAAGAACCTTCAGTGTAGTGGCTCCATTTCTGTGGAACTCCCTGCCTCTGGAGGTCAGGCAGGCTCCGACATTGTGCTGCTTTCGGCGCCTGCTGAAGACCTCCTTGTTCCGGGAAGCTTTCTCTGCTCTTCAACCACCAATGTAATTTTAGTTTGTTTTCAATGTATTGTTTTTGTTTCTTTTATCTGTTTTGTCTTTTTATTGTTCACCGCTCTTGATCCATTTGATGTGGAGCGGTATACAAATACTGTGGTGAGGAAGAAGAAGAAGAAGAAGAAGATCATCCTCCAGCAGGAGGCCTCTGCTGGATCTAGTTCCTTCCATGAACAGAATGGGCCCTTCCATTTGAGGAGGAGCAACTTTGGCTCCAACTCAATGTGTGAAAAGCTGCCTTCAAACTCTCCCAGGATAATGTGTAGTAAATGTTACCATTAAACTTTCTGTTTCAAAATCTTGTGACAGTTTGCCTAGCACAAGAATTCCCCAGGTAAACTCAAAATAGTGCCCCTAGTTAGCAAGGGATTGTGTTCCACAGGCCTACTACCATTGTCCAACAACCTTCCTTTTGAAACTTCTCAGTGGCATACCCAGCTGTGATCCAAGTTTAGGGTGGAATCCTCATATCACATGCCAATTGCAATCCAAGCTCAAAGAAAAAAAGTAGCCAACTAACAGCTGTACAATTAGTGATCGTAAAATCTTATTTCAATCAGTTACAGATTAATAGCAATCCAACCACAGAACAGTCTGATCTAGGCCCAGGGCTGTCCCAAGATATTTTGCTGCCTGAGTCAGAGACCAAATGGTACCTCCATCCTTCCCCAAGTCAAGATGCAGAGTACCCAAGGTTAGCCAAGTTATTTTGGCACCTGAGGCAAAATAAGGTGCCTCTCCCCATCCCTGCCACTAAAAATATAATAATAATAAATTAAATAATGAACAGTTTGCTGCCCTTTGAGGATACCCATAATTAGCTGCCTGAGGCAGCTGCCTCACTCTGTCTAATGGTAGAGCCGGCCTTGTCTAGGCCTACTATGCTGTTTACTGGACTGCTGCTATCACTAAGGCAGGGAGTCTCTTTGGAAAACTTCGCATATCTAGATGGTTGAAAAGTGAGAGAGGAAATGACTAAAAGCATTTAAATATTCAGAATACCTGTTGTGGTGATCAGTGGAGTAAGGATGGATAGATCAATCTACTTTCAGTCCATGTCACTTTGCATCTATTTACTCATGAGTCTGTTCCTTCCCGTTTCCACATTAATCTGCCAATATATATTTTTAAATAAATACATTTTACATTTAGATATGTATTTTAGTGCATATTTTTGAACGTATTTTCTTTTAAATTCAAAACTCAAATTTATCTCATAAAAGTATGCGTTTCTAAACATGTTTTATATCATTTTAAAAATGCATTTTGATACTTTTTTGGAGCCAAGAACTGTGTCGCAACATTGAAAGAAGTGTGAAATCCAACTGAGAGCTATGTTCAAATCCACATAAATAGTTTGGGAGTTGACTATCAGATCAGTTTGCATCAGGATTCGTAAAGATCAAATCCCTCAAATATCGCTAGTGGGTTTAAAAAAAAAAAAAAAAGGTCCCATGAGAAATACAATGTGAATTTATCTAACTGAAGCAACATTTTCAATAATGGCATTTTTACTGCTGTGTACTACACATATGCACAAATACACACAGAGAAGCATTCACTTTTCATGTGGACTGTGAAAATAATTATTTAAAAATACTTTCATTAAAACGCCATGTTGTAAGGCCATGTTTTTTTTCCAGTGCAGCCAACTGGGCATAGAGAAGAGCTTTGTATTGCTGTGTTAGTACAGCAGAGATATGCAGCTACTGTCAGGAGACAGAGAAGTTTATATTAGAAGGCATGACCCCAGCAGGTCAGAAGTACAAAGAGGTGCTAGCTGGAAGCTACTTGCAGAATGTTGGTGTAAAAAAGAAGGAATTCCGCATACAAGGTTCATTTTGTGTTTAAAATGTCAAAAAGCTACAGCACTCCAGACTTAGATTGCCCAGAAAAGCCATTTGGACTCTTATAGCCATCTTATTTGTACTGTAATTCATGTATTTTTAATGCTTTTTTCCAAAGGCCTATGTCATTAATCTGGAAGACTGGTCTTGAAAACATCAAGTCACGAGTCACGAGTCACGAGTCACGAGTCACTCCCAAAGCTGACTCCACGAGTCCCTATTAAAATCAATGGTTTTTTTCCCCAACAAAATAAGGCTACTTCAGATGTGTGGTTTAAATAAATTCTAGGCACAAGTGTGCCTTTTTATTTCAAAACTCTGCAACTGATTTTGGCAAGAACAGACCAGGCAGAAAAACCCAAAATAACCAGGCAGGCAGAGGAGGCAGGGAACCCCAAAGCAGGCAGGCAGAGGCCTTTGTCTTGGACAATTCAACTGTTGAACTGGTCAAGAAGAGACCAGGCAGGCAGAGGAGGCTGGGAACCCCAGACAGGCAGGCAGAGGCAGCCAAACCCAAAATGTCTGAAAGGTTGCATTTTAGAAAAATGATTTTAAAAAATAAACTTGCTGTACTTCCTAAAACCTATCCATGTTGCATTTGAGGTACATGATTTTTTCTAAATGTTTGGCCCCCATTCTGGAACGGTGAGATCTCATCACAATTCCACCCTCACTGAACACCCGCTCCACTGGTGATGAACTTGCTGGAACCAGAAACACACTCAGAGCAGCCACACAGAGTAATCTCAGGTCCTTCTTCTGCCTCTCCCAAGTACGCAACACATCAATCAAAATAAATCTTGACACACTGTTGGGGTTGCACTCCTGGTAGCCATCCATAGTGGCCGAGCAGTGGCGCACCTCGCTTCCATGCGCTCTTCGCCGGCAATCACGCTCCTCTCCACTCCTTCTGGCACAGCCCAGGATGTTGAAGAGTCCTTGGTCTCGAGTCCTGAGTCAAGTCTCGAGTCCCATTAAAAATATTGGGACTCGAGTCCGAGTCGAGTCAGAGGGGGGACTCAGTCCGACTCACGAGTCGAGTCCTCGAGTCCGAGTCCCCATCCCTGGTCGCATCAGCAAAACACCACTATATAAGGGCTTTTGAAGATGTTAAGCTGGATGTGCAAATCAATATGTACACAGCAGCAAACGACTCACACATCCAGCAAAGAGGTAAAGACATGTAGGTCTTACCGTCAGATAAGATGCCCATCCCCACTAAAGGACTGCTAGAAGCCATGCACTATGGTGCATTAATTCACTATGGTGAATTTTCCCTCTCTGATTTGCCCACGAATATGGTCCTGCTTGCTTGGCTACTCTGCCTGTGAATGGCACTGACAGGTTTAGCCTCGATAGTCTTATCATGCATTCCCTTAGTCAGACTAGGTTCCCACTGACATCAAAGGACTAAAGAGTGCATGATTAAGCCCTATGTATAACTAGATTCTACATTCACCTTGGTTCCCAGCTTCATTTGCACACAAGATGAAAGTAAGCAAGTGATTATATGTTCTCAGATAATTGCACACATTATTAGTCTTCGGTGTGAGACAAAGCTTCTTTATAAACAGAAAGTTTGTCACTGCCAGAGGTCCACTTTAAAGCTTTCAGCTGACCAGTTTCACAGGCTACCTAAAAAAAACTTGTCTCTCTGCCGAGCACAAACTCCTTCACTCAAATTTAATTACCATCAGCTGGAATGCTATAAAGTAATTTATGATATGATGATGAAACTGTTTTCCGAGTATCAAAAAAATAAAACCTAACTTCATTTGAAAAATAATGCTTCAGTTTTGTTTAAATTCATGCTTGCAGTTCCCAGCATTACTGATCATTTTATAGAAAGCTGGAACAAATATGAACCCCTCCTCTGCCCAAATATACAAATCAGTTTGAACATTCATTTTGTTTTTGTGGGAGAAAAAGCTTCCCATTTGAGCTCATGCCAAGCCATCATGACGTTCACTGGACTTCATTACCAATGTTCACTTTATACTCTTAGGAACATTGGAAGCTGCCTTATAGTGAGTCAGACCATTGGTCTTTCTAGCCCAGTATTGTCAGCACTGACTGGCAGCAGCTCTTCAGGGTTTCAGGCAGGAGTTTTTCCTTCCCTGGAGAAGCCGGGGATTGAACCTGGGACCTTCTACATGCAAAGCATGTGCTCTACCACTGTTAGTGGTGGGCCCGAGCCTTGAGTCGGCTCGTGGCTCGCTCCTGGCTCGGCCCTCTGCGGCTACGGTGGCGGCCCGATCTCGCTCTTCAGAGCAGCAGCCGCCGCCGAAGGACGCCCCCCTCCCCCTGCCACCGGAGCCACCTCCGGACCCCCCCGCCATCCCCTGCAGCCTACCCTCCCGCCGCCGGACCTCCCCGCCACCCCCACAGCCTACCTTGTCCGTGCCGCCTCCACTGCCTCCACTCCGCCTCCGCGCCGCCTCCGCGCCGCCTCCGCCGCTGCTGGAGCCACTGCTCCGGCACGCTGGACCCCCGCCTGTGCTCTGTTTTGGCAGGAGGAACCAGGGCAACAGGGCTTAAACAGCCCTGTTGCCCTGGTTTCCCGTGCCAAAAACAGAGCGCAGGGGTCCAGCGCGACAGAGCAGGGTCCCGTCGCATCACTTCCTCCGCTCCAGAAGTGACGCGACGGGACCAGCGGACGGGGAGGCAGGCTCTCCGCAGAACCGGAGAGCCTGCAGGTAAGCCCGTGCGGGTGGCCGAGTAGCCCGGCGGACACGAGCAGGCCCAGTTCGGGCCTTGCTCCTGTCAGCCGGGCTACTCGGGTACATCCCTAACTGAGATTTCCCTTCCCCCAGCCACATGCAACTGTGGGCGGGGAGAATTTTGCACACAGGGGAAAGGAGAGTGAGACCACTATGGGGTGATCTCACCCTCCAATAGAATAATAGAAGGGCGGAGCATGCAGGACCACATACCCACACCCTGGCCTCTTTCTTTTGCAGCTCCTTCCCTGTTTTCAGTGTGGGCTTTGTTGGCCGCCATTTCCAGGGGCCGAGTAGGAATTTTGGCTCATTGTCCTGATTGGCTGGGGGCAATGTGCGTGTTTCGCCTACTCTACACTGTGTTGCAGGGTTGGGTGTTTGTTTGTTTGTTTGTTTTGTTTTTGAGTTTTCTGTGTGATTTGGTCCAATCCGGTCACATTTGGCTAGTAAGTGCGGGAATAGGCAGTGGGGTTAGGGTTCAGTGATCATCCAATGGCACTGTTCAGGTGGCTGGCGAGACCTGAGGCTCCCTGTTTGCTGAGTTTCACGGCTTAGTGTGGGAGATACGGATCGCCAGTGAGGCTGGCTTACATCACACGAATCGGTGTTCTGAGGCACCGTGAGGTGAGGACTGTGAGAAAGCCTCCCAGCACCCAAGAGGGTGTAAAACTGGGTGGGGTGGGGTGACGAAGTGCTGCGCCACCCCCCGGGTTTGGATGTATCTGCCCGGGATACCACACTGGCCAATGGCCGGTTTTAGTTAGTACCCACACTTTCACCTTTCGCAGATCTTGATTAATAAAATGTGGCCCTTTATTTACACCATATACCTGTGTCTCGCCTCTTCTTTTCCCCCCTTTACGCACGCAAACAGCCCTCCCTCTTCAGATTTTATTTATGGATCAAGGTCTTCAAATGCTGGATCTTGCTAGGCAGCCATGAAATATTTAGTAAGCTCCACTAGACACTACTGTTTGTACCAGAGTTGTGTTAATAAAACCAGTCACCTTCTTCCTGTGTCTCCCAATCATCTAACAGCTATCACCTTTATACAGATATTTTAATGCACCAAAACATTTGGAATATGAGATGGATCACTGTAAGCAGAAGAACATTTTCCATATTGTGTGCCAAAGATCAACAGCTATCTTCCATGTGTAGGCGAATGCACTATCATAATTTGCATGTCATTTACATTTGGTGACAACTGACTGCCACTGGCAGATATTCTATTTATCCTGTGTGACCTTTGTATTCTGGATTTCTTAACCACGAATGCTTTGAGTCAAATTTTGCTACAGAAATCATGAGCCTAATATAATGCATATGTACCTTACTTTCCCACATAGACTAGGGTTGGATATTTGGCAAATCAAAAACCATTTGGATAAATGATACCACCAATTCACTATCAGTCAAGTATTTTTAAATCATTAAAAAAATTTAGAATGACAGAAATATAATTTGATCATCAACAAGTAATTTGATTTTGCTTTGTATTTATGCTAATTACAAAAACTAATTAGTAAAGCAAGGGTGGGCAATTTTGGGAGGTCCAAGGGCTATTTTGCCCCCCCCCCCATGGGCTGTAATCTGCGGGGGTGATTAAAAATTTAATTAAAAATTAAAAATTTAATTTAATTTTTTAAAGGAAAAATGGCATCTGTAGCTACTATGGAACACCCAGAGAGTCAAATTTTGCTTACTTGAAAGCTAAATTTGACCCTTTTTGCACTCTATAGCAGCTACAGAGTACTAAAAGGGTCGAATTTAGCTTGCAAACAAGCTAAATTTGATGTTTTGGGTGCTCCTACACAGTGACATTCTTGGCTTCATGGAATATTTGGCAATATTTGACCATAGTTAAATCATAGGTAGTCAATTGACAGCATTTGACCAATCAGTTGACTGGGAGGCCTACTCTAGCCTAGACTAGTCTGAAGCTTTTGTATCTAATTATGAGCAATTGCATGCTTTTATTGATGCTTGAATCCATTGATTTGGGTTTGATGGAGGCCTAAAATAAAGTAGGATTTTGCAGTTACTTGTCTTACTGAAGATGCGATACTTATATTTCAAGTAACAGGACCATAGGGCACTATTTATTTATTTATTTATTTATTTATCTATTTATTATATTTTATACCCCGCCTTTTTTCCTGAAAAGGCAGCTTACATAATCTTCATCCTCCTCTCCATTTTATCCTCACAACAACCCTGTGAGGTAGGTTAGGCTGAGAGTCAGTGACTGGCCCAAAGTCACCCAGTGAGTTTCATGGCCGAGTGGGGACTAGAACCTGGATCTCCCGAGTCCCAGTCCAACACTCTAACCACTATGCCACACTGGCTCTATAATAGGTACATTACGATTCTACTGGCTAGAATGCTTTTTTAAGGCCATTATAAGACAGCTGCACTTTGAATATGCACTGGCTAAAGTAGAGCCATTTTGTAATATGGAAATATTGGCCTGATCTAGAAGGGATTTAAAAAATGGTGATTTCCTAGAAATTGTAGAAGCCTCATTCCATTGGAACAGAAGTATTAACACGTTAAAATGGGAATTAATGAGAGGCAATTATTCCAACACAATATAGTTGACAACAATCAAAAATAATAGTGCTCACAGGAGCACTGAAAAGGGCTCTGAGCAGAACAAATCAGTGGAAAAACACTGACTGCCTAGGATGCCAAATATTCAACAGACCAAAAGATACAGCAAAAATATATATATATCTCCTGGAAGAAAAAAATAGAAATATCCCCAGGGTAGAGCAAACTTTGTAGGAAAGCAACGTTTACAAAAAAAACTTTTGGGAAAGCATTTACAAAAGGGTTTCAAAGTAACAAAATATGTTGTTGAAAATACTAGGGTGAACCGTTTGGGGAAATTTTTGATATTCCTGTGCTAGTCTATCCAAAGAGGCTCACAAAACCTCTCTGTGTGTTTATAGTGAAAGGGAGTAAGTCATAGTGGGCTTCTTCCTGTGTTTGTGAAAGAGAGGATAACAACCACAAGCATGTTCTTTAAGGAGGCTCTTGAGAAATTCCACCAGGATTTTTAACAACTTTCACACACCGTCAACCTAAGCCTAAACCACTCCATGCAGCAGGTTCACCTTCTGGACACTACTGTGCAACTACACAATGGACATATAAATACCACCTTTTATCAGAAACCTACTGAACACTATGTTCAGTATATCTTCATGCTTCTAGCTTCCACCCAGAACATTACACATCACAAGATCCATTATCTGTAGCCTAGCCCTGCCATACAATTACATCTGCTCCAACTCAACAGACAGATAATCAAAATGTAAGGATTTACATGATGCACCTCTTAGTCTACAATACCCATACACTGAAGTGAAGGGTCAAGATTGGATCCAGGAATAATCTACTGCAGTACAGACGCAGAGGAGAAAATAACATAACATCACCTGTCACCTATATTGCTCCCAGTTAAAACCACCCCAAATGTAACAGTGGTGATCTACAGCCCATCCCAGACACTGATACGTCCCTCCCAGATTTCTTGGGTGGTTGGCCTTGTTGTGTTTTGTCTATTTAAGGCCTAGCATGAGCAGAACCATGTGAGTGATGTGTGTGTGTGTGGGGGGGATGTTTCATTTATGCAACTGTAGCCTGTATGAGTTATTGGGCCTGCATAATCTCTTCAGGGGCCAGAACAATCCAAGGCCTAGAACCTAGATGGGCCAGTACCCGGGAACACTTCTCAGTTTCACTTGTTGTTTTTTCCCCTTCCAATACATATTGGTCTGTCCTGGTTTGCCCACTGAATTGTAATAATAAATAGTTGTGTTTTGGAAGAAGTCAGGCACATGCTTTTCTTGGATATACAACAGGCCAGTGCTTATTTACAGATAACTTCCTAACATAAAACAGCTATTCAGCAGTAGCAACAGGCCACAAAACAGAAACACAGGAACCAGAGCTTGCAACAAACTCAGTGCTAGCTCCACCCCCATATCTACCCAGGTAATACTATTACAGCACCTAATAATGCCAGCCCCAATGTCAAGGGTTCATTCACATGCTCATCTTCCAACGTGATAAATGCTGTCAACAATGCTCTTCTGCATTCTGCATTCTGCATTTTACATAGGACAACCAGGCCAGTCTCTACAGAAAAGAATAAATTGACACAAATCTGACATCAGAGAGGGCAATATTCAAAAACCAGTGAGAGGGCAATCGTATGGTCCATTGGGAAGCATCCCAGGGATCACAGGATTTTTTTGAGTCCCCCCTCCAAGGCTGTAGATACTGCTAGGACTTCGAGAGGGAGACTCCAGAATCCAATCCCTCCCTCCTCTATCCCCCTGCTCTGCCCGTCGCAGCTGCCATAGAAAGCTGCCCCTCGCAGCTTCTTTCCCAGGTCACAAAAGCAGCCTCAGAGAACCTTGGACAGGCCTGAAGGGGGCGTTGCGGTGGGCAGTGAGTGGAGAGGAGAGGCCAGGATACGAGGAACCCTATGGCCTCTCCTGCTTCATTCCCTGCCCTGGCAGAAGAACGACTACTCTAGATAGGCTCAAAGGCCTTCTAGAGAAAAAAAAATTACAAAAAGGAAGATGGAGAGGTGAAAATTGCCTCTGTCACTTCTCCCCCCCACCCCCGGCAGCAGCCCAGCAGGGCATTCAATACTCAGAAGCCTCCGAAATCAGAAGCTACCATCTAACGAGGGAGCAAACCATAGCACTGCCCCCTAAGAGAACATTTCAGCCTTCCAGGACACTCTGTTGCTATCCTTAAAGTGACCATTCTTGAACAGAGGAACTTCAAAGGGAGACTCCAGTGTGGAGCTACTGAATTATAACTTGTCTGGGGTTTGTCTGGGCTAGCTTTCTCTCCACATAACCTATCAAGAGGTTTGCTTCTATCTTCTGTGGACTGGACAAAGATAATGTATTTTTATCCCACTGCAGGTGTTAGGTAGCTTACCAATGTCAGGATGTTTGTGTCATCATCGGCACTGCTTTCATTGTGAATGGACAGTACAATGATTTTATATGGATTTAGCTTTAATGTAATTATCACAGACAGTACATATTTTTTGCATGTCATTTCCCTTTGATCTCACTGATTCATTTTTTTCTTCTTTTTCACCCATGTATACTTGCCAACCTAGGATAACACATCATGCATCTAGTTCATGCTATGCAAACTCTTATGCTATAATAAATGTGTTCATCTCTAAGGCCACAAGTCTCTTGGATGGCCATGCTATGCCCACTTGCCCACTTCCCCTCTTCCTTCCCCATTCCTTTTCCCATGTGTGTCATGTATTCTTAGATTGCAAGACTGCAGGCAGGGACGGTCTTGTTTTACTGATCATATGTAAGCCAAGCCAGAAGCCTTTTTGGCTGAGAAGCCAAATAATAAATTTAAAAAAATAAACAAATAACATATATAACTCATCTTGCAGTAAGTTGACAATTAACCTTAGAATAAGTTTAATTTGCTTCTGTTTTTCTGCTTTCTTCTTCCTTCATGCCATTGTTCAAAGTATAGAATCCAATAAGCAATGGAGGCTGGTGACTCCTATTTCAGTGGGGCTCCTAATCCATTGTAGCTTTTATTTGGTGCTTTATAAGAGCTATCCATGGTGCTTCATGGTGGTGAACCTACTTCAGCACCATGGATAGCTCCTATAAAGCTCCAAATAAAACCTGCAATGGAGCCCCACTGAAATAGGAGTCACCACCGGCCATCCTGCCAATAAGACTCCTCTCTCAGCATCCGTTCCTAACCTCACCAATGATTGGCTGCTCTCCTTTCCATCTTTCTGTCATGTTCTGCAAAACTGACTCTGACTGGCCTATAAAAATGCCTATTGGCATTTGCTTGGCAGTCGTTATTTGCTTGGCAGTCATGTTGCTTGACAATCATGTGGGTCAGCCTTAGTCCTATTGAAGCAGTAGTGACTGCTCCTGCTGCAGCTGCAGTGCTACTGCCTGAGAAATGAAACAAAGTCAGCTGGAGGATATGGAAATAAAAAGGAGGAACCTGCACCATCAGCTCCCAATAGCAATGGCACAATGGTGCTGGCACCACACAGCCATGCGGTATAGAAATATTAGGAAGCCAGTACTGCTGTTTTGTTCTTAGAATTAGTTTGTTTATTTATTTATCTTTTTGAAATATTTTTATGCTGCTCCTCAGCCAAAAAGGCTCCCAGAGTGGCTTATATATAATCTGTTAAACAAGACAGTCCCTGCCCGCAGGCTTACAATCTAAAAAAGGCACAACACACAAGGAAAAAGGAATGGGAAGGGAAGAGAGGGGGGAATTAATTAATTCTTCTGATAGGGCTGGTGGAATGGCCCTGCGCTCCCTCTCATCTCCCTCTGTGCAGCCCACTGGAATGGCTCATAAAGGTTCACATTTATTTAATGTAAGTTGCAGTGCAATCCTACAAATGTCTACAAATGTTCAATGGGGCTTACCCCCAAGTAATTGTGTATAGGATTGCAGCCTTAATTGACTAATTTAATGTTGTTGTATGATGTCCTCATTACGTTTGAGTTATTTTATCGTAAGCCACTTTGGGAAGCTCTAAAGCGAAAAGTTGGCATATAGATTGAATGGTCAAACAAACAAACAAACAAACAAATGCAAGATCCAGTACAAGTGTATCAATTGCCTCCTGGCGTTGGTGCTAGGACGTTGACACGGAGCCTTCTGCCGCCCTGCTGCGCCATTGCAGCAGCTTGGGGTATCAGGCTGTAAATTAAATTATGATTCATGTTCAGGATGAGAGAAATTGAGACTTCTGGGAAACAGTGTGTGGGATTATTTTTTTGGGGGGTGTTGTTGTTCACAGTTCATTTGCTAAGCACCCATCCTTCCAAAACAAAAGAGGGCAGTTCTGTGCATGGCAGAGGTTCAGCTTCTCAAACTCTGGAGAAGAACACCTTTGAGGGGCAGAGAGACACTTGCATTTGCATGGGCACAAAGTTCCAAGAAAGAATAGGACCCTGAGGCAGCTGAAGTTTTTCTGCTCAAATTCATCCGGGAATTAGATGGCTTGAATACCCCCTGACAGTGGACCCGCACTGATCCGCATTGGAGTGATTGCATCGCCACTGCCTCATCAAACCAAAGTGTTCTGGGAAGAAGGGAACCCAGGAAAAGCTGTTGTTTTGTTCTAGTCATATTTCTTTGTGTGGGGGGTTAGTAATGCCTTTTCCTCTTCTAAGGTCAAGGTGTGATTAGTACCACAATCCATAGTTCCTTGTATGCAGCTCCACAGTCCATGAGAATTTCAGCACACTCAAGCAGACAGGGCTGCCCCAAGACATTTGGCTGCCTGAGGTGGAGCAGCAAATGGCTCCCCACCCCCAAGTTGAGGTGCATAGTATCCAAGGTCAGCAAAGTTATTTTGACACCTGAGGGGAAAAGATCCCACAAACATTTCTCCCCTCCCCTGGAAGTAAAAATATAATAATAAATTAAATAACTAGTGATTTGCTCCATTTCACGACATCCAAAATATGCTGCCTGAGGTGGCTGCCCCATTCTGCCTAATAGTAGGGCTGGCCCTGCATCTAAAGAAAAGATTATTGAAGTTGGGTTAGGAGGGCCATAACATTCATTAAATTTGGAAGGGAGAGTTCAGAAAAGTTTGAGAAACATTGATGTATTGTGTACATTCAGGATTTCTGAAGGGAGAATAGAAATAGTGGTGAGAGTGGGATGTTGCAACCATACCAGATTACCTTAGACTTTAATTCTGAAAAGGTGATTACACTCTCTCCATTTGGGTTATTTTTTAGGACCCAAAGGACCTAGAACAATTTTTCTAAATCCATGTTTTATTATTCCATTTGCAGATGAGTCACAAAGCTGGATTATTATATTTTTGTTATTGGTAAAATGCTGGGTTTGTGCTTTTTATTTTTTTGGAAAAAAATATTTGTCAATGTGTTTTGGATATTGAATTCATTGCCAGCTATAAACTTTATAAAACTGCTCCTTTATACAAGCGAGTGCTGCCCATAACTTGGTGGACCTTTTTTTTTTTGCCAAATTGAAAAGAGAAAATCCAGAATATGGCAAAAATTGGGAGGGAGAAGTCTCATATGATTTGAATTAAACTTAGATAATATCCACACTTGGCTCATCTGAATTTGGAAGGAGAGCCCATCTGAATGCCTCCTCAGGGACTTCTCTTTTGCATAACTTTTATTATATCAAGAATTATAAATGATTGCTCCTTTTGCCAAAAAAAAGAGGGGGAGGGTGGGGGAGGAAGAAAGGAAAACAGATCAATCCATTCAAGGAATTTGCTGTAGCATCTAGATATTTTTAAAATGTGTGAGCCTAAAATTACACTTTTGTGTTATTACCAACACTGCCTTACTTTTAATAAAATAATTGCCACTGTTCATATTTTCTGTATTCCATTTCCCTCTGACCTCACTGTTTACAAAGCCCCTTCCCATGTGTATATATACCTGCAACTTAGGATAACACTTCAGGCATCTGATGAAGTGGACAGTGTCTACAAAAGCTTATGCCATAATGAATGTATTGGTCTTTAAGGCATCACGAGACTCTTCATTGTTTCTGCTGCAACAGACTAACACAGCTACCTCTTAGGAAACCTTTCCAAACCCTATAGCCCCCTTCATGCATGAATTGTGTGAAGGGAGCATCATGTGATGACCAGGGAGTGGGGCCACACTGCTAGCCCCACCCCCAGCATCAGGCATCCTACTGGTCACCTTGGTGTGGGTGTCATGCGCTGAAGAAGCCTGTGAATGAGTAGCTGCTTGCGTGCAGGTTTCCATGAGATTTGGATGTCGGGGGGGGAGGGATTGCTGTGGATGTCTGGGGGGGGGCAAACAGGATGCCCAGTTGCTTGTATCCAGTGTTAGTCATACTTAGAGTAGATCCATTAAAACAAATGGGACTTAAGTTAGACTGACACTGAATGCAACGCACTGGATACAACCCATAGTGTGCACTACAATAATTATTCATCTTCTCTTGAGTTATATAGCCTGCAGTTGGAAGAAAGGACAAGTCGTGAAATGGGACACACATAAGCATTATATTTAGCATGATGCTTGAAGTGATTACTTCTTGAACATCACTGAATGGTCCATTACTATGCAGGTATATCAGAATATATTTGGCCGCAGCTGATTTGAATCTGCAGCAAGAGAGTGTTTGAAAAGCTTTACACTTCAGGGATAATGTAGACCAGGCTACTCAGCAGGACTCCCGCTTTAAGCACGCCTACTTCAAAAAACAACACATAACCATTGGATGAGTAACACATGGCCTTAAGGGCAGCAGGTGCCCCTGGATCATACGTTTTTGCTCAGCTTGCAGGAGGTAGTTGGAATCATAAGAATGTCAGCAGGCTATTTATTTAATTTTTTTCGTAAATAAGTATCTAGCCCTCACGGTTTCAGAGAATAGTTTGAAACAAGCACAATGCCAAAAATCTAAATAATCAATCAGGTCAAGAAAAATAAATTGTTGTTGTTGTTGTTGTTATTCAGTGAGAATAACAGTACTTGATAGCAGTGCAACAGATCCAAGCAGTGTTAGCTTGATTCTTCCATAGTCACAAAACTTATGCACATTGCACTAATTATGCAAGACATGTGGCTTACATGCAATTGAGGGATAAAAATGTTCTGCTGCAGTCATGGTAAAATTCCCCTGCCTCAGATTAGGAACACAGGGAGATGCCTGATGCCAGGTCAGACTCGTTATCCATCTAGCCCAGTACTGCTTATGTTATGTGACTGGCAGGAGCCTTGCAGGGTCTTGGGCAGAGATCTTTCACACCACCAGTTATTTCATCCTTCTAGCTGGAGTTGCCGGGATTGAAGCTGGGACCTTCTGCATGCATGGCAGATGCTCTTGTGTGTTTGTTGCTTGCGTGGAAATCAAAATCATGCTTCACCTGAAATCCTTATTTCTCTGACATGTAAGCTTTTCACATGGCGTAGGGGTGTGATTCTGATGGTGGGAGCACTTCCGAATAAACAGCATCCCCCAAGAAGAAATCAGAGATGTCACCATTCTCATGGGATGATGTTCTCATGTCAGCAACTCAGCTTTTGAATAAACTCTAATCAGCTGCAGCCTCTGGTTTGTTATATAGTTCTGATACGGTTCCTGAATCTAAACAAACTGCTTGCAATACCTTGACAACCTCTAAGGAGAGCCTCTATTTAGTGATCCATACACATTCCTACTGACTGGCCAATGCCTCTCCTCCAGTCCTTCAATAGGAAATCACAGCTGAATGATGCCCCACTCCAAAAGTTCCCTGCACATAGAAAACTAACTAAACAGGGAGAGGCGTAGACTAGAACTCCTTTTCCCTGAAATACATGTTAGTTTTCTTTGCAAGAGAACTTTCAGTCGTTTGAGCACTGTCTGATGCATAGTGAAGCGCCAGGAGTGGTGGAGCGCACCATGTGGTTTTTATGAATGTGGACTCAGTTAAGTTCCACATTTTGTGAACTCAAGTATATTATGCAAAGCAGCCAAGTCATGAACATTTACTTGATTTGCATATGTTACTCCAAGTGCCAATGGCAAATCTGGAATTCATTTGCACCGCATTTTAACTTTTGTAGTCATAGGACAGGCAGTGGTGCTTATATGCCTTTTGAATTGTTTGGAAGGAATGGCATTCGCAAGTTAGACTTGGACAAACTGATAGTTTGTTGCCCTTGGCACCTTTCAGAGCGAGAACACACCTAAGCCGAGATGATGAAATTCTAGCTTTCCAATTAGACCGACTTAATCAAATGACATCAAGAGCAACATCTCATGCAGCAAAAGGGAGCAATACATCAGTGTTTAGAATGTCATTTTGCTGTGTGTGTCATTCTGTGGTGCCAGCTGTTTTGCTGGTATCAATTATGTAAGCCGTCTTGTATTTCCACTGGGAAACCTCAACAATCATACAGTTTCCTAGGAGAGAAAGACATTGTCTATTTGTTAGTGAAATAATTAGAACAGAAGTTGGCATAAACTTTTCCCGGGGGTGTGAGGGGTGGGGGAAACATGCCCATGGCTAATAAGGACATGCGTGCACCATCATAAGGCCATGTCAACCGAACGCCAAAACACAGACAAATATACAAAGTGTTCTGTAGGCGGTAATTTGAAACCCTTCACTGGTATGCTGTGTGCTGACTGATTAACAGAACATTTCTTTGAAAATAAAAACATCATCCAGGCTGCAGGAAGTCCTGCTTTTGCTTTCTTTGTAAATGTTTAGGATCCTGCGCACCAAGCTCTATCCTACCCTTATGTGCAAGTGAAATAGAGAGAGATATCTGGGATTCTAAGCCTAATTCTCAACACTGTTGCATTTTATGAGGCATCTACAAGGCTTAGGCCCTGGAAACATAAGCAATGTACTCCTGCTGTTAAGAGTACAATTCTAGTTGCTGTTAAGAGTAGAGTTACAAGTACGCACCTTTCTAAGCAGTCAAGGTGCATCATCATCCAGCCTCTCTCCTCTATCCCCATCATGATATTTTTTTACTTCTCTGCCAGAGCTGCCATCCATGTACTTCACCATACTCTTTTAATCCAGGAGTGGGGAACCTGTGGCCCTCCAGATGTTGTTGGACTATAGCTCCCATAATCCCTGGCCATTGGCCATGCTGGCTGGGGCTGATGGGAGCTGGAGTCTGACAACATATGGAGGGCATCACGTTCTCCACCCCACCCCAATGCATTTCTGGTTGCAGAGGAAAAGCGAAAGAAGCATAGGATATTGTGTGCTGGGTGAGGATGAGCTGTACAGACTACTCAGGCCTCTGTGTGTGTGTGTGTGTGTGTGTGTGTCAGATTCAGCTAAATCCAGTACTGAATCGTTATAGCCATTTACTGATTTCCAGTGGGAGGCAAGAAGCTTCATATTTTCCAAACTGAGATTCAGATTCAGCTGCCGAGTTGAACCAGCCAGGTGGTTTCTGAATTGGGCTGTTTTCCAAATCACTGAAGTTGGGTGCAAATCAAATCTTGTTGTCAGTGCACACTCCTAGTTCTAACATCCCCAGGATCTGCTAAAGGGTCGCTCTTACCCATGCCATTAGGTAACACAAGAGCCCTCTAACCACCTAGGAGGGACTGAAATTGCGGCTCATCCCTATGTTAATCCAGTTACTGGTGGAGCACTGCTGTTGGGGAAAGAGATGCAGTGTGGGTGGGCTGCTTCCATGTGATCCAGTGCTGCAATTGCTCCTATGCTACTGGAGTAAAGTAAATACCAGGTCCAAAGATGCTGTAAGGAACAGCCTGCAATCTTACTGGCAACTCTTTGTCCTTCAGCTGTCTCCAAACTACCGGTAACTAAGGCCCTACATGTCTTTGGTTCTGGCATACACATGGGCAGGAAAGGGACAGATGATAGTGGCAGCTAATGGGTGAGTGATGTGTTATGTAAAGCATTTCCTAGTTTCATGATAAAATCATCATCATCATCATCATCATCATCATCATCATCATCTTGTTATGTGCTCCTACTTTCTTTTTTCTCTAACTGCCTATTCCATCATCAGAATCTGGCTATAGCAACCTCTCCACAAAAAAACAGGCAGAAAAAAAGACAGACCACAAATGTCACAAGAAAGAATGGCACAATACTGTAGAGAAGAAGAATCCAAAACATGGTGGAATGAAACATGAAGGATCCAATGGCAACATAGCGATATTATTGTCATCATCTCCAGGATGCACTAGAGGTATCATCAACAACAACAAAATGTCAGTGCAGAGAAGGTAAAGGGATCTGGAAGAATACATCCTCTTTCTTAGCAATGGATATGGCCAGTGGAAGGAACTGAGGAAGCAGAGAATTGAGAAAGATTCTGCAGAAACTACTAGCTTACGACCACATCTTTGGGCCTAAGCAATACAAACTCATACATAATGGTTTGGATCCAGGATCTGCCTTCCATTGATTGAAGGGCTCCACTCACTGAAGGTGCCTCTGCCCAATTTAAGGGGATCCCCTTTCTCACCCTGCACCACAAGCTCAGCCCATTCAACAGGGTTCCATGACCCTCTTTCTAGCATTTCCAGGGGGCTAGGAGGTGGCTGGGAAGCCTGCTTCTGCCAGCCCAGTTACACATGCCTAAATCTGGATCCAACTCCATTTTGGGAGGTGGCAGGGTGGGTGTGGAGAAATCCTCGCTTGGATCCCCCCCCCCAGGTCGTAGCTCTGTCTATGGCAGTGTTCTCCAACCTTGGGTCCCCAGATGTTTTTGGCCTACAACTCCCAGCATGCCCCAGTCAGCGTAGCTGGCTGGGGCATGCTGGGAGTTGTAGGCCAAAAACATCTGGGGACCCAAGGTTGGAGAACACTGGTCTATGGCCTGGGTGGGGGGATCCACCATATCCTATGGCCCCTGGGATGCCCTCCCAGGAACGATAGGTTTGGCCTGTCAATTAATTATTAGTACACTGTTGATACTAAATGAATAAATAGTAGTAAAAGTTTATCACTCCAAAGATAACCTGTGATCATAATACACAATAATGCAAAAGAAATGGAAAGCAGTTTGGTAAGCATGTTTCACTGCTGCACTAGCTTTAAAAAAAATTAAAAATTAAAAAAGCATTCACATCACCATTGTCAGTATATTTGTATGTTGCTTTCCCACCATGAATCATGCTCAAAGCAACCCGCAACTATTTCAGAATAGTTTATATCATATAACAAAATTTCAAGATTGTTCACTAAGTTACCAGACTCACCAAAATGTAAGCAGTCATACAATTATTAATAGGCTAATCAAAACATCTCATATTAATAAATATGCACCAAGATTAAACAAGTCACTGATCATTCATACTAAGACCTAATAACAAAATACAAAACCCGTACTCCAAATAACGGCAAAAGTGCATCTTATCCGAAACTAAACATTGCCCCAGGCACAGTCCCTAAACAAGACCCCACCCTGAGAGTCTCAAGGCACCTTGAGCAGCAGGAGCAAGCCTTGTGGCTGGAGTTAGGCAGGCTCCCACCTCCCGGGCCAGGAGGAAATGAGCCAGACAGAGAGCAGGAACTAGGAGCAGTATCCATTGCTGCCCACATGCCACCGGGACCCACTGCCAGTGTAACTGGGAGTCAGAAGTTCTTAAAGCAACTGGAAATGAGCAGAAATGCTCATTTCTGGAATGGGGCAGGTCAGCAGAGCTCACAGAAGGGAGCTCCACTGACTCATCTCAATCTGGAAACGAGCATATCTGCTCGTTTCTCGGGTTGCTTTCAAGAAGCACTAACTTCCCGCTGCACTAGCAGTGGGTCCCACTGGTACAATGGAATGAGTGGAAGCACCACAGCAGTATCGGATACTGCCCCAGGTCTTGCAGGACTCAGAAAAAGAGGAAGTTGGTGGCCAAACTGAAGTAATACACACACACAAAAAAGTCAGCAGAAATATTTGTCTTTGTATCAATCATCCAGCAACATAATTTTCTTTAGGAGACTTTTACAGGACATGACCCATTTAATTTTGACATTTTGTATATTTTACATGACAGGAAACGAGAGCAAGGTATAAAATAACAAACTACATTTTGTCTATAACAAATTGTGCTTTTTTTGGAGAGAATGTACAGATTTCTCTGTTAACATTCACATTATTATTTTTTTATTTTTTACCATTAATATTATTATGACTAGTTCTTAATGATTTCCCATAGCTCTGCACAATAAATCTGGTTACACTATGTCAAAAGGTTAAAAGTTTCTTCTATTATTCTTTCTGATATTGGTATTTTCAAAAGCTTCTTACATTTCTTTCTAGAGCTCATTTGTATAAATACATGGGATTGGATCCAGAGCTGTGCAAATGGAAGGTGTCACCACTTGATTTCGGGCAATCCTACCCTTTCACCCTGTGCCACTCCACCTCTGGTGAGGCCTGTTTGGGAGGCAGATAGGGCTGCAGAGGATGGAGGAAAACAGGATGGGGAAGATCTATTTTCATGAATGGTCTTCTGCTCACAAAACTTTGCATCCAACAGATAATAATGAACTACAGTAATACCTTGGATTACGAGCATAATTCGTTCCAGAACCATGCTTGTAATCCAAGACCAAAACACTAGTATATCAAAGCGAGTTTCCTCATAAGAAATAATGGAAACTCAGCAGGGAGCCGGCTTGCTTTGCCTTTAGACAGAGTATCTCAAAGCAGCTAATGAAAATTTCAGAGAGAGAGAGAGAAGGGGGAGAGAAGGAGAGAGATGTGGAGGATCAACAACCTGCAGAGTGTGCGGCAGCTCCCTGCCCTTAGGCAAAGCAGTGGGAGGCGACGGCCGAGTGAGGCTCGTCTTTCAAATTTAAATGTATGCTAAAATTTTGCTCATCTTACGAGAAGCTCGCATACCGGGTTACTCGCAATCCGAAGTATTACTGTATGTGAAAAATTCCCAAGTTTAAAAAGTTTATCATCTAAAGGGAGTAGCTGGGGAGGAGCCTTCGCTGGCTATGGAGCAGTAGCTTTTCTGCCGAGCTCCCGGAATGATTTGAAAACATCTGCAAATACACAGGAAAGACAAATCATGAGTTTAAACTCCTTTGCTGTTTACTTTCTGGAAGGTATGCAGATGTAGAGCTAATAAAGAAATAAAAAGAATAGCTTTCTTTTGATGTGCTTCGCTCTGGATTGTTTATGAGCTCCAGACGGGTGAAAAAGTCCCTACCCCCTCTTTGGAAACGCGATCGGGCGCATCCCTCGGATAACAGTTTGAAAAGGCTAATTAGGATCCTTGACACTAAAGATATTGAATTTTCTTATCAAACTGAGCAACTGGGTCCTGATAAGAAGCTACGAGGTAGTGAAAGTTCCGAGACAGCGAGGGGGAAGGGCGGAAAAATGGCGGATTCAGCTGGCAAATTCCCTGCTGGTGCCAAGCCAAAGTCAACATCTCCAGCTAAGCTTAAAGGGGCAGCACCAGATTGGGAGAACATTTTATTACAGTTTCAAAGCTCTATGGAAGCAGGCCAGCAGAAACAAATAGAAGCAATTGAGAAATTTCAAAAACTGCATCAAGAAGATATGAAGCACATGCGAAAGACCATAGATCATTTAGGGGTTCAAGTTAAAGAGCTGCAAGTTAGAGTGGATAAGGTGGAAAAACTCCAGGTGAAGGATGAAAAAAGTTTTGAAAAGTATGAAATGAAATTTAATGAGATGGAAATACAGATGATCAACATGCAAGACAGGCAACGTCGTTCCAACATTCGGATCAGAGGCTTCCCCATGGAGATGGGGGAGACTGGATATAAGTTAAGAGGCAGTATTTTGGAATGGATGAATGAAGCTGTCTCTGGAGAAACAATTCTTTGGGATGATATGGACATTGAGATTGTGCATAGAGTGGGAGCATTAAGGCGTGGTATGACATCCAGAGATGTTGTACTGAAATTTGCAAATTTATACAAGAAGGATGTCTTCATGAAAGAGATTAGAAAGAAAGGTCAAGTAGCTTTTAAGGGGGCTACTTTGCAAATCTACAATGATCTTTGTCAGCAAACAATTAAGTGGAGGCGAAGTGTTAAACCGTGTACAGCAGTCTTGATCAGAAAGGGATTACAATACAATTGGGGTTACCCAGTTTTTCTTACTTTTGTGTGGAACAGTAAGAGATACAAGATCTCATCATGTGATCAAGGCATGGGCCTGCTGGGAGAGTTGGGGCTTCATGATGATGCGGAGGGTCCAGAATTGATGGGTCAACTGGAAGAAGAAGGAGCCAGTGGAGGAATTGTATAAGAGGTCGTTTCAACACGAGAAGAAAAAAGAAATAGAAAATGTTTTATAAAGAAGTTATCCGGGAGGGAATGAGGGGCTGCTGTTCGGGCTGGTGATGGGTCCTTTCCCCCCCCCCCTGGGATAGGTGGGTAGGTTTAGGGTGGGGCAAGTTGCCCTGGCTTAGCAGGGGGGATAGTTTAGATGAATGTGGGGGTGGGTTAAGGGGTATGTTATTGTGTATTATTTTCACTTTTGGGGACCAAAAAAGAAAAAATGATGTTAATAGATGGATTATAAGTTAAGAATTTCAACTTTAAATGTTAAGGGGCTAGGTTCAGTTACTAAGAGGAGGCGAATAGAAGCACTTCTTAAGAAGGATAAGGCAGATATTATATTCTTGCAAGAAACGCACCAGGCAAGGAAAGGAGTCAATGAATTGAAATTGAGGTGGTCTAGAATATATGAGATAGCATATGGATCATCTAAATCACGAGGAGTAGCAATTATAATTTCAAAGAATTGTGGTTTTAATGTTTTAAAGGTGAAAAAGGATGATACAGGTAGATATATTATAATGTATGGGACCTTGGGAGGGGAAGAATATGTTATTGTTAATGTTTATGCTCCCAATCAAAATCAAGGAGAATTTTATCAACATGTGTTTAAAGAAATGGGTAATTTTCAAAATCAAAGGGTTATTATGGCTGGGGACTTTAACATGGTATTGGATAGAAGAAAAGACAAATCCAATCCGACGAGAGAAGATCAGAGAAATAATCTAACGATCTTGAATAAGTTAATTAGTAAGGAAGGGTTGCTAGATGTTTGGAGAGGGGTCAAGGGGAATGAGGAAAGATATACATTTTACTCATCAGCAAATAAGAATTATTCTAGGATAGATTTTATTTTTGTGTCCAGGACACTGTTTTCAAGGGTCCTGGGCACAGAGATAGGAGTGATAAAAGTTACAGATCATGCTTTGGTTAACATGGATTTGAAGATACATAAGGATTATAGAGAAGCGAAAAGATGGAGATTGAATTGTAATATTTTTCGTTATAAACATTTAACAGAGAAAATAGAGAAGGAATTGAGGGAAATTTGGGAATTTAATCAAACAGAAGAATGTACTGAAGCGATAATATGGGATACAATGAAGAGTGTAATGAGAGGAATAGGATTGAGAGAGGCAATAAATTTGAGGAAACAACAAGAAGTTTTTTATCAAAAGCTAGAGGGGGAGATTAGGGATTTGGAAAAGAAGTATTTAGAGAAGAGGGATAAAAAGATTTTTGCAGAATTACAGGGTAAAAGGAAAGAATTGGAGAATAAAGAACTGGACAGGGTACAAAGGAATTTGATTTACACAAAAAGGGAGTATTTTGAGAATAGTAATAAAAATTCTAAAATGTTGGCTAGATTAGCACAAAAAAAAAAGAAAAAAGCTTAGTGGGGATGATTAAAGATAAGAGGGGTAAAGAATATAATCTAGTAAAGGATAAATTGAAAATTTTTCATGAATATTATACGGAGTTATATAAGGCAGGAAAATGGTCAGAAGCTGAGAGTAGAAGATATATCGAGAAAAATTTAAAAATAAAAATCCAGGATGAAGATAGAGAGAAAATGGAGCAACCATTCACAGAAATTGAAATAGAAAGTGCTATAAATAAATTAAAACAGGGGAAAACGCCAGGACTGGATGGTCTGGGGGCGGAATATTATAAAGTCTTTAAAAAAATGTTAATTCCGAAGTTAAAACGGTTGTTTAATGATATTTTACAGGGGGGAGAGATCCCCCCGTCATGGAAACAGTCCTTGACTATTTTAATCCTGAAACCAAGGAAGGATTTAGCAGAACCAGGTTCTTATAGACCAATATCATTAATTAATCAAGATGCTAAACTATTGACAGCAATTTTAGCTAGAAGAATGAATAGTTTTCTAAATAAGTATATAGGGATAGATCAATGTGGGTTCATTCAAGGAAGACAAATGGTAGATTTAACAAGAAGGGTTCTGAATATAATTTATTTAATAAAGAAAAATAATTTGAAAGCGGGGGTTCTTGCATTGGATATTTTTAAAGCCTTTGATTGTGTGGAATGGCCTGCATTAAAGATGTTAATAAAAACTATGGGGTTTGGAGAAAAATTTATAGGTATTACTAACCAATTATATACTCATAATGTCACGTCGGTAATTGTAAACGATGGAATAACAGAAACTATTAGCCTAGGCCGGGGAACTAGACAGGGTTGTCCCCTTTCCCCAGTATTATTTGTGTTAGTTATGGAATTGTTAGCGAATTCGATAAGACAGGAGAAGAAATTACTGGGGATAGGAATAGAGACCAAATGTAAGATAAACCTTTTTGCAGATGATATCTTGTTAACATTAGAATGGCCTATAGAAAATTGGGATTGGATAGAGAAACATTTAGATGAATTTAGAGAAGTAACAGGGTTAAAAGTTAATTGGGATAAATCGGAGATAATGACATTTAATTATAGTAAACTGGAGGAAAGGGGATTTAAACAAAGGAGAGTGGATATAAAGATAAAAAATATAATTAAATATTTAGGTATTGATATATTAAAAGATATGGATAAAATAGGGGAATGTAATTTTAAAAAATTAAAAGATGAAGTTAAAAATCAAATAGAGGATTATAAAAAATTGGGATTATCGTGGTTTGGTAGGATAGCTTTGATTAAAATGAAGATTTTACCGAAGTTTAATTTTTTATTTAGAATGATACCATATAAGATATCAGAGAAAGAAATTAAAGAGTGGCAAGTAATGTTAAATAGCTATTGTAATGGGGGGGAAAATCAAGGATTACTAAGAATAGATGGTATAAAGCTCAAAAAATAGGGGGACTTGGTCTCCCTAATTTAAAATGGTATTATATAGCTAATCAACTTAGATATATCATGGATATTATTGTTAGAAAAGATTTTATGTGGTGGGAAATAGAAGCATTTGAATTGGGTAATAGGGTGGATAAATTCTTATTTACAAAACAAGGACATATTATGACAAAAAGATTAGAAAATCCCTTTTTAAAAAATATGTTAGAAATTTGGGGTAGAAATAAGGAAATATTTTTACCAGGTATATCCCCGCTTACTCCAGTGGTGGTTATGGAAGATTTTCCCGAGAATGTTAGACATTTAGAACGAATTTTTAGAGAGAAAAAGGTGATAACTTTAATGGATTGGCTGGAAAAAATGGAGACAAGACAGCAAATAATTGATAGGGTTGGGGCAGGAAGAATTTCTTGGTTAAATTTAATTCAATTAGTACAACGGGGTAAGAAATGGAAGAGGAGACATGAGCATGAAAGGGATTTCACTGCATTTGAGCAGGTGGTTATGTCTAGAGAACTTGTAGAAGGAAATGCATCAGCTAGGGGTCTTACAAAGATGTTATATAAAATGTTGCAGAAATCAGAAGAGCAAGCAGAAAATCTTAAAATAGTTTGGGATACAGAGTTTGAAGAGGAAATATCAAAGGATGAGTGGAATAAGATTTGGGATAGGCGAATATTGAAAAATATGTCTATAAGAATTAAAGAGAATTTTTATAAGCTAATTTGGAGATGGTATTTGACTCCAGTGAGATTAAATAGAATAGATAATAAATGATCTCCAATGTGTTGGCGAGGATGTCAGGAATTGGGTACATATGCTCATATGTGGTGGAGTTGTAAAAATGTAATGGATTTTTGGAAAATGATTTTTGAGGAAATATCAGAAATTGTTGGAGTTGATTTAGAGGTATGCCCTAAACTAGCTTTGCTAACAATAACGGAAAAGGTGATCGGTTCTCAAAATGTTAAAGAATTAATCATAAATTTGTTAACGGCAGGTAGACTAATGATAGCAAGGAAATGGAAAATCCAGCAAGTTTTCACTATTACTGAATGGTATAAGGAAGTATGGGATATGGCTTTGAATGATATGTTGACTTGTAATATTAAATGTAAAAGGGGTCAATTAAAGAAAAATAATTTTAAGGATATTTGGGGTTTATTTTTGGAATATGTGTTTAAAAGGGGGAAAGGGAGTTTACCCTGTCAAGATATGTTGTATTTTTGGAATAATGAACAATTATAGAGTTATTGGATTGTTTGGTCCCATGGTGATGGGAGCACAATATTAGTTATGTGTGTATGTTATTTTCTTTGTATTGTTTTAAAATTTAATAAAATATTTAAAAAAAAAAAAAAAAAGGGAGTAGCTTACACTGGACAAAATTGTGGGTATGATCCAGCCATTGCCACATGTATGTGGAGAGCCTGCTGTTGAAGTCCCAAGCGCAGCAGGATTCAAAGCACCAAGAAAGCACGTCTGCCCCAGCAGCAGGGCATGTGTGCAGCCCTCCAATGCAAGGGGAGGAGCCCATCAGACTTCCAGAACATCCTGCTCTTGAGTACACAGCTGCCCACAGCCAAACCCCCACCATTCCAGTTTTCAAGCGATGATCTACCTCTGTCTTCCCCAACTCTAAGTGTGGTATCACCAGAGATTTGTATAAAGGGAGTATGATCTTGGCAATTTTATTTTCAATTCCTTTTGAAATTACACCCAACGTGGATTTTGCCTTTTTCACAGCAGCTCCACACTGGGTCGACATTTTTATCGAGCTGTCCAGCACAACCCCAAGATCTCCTTCTTCTTTGTCAGACACTGATAACTTAGATCCCATGAGCTTATTGGTAATCTATCAGGGAACAGGCTACAGAGAGGGAAACTGAGTGTAGAAGAAGGAAAGTGTAGCACTCCCATCACACACAGAGAGACTCACACGCCTTTTGCTGTTAAAATTGGATTCCACCCCACTTTCTACATGATTGGGGCAGACCCATATTTAAAGGGATGGACCTGCTGCTATCATGCATGCCTCCTTCAGCTCTGATAAAATAGCCGAGCCAAAACTATTTGGATAGCTTGGTTAGTTCAGTCTTGTTTGAACATGCCACCGTTTGAGCTTTATAGGATACTACAAACATGTTAAGGAGATAATTGCTGTGAAGTCTAATTAAATGTGTTGAAGAACATATTGGCAGCTCTGAAAATTGTAACCTGAGTGTTGCAAGAAATCAAATCAGATCATAAAGTTTCTGCAAGAAAATGTTTATGTGGTATTAAAGATGTGTGTGTGTGTGTGTGTGTGTTCATATGTGCAACATAAATTTAAAATAAAAATTGTGGGGGTTATAATTTGATATGTGTTCACTTCAGTGGGACCTCCATGAAGATTTCAGCAAACAGCTAAAGTTGAGCCTCAGTGCAGGGTTACACTATCCACCCAAGTGGACTACACATGTGATTCTATATGCATGTATCTAGAACATGGGAAGCTGCTTTATTATGAGTCAGACCCTTGGTCCATCTAGCCTAGTATTATTGACACCAACTGGCAGCGGCTCTCCAGGGTTTCAGGCAGGAATTTCCCCAGACCTACCTGAACATGCTGGGGATTGAACCTGGAAATTTCTGCATTCTACCACTGAGCCACAGTCCTTCCTCCCAGTCTGTGAATGCCCAGAGCCTCAACAAATGGTCAGTATGCACAACACGACTGATGATACATGTGTGCACATTTTAATCCATTGCAGAAGTCATGCCTGTAGTCCCAAGTGTTGGGTGCAGAGACACCATGCCAGAAATTATGTGTGCATTAAGGTGCAATCCTGTGCATGTTTGGACAGAAAAAAAGCCCTACAGCTCCCAGCATGCCTCAGCCAGCATGGCTGGCTGGGGAATGCTGGAAATTGTAGGACTTCTTTTTCCATCTAAACATGCATAGGATTGCACCCTTAGCACACTTTGGGAATATCCTCCAGTAAGTTAATGTCACCACTTCACTTCAATGAGGAGAGGAGGAGAGAAATACCTATATCCGTCTGTAATTCAGCTGAATCCCCATTATCCAATGTTCATTCTCCAATTATAATTTGGAATTCCTGTCCTTAAATTATTACAGTGAAGTTCTGTTGGAAATAATAGGGCTTGGAAGTAATTCTGATGAAGTAATTCTCCTTCCTCTGCCTTGCGTTTGCTGCTGTGTAATGCCAGGTCTGTTACCCAAAAAACATCTTTAATCCATGACTTAATCCTGGATGAGGGTGCGGACCTGGCATGTATTACGGAAACCTGGCTGGACAGGGCCGCTGCTCCAACTCTTGGGGCCTTGTGTCCGCCTGGGTTTACGTATGCCCAGCAACCGAGGACTGGAGGGCGGGGAGGGGGAGTGGCTGTTATCTTCCGGGAGTGCTTGGTCCTTACCAGACTCCCTCTCCGGGAGACCAAGTTTATTGAGTGCATGTATTGGAGGTTGGGTCCAAAGGGCAGTCTGCGGATTCTGCTCGTGTACCGTCCACCACGCTGCACGACAGACTCCCTGGCCGAGGTGCTAGAGGTGGTCTCTGATGTGCGTGTGCTGTCCCCCAGGCTATTGGTGCTGGGGGACTTCAACATACACTCGGAGGCTGCCATCATGGGGGCACCTCGGGACTTCATGGAGACCATGGCTTCCTGGGAGCTGTATCCTATATCAACTGGACCTACCCATGTAGCTGGTCATGCGCTAGACTTGGTTTTCATTTCCGGAGAGGGAGGAAATGATCTGGAAATCAGGGGTATATACACCACCCCCTTGTCATGGTCAGATCACTACCTGGTAGGGCTGGATTTCTTGGTGCCACAACCCCTCTGCAGGGGTGAGGGACCTATTAGGATGGTCCGCCCCATGAGTCTTATGGATCCGTATGGATTCCTGAACGCGCTTGGGGAACTAGAGCACACAAACGGTAGCTCGGTCGAGACCCTGGAGGGTGACTGGAATGTTGCAATCACCAGGGCATTAGACCGAGTGACCCCGAAGCGCCCTCTTCGCCTGAAGAGATCGCACGGCACCATGGTTTACTCCATCGCTGCGAGCTCTGAAGCGGAAGGTGAGAAGGCTAGAGCGCCGATGGCGTAAATCCCACTCTAAAGACGATCAGACACAGGTCAGAGCTGCATCTTCAGCCTACCAGGTGGCGGTGAAGGCAGCAAAGAAAAATTTCTATGCTGCCTCCATCGCGTCTGCGGAGTGCTGCCCCAGGAGGCTGTTCCAAGTGGTCTGGAGCCTGGTCGGTCCTGTTGCTCCGGATCCGCTGGAACAGTCTAAAGCCTCCTGCGAGGCTTTGGCAAAGCACTTTGCAAATAAAATTGATCGGATTAGGAGTGGGATTCCGTGCGTCGTGGACACAGTGGATGAACAGGAGGAGGCCAGTGGCAGTCCGGTTTTGTGGAATCGGTTCCAGCTTCTTCCTTCTGGTGAAGTGGACAAGGTGCTTTCTTCTGTTAAGCTGACCACCTGCTTGCTTGATCCTTGCCCGTCCTGGCTTGTTATGAGCTGCAGGGAAAAACTGGGTGGGGAGATCAGGGCAGTAGTGAATGCCTCCCTCAAGGAGGGAGTGATGCAATCAGCCCTTAAGGAGGCAGTAATAAGACCGCTTCTAAAGAAGCCCTCCTTAGATCCCCAAGATTTGAATAACTTTTGCCCAGTCTCCAATTTGCCATTTCTGGGCAAGCTGATTGAGCGAGTGGTGGGGGCTCAGTTGAAAGCTCATTTGGATGAAGCCGATTATTTAGATCCATGCCAGTCGGGCTTCAGGCCTGGACATGGGACAGAAACGGCCTTGGTCGCCTTGGTGGATGATATGAGGAGAGCTTTGGATAGGGGCGAATGCTCTTTTCTAGTCCTCCTCGATCTCTCAGCGGCTTTTGATACCGTTGACCACGGTATCTTCCTGGACCGCCTGGAGGGGTTGGGCGTGGGAGGCACTGTATTGCAGTGGTTCCGGTCCTTCCTCTCTGGAAGGTACCAGAGGGTAGTTCTTGGGGAGGAGGCTTCGGACCCTCGGCCGCTCACTTGTGGGGTGCCGCAGGGTTCCATCCTCTCCCCGATGTTATTTAACATCTACCTGAAGCCGCTGGGAGCTATCATCAGGAGGTTTGGGGTGTGCTGTCATCAATATGCGGATGACACACTGCTCTACCTCTCCTTCAAGTCCTCACCAAGGTTGGCTGTTGAAACCCTGTCCAAGTGCCTGGTGGCAGTGGGTGGGTGGATGGGAAGGAACATGCTGAAACTGAACCCCGACAAGACCGAGGTACTTCTGGTGGGAGACAAGGGAAGGTTAGGGGATGTTGACCTGGTGCTGAATGGGGTACATCTACCCCTGAAGGACCAGGTCCGCAGCTTGGGAGTCATTCTAGACTCCCAGCTGTCCATGGAGGCTCAGGTGTCAGCTGTGAGCCGGGCGGCGCTGTATCAGCTCCATCTGATATGGCAGTTGTGCCCTTACCTTCTTAATCATCTGCTCCTATCAGTGGTTCATGCCTTGGTCTCCTCTCGCCTAGACTACTGTAATGCGCTCTACGTGGGGTTACCCTGGAAGATGGTTCGGAAGTTGCAGCTGGTACAGAATGCAGCAGCTCGCCTGGTTAAAGGCTGCCGCCGGTGTGATCACATCACTCCAGTGCTCAAAGAGTTGCACTGGCTACCAGTTGTTTGCCGAGCCGAATTCAAGGTGTTGGCGTTGACCTTTAAAACCCTGTACGGCTCCAGTCCAATATATCTCAAGGAGCGCCTCCAGCAACATCGGGTGGGCCGCTCAACAAGATCCACCATGGATGGCTTTCTCCCTGTCCCATCAGCCAGAGAAACCAGGCTGGTGGGGACTAGGAGGAGGGCCTTTTCTGTGGCAGCCCCCAATTTATGGAACTCTTTCCCCAGTGACCTCCGCCATGCCCCTTCCTTGATTGGCTTCCGCCGTGCATTAAAAACGTGGCTTTTCAGGCGGGAATATGGGGTGGGTTAGGATTTTTGGGTTTTGTGCTGTTTTTTATTGTGTTTTATACTCTGTGTGCCCCCCCCCTTGTATTTTATTGCATTGTACATCGCTCAGAGTGGCCGGACGTCTGGCCAGATGGGCGATTCATAAATATAATAAATATGATAAATAAATAAATAAATAAATAAATAATAAATAAATATGGCTGGCCTAAACTCTCACAAGGAACTGTTCTTACAAATGGTTGTGATGCCCAGGCTTTATAAATATTTTGTTTTGCCCAGGCTTTATAAATATTTGTTTGTCTGTTTCCCCATTTATACCCCATCTTTCTATGATAAATCATATAGCAAAGCAGCATGTGTGTACATGTGTGCACGCACGCACGCACGCACGCATGCACGCACGCACGCACGCACGCACGCTAACAGTAATACAAATAAAAACCAGTAAAAAGAGAAAAAATAAACAGCATCATAACAAAAAGTTTCAGTAGATAGAAAACTACAGAGCACATTGTCGTCATCACATGCTTTGAATAAAAATGTTCACTTAAAGAAAATGGTCTCAAGAGCCCCTTTAAAAGCTGGTCGGAGAGGGGATGAGGAGAATGAGCCTCCCTTAAGAGGCTGCTCCATAGTTCAAACACCACAGCTCAGTGTTCTCCAACCTTGGGTCCCCAGATGTTTTTGGCCTACAACTCCCAGCATGCCCCAGCCAGCGTAGCATGGCTTCACTACAGAACTTCACTGTAATAATTTAAGGACAGGAATTCCAAATTATAATTGGAGAATGAACATTGGATAATGGGGATTCAGCTGAATTACAGACGGATATAGGTATTTCTCTCCTCCTCTCCTCATTGAAGTGAAGTGGTGACATTAACTTACTGGAGGAGCGTAGCTGGCTGGGGCATGCTGGGAGTTGTAGGCCAAAAACATCTGGGGGTCCAAGGTTGGAGAACACTGCCACAGCTGAAAGGTCCCACTCTTTCTTCTCCCCACCAACTGCTGGTGAATGGACAGCAAGGAGGCCCCCTTGATGATTTCAGATCTCAAGCTGGTTAATATGGGGTGGGGGAGGCGATTCCCAAGATGCCCTGGTCCCAAACTGTTTGGGGTATTGTGTGCCACTTGTGCAAGGCATTATTTGAGAAAGTCTCACTCTCTCAATATTACCTGAACTGAGGGGCAGTTAATTATATGTAGTGTTAATTACATAATGCGCAATTCCACATTTACTCCATTATAAGCATATGGGACCCTGACCTGGATCAGGACCACCATCCAGGGCATGAAGCGCTTTAACCCTTCCATTCCCAGCTGTTTCTCTTCTGAAATCCTCATACACACATCAGTTTAAAAACAAACAAACATTGGTGCTCACATTATCCCTGCCATGGCACTGACACAAAGCTGATCCTTACTAGGAACACAATGACTGGGTTCAGACAACACGATAACCCACACTCAGGGGTTGGGTATGGGTTGAGTGTGGGTTGTCATTGAACCATGGATTGTTGTTGAAACATGGGTTATCATGTTGTCTGAACCCAGCTGCACTAATAAGCCATGGCTTGTTAACCATGAACAACCCATGAAGAGAACCCATGGTTTGTTGTTTGGTTGTGAACTGTGGGTTGTTCACCATGGTTTGTTATCTCGGCTGAATTCAGACAACACAAGAACCCATGTTTCGACAACAACCCACGGTTCAATGACAACCCACATTCAACTCATACTCAACCCCTGAGTGTGGGTTATCGTGTTGTCTGAACCTAGTCAACAACTACCTTGATGGATTAAACTGAGGTCCTTCTAATCCAGTACAGTAACCAGCTAGATGCCTCTGGAAGTGCCTATGTAAGAGGTCGCGATGGTCCTTCCCTGTTATTCACCAGCATCCTGTACACAGATGTATACTGCCTCTGAGCATAAATATTTTCTTGATTATAGCTAGCCCTGTCCTCCATAAATTTGTCTAATCTGAGGCCACCTATTAAATTCAAGGCCAAAAAGAGATTTGAACTGGGGTGGGGGGTGGGAAGAGGGCAGCATCAAACGCAAAGAAGCCAGAGGCAAAACCTCACAATTGTACTAGAAGATTAAATGTTATAATATAGTAAAATGCCCTTATAAAAAGTCCAAAACATTTCAGTAAAGACCTTTTTGGGGGGCACAAGAATGCAGCTCTCTTATTAAGGAGGCACATCACTGAGAGATATTGCCTTAATCAGAAAACTGTGCCTCTGAAGACAATCTTTACCTAAATGCATTGGGTCATTTTATACAGGGATTTTAATATTTTGTAACATTTAATTTTCCAGTACCATTATGACGTTTTGCCTCCTTGCTTTTCCTTCATGTGAGATTCGAGCCAGAGATTTCCTGGCTCAGAGGTCTGATTTACAGGCATGTGCCACAATGAAATTGATCACTGCTGTGTTATCAATTTCCCATTCCTATACATCTATGTCAGCTTGATTGCCTGCAGGACCATTGTAATGAGCTTGCCACGCCAGCATAACATCATGTAGTGGTTGCTTTTTGGCACTGTGCTGCTTTAGTTCCTAGCACCCCCATCTTAGCCACATATGAACTGGCACCGCAGCTTTTGGGATAAGATCACTTCTTGCCAAATTTACTCTCCTCATAACATTATTAGTGCAACTATTTATGTAAGCCTCTAGTTTATTCAATGCTTTGATCTTCTCAGGTGTTTTGAATGTCCTCCAGAACTTGCCTCTTTTCTTTTTAGGCCACTCTTAGTCATAGGTTAGTTAGAGAATACTTAATTATCCAGTCTTTAAAAGAAAAGAAAGTCCTGGAAAGTACTATGCAATGGAAGTGTTCCATTTTTTCTTCTTCTTTAACAAAGTAAAATATTTGCAAAGGACATTTCCAATCAATTTAAATGAAAAGCAAAGTTTTTTATTAAAACCACCAATGCTCAGGTTAAAATGCTCACTTTGGCTCTTTTTCTGCAAAGGGAAGTGTTACAAGATCCAAGGACAACATACTGTAGGTTGAACCACTGAGTTACTAAATGGTATACAGTTACACCAACATTAATTGCAGTTTTATTTTCATTTCTCCTTTATTCTCCCTCTCCTCAGCAATTGGCAGAATAAGGGGAAGACATTTTGACTGTGGTTAACCTTAAGGACAAAGATCGGAATCCAAAGTGGCATGTGCAGGGCTCTGCATATACATGGGGATTTTTCAGCTTCCCCCTCTGCCCACAGCCCACCCCACACATTCACATACCAAAATCTCCCTTGAGTGTCAGGGTCCCTCTGGAGAAGCAGCCCATAGATCTGGAGAGGCTGCCACCAGATGTAAAAATTGGCCAGTCCTCATGCTCATACAGATTCACTTCACAAGCATACGAAGACTTCTCTGGGTCCTCAACAAGGTTTTTGAAATCTCATTTATTTTTTCCACAGAACTTGTTTCCATACAGTGCTTTGGGCAACACCCCATGTTCTTAAAGGATACTGTGGCACTATAAGCATTTCATTTCCTTTATTTTGAAAAAAAAACCAAAAAAACCCCAGAAGTGGGACCTGCAACAAAATGTTGCAGTGTGAAGTGTTCCTGTTCACTATTCCAGCCAGTCAGTCATATCCTCTTCCACAGTACTCCATTCCATTTCCTTCCCACCTAGTTCTCCATTTCCCCCCAACAGTCAGAGCCTACTGATACCTCCTTCTTGTGCACAGATGGCGCCATTGTGGCTACATAAGAAAGAACCTGTATTCAACCCTGGACATCAGAAATAGAGGCATGCTGCCCCTGCCGTCATGACTAGTAACCATTGATAGTTTGACTCAAGTCCTATGCAGCCATTTACCTGCATCACACATAGGGCTAACCCACCCACCCCAACCGTCCCCATACGCCTGGCTATCTCAGAGACCTTCGCACATTGAGCACGAAGGTCTGCATAGGTGCTTGTAAGCTCATTCGGCCAAATGCACTTACACAGCTCCCGCAACCGGGAACTCTTACAAGGCATGACTGGTAATCGTGTGAATGTGCTTACAAGTCCCTATGCAGATCTTCGTGCTCAGTGCACAAAGGTCTCTCATGTAGCCGGGCACGCAAGTATGTTTGAGGGTAAGCCATGTGTGCCCATGCATATGCCCAGTCCCCAGTTTGACTGTAATCATGATTGCCTGCACAGCCCCTCAAGTATGAGGTAGATTCCTAGGTCTCATAAAATTAAATCATTAGAAATCATTGTCCGAAGCAGGGTATAGGGTTGTTGTTGTTGTTGTTGTTGTTGTTGTTTAATTGCATTTTAATGTAAAATTACCTCATTTCACACTTCTGAAGCGATACGCAAACCAAAACTCAGTTATTTGTCTAAATTCGCACTTCTCCAATTAAAATATGTATATTAGGGGAATGTTCACACCAAAATATGTATCTTAATGAAAATAACATTGAGAAATGCATGATATTAGCAATTTTGGGGTGTGTGTGTGCATATTAGGCAAGATTGAATGAGAAAATGCATGTCTTAGGAACAATGCACATGAAAATGTGGATGGATTTTCAAACTTTTTTTTTAAATCTCAATGTTTCAGAGGAACCAAACTTAAGACTGGAAACATGAGAAATTGAGAGAAACTAAAACTGATAGATTAATCCATCCGTAATCTGAAGATGCCTTTGTTTGTTTGTTTTTAAATTACGAAGGCTCACTGGAAAGTACGCTAATCGATTCAAAGAATGTTCGTAATTTATCTGAAAATTGGCCAGCTTTTGCTGGAGACCAAGCTAGAGCAGAATGACTTACCTTTGACCTCTCCCAATGACCATTTCTGATGCTGCTTTATCTAGTGGTCTGTTGAATGAGCAATAGCTAAAGGAAGCTATTCATCCCATGTTCTTGGGGGTGTCTTTTAACACAGAGCTATAATGAAGCAACTGCTTCACATTTCATGACAAGCTACTTTCTCAGTTGAAATCCAAAATGCTTTTCATACATTTTAAAAGCATGTTTAATGAATCTGATTAATCTTTCTTTGTTTAGCCAGGCTGCAACAAATATATCAAAAATGGAAAGGCTAAAAATATTCTGCAGCTGGCCTTGACAGTATTAAGCCTGGGGTTTTACTGCTTTTTTAAAGTACAGGCAGTTCCCAGGTTACGAATGTCCCAACCTACAGACAACTCATACTTAAGAACGGACTGCCATATATGTAAAAATGTGAGTTAAAAACAATGGTTCGTACTTACGAACGAGCGCACTATACTTTGCGACACTTTGCAACACTTTGAAAACATTGTGCAACACTTTGAAAACATTGTGCGGCTTCTGTTCCGACTTACGTACACATTTGACTTAAAGACAGGCTTATGAACGGATCTTGTTCGTAACCTGGGGACTGCCTGTATTCTACATTGTGCACCTTAACATGGCAAAAGATGGGGGGGGGGCAGAATATGACTATATAATACCATCCATTTCAGAGATGGCAAAGTGCTTTTCAAACTTGTTAGAGAGGGAAATGACTTCCCCCACCTATGCTGGGGCAGCAATTTCTCGGTGTTTCTACAGTTCTTTCGCTGGCAATACTGCAATACTGTTTAGAATAGGTGCAAAGAAAAAGAGAAATCCAGTCAAAAACATAACATGGATATAAGGCCCTGGTCAGCAACTAATTTTGCCGGGGCACTATTCAAGGGAATTCAGAGGTTTCCCTCAGTACATCCTTCCATTCAATTCACTGGATGGCACTCATCTGTAAAAGGGTGTGAAGCAGGGGTGGGCAACGTTTTTGTGTGTGTCAAGGGCCACATTGCCTCATGGATAATCTGTTGCAGGCCATACAATGGCCAAGGCCAAAGACAGTGGTGGCTATGTCCAGAGCCAAATGTGGGTAGGTCAACCCTCTTCTCTTTCTCTTCCTGCCACCCACTTTTCTCTCCCTCCTTCTTTCTTCCCACCTGGTCAGCTGCCAGAGAAGGGACAGATCATGCTTGCTAGAAGTCTGAATTGAACACATGCAGAGGGCTTTTGAAATGAGGCTGAGGGCCACATGAAATTAGGACAAGGGTGGCATGCAGCCCTGTGGCCACAGTTTCCCACCTGTGCTGTGGAGGGACAGGGAGACAGAGAAGGTCATGAATCTTGTGATCAAGATTGAAACGGGCATCAGATGATGGATATCCCCATTTCCTATTCCTGGTTTTGCATGCAATAAGCTCATTCACAATTGCTGCCAATTCTGTCAGATGAATACTTGAAAGAGTCAAAAGGCTGGTTAGCACAACTTGGACCTTGCCGTATTTTCTATCGAGTTTCCATGTCTCCTGCACTTGGGGGACTCAAGTGGTGGAAGAAGATGATTGCTGTGACAATTCATGGGTATTCCTGCTGAGGAGCTGATGTCTCTCATAGTACCAGAGAAATAAGATCCCCCAATAATCTTTATGGAACTCAGTGGCCTAAAGGTGCCCTTGAAATGCTCTCACACAATAACCACCCAACAGCCAGTCAAAAACTAAGAGCAACTACAAGTGCCAGGAAATAAAGACCTAACTAGAAAATGCAGGCTACTGGTTTTTGAAATCTCTAACTGATGTTGAAAAAGATCTGGGGCTTGTTGGGAATGCAGGTTTGGGAGAACTGGCACATCAGAGAAGGTTGTGCAACCTTGTACATTCAGCATAAGCTTATAAACTTTGTTCCAGCCCAGGCTGAGGTTTACATTTGTGTTAAGTACCAAACCAAATCCAGCCCACATTTGGCCAGGGTTGAAGTTCATCGCACGTAAATTCACACAGCTCCACAGATGCCCCAGATAAATGGAGAATCCTGGAGCCAGGCGAAGAACTTCAAGGTGTTCCAACAAAAGCAACGTGTATATTGCCAAGAATATCTTAAATGGAACTTAACATTTTATTCTCCCCTAAGTCATATAGTTAAGTGCAGCATACGGGTTTCAAGTACCTTCAGCAGCAGAGAAGTTACGCAAAACAAAGGCTACAAAACATCCAATGGAATTTGACTGGCCATCCAAAGTTTGCAGTTCTGTTTTTGTTTCTTTGTTTGTTTTGTTTGTTTTATTAAAGGAGCGAATACTCAGTTTTCAAAATGATTTTCACCCCTTAGTTACACAAATGTCCCAGTCCCCTCAGAAAATGACTGGCTTTTTCCTGGAGGGGTTGCTTTTTTCCTCCTCAGACTGTCAAAACTCAGTGGAACCTACTTTTGGCATGAATGATATAGAGGGGAGAGTGCTTCCACTCTGTGGCTTACACTGGCTCAGCTTTTCTGAGTGTGGAAAGCTAAGCAGGGTCAGGCCTGGTTATTACTTGGATGGGAGACCCCTCCTCTAGTTTTCTGCATTGAGCAGGGGGTTGGACTGATGGCCTTGTAGGCCCCTTCCAACTCTATGATCTATGAAATCTATGAAAAACAACCTTTGGATTGGCCCAAGGTATTATGGGGAGACAAACCATTGCACTCTAATTTCCTCATATTATATGATGCCCACAAGTGGATAGGAGATTCTTTTAAAGCCATATTTGAGCCAAGGCATCCTTACATTGGTGACCTGAACAAATAAATGCTTCTTTTCAATGATTTATTTTCTATCAGTGGCACAACTCATGCATGATGCAGAACCAACCATTTTTTTTACAAATAAAGCTTGCGTTGCCTATAGCTTCCTTAAGTGTGAATTTGAATGTTCGCTTCTGCTAGCCGCACATCAGTGTGAACAAGGCAGTCTTATCTGATAGCGTGCCCACAGCCATGCACCTTCCTAGTAGATTGCACTTTCACTCAGTTGGAAACTAATATAAAAAAGAGACTGTGATGGATTAGCCATTTTGCAACGAGGGTGAAAGGTGCCCTCTTCAGCACTTCCACTAGAAAGGAAATTGAAGTTTTGGCTTCAGTTTTTTAAAGTACTTCCTTTTCTTGTTTCTCTCTAAAACAATTTGACATTTTGCAAAGTAACAAACAGATCAAATGACAGGTAAGGGAGTACTTCTCTTAAGTAACACTGAAGCAAAATGTCTATTCACCACAAACAGTGTTTTACCATGGTAATGAATACAACCTTTGGATGAACAGCTTGGCCCAAGGTATTATGGGGAGAGAAACCATTGCACTCTCATTTCCTCATATTATATGATGCCCACAAGTGAACCAGAGCAAAACATGGCTGTCAGTTACAGTTTCAGGTTTTATATGGAATTTTATTTCTTTTGATGGGCTGGCATTAGGAGGGGGCTGGTGGAGGGCAGACAATATGCCCATCTAGTCCATTTCAACTATAAACAGGCCCGGCATCAGGGGCTGGCACCATTGATCATTTGCCGATGGCCTGAGTCTTTCAGAGGACTCCACTCCTCATCTGTCCTTCTGCCCCTTACCTTCTGGCTGGAGGGCAGCAGCAGCAGCAAACAATATGGCTCTTGTTGTTGGTGCCCACCATTTAATCCCCCCCCAATGTTTCTAGGGCCCCGATGGAGCGTCATAATTTCCAAAGCATTGCTCCAACAGGGTCCCAGAAACTTTGTGGGGAATTAAAATGGTGGGTACCAGCAACGCAAGCAGCACTCTGACTAGAGACTGGCTTTTTTCTTTTTTCTTTGCTGAAACTGGTGCCTTATGGCCATAAAGTAAGGAAAGGGTAGAAGGAGAGTTTCTGCCACCCAGGAAGGGAGCTTTCCTGGTGCTGTTAGCTACCTGGGAAGGGGTTCGGCCGGATCTGCGTTTGCTGCCTGAAAGTCTGACAGCTTCAAAGATGCCCTCACCGCTGGGTGGGACTTTGTCACCACTACCACCATCAAGGACCCCACCTGCAGGGGCTGCCAAGGATCCCGCCAAACCTGGTGCATGCCTGACCATGAACGTTATATATGGAGACTAAGGCTGCGTTATTTGAACCCAGCTGCACTAACAAGCCATAGCTTGTTAACCATGAGCAACCCATGAAAAGAACCCATGGTTTGTTGTTCAGTTATGAACTGTGGGTTGTCCACCATGGTCTGTTATCTCGGCTGGGTTCAGACAACACTATAACCCACGTTTCAACAACAGCCCACAGTTCAATGACAGACCACACTCACTAGTGGTGTAATCGAACCTGGGGGGGGGGGCCTCGCCCCACCTCGATTCTCCGCAGCGGCGGCCCCCCACCTCGATCTTCTGAGTGGCACGGAGCAGTTCTCCGCGCCGCTCGAGCTGCCCTCTCCGGTCCCGTCGCGTCACTTCCGGCACCGGAAATGACGCGACGGGACCCTGCGCAGGCACAGTACATGGCACGGGGGTCCAGCATGCCTGCGCAGTGTCCCGTCACGTCATTTCCAGTGCCAGAAGTGACGCGATGGGACCAGAGCAGGCGGCGCGGGCGGCTCGCCACGGAGAGGCGAGCCGCCGACGGAGGAAGGTAGGTTCGACCGAGCCTCGTGCAGGCGTGAGCGGGCCGATTTCGGTTCGCTACGCCACTCAAGGCTCGATGATACATCGCTAACTCAATCCTTGAGTGTGGGCTATTGTATTGTCTGAACCCAGTCTGTGTTGATAATACTGGGCTGGATGGACCAATGGTAGGGATGTATCTGCGAATATCCGTGAGTCTCGGGGGGCTGAAGTGAGGCCGAAATCGGCCCCGCTCGTGCCCCCAAGACTCGCACACTTTACCTGCCCGCCACTCGTCCCACCGCTTCACGCCGCACCGGCAGCATGGGGTCCCATCACGTCATTTCTGGCTGCCAGGAAGTGACGCAACGGGACCCCATGCTACGTTTCTAGCACAAAAACCAGGGCAACCTAGCTTAAAATGGCTGTGATTTGCTATTCATGGCCGTTTTTAACTGGGTTGCCCTGGTTTTTGCACTAAAAACGTAGCGCGGGGTCCCGTTGCATCACTTCCTGGCAGCTGAAAATGATGCAACGGGACCCTGCGCTGCCGGCACGGTGGATTGAGTGCCGTGGGGATTCGGGCCTTTAGGGGGGTGCTTGCCAACAAAAGGCGAGCAAAGGCGAGCACCCCCCCAAGGTAGGATGGACACCCCTAAAAATGGTCTGACTCAGTATAATGCTTCCTATGTTACTACCATCATGCTTGGAATAAAAGCTCATTGTTTTATCCGAATCTCAATTATTCAAATATACTGTATATCTTTACTCCATTCACATATACAATATTGCATTTTAAAATATGGCAAAAAAATTGTGTTATTTTTTAAGAGAGACGACGACAACGACGACAACGACGACAACAACAACGACGACGATGATGTTACTCTAAATCAGCAGTCCTTTCAGACCATCACAGTTTCACAGAATATAAAGAATATGCTTAATTTCAAGAGCCTGAAAAGCCGTTTACATGAGTCTTGCAACGTTACGGAACCTTTGTACTAGCAGACACCTGTTTCTAAAGATACAGACCCCAGGAAGTAAGTGGGTACTGTTGACTTTAAGAATACAAGCCTTGAAATGTGTAATGAATGAATAGGATTTAGGATAGAAGTTGCTTGTATTTCTTCCCTGCACAAGAAAAATTCTTACTGGCAATGCAAGCAATCATTCTCTCTCTTCTTTCCACAATCTCCCCAGCAAATCTATCTTTCCCCCTTGGTGTTTTTAAGAGATTACCAAAAAAGGCAACCTATGCATTCCTCATGATGTTTTCTTTAACACAGTGATATATGAAATGTCAATGGCGGGTCCTTCTGCATTACTAACAGTGTCTACTAAATAAAAGATACTAATGTGCTTGGAGCCAGGAGATTGAGGGTGGGTTCACATGTCATGCTAAGCCACCTTGCCAATAAGCCATGGTAGGGTGGTTGTTTGTGGAATAACCCACGGTACGTCTGACAGATGACTGGGCTTGCCATGGCTTGTTCTCCCCCTCCTTCACCCTCAGTCCTCCAGCTGGACCTGGCATGTATCCCAGGGGACTTTGCAGCAGAATCTGTCTTGTCTCCTTGTCCTGGTCCCCTCCCTGCTCTGGCCACTACCCATTTTCAGTCCCAAGCTTTTTAATTTTATTTTTGGTGTCTCAAAAATGCGCAATTGGGGTCATAATTTTTTATTACCATTATTATTTTTTATCTGTCTTTCAAAAGTGCACACTTATGACCATCCAATATGAGTAGTCTTGCCTGGTCAATTTCCTTGTATGCTTCAGCTAGAGGTGGGGGTTGTACCTCTGGGGGGGGCTCATCTCGCCTCACCTGACCTCTCCTTGGCGAGCAGCCCCCCCCATAGCCCAAATTCTCCGTGGCGCGGAGCAATTCTCCACCCGCTCTCCATGCCGCTCAGGCAGCCGTGTCAGCAGCGCAGGGTCCTGTCGTGTCATTTCTGGCTGGCCGGAAGTGACGCGATGGGACCCTGCGCCAACATGGTGGAAACCCACGTTGCAGTTTTGGCGTAGAAACCAGGGCAACAGCCCTGTTGCCCTGGTTTCTATGCCAAAACCCGGGCACGGGGTTCCGCCGCGTCAGGCGCAGGGTCCTGTCGCGTCACTTCCAGCCAGCCGGAAATGATGCAGGCCATGCGGCGGGAACCCACGCGGCGCGGCGGCTCAAGCAGCAGACCAAATGGGCGGGAAGGTAGGCCCGCGATTATCAGGGGGCTGTGAGCGGGGCCAATTTCGGCCTCATTCCAGCCCCCCAATATTCGCGGTAACATCTCTAGTTTCAGCTGTCAAAAGGAGCAGCAAAAAGGGAATTGACAAGACAAGGATGCCTATCTGCTAATTTGCACACAGTTGTGAAGGACTGGGGGAGAAAGAACAGTAAGAGAAAAGGAGGGACCCGGTAGGACAAGTCAGAAGCACCGAAAGGCGGGGGCAGCAAAAGGAGTAAGTACAACAAAAGGAGGGGGGACAATATCTCCGTGATGTGATCCTCTCGGTTTTAAGTGTTGAACTGACACTTCTCAGTGTCCTCTACCTTTTCAACACTTCCCCAACTCCCCAGCTACTCCAGAAAAGGGAGCTATTAACTCCCCCCACTTTTTGCAGCTCCTTTTTGGAGCAGTTACTGTTCTATTCTAGCCAGCTTTTGAGCCCACTGGGGCTTTGAGTTTCAAAATCTGGTAAATTCTTCTTCTCCTCCTCTTCCTCCTCAGTGAAGTCTTCTGATGGAGGTACTCCTCAGATGCTCCACCCGATTGGGTATGTGAGGCCTCCTCAGCAGGTGACCTTGGGTCAAGGTAACTGTCAGAGGAGCTGTTTATAAAAGGGGCTAATTTTATTTATTTATTTATTTATTTATTATATTTATTATATTTATACCCCGCCTTTTTTCCTGCAAGGAACCCAAGGTGGCTTAAATAATCCTCCTCCTCTCCGTTGTGAGGTAGGTTAGGCTGAGAGTCAGTGACTGGCCCAAAGTCACCCAACGAGTTTCATGGCCAAGCGGGGACTAGAACCCAGATCTCCCGAGTCCCAGTCCAACACTCTAACCACTACGCCACACTGGCTGTAACCACTACACCACTAAAAGGGGCTAAATGAAAACACAGCAAGTTGTCCTTTATCCAGCACTCCATGGGAAATGTGAGGGATCTCAATCTGAGAATTCACAGAACTATTTCCTAAATTGTTTGAGGGACATTGTTAAAAGGCTATTTAAAAGCCTCAAATGAGAAATTACATTTGTAATGTAGATATCTTCTTAATTTTAATAGAAACTAAGGATGTGCCAAACATTCCCCATTTTTTTAATTTTTGGGTTACTAACAGTGGTTTTGGTGAGGTAGAAATATTTCCTTAGAAAGACTTTGTGTGAATATTTACCTTTTTTCTATATTATTCACAACATTTCACACTCTGGCTGCTGTTTCTCTGGTGGAATTTCCTCCCCCCCCCCCCAATTTCTGTTTCTTTAGCATTCCTGGATTAGACTCAGTTTATCTGGGACCATTTACAGGATAGAATATGAATATATCATTTAGGGGATGGAATACATCACAGCTATATGATAACACCAGTGAGGGCAAACTAGGGCAATGGCTCCCAAATTAGTTGCATGAGTAATGCCAGCCAATCAGGAATCACACAGTGAACAGAATAATATCATGACATTAATGGCCAGTCACATTTGGCTATGTGATGATGTCACACAGGGCAAGCAGAATCATTTGGGAGTGAGAGCAAGAGAGGCAATGGGTTGGTTCCAGACTAAATCATATTTAGAGTGATTTCAATGGGTTTACTTTAAGTCAGGGATGGGGACTCGGACTTGAGGACTCGACTCGTGAGTCGGACTGAGTCCCCCCTCTGACTCGACTCGGACTCGAGTCCCAATATTTTTAATGGGACTCGAGACTCGACTCGGGACTCGAGACCAAGGACTCTTCAACATCCCTGGGCTGTGCCAGAAGGAGCGTGATTGCCGGCGAAGAGCGCATGGAAGCGAGGTGTGCCACTGCTCGGCCACTATGGACGGCTACCAGGAGTGCAACCCCAACAGTGTGTCAAGATTGATGTGTTGCGTACTTGGGAGAGGCAGAAGAAGGACCTGAGATTACTCTGTGTGGCTGCTCTGAGTGTGTTTCTGGTTCCAGCAAGTTCATCACCAGTGGAGCGGGTGTTCAGTGAGGGTGGAATTGTGATGAGATCTCACCGTTCCAGAATGGGGGCCAAACATTTAGAAAAAATCATGTTCCTCAAATGCAACATGGATAAGTTTTAGGAAGTACAGCAACTTTATTTTTTAAAATCATTTTTCTAAAATGCAACCGTTCAGACATTTTGGGTTTGGCTGCCTCTGCCTGCCTGTCTTGGGTTCCTAGCCTCCTCTGCCTGCCTGGTCTCTTCTTGACCAGTTCAACAGTTGAATTGTCCAAGACAAAGGCCTCTGCCTGCCTGTTTTGGGGTTCCCTGCCTCCTCTGCCTGCCTGGTTATTTTGGGTTTGTCTGCCTGGTCTGTTCTTGCCAAAACCAGTTGCAGAGTTTTGAAATAAAAAGGCACACTTGTGCCTAGAATTTATTTAAGCCACACATCTGAAGTAGCCTTATTTTGTTGGGGAAAAAACCCATTGATTTTAATAGGGACTTGTGGAGTCAGCTTTGGGAGTGACTTGGGACTCGGGACTCGTGAGTCACCATTTTGGACCAAGGACTCGGACTCGGACTCGAGACTCGGGTCCAAAGACTCGTGACTCGACTCGTGACTCGAGACCAAGGACTCTTCAACATTCCTGCTTTAAGTATGACTAAGTCTGGATCCAACCCACAGTCAATGAACAGCAAATATTTCACATGGATAGACAAAAACAGTTGAAAAGCGGAGAACACCACTGAAACCATTTATTTATTTATTTATTTATTTAATTTTTATACCGCCCAATAGCCGAAGCTCTCTGGGCGGTTTACAACAATTAACAATACAGTCCCTGCCCGCAGGCTTACAATCTAAAAAGACACGACACACAAGGAAAAAGGAATGGGGAGGGAAGAAGGGGGAATATTACTTATGTAATTCTCTGTGTCTCAAGAAGCTGCTCCAGCCTCCTTCTTCTTCCCCACAGGGCTGTAGATGTCAGTTAGCCCTGTGGGGGGGTCCAACTGGAGCAGGCCCTGATGTTCCTTCGGCCTGCTCCAGCCTCCGTCATTCCTTCTTCCCCACAGGGCTGTAGATGTCAGTTAGCCCTGTGGGGGGGGGGGCAGTCCAACTGGAGCAGGCCCTGATGTTCCCTCGGCCTGCTCCAGCCTCCGTCGTTCCTTCTTCCCCACAGGGCTGTAGATGTCAGTTAGCCCTGTGGGGGGGGGGGGGCAGTCCAACTGGAGCAGGCCCTGATGTTCCCTCGGCCTGCTCCAGCCTCCGTCGTTCCTTCTTCCCCACAGGGCTGTAGATGTCAGTTAGCCCTGTGGGGGGGGGGGCAGTCCAACTGGAGCAGGCCCTGATGTTCCCTCGGCCTGCTCCAGCCTCCGTCGTTCCTTCTTCTCCACAGGGCTGTAGATGTCAGTTAGCCCTGTGGGGGGGGGGCAGTCCAACTGGAGCAGGCCCTGATGTTCCCTCGGCCTGCTCCAGCCTCCGTCGTTCCTTCTTCTCCACAGGGCTGTAGATGTCAGTTAGCCCTGTGGGGGGGGGCAGTCCAACTGGAGCAGGCCCTGATGTTCCCTCGGCCTGCTCCAGCCTCCGTCGTTCCTTCTTCTCCACAGGGCTGTAGATGTCAGTTAGCCCTGTGGGGGGGGGCAGTCCAACTGGAGCAGGCCCTGATGTTCCCTCGGCCTGCTCCAGCCTCCGTCGTTCCTTCTTCTCCACAGGGCTGTAGATGTCAGTTAGCCCTGTGGGGGGGGGGGCAGTCCAACTGAAAAACAGTAAGCATTTTTGGCCCAACCATAGTGGAAATTAGAAATTGCACATAGTTATTCTCTCATTTCCATGCAAACTGTTTAATTATTAACATTTAATTGTATGTATGTGAATGTGTACTGAAAGCAAACTAGGCTCACTTCATGTTCAGAAGGAACATGGGGTGACCTTAATTATCTGGACAGGGATGACCTCAATACATTTTGGTTGCAATAGACCCTGGGACATCAATTGATCATCTTTAACCTTGCATAGAGAGCTGATCAACTGGGTCATCTTTTAAATTAAACACCAGCAATTATCTTGCATGCTGTAACACTTCAGCTTCACATTCTGGATAGAAACCTAACCACTAACCTCTAATTGGAAAAATAAAAGGCCTTTCTATGTGGGCCGCCTTGATTAAACACAGCATCTGGCAAGTAAGGCATTCACATACAGATTTCATTTTGCCCAAAAATATTACTCCTAATTTTTAGCACATTTGCTACAATTCTTTGTACCTTTCATTAAATGGAAAGCACTCTTCTCGCCGTCAGACCAAATTCATTCATTTTACTTTCTGCTTCGAACATTCTAGCCTAGCTTATTACTTGCCATGGAATTTCAATTTATATCACCAGGGGAGGATTTTATCTTATTTTGCATTGACACTTTTCTTTATTGGAATATATGATTCAAGGCAACTCCAAGCCACAAACTAAGTAAAATATAGATCCAGGTCCAAACTTCACTTGAAAACCTACTTTTTTGGATTTTTGGTCTTACCGCTTCCTAACTGTTTTAATAACAACAAATATCCTGTTTCAGAAGAAATATGCCAAGCTCTGACCTGAATTGCAAGTGCCAGCAAGAGTCCATATAAACGTTCAATATTCTATCTATCTAGAGAACTGAGGCCACACAGTAAGTTCATGACTGGTGCAGGATTTAAACCCAGGTCCAACTCTAACATGGCAGTTCCTAGATTACATTAACTTCAAGCTATGAAAGGGAGTGGGGAGCAGGAATGTTGGGCAATAAACGCATGGGGCTGAGATATTTCAAGTTTAAGCATACAGAAAGGAAGGTTCTGAGACTGTAACCAAAAAACACAGAAAACAAAAGTTAACATCATAGAACATCTTTCAAAACATAAGACGAGCCATGCTAAATCAAACCAAAGGCCTATCTAGTCCAACATCCTGTTTCCACGGTGGCCGGCCAGCTGCCTCTGGGAAGCCCACAAGGAGGGCATGATCACAATAGCACCCTCCTGCTCGTGTTCCTGAGCAACTGGCATACAGAGCCATACTGTCTGTCTCTATTAATGGAAATAACATGTAGCCATCATGGCTAGTAACCATTGGTAGCCTTACCCTCCACGAATTTGTCTAATCCCCTTTTACAGCCATCCAAGTTGGTGGCCATCACTACTTCTATGTGTTGTGTGAAGAAGTACTTCATTTCACTTTCCCTGAATCTTCCACCATTCAGCTTCATGGGATGATGGCCTCATTGGAAAAACCCAAGTTCTTCTCTTTTCAAGGCCCCCTATTTGGTAGAAACACATCCTGATTCTGGTATCTGTCTTTCAGTCTAGGGTGATCAAACTGTTGTGAAAATCCATACAGTGCAGGGTCTAAGACACACTTTTCATAGAACCATTTTGAATCTATTGTGTCCCAGTTTGTACATTACCTCGGGCAGTGCTCCTATTCATATGGAGCAGAAGTGGGAGTTCTGCCTCCCCTCAACATGCAAATATTGCAACACATGAACAGAGCACTCTGTACTATACCCAATCATGCAGAACAACCATTCATATAATTTTTGTGCATCCATGAATTCTTCTTCTCCATGAATTTACTAGTCCTGATTGGCTACATGCTACCTCCAGAATCAGAAGCAGTATGCCTGTGTACACCAGCTGCTGGGGAACATGGGTGGGAGGGTGCTGTTGCACTGATGTCCCGCTTATGGGTAGCTGGTTGGTCACTGCGTAAGCAGAATGCTGGACTAGATGGACCCTTGGTCTGATCCAGCATGGCTCTTCTTATGTTCTTATAAATGTTGTGAATAATATAGAAAAAAGGTAAATATTCACACAAAGTCTTTCTAAGGAAATATTTCTACCTCACCAAAACCACTGTTAGTAACCCAGAAATAAAAAATGGGGAATGTTTGGCACATCCTTAGTTTCTATTAAAATTAAGAAGATATCTACATGAGCCAGTGTGGCGTAGTGGCTAGAGTGTTGGACTGGGACTCAGGAGATCCGGGTTCTAGTCCCCGCTCAGCCATGAAGCTCACTGGGTGACTTTGGGCCAGTCACTGACTCTCAGCCTAACCTACCTCACAGGGTTGTTGTGAGGATAAAATGGAGAGGAGGAGGAGGAGGATTGTGTAAGCCGCCTTGGGTTCCTTGCAGGAAAAAAGGCGGGGTAGAAATATAATAAATAAATAAATAAAAGAGAAAAATCATGATAATATGGCCTCTATGCAACCAGGCATTAGCATGGAATTCCTGCTTCATCATCTGTATTACAACATCTGTGTGGGAGAGCGGAGAGGGTGTGCCCACCCTTTCAGCAGGCAAGTGGAATGCTATCCTGGTAACTTATGCGCTAGGGATCTGAGTAGTCATTTTTGGCATAGGGACTATTTTTCTGAATGCTCAGGCATGAGTTGAGAATATAGCTTATCCTATCCAGAAAAAATGTTCAAATTGTGGGTTGAGCCAGGATGTAGTGCGCTGCGATCTTGAGAGATGTCATATAATTCCCAACTTCATGTCGACAAAAATGCCATTTTCTATTGATTTTTATCATTTCATTACATCTATGAACTGATGGAATAAATAACATGGCAGTGGGTCATTTTCTTAAAGACCCAAAGCTGGATTTTTTTGCCTTTTTTTTTTTTTTTTTTGCTGGTCTATCTCCTACAATTTACATTAAATCCAATATATCTGGATCCCAGCAATAGGTTTTGCTAAATCAGTGTTTGATCCCAGCTTTTGATGTGAAGATTAACAGGGTTCAGCCACTTGGATGGTTGCTATTGGCTGAGAGTGTTAGACCAGCATGTGGCCACACTCTTGCCTCTGAAAATGTATCAAACCAATGACCTAGCAGTTTATCGGTACAAGGAAACATGCTGCCTCGACTGGATGGAAAACCTCACAATCACTTATGGTCATGGATGGAAAGGGAATGGAAAAATGGAGGGCCTTTTGCCACGTCTCACAGAAGCAGAGGTGTTAATCTGCACTTTGGCCATGCTCCAGGCTGGATAAGTAACTTCTGCCCAACTTAGTACTCTTTAAACTTATGACTAAACTTATAATACAAACCTTCTTGTATTCATTGGTATGTGGGACTACTGCTCACTACTTAACAACTACTTCCTTGTCCCCGCAAGCAAAGGTAAGAATATCGTGCCGGTTGCCCTAGCTTGGGGTGGGGTTGGGGGAGTTATTTCATTATATTTTAAATGCTGTGTGACTCTTTCCTAATGAAAATCCCCATTCAACTGGCTATTTTAAACACATATTAGGACTATGCCTAAGGGAAATCAAATGCAACCATAGGATGAACAGAATGACTTACACAATAGCCGTAGATTCGTTTATTTATGCAGATGTAAAAATAAATGGAAAATATTAGTGGTGAATGATTATTATTTTTAATAGACGGAAATGTGGTGATATTTTAAATGTGTTATGATGAATTCAATGCTTGGTAGTAAGTCCCCCTACCCCCAAGTATTATATAAAAACTCTAAGAGAGTGTTTAAAAGAGAGAGAGAAAGATTCCATAGTCTCTAGCAAGGCTAACCTGGAGGGGAAAAAACCTCCCCGATTACTGAGTCTGTAACCCAAGAATACCAGTGCTCATCAGTACAAAACAACCAAGTACGCAAGGTGATATCCCAGTGACACCCCTGAAGTTTACAATACTTCAGAAAAAGTATAAGCCAACATTAAGGAACCAAATCTTGAAGTCATAATTAGGTCAGAATGAAGATGCAAGTGGAAGACCAAGTAGGACCTGTTTGGTGAATTTTCCATAGATGGATGCCTTTCAGGTTTACAGTTCTTTTGGTCAGCCTTCCTCCTTCCACTGCTTTCCCCCAGCAATCCCCTTCCCTCTGGTCACTCTTTCCCACAATGCTACAAATTTGCATCCAGAACCCTGGCTATAGGGAAAGCGGTAGGGAAACAGGATATATTTTTTAAAAAGCAGTGGGCAATTAAGCACCTCCTTGCCAACTGTTTCTCTGCTACAAAACACATCCCCCCCCCACTCCAGCTGTCCCTCTGCAGCTGTTTGATGGTCATCTGGCTTCCCAGATCCAGGTCTGCTGCTGGACGTGTAGCACATAGGGGATGTTTGGATCAGTAGCCGTACATCCATCAGTTTGATTTGTTTATACCTGTTCACAGTCCTTGCCGCTATTCAGCAGTTCCTTTGCAGGATATTTTTCTTTCTTTATTGTGGATTGTTCATAAAGAAATCTGCAAGATAAAAAAAATATGTGAGATATAAATGTAATAATAAAAAAATGTGCATCTATTTCAAGAACAACTATTAGTTCTCTTGCACAACCTGTAAAAGTACATATGTAGCCACGTAGGTACACATATCAAAGTTATTTTTACAGAGATATGCGTATGTTTCCAGATCTGCAGATGGAATCCAGAGTGTGTCACTATCTGACTCTGCAGATGATTCTGACTACAACCACACTCCCTGCATTCAATTTCTCCAAAGTCCAGTACCATTTGTATTTCCGGCTAATTTCTCCAACATCCCTAGGTTTGGGCATCAGCTGTCACCACTCAATGCGAGTACTCCGATGTATTATTGCATGTTTGGTTGAATACATTTCTGTCAAGAAAAGGAAAGAAAAACAAAGGAATACAAGGGCAATTACAAATGTGCAAGAGTAATATATAATTGAAATGTCACAATAATGATAGACAGATAACCAACAAAATTCCATTGAGATTGAATCTTCACCATAAAGCTTCCATGTATTATGAATACAAATATGAAAAGTATAATAATTCAGTTCTCACATAAAAAGAAACATGTAGCGAGGGCAGTTCTATGACTGAATGGCCTGCTTTGCACATAATGCATGAGCATGGGGCCTCGCATGCTCCCCCACCCTCTCCTGGCCATGGGGAGATTGAATGCTTTCACTTCCGTTTTGAACTGACCACTCATTGGCCATTTTGGATATAAGAATCTCAGCAACTGTATCTCAGCAATTCTAGTTTACTATTCAAAAGTAGCATGCTCACACATGTTACCTGATCACCTCTACTCAGCTCCTCAAACCAGCTAAACAAACCAGAAAAGGAAGCAAAAGCTTCCCATTATGTCTGAACTGGACTTCTGGTTTGTTGCTCTCCTAACAAACCATAGTATAAAACCAGGGTTTGAAGTTGGTTTCCTGTTCCTGGTTTGTAGCGGAGTGACAAGCCAGGGTTTGGATTGAGAGCTTTTGAGTCTTCATTAATTTAGCTTCTCCCACTGGAAGGAGAATCTGAGCAGCAGTGAATGTGCAATGCAGACAAGCACACGGTTTCTGAATGATAAGTCTTAACATTATGCCCGAATGTGACCATTATATCCAAATCCAAACAAACTGGTGGTTAGTTTCAGGAAACAAGCCAACTTCATACTATGGTTTATGACCCTGGCTTGTTTCCCTAAACCATAGTGAACATTAACAACAGTTCTCAGTTCAGATGTAATAAGTAACTGCAGTTGGTTCAAAATGGAATAAAAAGCCATGTATGAATTGGGCCTAATATTGTGATTGCTCTCCATCCAACCAGAAATCAGTATGAGTATTTTATAATAAAAAGTTCACATTATCGGGGCTTCCGTACGTTAAATCAGTGCAAGTTTCTCTATATCTCCATATATAGTATGTTAAAATGGGGAAACAGTAAAATGAGAATTAAAAAGCAGCTCTAAGAAACTGTGAAGCATGGAAACAGCTAACTAACCAGACGTCCTGTTCATCTTAAACAATTCCACATATTTATAGCATGTATATTTATTGTAGCCAATAGTGCATACAGTCTTGTAGACTTTGGTTCTGGAAACAGATAAGTGAATGGATGGTTTATATTACCAGCTATTCAAGCTGCCTCCCTACTGTTCATAACACCAGCAAAAAGCACTTTTCAGTAGAATTATGGCTTTGTATTCATTCAATGACCATCCATTATATATCTGTTTATGTGTCAGGAAAGTCCAACTAGGAGCCCTGTTGACTTCCTTGTAGTTAGAATTAGCAGCACTGCACTGTGGGGTTCCGCTAATGATTTTGACTGCCTTTTTTCCCATACAAGTATCAAATTTGTTATGTGAAACATACAAGTGGAATAACTGAACAGTTGTCTTAATAAAAGATTCTAGAAGTGACAGGAGGGCATTAGCTGCCTGGGCCAAGAAAAAAAATTGTCAAAACATGACCCAGACAAAATAAATACTTAAAAAATTATGTCTGTTTGGCAAGCGATCAGTGAAGTTTGGTAAAATGAAAATAGTGATGTACCCAACCTGCTTTGGACACTCTTATTTTAGGCATTTGCAAAGAGGAAAACACTAAGGCTTTCATGCAGAGATGATGGATTTGCATGTTCATCTGCCATGCTAAATGCTTTTTTGCACACCCAAAGGGTCATTTCAGGTTATAGGTATACACACCATTAAAAAAAAAAGCCAGTGCACTCTGCTTTTTTGTGGCAGATATCCATTGTATCTGAAACAGCCCTTTGAACATTTTTGAACCATCGATGCTCATAAGCCTCTGAACTCAGAGGCTGATGAGCAACCTATGCAGAGTGGGGGAAGCAGCAGAGGTGATCTCTGCCTCCCCGTTCCTCCCACTCGGTAAGCTGCGGTGTTTCGGGAAGGAGGCTGGAGCATCACCAGGATACCTCATATCCTGGTGGCTCCAGTCTCCTCCCCTCCCCAGGAACTCCCCCTTTACCTCACCTCCGAGGTTGGAGCTCTGTCTCCGAATTCAGATCTGGAAATCCAAAGAATCCCATGGCTCCCTAGATGCTCTCTAAGGGCCATAGGATCGCTCTTTTAGTGGCTAAGAGGCTGAGCTACAAATCAGGAAGTCCTGGTTTGAAACTCATCTCTGCCATGAACTCACTAGGTGGTCTTAGGTAAGCCATTCTTTCTCAGCCTCAGTCCTCCCATCTGCAATACGGAGGCAAATAATATTTTCTCCTTACACAGTTTTTGTAAGGATTGCAACAAGATAATGCATGTGAAGCATTTTGAGCACTGATATTATTATCTTTATGTGTTCGGGTGGCCATGTGCTCTGTCCTTTCAGAGAACAGTCCTCTATTTGAAGAGCTGCCAGGGGGCCATCTTCCATTTGAAGGCATCCATACAAGTACAGTCATGCCTTGGATTGAGAGCATAATTCATTCCGGAAACATGTTTGTAATCCCAAACACTCTTATATCAAAACGAAATCCCCCAAAAAAAATTTGTACAGAGATTTTTCATTTAAGCTGTACTACAGTACTTGTATTGCAAGATGTCGCTTGTATATCAAGTCAAAAAAAATTAAATAAATATTTTAAAAATTGCTTGTCTTGCAAAACGCTCTCAAACCAAGTTACTTGCAATCCAAGATATCGCTGTATCAAATTTGTATTTGAAGGGCTGTCCTGTCCAATTCCAGTTTGAAGGTGAAGAACCATTAGAACTGTTGCCTATCAACAGTTACCATCTGAACATCAGACCAAACAGGCAGGCACACCAGTCACCTGGTCACAGCCTTCTACAATATGGTGAGATATACTGTATTTCTATTTAAATTATAATAATTATTTCTAAATTTGCATCTATACATATAAATTAGCATGTGCAAATGTTTATGCAAACCAGTCCTCTTTTTTGGTGATGCATTTCCTCTTTTTTGGCAATTCCTAAGTGGCCACCCTACATGTGGTGGGAAGCAAAGCACCATGTCTACAAATACAGGTAGCATCCAGTGTGGTGGGCAGAATGGGTGAATTTGCCTGGATTCATTTTAGTACTATGCTACTGCATAGAATACTTCAAAGTACAGATACCAACATACCATTTCTTAAAAATAAAATAAATATTCTTCCTGGCATTTCAAGACAACTTTATGTCTAAGCCCATTTTGCATGAATAGCATGCTACTTTGATGCTTATTACCAGAAATGACTAGAAAGTTCACTAGGAAAAATGTTGGCATAGTAAATGCATATCTGAAGCTGCCCAAAGTTTGGTAGAACATTTATGGTGAAGTCTGAGATTTGGCTGGGGATTTGAGTGCCACTAGGTAGAGTTTCTAGCCAGGGACATAGCATAGGAATGATCTCTGGGGATTTTGTGCTTGATTTGGAGTAGGAATTCCAGTGGGTTTTGGATATCGGTTGCAGCATGATTGTGATGTGAACAAGAGCGTCCAGAGGCAAAGAGTAATCTGGAATATCTCATTTTTCCAGTCAGAACTGGATGGGTTTTTTTTTTAATTGAAAAGGGACTGTCCCTTAAACATTATTTCTAAGCTTTCACATTTTTTACTTCCTTGTTATCTTTATGTTCACATAGCAGTTAGAGCAAAGTTAGCATTTGCTGGAGCCAAGAGATCCACAATGTTTCAGTTGTTTATTCCAGCTGTACTACATTCTTTTCATTGACTTAATTCATTCTGTTTTAATTTTCAATATTACTATACTTTTTCATTCTTTCTACCACAGCCCATCTTTTAAATGGTTGTTTATACTATAACTCCTGGAAATGGTTTAATAGACACAGATAGACTGCACTCCAGAAGCCATTTATTTCAAAGGTCTCCTCTTCACTTAAATAAGGGTGGCCAGCAGGTGTCTTACTTTACCTCTGTTTGAAGGTGTCCTCTGTTTGATGGGTTGCCCAGTCCAAAGTCAAAGACCAGAAGGAGAGAGTGCACAGGCCTTGAAATTGCCTCTCAACCGTTTGCACCTACACAGCAGATTGAGCAGGCACATAGATCACCCAGTCAGTCTTCTCCACTATGGTGAGATATATTGTATTTCTATTTCAATTATAGAAATTATTTCTAAATGTGCATCTACACCTACAAATTAGCATATGTATTAAGTCTGACAACTGCCACTGCCTTAATAGCCTAACTAGGCAATAAAGATTTCCTTTCTTGATTCTTCATACAGACCATGTTACAGATGTTCTTCATACCTGTAGTTCATAGAAACCAGTGATGGACATCCACAGCTTGGCAGTGTTCAAAATGCAGGGGCTCTGCCCTTCCAGTTGCTGTTTCCATGTCAGACAACCACAGCTTCACTGCACAAACTACCTACCCTTACAAAAGGCCTCTGCCAATCCCATGTGACTGTACTCCACGCCGTGTGGTTTGTGGATTTCAGCATTTGCTATCAGAGTCTTCACCTTTTAATTAAACTGTGCTCAGTCAGAAGGAGCGAAATAAAAGGAGTCCTATTTGTCACAGGAAATTTTACAGCAGTAACAAAGGGATTCCCAGTGGCAAGCTGCCAAGTAGGAAACTCAATCTTGGTCAGGTTTCATTAAAGTAACGTTACACTGTTGACATTTGCCTTTGTCCTTATAAAACTCCCCAAACGCTTGCAAGGATAAAGAAGGCAGTTAGGCTAAGCCCAGGAGTCGGAGTAGGGGTAAGAGTTGTTTTGGAGTCAGCTATATAAGCAGCCACAAGTCAAACTATAACAGCATTGTATTAAATGCTCCTAGTGAGCAATAAATTTAAACTAACTTGAAGGTCATAACCAGAAAATGCTGGAGTTGAGGCCATAATGTCCATGACATCGGCCGAACAAAGGATGCTTCAGGTTACAATGTGAAAGACTGACCTTCTCTCATAATATTGTGCTTTCCATGTATATTCACAGACGACCTCCTAGTGCTTTATGGATTATTTTGAGCTACAAATCAGCCTTAAAAATTCTCATACAGCATTGTTTTTCTCTTTTCTTCCCTGGCAGAAAACATGAAGAAAAATTATTGCAGGCATAATGACTGTAAAACAAATTCATTTTGTTCTTCTTGGTTCCCGAGCAAACGCATGCACGATAGTGCCTGCTGTGTTTTTCCATTTTTAAAAAAAACATATGTCATGCTGTGGAACTAATTCTGGAATCTTGTTTAACCTGAATATAATTCCAGTCCAGCATTAGAATCGTTAAATCTCAGCAGAACAAAACAACAACCCCAGAAAAGCTATGAAACCTAATGAAGCAACTTATTTCAGACATTCAGACTCTGCTTTCACACCACATTTGGAATCACATTAATAAAACTCTTAAGTACTTGGGTGCTCCATTGGAGAGCCTAGAGTGACTTTTAATTTAAAGCTAGAACCCTGCTGTTTGTGATGACAGACAAACGTTAAAATGGAAGATCATTTCCAATACAGTTAGCTTTAACAACACCATATGAATCACACTGAACTCATTTACATCAGGAACTTTACGTTCTAATCTCTAGACCATTTCTCATGGCATTGTTTATGGAATGTATTCTCTCCCACCCACCGCCCACCTTGGCACCTTTCAAAAATTTCAACTGCAAAAAAAGAGCTCTACAGAGGACAAGTATGCAATCCCATACAAGTTTAGACACACACACAAAAGGCCTACAACTCCCAGCATGCCCCAGCCAGCTGCTGGCTGGGGTATGCTGGGAGTTGTCGACTTTTTTTCTGTCTAAACTTGCATAGGATTGTGCCCTTGGTAGCCTTTGTAATAACTAACACAAGAAGGGTCCTGTTGGATCAGACCAAATATTTATGCAGTTCAGCATTGTTTCTAACACTGGCCAACCTAGTGACTTCTTTGGGAGAGGAACGCTTGAGGCATGCATTTGGTCTGCCTTTTTTAGCAGATCGACCTGATTTGCACATCCTGAACTAAAACTCGGATCAGAACACAGTAATCATTCAGTTTTTGCACTTCTCAGAATTTTGAGATAAAGTCCTCAGCTGAATAAAATCTGAGTTTCTGCTCAAAAGAAAGGCATAAACATACTTTAGGTTAAAATGCATACAAAACACACTTTAGGATAAAATGCAAGCAAAAATACATATTTTTTGGTAAAATGCCTACAAAATGCATATAATTGTTTTTTGTTTTAAATCCACTAACAATAATGCAATTTGTTGTGCAGGGGTTTCTTTTAAAACAATCACAGATTGATGTGGAAATGGAATGGAACAGAATTATGAACACTTGTGAAACTGACATGGACCAGAAATAGATTGAGCTGTTCATCTCCAATTTGGGAAGCTTACAAGAAGGACTTCAAGGTTACAGCCCTCCCTGCTGTTTGTCCCAAGCACCAAGTATTCAGAGATTCACTGCCTCTAAAACCAGAAGAAATAATCCTAGCATCTGAGCACTTTTCATTGTTTAATCATCAATGTTTTACCTAGCCATGAAGACCAGTGCTTCCATTATTAATCTGGGTGGGTGCCTGCATGACAAGGTCATCCATATATATATGAATGTGGCCAACCCATATTAGCCTTAATTTAACAACAACAACAACAACAACAACAACAACAACAAGTCAACTCAAACTCAAGTCCAGATTGAGAGCCCACCCTGGTACTTGGGCACTGCCATTGCAGTGTTCAAAGTACCAGGGAGGAAGGGAATGATGGCGGTCTCACAGAGAGACCTCCACCAAAGCTTCATCACAGCTACTGCCACCAACAGGTACATTTGGGGGGAAGGGCAGGGGGAGTAGGCAGGATCCAAGGGCTCACAGCAGGTGTTTTGTGGCTTACAAGGAGGGTTGAGGGAAATGTTCATCATTCTCCTAACGATGTCATCAAGATTGTGATGGAGTTCAGATGTCAGATCATCTGGCCTAAGAAAAAATAGTTATTTTTGTAATTGGGGGAAATAACTCATTTTAGCTGAACCCATTCCAAATCAAGCTAAGGTGTCTTCACCTATCACTACTAGGAATGACCCACAACTCGTTCAGAAGATGCCTCTTAGCATCAGCACCACTGAAGGACCACATCCCTGTCTAACAACTGGAACTTTATACACAGGCCATAGCTTCTGGGTATCATTTCTTTAAGGTTCCTGTGCATCTGGAGTTTTGCCAAGCATTATATAATGTTAAATTCCCATTGTGTCACCCTAATGGTTCCTGGAGATATGACCAATATCTTCTGTGTCATGGCCAGGGATAATTTTCCAGCTTCCATTCTCCTTTTCTTATGACTTATGCCAAGACAAATAACAATTTGATGGTGATGAATGACAACTCAATCAATGGGGGGAAATTATAAAAAAGGAAGGAGAGAAGCCCTATGAAAACCTTATCTCTGTGTATTGTTGGACACTTCCCTAGGTATACCAGAATGCTGCCTTTGCACATGATGGACCCCAACTGCTGGATGGCCATTAGAATATTGGAAGAGGAGGAGAAATGCACAACTTATTTTTAGCCCTTTGGGTTCAAGTGTCCCTTTAAGTAAACTCAGAAGCCAGTTCTGGGCTAACTTCACCACTTCTCCCATCCCTTCCAAATACATAGCTATCTGGGCTTCTTATCTGTGACCCAGTTCAGCCATTTTGAGGAACAGAGAGCAGTGAATAAAAGATGGAAAGTGGACCAGTTGTGTTGGAAGTAGTTGCTTTCCTGAGATAAATGGTGGTGGTAGAGGATGGGATGCAGAGTTGGAAATGGCAGAGTCAACGATGAAGACAAAGATGGGGGTACAAACAGGGACAGAGAACCAGGGGCCTCTCCAGAGAATAGCAAGGCCACGGGGGTTGCAACAGCAATAGTCTTCTTGTTTTGTAGATTCCTATGAATATGGATGTCAACCTATCAAACTACACAAATCCTGAATCTTTACTGTGCTTTTATAAAGAGGTGGAGAACAGAACAAAAGTAAGCTATCCTGTACTTAAGTAAACTCTGCTTCACATTGTCAGAAGGCTCAATCACTTATGTATGAGAAAAACACACTTTGGGCATTTCAGCAACATTTATGAATTCTGATGTCGGATAATATGCGGTCTATTATTATTATTGCATTTGCTGTGTTCCTGTTGCTTCCATGCTGGTTTCAGTGGGTTCTGGATGCATGCAAGTTGTGGCAGAATAGGATGTGATATTATGAATATCGATAAAATATTGTATTTCTTTGTATTATATTGAATTATCTGTTCTTTATTTTGTTTTTATATGGTGCATAATCCCATTATTACAAAAGCTGAAGCAATAAAGCTGGAACAAGTTCCGAAAGCTCTAAATATTGTTGCTCTTTCCATGTCTGGAGCTGAAACTTTCCACACAATAAAAAGAATGAAAAATGAAGAACTGTGTAGTTATACAAACTGCGAAGATGCACAGTCAGGAAAAATATGCTTTATTCTCAGCTAAATGCTGAACGCTGGTTGCTACAATACAGCACATTTCCCTTTCTTTTGGTTTTCAGCTCAATGTAGTAAATGCTCAAAAATGTAACTATAGAAAATTATCTCTTTCTTCCTCCTTTAAAAACAACAACTATTTTTACAGCTACCAATTGTCACTTTTAAATTTAAAAACACTCCTTGGCATCCTAACTTTTTAAAAAATGTTAGTTGCTATATAAAGTCAAGAGAATCTACTGCATTTTCCACTTGCCAAAGAGTCCTTTTTTGTAGTACTCAAATTAAAACAAGCCATGAAGTTTCATTACTGTTAAAAGCAAAAAAAGGGAGGAGGGAGAGAATAGTAATTTATCACTAAACCAGCAGAACTCTGCTGTGGGCTTTGTTTGACTTTTAAAAAAAGAAAAAAGAAACACAGAAAATAAAAAGTAGAGGGGAAATCATGGGGTGTGTGTGTGTGTGTGTGTGTTTCTAAAGGCACAATTAAGAGCAATAGATGATTATGCAACAAAGATTGCAAGCATGGTAAAACATGTGTCTGAAAAATCTGAGACAGATCCAGATCCAAACAGATTACATAATGAGATTTGTCTAATCTCAAGTGTTATTTAGGATTATACAGACTAGAGGGTGGTATCCAACAATATCCAACAATATCCAACTATTCCATTAGCGCAAATAATGTTGCACTAGTGAAACTAGATTCAGAACTATATGCAAGAGGAGAATCCAACTAAAATTATGTTCGTGCGTTTGCTCAACCTTTTTTGAATTATGCTTGTGCAACCTGTTGTGCAACCCATTGCACATAACTCTTGTGCAACCAGTTGTGTAACTGCTTGCACAACCAGTTGTGCAAGCTTAATGGGCAACTGCTTGCACAATGGAAAGATTTGGTGGAGCTCTACTAGTGCTATTTCAGTTTGCCAAATGACACCATTGGATACTGCCCATTGTCAACCTTGGAAAATCTCTACCAGTATTTATTTAAGGCCACCCAATAAAATTGTTCCTAGTTCAGTGGGGGAAACATGCATAAAAGCAAAATTCTATGTGAAGATTCCCTTCTGAATTGATCTTCCTACATGCAAAAGATGTTTCATCTCACTAGATTCTCACATCATGGACTCAGGGGTGTATGTACAGTTCCCATTCTGGGATCAGAACTATGTTAAGGATTGGAGAACCAGGGATGTTCTATCTTGCTGAGATTCTCCAAGTTCCACTTGGAAGCTTGGTTTGTCTCACATTTTTGTTTGCAATCTGTTTTTCTTTTTGTTCAAAAAGGAAAAGTGCATATTTTTTTAAGTGCGCACTCTCGCCTCCCCATTGACTAAAGCATGAAAATATGTCTTTTTTAAACACGATTGCAAGTTCATGAATGTGCAAGCTTCTTCTTCTTTTTTTAAGTGCTTCCGTTTGGGTTTGTGACAGTTTGGTTTGACTGTGCTCTTTGCCTGTTGTGGAAGGGACAGGAGGGATGCACTGTGCAAAGAGTGCAGTCGTAGGAAGCAAAAAGTCCACCAAATGTTTTGGTTGCATCCCTGGGTCTCATCATAACCTCAGAGAAGGGTGAGGCACACAGTCAGCACATCCAATCAGGTTTCTAATAGGGGAGGAGGGTGGAAAGTGTCAAGAGGATGTGCCTCATTCAAATGTCTGTTATTAAGACATCACTAACTCAGTTTTCTTTTGGGACATCTACTTTACAGTGTATGAACCATGGCACTACAAAATTATTTTTGTGGAAGATCAGGTTGACTAAGATAACCTCCCCAAAGAAGGAAGGGCAAGCACTTTATCCATCTTTGAAACAACCGAGATTTATATCAGGGTTTCACTTTTCTTAGAATATAATTCTGAAAGATTTGAGATCCATTCAGTCATTTGTATTTATTATTTGTTCAATACATGCTATGCTGCCCTTCTTCCAAGGAGCTCAGGACAGCATTTTTGTATTTATATTTATTTATATCCTGCTCTTCATTAAAAAAAAATAAATCCCTTGTCCACACTTTATCCTCCCAACAACCCAACCCTGTGAAGTGGGTTAGGTTGAAGGACGGTGTCACTGAGGGCCAAAACAGACATTCCTTTACATCTGTGACTATGACTTTCTCTTTTTTACTCTAGAGTAGGTGCGGGGGCCCTGATCCAGACTGGGAATCTAGTGTAGAAGGTAGGGGGACACTCCTTATGCTTAACAATATTATTCCTTCTCCAAGGACAAACTCAGTATTTAGACAGCCATGACTACTAGACAGTGGAGGCTGGTGGCTCTATTGTTTAAGGAACTATCCATGGTGCTGAACACCATCCTTCAACTAGGTTCAGCACCACAGACAACTCTTGTAAAGTTCAGGCTGAAACCTGGAGTGGATATACTGCCCCACTGACATTGGAGCCACCAGCCACTGCTGCTAGAATAGCTATGATTTGTAGGAATACAGAAGGAACCAAGCTGTTTGGCCTCTCCATGCAATTAATCAAAGTATCTCCCAACTGTATTTGAGGGGCCTCTACTCCTCAAGCATTTCATGTCACTTTTGTCTCCCATTGTCCCTGTGCTAATCGTGAATTTTTTGCACCTGTCCTCACAGGCTCAGAATTTAGCACTTTCCCTTAATTTTAAACATAGAATTTGCACAGTTGCCCCTGTACACCCATACACAAGTATGCCCCAGTAAATTTGATAAAGTTTATTGACATAATGCTGGTAATGTCATGTTTGTTGACATTACGTTTGTTGACATAATGTCTGGTGGGGGGAGACACATGGAAACCTGCTTCACACACATTAGTAAGAAACCCTCTGTGGACATGGTGAGGCAACATGAATGCTCAAATGCTCCATCACAGTAACAAAATACTTTGTGACATAATGATAGGTGTGCATGATCTGCATAACCTTTCCCACTTTATTTTTAAGGGAAGGATCTCATGATGGCTGTATCACATTCAAATTGTAACAGTGATGGTTTCGCACACAAGCATTCATGTTTCCCCACCAAACCTACATAGAAACTGTTTGTGTAGGCTCTGAGAAATGAAGAAGATGGTCCCAGGACTGTGAAGGGGCCAGGATTAGCCGCCACTAAAACAAATTTGCAGACAAAATTAACATCGTTCACACAACCCCTCCACACACACACACACTGATTGCACACATGAGGAGGATCATGACTGTGCCAACTAGCCACTCTCCCAGTGCTGATACACCTACTAGCGATGTCCCACCCAGTGGCTGTGTGTTCAGCACTAGTATGAAGAAACCCTATCTACATACAGATGGATGCACATAGGGACTCCTCCATATGAACCAGAACCCATGTCAGTTAGGGTTTCTGTTTGCGTGTACAGAACCTGTACATCCATGCGTGAATAGGGCCTCCCTGCTAACATTAGCTGCACTGCTGCCAGAGCTTTAGCCAACAAATGCATGTGGATCTCAGGGTGCAGCCAATGGGTGTGATCTCTTCATACATTTGATGACACACACACACACACACACCCGTGTATCTTCTTAAATAGTTGCACAGGTAAGATCACAACTAAACAGGTAAAATGCACATTAAAAAAAAAAAACAGGACAAAAAGACAATTATGGGGGAGATGCACAAAGAGGAAAAATAATCAAAACTGAGCTGCAGGTTAAATAAGGAGGGGATTAGAGTTTACAAATAGTATGAAAACAGAGATTGAAGGAAGGTGAAAAAAGGAAGGGTACACAGTAATACAGCTGTTGTTGCACAATGAGCATGTCAACTTGGATACACCCGTCATAGTCCTGATGTGCTAAATCAGCCATGTCCAACTGGCATTTCATGTGGCCCCGATGGCCCTACTAAATTGTAAACGCCATATGATAGTTTGCCCACAGTTCCACTCTAAGGGGGAAAATATGTTCTCAAATTCTAGGTAGAGATAGTCCACACTTTAAAATCCATCTCTCTTCTGACTTTGCATGAAATATATAAATGCACGCGTATAATGCCATGCTGGAGCAGGCATGCTTCATCATTTGGAAGCCCTGACTAGTAGATAGCAACAGCTTTTATTTTAACCGCTCAGTAGTGTCTGTAACAAAATACACTTCCAGCATCCAATTCACTGCTTGGAAAACAACTCTCCCCAACAATACAGAGGTTGGTGACAATAAAGAATGGACTTGAGTCATACTCGATCCATTTTTCTCCCCAGCTTGGAAATGCGCAGCATATCATAGCGTTTTCTCAGCATTTGCCTTCCTAGGTGTTGAGCACTGTAAAGAATGTTAGCTTATCTCCCGGAGAAGTGGGTCCTGCGACAAAGTTAATAGCAATGTGGAGTGCTCCTGTTCACTCTTCCCTGTCAGTCAGCCACGCCATCCTCCACAACACTCCATTTCTATTCCCCCCTACACCAGCTTTTTTCTTTTCTTTTTTCACTTCCTCCAACAACCATCAGTCAGCATTCTGTCTACAATCTACCTGGCTGACTACAATCTACCTTCCTTGTGTTATTTTGGGAGTCCCCCCTCCTTTTAAGGCTTTTTTTCCTAAAGGTTTTATGGGGGGGGGTAGTTTTGCAAACCTCAAGATTCCTCCAAATTTGCTGATATCTCCCTCTTGTGTGTGGATGTTGCTCATTTGCCTACATAAGCATCAGCACTCATGCCTGCACACAGGGATGGGGACTCAGACTCCAGGACTCGACTCGTGAGTCGGACTGAGTCCCCCCTCTGACTCGAGTCCCACTCGAGTCCCAATATTTTTAATGGGACTCGAGACTTGACTTGGGACTTGAGACCAAGGACACGTCAACATCCCTGCTTGATGCCACCTGCAGGTGCTGTCTGGACCTAGTTGCAGTAACAATCCAAGTTTATTTTTTAAAATCATTTTCCTAAAATGCAATCTTTCAGACATTTTGGGTTTGGCTGCCTCTGCCTGCCTGTTTGGGGTTCCCTGCCTCCTCTGCCTGCCTGGTCTCTTCTTAACCAGTTCCACAGTCAGGACCGGTGCAAGGCAGTTTGGTGCCCTAGGCAAGATCAGATATTTAGCGCCCCCCCCTTCCCACTTGAGCCCTCCCTCCCTCCAGCCCTATGCTCCTGGCGCCCCCTTTAGCCGGGCGCCCTAGGCAGCCGCCTAGTTGGCCTAATGGTAGCACCGGCCCTGTCCACAGTTTGAATTGTCCAAGACAAAGGCCTCTGCCTGCCTGCTTTAGGGTTCCCTACCTCCTCTGCCTGCCTGGTTATTTTGGGTTTGTCTGCCTGGTCTGTTCTTGTCAAAATCAGTGGCAGAGTTTTGAAATAAAAAGGCACACTTGTGCCTAGAATTTATTTAAGCCACACATCTGAAGTAGCCTTATTTTGTTGGGAAAACCCCCCATTGATTTTAATAGGGATTCGTGGAGTCAGCTTTGGGAGTGACTCAGGATTCGGGACTCGTGAGTCACCATTTTGGACCAAAGACTCGGACTCGGACTCGAGACTCGGGTCCAAAGACTCGTGACTCGATTCGTGACTCGAGACCAAGGACTCTTCAACATCCCTGCCTGCACATCAGAAATTTAGGGAGTGATGTGAAGCATAATATACAGTCTCTGGAATCAGTACACTGCTGTGTTCCTCTTCAGCCCTGTGTCTATATTCCGTTTTAATTGTCCATCATCCTGGGTCAAATGGTTCCACTATGTTTCCCTTATCTGAGGTTTGTAGTAACAAGCCTTAGATAGGGTTCGTTACACTTATTAGCGACGGCTGTGCTTCCTAATGTGTTAACTACCTTTGGCTTCCCCTCCTGATGGTTCGCAGACTAGCAGGTCATTAACCACTGGAAATGACCATTTTCTGAAGAATTATGTTCTAAGCTTCGGAATCCACACAGTTTGCACAAACAACATGTTCTTTGTTATTTATATATTTTCCCCAGCATATTTTTCCCCCTTCTTCCCTAAGGTGTTATTTGTATCTGTTTTTCACAATTATGCCATGAAATGTTTGAATGTGAAAGAAGCCTGTAATATTGCTCTTCCTGTTGTAACTGTTCACAGTGAGCCCAGCTTTCTAGTGCTTGGGGTCCACATTCCTACTGTTAAGGTGGGCTCTATGTCTTACTGTATTGGCTGCCTCTCAGTTGTCCTGATGATGGTACTTTGCTGTTTTTAACTGTATTTTGTATTGTTATGCCTATTTACAGTCATATTTATGGTACATTGCCCTGCTATCCCTAAGGAAGAAGAGCAGTTTAAACATTATTTTAAAAATATATTATCATCCGCTACTGCCTGGTGCACATCGAATTGGTCTTAAAGGCAAACCTACAGTGGCTGGCTGAAAATCTGGCAATGCAGCTGCTCTCTGATCCTTCCTGCTCCAAAGTCAATGGATGAAGAGCCCAATGACATAGGAGTCACCAGCCTGCCCTGACAGTACTCGCTGTTTCAACATTTCCCTGAGTTTCCAGCTACTGCAGAAAGGGGAGATATTCCCCTCCCCCCCCTTTTTTTTTTGGAACACTTACTGCTGCAGTTACTGCATGTTCCTGACAATTCTAAAAAAAACCCCAAAAAACCTGAGGAGGTGGCTGAATGGGATCGAGTGAATGGTGCCCCACTGGGGAGAGCAGGTGTAAGTATTGCAATTGCTGGAGCCCCATTTGCTGGTGCTGGTGCTGGCACCCCAGTCGCACTAACAAATCATAGTTTGTTAACCATGAACAACCCATGAAGAGAACCCATGGTTTGTTGTTGAGTTGTGAACTGTGGGTTCTTTGTGGTTAACAAACCATGGTTTGTTACCTCAGCTGGGTTCAGACAACACAATAACCTGTGTTTCAGCGTCAACCCAAAGTTCAATGACAACCCACACTCAACTCATACTCAACCCTTGAGTGTAGGCTATTGTGTTGTCTGAACCCAATCACCGAGTGCATTGCAATAGTCTAAATGTGATGTATCCAAGGCATGGATAACTGAGTTTAATTGGACTTACTCCCAGGTAAGTGTGTATACAATTACAGATGGAATCACTTTGGAGTGTTTCCAAAAGTGTCATTTCAGCTGGATTGAGATTCCCCCCCCCCCCTCGATCCATTTCTCCCATGCAAACACATTCTTGTGATATTAGAATTCTTCACTTTGTGGTTAAGCTTTCAGCTTGTGCTTTGCTCAAAATCACTTCATATTTTTGTTCACATTACATTGCTGCTGAAAGATTTGTGGAACAGTATCTCATTATTCAAAGCTTGTTTGGACAAACTCTTTTATTGCTCTGCTTCCTTGTTCTAAAAAAGTAGGTAAGTTTTTTTGTTTTGTTTTTTTAAAACCCTTTCATTTCTGATGCATATAAAATTTAATGCCTTTGCTAGGCCTGCATCATCTTGTCATTTCTTCTGTTCAGTCGTCTCATGTGGGATGAGAGAAAATATATCATATACCTTATAGCATATTATTGATTTGCGGTTTTTCGTAATAACTATAATTAAACTTTGCCAGGTCTTCTCTGTTAGCATATTTGGTTCTGAATCTGTGAAACAACTTTATTCCTTTCATTTCTTGAAAAGTCTTACACGGTTGAAGCTGAAAATGCTTGTAATGAATTTATAATCTCCTAATTCATTGTCATTCTTACAAGCCCAGGAATCAAAATGTATGATAAAAAGTGAAGATTGGAATCTTCATAGTTGAAGGTTACACACCTACATATATGCTCTTTTAGACAAAAAGAAATACACACAGTAAGTTACTACTACCAATAATAATAATAAATATCACTACTAAGGATGGGTGCAGACCCCGGCACTCGGTGAGCGCTCCCACCATGCAAACCAAGCTGAGCCTTCGGTGAGCGCCAGCTGAGGCACTCGCTGGACTTCTGGATCCCCGGTGCTATGTTTTTTACATATAAAACAATGTAAACTACGCTAAAACGGCTGCGATTGGCATAACTGGTGCTACATTTCTTACGTTAAAAACAGCGTAAAATACATTAGAACAACCGCGATTTGCATGACATATGCAAATCGCGGTTGTTTTAACATCTTTTACGCTGTTTTAATGTAAAAAACGTAGCGCCGGTTATGCCAATCACGGCTGTTTTAATGACGTTTACACTGTTTTTTTACATAAAAAACGTAGTACCGGAAACTGGAAGTTCCTTTCCCCGGCTCGGCTCGTGAGGACGTGATCTGAGCTGTGGAAGGTAAGTCGAGAAGAGCTCGGGGGGGGGGGGGGTCGAGCCTGGCGAGTTCGCCAAGCTTCCACCCCCCTATCGAGCTCCTCGCACAACCCTACTGGAAACTGCTTTTCTCTTTCCTGGTTCCTTAATTGTCATTATCTTATTAGCTTTACTTTGCACTATAGCAGTGTTCTCCAACCTTTGGGTCCCCAGATGTTTTTGGCCTACAACTCCCAGCATGCCCCAGCCAGCTATGCTGGCTAGTGCATGCTGGGAGTTGTAGGCCAAAAACATCTGGGGACCCAAGGTTGGAGAACACTGCACTATAGCAACTGCAGCCTCTTATAAACATGTTTGCAGGGCCAGAGCAAGATGCTGTACTGTCTAAGATGAGAGGACCCTTCTTCTCTTCCTTCCCTGTTTTTATACTGCTGCATTAACAGTGGGCAATATCAGCCATCAAGAGTCACTCTGAGGGATCAGCAGAGCAAGGCATTTTGGTTGAGGTGCCGTGGAGACCATCTGTGCCACCATGCATAGACATCCACAATGCCTTGTTCTGAAGGACACATCAGACAGCAAACCTCTCCAGAGGAAGAAAGGTGTTGGGCCTAGTAGGTGCTGTGTGGTGGGCAGGCACTGGCAGTGGCCAGGGTAATATGGCTGGTTTGGTGGAAGTAGGCGGCCCTCTAGGCTGTTGATGTAGGAGCCCATGATCTGCTGCCCTTCCTGATTTGCCATCTAAGGCAAGGGTCTCACCCTGCCTTATCAGGGGGCTGGCCCTGGGCCAGCCTTACCGTTAGGAGAGTGAGACAGCTGCCTGAGGCAGCAGATACTATGAGGAAGAGAGTGTTGGAAGAAAGAAGTTCTACATCATGGTGCTGGAAGAAAGAAGTTCTACATCACTCACTCTTCTCCTGCACTTAATAACTATACTAAATGCAATAGAGGACATTAAATATTTTTTGTTCATACTTAGAACCTTACCTTTTCCTTCAATACCTCCCAGTTGGTTCCAAGTTCAATTCAAAATGCTGTTTTTTTACCTATAAAGCTCTTCACACAGCTTGGGACCTCAGTACCTGATGGAACACACCCTCCATATACGCCTACCCAGGACTGGTGCAAGGCAATTTGGTGCCCTAGGCAAGATCACATATTTAGCGCCCCCCTTCCCACTTGAGAATGCTGTCTTTTTTTCCCAAGGCGTTTCTGGCGCCCCCTTTAGCCCTGCGCCCTAGGCGGCTGCCTAGTTGGCCTAATGGTAGCACCGGCCCTGCGCCTACCCATGCTCTAAGATCCTCTACAGAGGCCCTCCTCTGAGTGCCCTTCACATTCTAAACCTTTGAGAGAGGTCCCCCCTCCCTGCAGTTCACCTGGTGCCAACAACGTTTTTCTGTCCTCCAGGTTAAGGCTCCCACACCTATCAAATCTTTGCTGTTTTAATCCCTATTACATCCTGGTGGTTTTAACGCCTGCTATATTTCTTGACTGCCTTTAGATCCTCATTTTTTACTGTATTTTGTTTGATTGGCTTCGTATTATGTTTTTATCTTGTTTGCTTTTATATTTGCACTGCATTTCTATTGTGTTGTGTAGAAGTAAAATTTGTGCTTTAGTTTAAACAGAAAGGCCTGGAAGTCAGACCTTTTCCTTGACCTTCTGTAGATTACAACCCTGAGGGCAAATCACCCATCTATTGATTTGCCTAACCCTCTTTCCTGCTTATGCTAAAAGTACTGTGAGCCAGTATCACCTTGGGATTATCACCTTGGGAAAGACTACTGATTAGCATGATGGCTGGAAGATGGGCAATACCTGATCTTTTGTTTTTGTTTAAATGTCTCCTTTTGAATTGTCTCTCAGTTTCCTGTACTGACTCAATTGTCACCTGACCACTACATGATATTATTCAGTATAAATGGAAGTGTCTCCCTTGTGTTCTTGTTGGCATTCCTGACTGTGCTCAGATGCCATCCGTGAATTCACTAATAAACTTTCCTCTCTAAGAACCTCTTAAAAACACAACGCAGTAGATCAATTTTTCCACAACAATCTTGGTGCCGTGACTCGGATCGCTTCAAGGGACTGGACCTGCCTGAAACAGGGAAACACCACTAAACTCCCAGGCGCCAAAACCCAGGTAAGAGACCTTTTGAAATCTCTTTTGGGTTTTTGGTGTGTGTCCTTCTGTTTCTAGCAGACTATCCTTTCCCCCCAACGCGATCTGAACTTTGAGTCCATGAGGTTTTAGAGACGAAAGAAATTTCCTATAGGATTGTATGCATGTCTGTGAAAGTATGATTGCTAGATTTATGAGCTGTTGACCAGGGCTGGGACTAGGCGAAAGCTGAACCTCGTGCCCCAACAGACAGACCCTTTTCCCTTTTCCCAATTTGCCCAGTACCCATGGTTTTACTGTGTGGAAAAGGCACATCTTCCTAAAAATCTCACGGATGAGTATGTATAAGTTGCTGACCAGGTCTGAGACTTAAGCTGAGTCAAGACGCCCTGAACCTGTTTGTGAGGGGAAACCCAATGATCGGCAGTGTTTCAAAAGCAAGTGGGCTCAGTGGAACCTCGTGACCCAGTGACGTGTGACTGTTCATGAATCTGCTGATCAGGACCAGGACTTAAACCACATACTAAACCAGTATGTAGTGGAACCCTGTGTCCCAGCAGAGCAAGTAAATCCCTTTTCCTGTTTCCAAGACTCATGAGTCCCATTTGAAGTCATAAGACTGACTGAGCCGACAAAAAGGGATTGTGCCGCAGTTGAAAGACTGAGTGAGCCGATCAAGGTGTTGAGCCGCTGTCTGAGACTCAAATGAGGAACATCCCTCAATAAGTTTGCCCTGGATGAGTGTCCTGTATGAGTGTGAGGAATAGGGGGTGCAAGATCAAAGGAGATCCCCCCCCAAGGGAATGCTAGCATGTTGTAGGTACACACCTTATGGCCATAGGTAGGTGTGTAAATTTCTCGAGAAATGGAATGTCATGACAAAGGATGATCCTAGTAAACAGTTCCCACTGGGAGGAAAGTTTGACTTGGACAGGATAGTGCACTTAAGGGGAGCGCTCGAGTCATGAGGAAGTAAGGTACCTCAGACTCAATGGGAAGTGTATTTTAATTGGTATGAAGAAGCTTCAAAATGCATGCATGAATCCAAGCTTAAAAGCTTGAAAGATTCAAATATATATATTAAAAGATCAACTAAAATTTAAGCAGGCCTGCAGCCAACCACCACCATTGGCTCCTATATCCATTGCTAGCGAAGAAAAATGATTTTTTTTTGGAAGAAAAAGCAAGATCCTGTAGATGATTATCCTTACCTACATGAGAAGACCCCAAAATGAAGATGAAAGTAAAAGGTTTTCGCATGATGATGCTGAAACTACCCCAGTGGCCACTCCTTCACCCTAACCCACCTCTGCCTAGCCAGAAAGAGCAGTTAACAGAAGGAACTAGATGCCCAGAAAAATTAAGAACCCAGAAGCAACCACCTTGCCTGGCTCTGTTCCTTCTCAAAGACTGTTAGTCACCCCAAATTATGGGTCAGTCACCCTGGCTCCACTAAGTAAGAGGTACCTGCAAGAGATAAGACTCTAGTGGCTGTCCATGACCCATAGACACCAAGAGATTTAAGGAATATAGTAAAATAATTTCCTAACATGTGAGAAGAACCAGTCAAATTCAAGGAAGAATTTGAGACTGTAATTATTTATAACCCTAGCCGGATAGACTTAAATCAATTACTTAAGACTTGTTCTGCCAACAGTAGTCTTAAGAAAGAAAGAAAGAAGAAAAAAAAAAAAAAAGAATGTAAAATGATGCATTTGCAAATCCAACAACTAGATCTAAAGAGAGGCAGAAGAAGAAAAAGTCAGTGAGTGCAACTGTCCCTTTAAAGTAAAACCCCTGCCTGCTTGCCCAGTTGCCACATTCCTAATAGATTAGAAGCCAAACACAAGATCTAAGAATGCCAAGAAGTACTCCAAAGAACCCTGTGTTGTGTTAAAGAAAAACAACAACAATAACAAAAATGTTTGTGAGCTTTTTGTGCAAAGAGTTCCTGAGCATAAGCAAAGTTTTGGTGCCTTTTGGGAGTCTCCACCAGTCCTGTGTTTAGTGAAGAGAGAGAGTGCGCTCGCTCCTAACCAAAGCACACACTTCCTCAGATCTGAACTAGAGGCGAGAAGTCCCAAAATGAGAAGAAAAAAATATTTGTTATAGCTGCTAAAAAAAAATCAAACAAAATATTTTTTAAAATGGCAGCAACACTCATAAGTGTTTGTGGCTGCATTCAAGTTTTGCCTTTAAGTTTTAGTGCCCAGTTTTGTTAGAGTGGGCTTTCCTGAATTTCACCCCTCCCCTCTTTAACATAATCCATGCTTAGTTGGTTTTTTGCCAAAGGCAAACCAACAAGGCATCGTTGGTTAATTTGGGCAGTTTAATTTCAGAATTTATGCTTGGCTAGTAGCTTTATGGCAAGCTAGCAGAAAACTTTTGTTAAATAGTATTTGGGTGCAACATAGCACAGTAGCACCAAGATACTAAAAGAATTGCAATTCCTGTTTCACTTTATTGTTAGGCTGGTTTTCAAGAAAAGTGTTCTAGTTTAAATTACACAAGTGCTCCCTTTGTGGCTCATGCTGGCTCAGCTTGTCTGAGCGTGGGGGGGTTGGACTCTATGGCCTTGTAGGCCCCTTCCAACTCTATATCTATGAATCCCATCACAGTTGCCACTGCATTTTAAAATTGCAGCTTCTAATTGCTAATAGTTTTGGCATCCCAGTATTTTTTAACCTTTGGTTGCATAAGTGCCTTATTTTTTTTGGCTTTGTTGTGTTTTAAAAGGTAGCATTTGGTTAGTTTTCTAAAGCTTGGTTTGCCTTGCTAAAGATTTTTATTGTTAACCCCTCCCGACTTCTTGGCAAAAGACAGGCAAGCCTAAGTTCAAAAGGTAAATTTTTCCTGCATTTATTTATAGCAATGTCACACCTGAATTGCAAAATCTTGCTGCTATCCAGAATTTGACCCCAGAAAATGGGGGGGGGGAGAGGGACATGGAAATTTGGCAAATTGCTTTCTCTCTAAAGACTCTATGGCATCATTCGGACGGCCGCCTAGTGATGCCCAGAGTTCTTTTCCCTAAATTACTCACATGCTCCATAGACCTGTCACATGTGAGCAAAGGGGGGGGGGATCATTGAATTGTTTAACAAAGATTGGTTTGGATTAAATTTTACATCTGCAGCAACTCAGTCCTGTGCCCAATGTGCGGTATGCCAGGCTCACAACAGTGGTAAGCCTGTAAATAAATAAATAAATAAATAAATAAATAAATTAAAAAAAAACCAAAATGAGCATGCACCCCACACCCTGGGGACCTTTTGTAAATATACAAATTGATTTTATTGAAATGCCCAAGTGTTGTTCCTATCAATATGTTCTTGTAGTTATTTGTATGTATTCTAAATGGGTTGACGCATACCCTTGCATGAAGGCTGACACCACAACAGTAAGCAAAAAAAAATGCTAAAATAATTGATCCCCAGATTCAGAATACCTTGCTCCATAAACAGTGACAGGAGATCACATTTTACTGGACAGGTGGTAAGAGAAGTGTGCAGGACATTACAAGTCCAGCAACATTTCCATTGCCTGTATCATCCACAATCTGCAGGAGCTATAGAAAGACATAATAGAATACTGAAAAGCAAACTGGCTAGAATATGTGCAGAGACAAGACTAAAATGGCTAGATGCACTGCCCATAGCCCTCATGACTATGAGATCCACAGCAAATCAAGGACTTGAGCCCTCATGGGATATTAATGAGACACCAATCTAGGCCTAGCCAGACATATACACCTGCTTGATGATACAATTCAAAATTACTGCAAGGCCCTAATGAGATGTGTGAAGACTTTTCATTCACAGATAGAGCTCAGCACCAGCCCAGCACTGAAGGACACTCTATTAAACCAAGTGACTGGATTTGTATTAAGATACATCAAAGAAGATCATCTGCTGGATCCAAAGTGGAAAAGCACCATACCAGGTACTTTAAAGCTGTGAAGTGCCAAGGACTCCAAACGTGGATCCAAGCCTCCCAACATCTCTACCCGCGTTGAGAATGAGGACACAATAACGCCTCCACCAATTCAGGGTGAAATGTGCTAGTAACCTCTTCCCCTGAAACAGAAGAATTTGTGCCAGGACATCAATATCATCTCAGACCTCGGACGGGACGACCATCAAAGACAACACCCAGAGGATCGGATGAGAAGAACTGATGTCATCATTTTAGAAGAACCCCACCTCAGCCTGAGCCAGGAGCCTTACTTATCAGCCCTTTAGTACATCAAAGTCAGAACAAGAAACACCTGTGGTTGTGCTCTTGTTAGTGACTGGTGGTTCTTTTGCCTTAATTGATATATATATTAATATTTGAAACAATATGGCCAAATGGAGTATAGTTATATTCTTAGAGCTCATAGTCCTCATCCAATCTGCCTTCCAGGAAAATACTTACATTCAGCTTTCTTTAAAGTTTGCACAAAGATTTAATGCTACCAACTGCTAGGGGTATGTAGCCACATGCCAGTACATTCCCAGGGAGGAGTTCCCATGTGGCCAGTGCCCATTACACTAGTAAACTTGACCTTCACCAACAGACCCTTGTACTCTAAAGGGTCCAGTTGTGGCAAGTTGTTCCTACATTGGGGGAATGGTGTTTTACATGCAACAAAACACAAAATCAGCCCTCCACATTTGTAGGACAAAGTCAATGTAAGCATTATTTTACCCCTCACAGAGATTGGAGAAATAACCATACTGCCAAACTCATATTCTGCACCAATTATGGAAATTAGTTCTCCCAAAGTAATCAAACTATGGGCAATTCTCTTAAATGTAGTACCTGGAAGAGTTTTAATGATAAACTGTGGGACTGTACCCTTACAGGGAAAGGGCAGTGTTTTCGCAATGCCACAATGCAAAATAGTACTGCCAAAGATGACATTAGACATGGTGTTTGCCTCAAAAAGTGGAATATGCGCCTTGATTGGTCAAGAGTGTTGTGTGTTTATTCCTGATAATTACAATCTGAAAAGATACTTAAATTGCTTTTGTTGCCCCTGACAAAAGCCTGGAAATATGGTCTTGGCTAACAAGCTGGATACCAAACCTAGGAAGTTGGGGTAGAGCAATTGTTCATGGATTAATAACCCTATTGCTTGTATTTGTTGGGTTTTATATATTATTGTTGTTAAGCAAGTGTTGTTTTACTACATGCAGCAGAAGCAAAAGCTCTGTATTGACTAAAAAAAAAATTGATGCTTAAAAGGATTGATCAAGAGAGAGAAAAGGTAAAAGAAGCTTTAGATGCTGAATATAACAGTTACAAGTGTTAGTTGTGCTATAAAAGCACAAAATGGGGGAATGTAGAAGTAAAATTTGTCCAGGCTTTAGTTTAAACAGAAAGGCCTGGAAGTCAGACCTTTTCCTTGACCTTCTGTAGATTACAACCCTGAGGGCAAATCACCCATCTATTGATTTGCCTAACCCTCTTTCCTGCTTATGCTAAAAGTACTGTGAGCCAGTATCACCTTGGGATTATCACCTTGGGAAAGACTACTGATTAGCATGATGGCTGGAAGATGGGCAATACCTGATCTTTTGTTTTTGTTTAAATGTCTCCTTTTGAATTGTCTCTCAGTTTCCTGTACTGACTCAATTGTCACCTGACCTCTACATGATATTATTCAGTATAAATGGAAGTGTCTCCCTTGTGTTCTTGTTGGCATTCCTGACTGTGCTCAGATGCCATCCGTGAATTCACTAATAAACTTTCCTCTCTAAGAACCTCTTAAAAACACAACGCAGTAGATCAATTTTTCCACAACAGTTGGCTTCGTACCTTCGTATTATAGCTCTGTTTTAAAAGAATTGTACGATGCCTAGAGTACTTGTTTTATAGGTGTCTTATAAATAGAAATAATTAATAAAAAATATATGATCACATCACAATTTGGGGTGTTGGTTTCAGCTTTTCTGCATTTATAATCTGAAGCACTTCTACCGTTTGTCCAGAGGCAATGCTGAGAGACCACAAGAAATGAGCATTTAGCTAAATGAGTGATGCTAGATCTATAATATACTTGTCCCTCCGCTCGCTTCTTTGAGAAACTATCATGTGTATATTATATAGCTTAGATTACTTTAAATCATTTCTCTTTTACTGGTTAATTAGCTGATTAAATGTGCAACAGTTATATTGACTAAATATTTAATCAGCCCTAATGCCACAAATATAATCAAATGGAAGGCATGAAGCTGTATCTCCGGTAGTTTAATTATTATGGGGCACGGTTACCCTCTTTAGGAGACCTACACGCATCACAAACAGTCTCATTTACAGTATTTTTCCTTCAGTAAACCACGCTAGCTGTTGCCACTGGCTTTCTGTGCTTTGAAACAGATGACATTGGTGATAGGAATTGCAGTTCTGGCTGTGTATGCTTGATTTCCTTGGTTTTAATCCATGTTTGCAGGATAATAAAATTATCTGTTAGAGTGTACATGTCATTATTCAAATTACTTCAGTGCTTCTGAGGGCACTTGTTGGCAAGTTAGCTCCCTGGCCAGAAACTGGGTGTGTCCTTCTTCTAACACAGAGGTTCTTATGGGTAGAGGGGCAGAGCCAGCCGTCTCCCTGCATCCAGCCCAAAGTGATGTCACTACCTCATTTAAGATTTTTTTTTCATGAGGGAGCGAAAGCCACAACCAGATGGAATGCTTCAAAAGTCAAGAATGAAAAGCAGGAGAATTTTTAAAAACATACCCAGATGAGGGACAGAGGAGACCCGTAGAGGCACATACATAGCATGTTTTCACTGCCCCTGTAAACTAATCTTAAAATTGTTTTTAAGTGCTCCAAGGCCACAAGTGTAAATGTCAACCTCTTGGAAGGCAGTCACAAATTTATAGTTTTGCTTTAAACAGAATGTTCATTTAACGATAACATTGAACGGAATGCCATACCGTTCCTTTGATTTAGCTATGGTAGGTCCTGTAGCATTCCCTAGAAAACAATAAACAGCTTTCTTAAACTGACTGGGAGCAGAGTTATCCAGAGGTGATTTACACTGCTGTGACTGACACTTTCCAGTACTGTTTTGCCCAGACAATGGGACAGTTCAAAAGAGCCCAAGTTGTGCCTATGAAATATAGTCCCTCTCAGGCGCTCTGCCTGAGAAATTGCTTTCTAATTTCCAGATTGCAGGTTTCTGTTACTAACTCCATAGATGACTATTTGTTTTTGTGGTCCTTAACAACATTCAGATATGGGAGAAAAATGAAAACATACTGTTAAGAATGCACACTAGATCCCTGTGCACAGAATGTGCAGATATGCGTCATCTCACATGTGAATTATGTGTATTTTTTAATGTCACACCACCATTTTAATTAAACTAGAAACAAAAGATTATTATGAATGGCAAAAATCTGCCATTACAAAATGTTTCCATTTCTCCTGCATGCGTACGGCTTAGGATTGATTCAAAGCCCATGGAAGTCATTCATTTCAACGGACTCTGAATTAGGCTTTTTAAGCGGAACGTTTCTTAAAAGGGTTGTTGTGCACACTCAGCACCAGATGACAAGGATGCTTTAAATTGCCTTCTCTAATATTCTCATTGAAATGGAGGGAAAGAGAGGGAAAATTAAGGCTTTGACATGATGACAGCTGAAGTTCTACCTGCAAATGTGTTGATGTTCTCCATGGATGAACCATCCCATGATATAAGGTGCATTCATTTAAATTAAGGGTTGAAATACAAGATAGATAGATAGATAGATAGGCAGACACAACACACACACACACACACACACAGTGGGTTTTGCGAATTCAGCAAAGGAGACCCTTGTTTTCACATGCAGTTTTCCATACTCAGGGACCACTGCGTGTATCTTCAAGACTGCTCTCTTTTCAGCCCTGTGTTACATTGTTATCTCTATGGTCAGCTGAGAGCACCATCAATGGGCAGTGACCCATTACAGCAGGGCTCCCCAAATGTTTTGGGCCAATGGGCACATTTGGAATTTTGAGACAGTGCCATGTGTGATCCCACAAAATGGCTGCTATGGAGGAGGGGCTTGCCCATTCACAAAATGGCTGCCATGGTGGGTATGGCTGGTTTGGATGACATGACAGCCCACCATGGGTTAATTAACCTTCAGGACACCACAGCTCATGCCGTCCACCATTATGAATATGCAAACAGTAATTTCCCAGAAGGCAACTGGTGAGGCTAAAAGAAAAGTAACTTTCCCAAGAACATGAAAATCTGCTGGTAAGAATATGTGTTAATTTTTTTAAAAAAAGTGGGAGGGGTAGGACACCTTAGTGGGCATCAGAAAAGATGTCTGGGGCATATTGGTGTCCATGAGCACCACGTTGCCCATCGCCGATATAAATTTTTGAAGAAAAGGGAAATAGAATCAATGATACTATTATTATGAAGCAAAGTAGAAGCTGGAGGCCTTTTATGATGTTGAGCCTCTACCTTAGCCACTAGACAAATCTCTGTCCAAATCTCATGTGCCCCAGAATCTCTATAACACAAACCAGGTTGCCTAGTAAAACAGGATTTAACCCAGTGCCCTTCATCCCCTTCTGATGGCTCCTTGGGGAGCTACAAATTGGATCTATGTGATTATGAGTAAGGAAGTACCCTGACGAATGGCAAACATGGTAGAGAAGCCACATGGGAATGAAAATATCGGATGGAGTCAAATGGGAGACTTTGCGATCATTTAGCCAAGCTGCATTTTTGTTGTTGTTTTGTTGACTCTGAGGCTCAAGAAATAACCGTGACCACCACACACAAAACAAAAACAAACAAACAAAACCCTGCAGTGGCCAAATTGACTTTCATCCTCATATACTTTTAGAAGTAGACATAGATTTTTTTAAAATTTAAGATGGGGAAAAAGCACTCATTTTGTATACGCATGAAAGGCTTATTTGGAGAATTATACACATTTGGCCTTTTCTAGTTCCTAATATATGCTTTCATGATTCTGGACCAGTTTCTGTGACAGTGTGCAAGGTTGTGACTGACTGGACTTGTCACGTGATAAAGGAGAAGCCTCAGAGAATGCAATTGCAAAATGTCAAATGAGTGCCTTAGGGAGCAATCCTAAGCTGCCCAGGAGGGCAACAGAAGGACGTTTGTAAGCAGAAGAAGTGCTGCTCCATCAGTGGAGAGGGAGCTCTGAAGGTGGGATGACACACGTGCTGCTGGAGGTCCCGCAGTATGCCTGCAGAAAGCTCTGCTGGTGTCCTTGTTCTGCCGGTAGTTTCCTGCCAGCATTGTCGGGGGGCAGGGAGAGAGAGAAATTGGGTGTAGCAGCCGTACATTGGGAGTGGATCCACAGGATCCTCATTCTCCCAACTTGTGTGTCCTCCCCCCCAAAAAAAATGCCGTGGGCCCTGGACTGCTGTAGTTAATTCCCTCCCTTTGGACTCGTAGGGATATAAGAGAACTTCAATTTTGCTTGCAAAATGTGTGAGCATGCCGTGTTTCAAAGCTCCAAACACGAGTACAAGTACGAGATGTGCCCGCCAAAAATATTTGCGATTTGTTGAACCCGGGCTTGCGTTCGTCCCATTCCCGATTCCCCGTTTGATTTATGCAAATTTCCTCAGTAGACCAAATCAGCCTCGCTTTAGCCTATGCAGAAAATGTGCGCAAATTTGTGGAGATCTCCCATTTGATCGCTGCTTGATTTGCGCAAGTTCCCCATTTGCGCAGAGCAAGCAGCAATCACAAATGGGAATGGGAATCAGGCACGAGATGAGTGGCAAGAAGATGTTCAGAGAATCCTGGCGATCTCGAACAGCACCTGTTCATCTGTCCCTAGTTTGGAGTCAATGGGAAGGGGAAAGGAAAAACACAAAACAGGGTAGGAAAAAAAGGGAAAGCTGTGTTGCTCCCTCCTGTCCTGGATGCAGTGAGCCAGCAGGGCTTTGGATGTGGTGTTTACTCCTCCAAGGCATCTCTCCCTCCACCCACAACCCACCCACTCCCCACCCACAATAGCATTGCTCTGCCCAGCAGCAAACGTGTAAGGTGGCATAGCCCAGATTTATTTGTAGAAGAAATTGTAAAATGAAAAATGCAGAGCAGGATTTATTTATTTTTGTTTCTATGACTGAATGAAATAATTCAGCTTTGAAATGAAATGGCAATTTTCTATCCAATCAAAACTAGTGGTTGAGAAGAGAGAGAAAAATCTATTTGGGATGGGGGGGGGGTTTCATGGGGAAGTTTTTCACCCTTTCTTCTCTCAATAATGAACCTGCCTGCAATCCCCTTAAATCACTACAATTTGACTTCTTTCATAAATGAGTAAAACCTGCTTTCTGTTCTGCTAGGAGACATTTTGCCCCTATTCAAAATGGCCAATGTGTATGCAGAACTAGCCTTCTGCACATGGATCAGGATATCACGCAGGTCATGCTGGATAACATACAAAAGGATATCGCGCATGTTGTGCCGAACCACTATGTCCAACACAGAGAGCTGCACACCTTTTTGCCTTTACAGTAATACCTTGGATTGCAAGCATAATTCGTTCCGGAACCGTGCTTGTAATCCAAAACACTCTTATATCAAAGCGAGTCTCTGGCGGGCGTGAGCGGGGGCGATTTTGGCCCGCTACGCCCGCTCGAGGCGAGCGGTTACATCCCTACAGTGACTAATTGTCTTGCAAGACCTTGCTCATTTATCAAGTAAAAAAAAAAAATTAAAATTTTTGCTTGTCTTGCAAAACGCTCTCAGACCCAGTTACTTGCAATCCAAGGTATTACTGTACTGAGAGCCACACTAGATCTGGCGTTTCTCATATAGCTAGTCCTAGCTTGTAGGCTTTTTGCAAGGAAAATAGACCACGCCACAGACTTCTTTTTTATTTAAGCCTGCATGCTAGGGCTGACTGAGATAGTGCATGCAGTTCCAAATGGTCAATCTTGTCAGATTTTACAATACTGACTACCTTTTGGGTGAATGGAGAGGGTGGGATTGAATCCAGGCTATTCCTCCACTTAGATAGGAGGTTGGGACTGTAAAAAAAAAAAAAAAAGCTTGGTTGTGTGTGTATATATGTGCAAACCCTCAAACTCAGTAGTTAATACATATATAGCACGCTGCTGTGCATAAGGATCTGTTGAACTGAGCCTTAGATTATCCTCCTGCATGCTGTGTTCTCAATAACATCAGAAGCAGAAACAGGGAAAAGTGTAGAAGAGTTCTACACAGAACACAACTATGTCACCTGTGAAACCTAGGGACATACAGATGTTGTTAAATCCATTCCATCTGCATTTCATGGATTGTCAGGAACCTTTTGTTCTATCGTCCACTCATTGACAGAATCCTGAAGAAACCCTCTTTGGACCTGGAAGATCTTAACAACTTTAGGCCGGTGGCGAATGTTCCTTTCCTGGGCAAGGTCCTTGAGCGGGTGGTGGCCAACCAGCTCCAGGTGCTCTTGGATGAGACTGATTATCTGGATCCATTTCAGTCGGGGTTCAGGCCTGGTTTTGGCACGGAAACGGCTTTGGTCGCCCTGTATGATGACCTATGTCGGGAGAGAGACAGGGGGAGTATGACCCTGTTGATACTCCTGGATCTCTCAGCGGCTTTCGATACCATCGACCATGGTATCCTTCTGGAGCGGCTGTCTGAGTTGGGGGTGGGGGGCACTGCATTGCAGTGGTTCCGCTCCTACTTGGATGGCCGGCTCCAGAGGGTGGTGCTTGGGGAATGTTGCTCGGCCTCATGGACTCTCCAGTACGGGGTTCCTCAGGGGTCGGTCTTATCCCCCATGCTATTTTAATATCTACATGAAACCGCTGAGTGGGGTCATCCGGAGTTTTGGAGTGCGTTGCCATCAGTACGCTGATGACACGCAGCTCTATTTCTCCTTTTCATCTTCAGCAGGTGAGGCTGTGGATGTGCTGAACCGGTGCCTGGCTGCGACAATGGACTGGATGAGGGCTAACAAACTGAGGCTCAATCCAGACAAGACTGAGATGCTGTTAGTGGGTGGTTCCTTTGATCGGATGGAGGGTGTTCAACCTGTTCTGGATGGGGTTGCACTCCCCTTGAAGGAGAAGGTTCGTAGCTTGGGGGTGCTCCTGGAGCCATCTTTGTCACTTGAGGCTCAAGTGGCCTCAGTGGCAAGGAGTGCCTTTTACCAGCTTCGGCTGGTGGCCCAGCTACGCCCCTATCTGGACAGGGATAGCCTGGTCTCAGTAATCTACGCTCTGGTGATCTCTAAACTAGACTACTGCAATGCACTCTACATGGGGCTGCCTTTGAAGACTGTTCGGAAGCTGCAGCTTGTGCAACATGCGGCAGCCAGGCTTATTGCAGGGACCGGAAGGTCCGAGCATATTACACCAGTTCTGGCCCGCTTGCACTGGCTGCCAATATGCTTCCGAGCCGAATTCAAGGTGCTGGTTTAACCTATAAAGCCCTACATGGCTTAGGACCACAATACCTGACGGAACGTCTCTCCCAACCGCTATCTACCCGGACACTACGCTCAACATCTGAGGCCCTCCTCCGACTGCCACCTCCAAGAGAGGCTCGGTTGGTGGCAACGAGGAGGAGGGCCTTCTTGGTGGTAGCCCCCCCAGTTATGGAATCAGCTCCCCACTGAGACCCGCCTGGTGCCAACCTTACTATCTTTTCGGCGCCAGGTTAAGACTTCCCTCTATGCCAAGGCATTTAGTTAGGAGCTTGGAATAGCACGGAGGGGATTGTCACCTGTAGGCTCAGTTTTATTGGCTTTTGTATTGTTATTTTAAGCTGTGTTTTTAAAATTGGTTTTTAATTTTTTAAACTATTTTGTATGTTTTTTATTGTTATTTTTATGTATAGAGTGTTGTGAACCGCCCAGAGAGCTTCGGCTGTGGGGCGGTATATAAATGAAATAAATGAATGAATTAAATGAAATGAATCAGATTTTTTTCCCATTTCCCAAATTTGCGTCTGTGCACACTTGTGCAAATTTGCATTCCAAAAATGCACAAATACCCCCAGAATGCATATTTTCACACTTTAGCCTATGGGTGGAAATGTGCATTTTTGGTTGGTGTTTTTTTTTATTTTTCAACAACTAAATTTGTGTAAAAGTCCAGAAAGTTAAAAGAAACGGTCTGCAAGTCCACGGAATACGTGTGATTCAGGAAAAGCTGGTCTGCTGCAGAATCTGCAGGTTGGATTCATAGAATCATAGAATAGTAGAGTTGGAAGGCCATCGAGTCCAACCCCCTGCTCAATGCAGGAATCCAAGACAAAGCATCCCTGACAGATGGCTATCCAGCTGCACCTTGAATGCCTCCAGTGTGGGAGAGCCCACGACCTCCCTAGGTAGTTGGTTCCATTGTCATATTGCTCTAACAGTCAGGACGTTTCTCCTGATGCCCAGGCGGAATCTGGCTTACTGTTGAATCCATTGCGGATTTCTCCGGCATCCCTAGTGAAGCCTAAACAAATCTGAAATGGTGAGGAGATGTACCCTATCCAATCTCTACGTCACTTCTTTTCTAAACCCACATCGTGAGCTCTCTGAAGCAGATGGTGTTCCCATGAAGCAGGAAAGCAGAGCTGCTTTATGGTGGGGGCTGAATAGCCCCACACCAGGTCCTCCATTGGCTGGATGACATCAGTGTATGTGGCCACACCCACTGATGCATTGCCCTGCCCCAGGGCCATTTTGCCTTTCTCTGCTCTGGGAGAAGCACAGAGTTCTGTGCCTCTCCCAGCATGCAGAAAGGGACTCAGGCAGCACTCGGAGGAGCAGCCACAGCTCCTGATGCTGCTCAAGCCCCTGGCTTTGCACAGCATGTGCCATCCCCTTGGGTGTGCCGTGCACCATACGAAAGGACTGGGCCGGCACTGGGAAGAGTGGCCAGTCTTCCTTTGCCAACCCAGTCTCCTGTCAAGTTCCCCAATGCACGCATCCCTGTCATTATCTCCAATCTCAGATCAGAGATAACTGATTGGAGATAACAGCAGAGGTTCCTCCAGGAGGGGAGGCTTCCAAGCCTTGCAACCTGGAGGAACCCAAGGAGACTCTGCAGGCTGGATGTGGAGCACCCACGGGCCAGATTAAGCCCATGGGCCAGAGATTCTGCATCTCTGCCATATGGGGTACTTATGTAGTGTTGGATAATGTTGCCCAACATTACATTAAGCACCCATTTCAAACATAACCACCAACTTTCACTCACATATTGACTTTTCAGAGTCACCAGAGATCAAATTCATTGAAAGTATAATGAACAATACATTAAATATAATTAACTATATAGTGACATGGATACTGATATACAACATGAGACTGATATATATCAGTGTGTATTCAGTTTCATAGATATTTTGCCCATTATGGGCAATCTCCATACTTTGTCAAACCACCCCCTAACAGGTGGTACCTGGGAGCATTTCCATTGGGAAGTCAGTTGAAATGGACTTCTGTTGACAAAAGTCCTATTGATTACAATTGTATACTTGGAATAGTCTCTCTCTCTCTCTCTCTCTCTCTCTCTCTCTCTCTCTCATTCAGTAACCCACAGAATAGTGACAGAGACCATGACACAGGGATGGGGCAGGAGAGAGGTGCTTGAGCGATTGGGTTTGATGTGTAAAGCTGGAGCAGCAATGGGGCCAGAACTTGGAACACCTGGTAGCACTTTGGGAAGGCACCAGCTGCTCTTGTTCTTGATTCTATGCCTAAATCAGAATAATCTTCCCTCTCAGGATTGTTCCAGGTCCAGGATAGTACTTTCATGGTGCAACTTTATCTTTGTATTCTTTCAATACTGTCATAACACACTAATGTTTCATAATAGATTAATGTGTGTGCGTGGTTTTTTTTTTAAAAAATGTTTGTTTAATGTGTTGTAAAATGGAATGAGAGCTGGCCTTCTACCTATGAAACAGCTCTTCCTATAACAGTCTTATTCCAATAAAATGAAAACAATCTACAACTGCTCTACCCATGCAAAAGATGCAAGTCATCATCATCATCATCATTTGAATTAAAATGATGAGCTACCTTCTTGCTCTGATGTTGCCGATTAAATTAGTCGCCAGAGAGAAGCTTGTTTCTTTCCAGTTGTAGCACCGGGCAGCCTAATATAGCTTATAAACTGGCAATAGGGAATGTGTGGATGATTATATCCTGGTAAGTAGTTAAGGTTAAAGTCCAAAAGTCTGTGGAACAAAAAGCTGTTTTCTATTCGCATTTGGCTAGAGACGCTCAAAATGAAGCAGACCACCCACAGCCTGACACTTAGGGAGACTGCAGTGCATTGAATCTGCTACAAGTCGGCTACGAAAATAAAGTTGTCAGGAATCTGCACAGAGCTAAGGGAAAAAATTACATAGAGCGCCATTTCTTTAAAAAGGCATGAATGACCTACACACACACACTCACACTCAGATAGTCTAACTTAGATATTCCAGGATTTTCCCTTTTTAAAAAAAGAAAAGAAGAAGACAGGGCACCATTTCAAGGAATTGGTGAGTGTGGAGAGTAATTCACAGTGAAGGTTAAAGGCCTGCTCTTGGATGAAATGCAAAAAAGGAGGGAGTGAAAGATCAAATGCATGCACGCATGCATGCGCGCGCACACATAGTGGATTTGAAGAGCATTTTCTGTTATTACTTTTTTTATACTGCATAAGAACCTGAAAATACAGGCCAAGGGATCCTTAGCATCACGGGAAATCCAAAAAGGAGGTAGAAAAAGATTTTCTTTGGCTGTGGCATGGTTTTAACAGGCCATTCATTGGATGAGGGAATGCAGAAAAAAGGACACCCAAAGCTGGGAGTCCTAAGTCAGTCAGGCTAAGTTTATCACAGCAAGATTTCCTCTAGAATCGCCTTAGCCCTGTTGAGGCATCTGCAAAGTGTGCAGAGTTTACACGCAAGGAGGGCAAGTGTGGACAAGCGTGCTAGCTCCACCCCCTCCATGTCTGTTCCTGTCGCCCTCAATCTATACATGGTGACTGTCTTCAGCAGGGCGCCTGAAGCCCCGTGGGATTTAGAACTATGATTTTCCTGGGTTCTAAATCATGAGATTTCCTAGATGTTAGGCTGGTTTTGTTAGATTGCCTAGAGGAAGTTAGGAAGTTTTGCTGTTCAGTTTTAAGCAGGCTGTTTATAAACTTTTTGTTCCACACAGCTTTTTAGTACTTTAAAGGCACAATCCTATGCGCATGTTTAGACAGAAAAAGTCCTGCAACTCCCAGCAATGCTGGGAATTGTAGGACTTCTTTCTGTCTAAGCATGCATAGGATTGCGTCCTAAATGTCTTAGCTCTGCACTCTGCAAGATTTCCTCCTGCTCTCAGTTTCTGCTGTTGTTGCTGTTTTAAAGTGTTAAAAAAATAAGAAGCTTTAAAGTGTTTTTAAAGTTTTCAGATTATTTTAAAGTTGTTGTTGTTGTTGTTGTTTAAAAACTGATTAATTAAAGTTCTTAAATAGTTGCAATTTTTAACTGTAAGTTGCTTTGGAGACCTATCTGGTCCAAAAGGCAACTTACAAATTTTCAAATAAAAATAAATGAAATAAACATAGTAAAGGCGTAATCCTATGCAAGTTTAGATAGAAAAAAAGGCCTACAATTCCCAGCATGCCACCACCAGCAATGCTGGCTGGGGCATGCTGGGAGTTGTAGGCCTTTTTTTCTGTCTAAACTTGCATAGAATTGCACCCTAAGTAAATAAAATGATTGCAAATTTCCATAGCTCTGTTGTGGAAAGTTTTTAACTCCAAGCTGCTGGGGGCAGAAAAAGACCAGTACCAGTTTATTCTCCCACATGCCCAGCTAACACCAGCTTGGAGGGATTTAGATCAGGAAAAAGGCACAGGGAAAGGATTAACCCCTTCTCCTCCAGCAATAATACTCCAATAAAATTCAGAGCCCCCTACAGCTGCCTTAAAGTAAAATAAAAATGACAGGTGATCCGATCACAGATTTCCTGTATCACATCTAGGTTGGCTCTCCGTGGAGTCTTCTCAACAGTTAAGGTATAGGCAAGTTCATAAATAAAAGCCTGTCTGGCATGGGGTCTCCAGATATATCCACCTTAAGGCATTTAACTTCTTAAAATGATTTGTGTGCTCCGGTGTGATTCTGAGTTCCTTTTGTATTTCTTCTTCCTGTCCTGGAAAATGTATGTCTGTTTACAGCATATGTCACCACATCCCCCTTTATAAACAACCAGGCAGAGAATTTTTCATAGAAAGATAAATGCAAGGCAATTCCAAATGCTGTTCATAAGGATACACAGAGGCTCTTGGGAAAGACTTTGCTTTTCCTTTGAGTGAGATTTTGGCAGATGCACAGGTTCCTTTGTTAGCCTTTTCCTTCAGTAAGTGGCCCACAGACTGCAAAATTATAACATGCTCTAAGTTTCGGTCATTTTCTATATGGTTTCAAGAACTAAGATTGCATTTCCGTGGAAATCGTTCAGTGCTGTGAAAATGTTAATCTCACAGACTGAACCTATGTATGTCTACCCAAAAATACATCCCACTGAGTTCAATAGAATGAACTCCCAGATAAATGATTATAGGATTGCAGCATTAATCATGTCTATAGCCATTGCCTAGGCAAGGTGCTTTATAGCAATACTTTTTAATGACATATTCACATACATGATCTCAGAAATTCTCACATCAGTTCTGTAAAATAGATCAATATTATTTGTTTGTTTTTAGACTTTTATCCCGTAAATCCAGCTTGGGGCGGGAGGGGGGCTACAGCCAAGGGAGAAGTAGCAATTGTGGTGTGAGGCGGTGCATGCGGGGACATTTGGGGTAGGGCCAGCATGTCTCTAATCCCATTTTTAGTTCTCAACTGTTCCGGACAATGTGTGAAGAGGCTCTCTGCAATTAGCAGCTGAGTGACAGGCAGAAATTCAACAGCAGCCGTTTCCCCCCCATTGCTGTGTGCTCTCAGTGCTTGTAAAAGCTGTATCTGTTGAATGTCTGTCTGCGACATAACTGCTAAAGGTAAAAATCCCTTCTCGGGGGCGGGGGGGGAAAGGTGGCAACCGTAAGTACAAAGAAGCATTGGTGCACTTGTTCTAATGGTCACCTTCTTCCCCCAAACAGTTGAGCGATGCTGCATGCGTGCATTCTGGACTTTTTTTAAAAAAAATTCTCGAAGCTCAGGACGAACTGAACTTAAGATATTGAAAAATGAGGAACTGGTGGGAACTGAACTTGACAGATTATTCATCCATCCCTGGGTGGCAGGGAGTGGTAACAAGGTGTTGGAAGACAGCGCTGCATGTGCCAGGCGGCCTTCTCCGCTTCCCAAAGCTCGCCTGCTGCCCTCAGGTGCAGGGGAGGATGCTGTCCTGTTGCCACTGTCAAAGTCAGATTCAACTTCCAGTCCGGTCGGCTTCTGTACGTGGAATCGAGGGAGCACCTTGTCCTTTGCTTCAGGCAACAAAATGTCTCCAGTTGGCTCTGGTTCTGCTTACAGCAATGGAGAGTACAAGTAAGTTGGTTATGGATGGCCCGAATGTGTGGCATCCTTGCAGACGAAAAGGCAACCCTATTTCTGGCTTTCTTCAGTACTCTAACATGGCGAGGGGAGGATGCACTGGCTGCCAGGCACAACATGTGCCTCCAGCTACAGCAGTGCAGCCCGTTGCTTGAGCTACACGGCTAAACCACATTTATAGGTTTGGGCTGTTAGTTATAAATCACATTGCACTAACGTTTTATCCAAAAGTAGTCCTTTTTTAAAAAAAGTTTTAAAAACCCACACCCACCCCCTTTAAATTAATGCGCTCTCTCTACTGTGCTGCACTCCTGCTCTTATGCGTTGCAGGTCTAATTGCTGAGCAGGAAATGCATTTCTAAAAATAAGATAATTTTCATTAAATTGGAGTTACAGAGAGGATGGTATCTGACAGTTAATGCCTAGAAACCTTAGGAGCTTTATAGTATGGCTTCATGGTGGCTTTTGAATGATATATAAGGTAAGATATGACACTCTGTGGTGCTTTATATTATCCATATGGCAATCATTTGTTCAGAGAGTACCCATTTCCCTATCCTTATAAGAGGCCATAAAAAGGTATAATAAAACTAAAAGTGATAGGGAGCTGGGTGCTCTTAATTGATACCACATGTCTGTCATACACACTGCATTGCCGTTCGCTCTGGAAAGGAACTCAGCTCTTGCAAACGAAATCCTAAAGCTCTCCTTTTTGCACATTTGCACAGCTGTACGGTGCATAGAGCAGTGTTCTCCAACCTTGGGTCCCCAGATGTTTTTGGCCTACAACTCCCAGCATGCCCCAGCCAGCTACAGCTCATGTCAAAGATGGAACTCCTGCTCAGTATGCTCTGTACTGAGTAAACTGCATCTTCAAGCAGGCCGTCCAGTTTTCTGTTTCAGTGGCTGCAGAACTGGACTGGATGGTCTTTTGGTACCCTCCGATAGGGGTGGCTCAATCTGTCAGTTTCACTTTCCCTCCCACATTCAAATTTCTTTCATTTCCAATTCTTTTGGTTCTGCTTATGAAGAAATGTGCAAATTTTATTCAGTTCTTATTAAACAACCAACTGAATTAAATTCTCACCCATCTGCACGGGCCAAATTCAATAGGTACAGGTATTCCTAGCATGGAAGGACCATATTGTACCTGCCTGCCATGTAGTTGTTAAAGATCAGAAAAAGAGAGGTGGCACCCCTAATTCAGGCCCACAAACATGGCTGAAAATACAGGGATTCAAGCCCAGACTTTTAAGAGCACCCCAAGCCCTCTGCCTGGATGGATGAGTCAGTTTCGCTTACTTCCGCATTCAATTATATAAAAATGTCAAATTCGTTCCAATCTGTTAATGGAAAAAAATGCGAATTTTGGCAAGTTCTTATTTAAAAAAATGAACCAAACTAAATTCTCACCCATCCCTACGAGCCTCTGACTTTCTGATCCCATACACAATATTCATCTCAAACCCTAGATTTGTGCATTTCGATGTACACACACATCGGCTGCATGCACAGGTTTCCCCATTCATTTCAATGGAGAAGTCTGATTTCCACATCAGTTCTGTCATTTCCCCCCTAGCCATGCCTCAGTATTGGTAACAGGGCAATGTCTTGTCTGGGTCTGTGAGGCCTAGCCCCAGGAATGAAGACTCCGGCCTTGTTATAAGGTACCAAGGGCAGGATGGGAGCACTCTGACCTCCAGCTCCAACAGAATTGCTTGGGTTGCCCCTGCAGTTCAAAGTGGGCCTGCAACAGTGCAGCATCTGAGCCAGTTACACTTCCTGCAAGGGGAGCCATGTGGAACGCTGCACTGCTGTTGGCCATTGTCAGTCATGCCAGTGTAAGTGAACCAAGCAGTTGCTCTGGAGGCTGGCAGAGGGTTGGAGCTGGAGACGGCGGTGTGCAGGGACAGAGGTTGGGGAGGCAGCCCAAATAGGCATGCATGGGAGTAGTGAGGGAAGGAGTGGCATGACAGCCTGATTGAGGGGATGGGAGGACACAGTCGGGCAAATGCTGGCTGGCTGAGCTGCCTGTCACTAAGCCTCAGACAGTGACTGTGTTCAGGCAACATGATAACCCACTGGAGTACGGTGAGTTTCTTTTGTGCATGCGTGCCACCATGGGTGAACTTGCTTTCCCTGTGGCTCAGCTTTGATAATATTGATGATTTCCAGTAGCCATTACAAACATCTGCCCTTCCTAAGATCTGTTGACACAAGTTTTCCTCTCTTTATCCTTATAAGTTTCCTCTCCTTATCTCCTTAACATCTATATGGCATTAGAGATCTTCTACTAAAATTTTCTTTCTGAATGAGGAAAGATAGATTACAAATAATCATGTCATTGTTGAACCACCCAGAGAGCTTTGACTATTGGAAATGAAATAATGAAATAATAATAATATAGAAATGAAAGTATAGAAATGAGATGATGATGATGATGATGATGATGATGATGATGATGATGATGGAAGAAATTCAAGAACAGTTAGATTCCTACCACAATGAAGATTTCCAAGTGTAAAATGGAGTCTGAAAACTTGTTCAGCTTTAATGTTCTCAGACTCAGTGAATGTATATGTATGACTTTATTCTAATGTTCTCAAAATCATGTGTGTGACGGTGTCTGTTAGCCAACCAGAAACTTCAAAGCAATGTTTTCTTCATAGGACCATTGCAATAAAATTAAAATTGCAAAATCTAATGCACTCTTACCTGGGAGTCTGAATTGAGTCAGACTTGCTTCTGAGTAAACATGCATATGATCCCTCTGTAAAGCTGCACTCCTATACACAGTTACTTGGGAGTAATCCCATTAAAATTAGTCCAACAGAAATCAATTGACTGTCCTAGAGTTGGTTTGCAGCTTTCACTGCAATTCCCATATTACACCTGGAAGAAATTAGTGTATTGAAATAAAGTCTGGTGGCAGCTTTCCCTGTGGCTAATTTAGCCCTGTAGCACTAAGCTGGAATAGGGAGTAAAGATACTTCTAGAATGAGAAGACAAGTAGGCTAGCCTATGACTTTCCGCAATAATCATTCTTTTGAACTGTGCCACCCATTCTTATCCTACTAGACCCCCAGTGCATCGGCACTGAAGGCAGCAGCTATTTTATTGCTACCAGATTCTGGATCTATAGTTGGCACAAAGGTCAAAATAGCCACTCACACTACTGCTAGAACCTTGAATCTAGATCTTTCTGCAAAGCAGCTCATATGATTGGGCCATCAGATGGCTTAAATTTAAGTAGCCTGACTTAACTGGTTTGACGATGGGGCTTCCATGTAATTGAAAAATGTTCCAACTATACCATAAAAAAATCAAGAGTTTTCTCACCTTGCTTTCCATTCCTCTTTGGAGAAAAAGTGTGGTGGGTCTGGAAAGTTGTGAGCCAACAAAAACAGAACATTATAGTGAAAATCAACGTGTTTCTTTTACCAGGGATAATAGTCTTTTATATATGTGCCTTCAGCCAATGAATGAAATACAACTTGAAAATCAGTTGTATTATTTAACAAATGATGTACTGAGGCCAAAATACATTACCATGATGATCAAAGTCATCAACTTGTGTTAGAATTTGAAATATGTTCGATTTTTACTCTTCCTTGACCATACCAACTCTTTATAGGTTACGATGGTGTAGCCGAAAACGGTAAGGTGACAATGTCCATAGATATTAGTGAGAGTTACTGAACTGTTTGAGGGAACATTGAAAAATGCAGAATTATCAGCAAAGTACATATAGAGAAAGCTGGACATCCCTGTCCCACATTTAAAAAATCTTGGACAGATGCCCTACTTAATAGTATAAACTGAACTGTAATAATCCATCCATCCATCAATATATTTGCATGCCACGTTTCTGTCCTAACAAGGGAAGGAAGGAAAAAGGCAAGCAGCAATAGACAAATGGCTGTATCCTATACTGCTCTTGCACCTCCGCTAGTCCTGTTGTGCTAGCAGAGCAGACCACTAGTGCAACAGGAACTAGTGGTTCCTCAAATAAGCATGGGGATGAGTGGAAATGCTCATTTCCAGAACAGGGCAGGGCTGCGGAACTCCTTCCTGGGAGTTTCTGCCCTGTTTCAGAAACTAGTGTTGCTGCTCAATTTCATTTTTTCAGGAACTGCTAGTTCCCGTTGCATTAGAATCATAGAATCATAGAAAAGTAGAGTTGGAAGGTGCCTACAAGGCCATCGAGTCCAACCCCCTGCTCAATGCAAGAATCCAGGTCAAAGCATCCCTGACAGATGGCTGTCCAGCTGCACCTTGAATGCCTCCAGAGTGGGAGAGCCCACTACCTAGGTAGTTGGTTCCATTGTCTTATTGCTCTGACAGTCAGGAAATTTTTCACTACAGCAGTGGCAGCATAGGATACTGCTCGAGGAAATAGCAACAACGAAAGAGGCAAGGCCTCAAAATAGAACTGATTTTTATTTATTTTTTATCCAATGGTAAAATGTCCTTGTAAAACATGGGCGGGGAATCCATGGCCCTCCAGCTGTTGTTGGACTACAACTCTCATAATTCCTGCCATGCTGGCTGTGCCATGCTAGCTGGGCATGATGGGGACTGGAGTCCAACAACATCTGGAGGGCCACCGGTTTCCTGCCCCTGCTGTAAAACAAGGAGCTGCCAAACACATTTTGAAAACAACCTTCTTCAGGGGCACTAAAGTAACAACCATATGAATAATCAACCTTACTGCAGGTAATGATAAATACAGGCATTAATTATAATGCAGCGATGCATTATAATTTTTTTTAAAAAATGTATTATGCACAGAACATACACTAAAACACAACTAATCATAATACAAACTGTCATCAATCACACCAAGCACACTTATACAATGAAAATATCTAACACATTAAGCATCTCGTTTTACAAGGAGATTTGACCAGTTGATTTAAAAAAAAAATCAGTACCGTTTTGAGGCCTTTCACCTTTCACCCTTTTTTTTAGTGTCCTTAGAAGGGAACTTCAAAGCAAATAGAACCATTCTTTTAAAAATACCAAGAAAACTATAAAAACAAAGACTAAAAGAAATACCAAAAATTATCAGAATGCATTCTACTACCAAAATGCATACCTAATCTGATACTTAAGAGCAGACAAAGAGAAAGCCAACCACATCTCCCAGGGCAGGGAATTCCATAGACCTGGCGCATGACTGAGGGGACAGTCTTCTTTACAGTCACCGACACCAACATCATCTCCCATGATGATGGAACAGGAAGCAGCACCTTCCCCGAAGATAAAGTGCACAGGTAGGTTCATGAGGAAGGAAACTTTCTTTGGATATCCTAGAGCAAAAGCATTCATGTTTGCTTAAACCAACAGAACAACTAGAATACTAAAACTACTTGGAGGGTTTGGAGGGATTTATTTGATAGGTTTTCATAACCTGGCTGCTTTAGAATAAGCAATCTGTTTGAGGGAACATTAAAAAATGCAGAATTATCAGCAAAGTACATATAGAGAAAGCTGGACATCCCTGTCCCACATTTAAAAAATCTTGGACAGATGCCCTACTTAATAGTATAAACTGAACTGTAATAATCCATCCATCCATCAATATATTTGCATGCCACGTTTCTGTCCTAACAAGGGAAGGAAGGAAAAAGGCAAGCAGCAATAGACAAATGGCTGTATCCTATACTGCTCTTGCACCTCCGCTAGTCCTGTTGTGCTAGCAGAGCAGACCACTAGTGCAACGGCTGCCAAGATAAAATGATTAATCTGTATTCACTTTTGACGCACTACTGTTGTCCGCTTTATCAGTTACAGGGCAAATCAAGTCATTCCATTTCTTTCATGGCTTGCTCTGCTGAAGGTTTAAAAGGAATTATAGGCTGAAGGAGTGCTGAGTCCCATTTTAAATCCACCGAGAGAGGATGCCAAATGTTTATACAACTACAGAGACTTAAACAAATTTGTAGTTCACCCATAGTACATTCATTGCTTATACAAACAGTATTATTATTTTTGTCAGATAAACCACCCTTCTCTAATAGGGCGCTTAATCTGTTCACATTTCATGCTCCAAGACAATCAGAGCCTGTTCTAGTGTCAATCCCAAAAGAGGGTATAGTTGAATGGTTAATTATACTCATTCCAGTAAGGGAGTCTTGAAAAATACAGCAAGATCACACAGGAAGCCATTTTCTCTGTATCAGGTTGCCAAAGGTCAGGAAAATGGGCCAACATGGTCCAAATTCGAGGATGGGGGGGGCAGGATATTCTGGAGTATATGTTCACTATATGTTTCAGTGAACATAGGGCAAGACATGATAAAAATAACAATAAATTAGACTTTCACCGCAATCCTATGCATCTTCACTCAGAAGTCCCATTATGTACAATGGAACTTAATTCCTGGTAAGTGTATTTACGAATGCAGCCTGAATATAACTCAAAGTCCTTCACATAACATTGATTTGCGGACACTACAATAACCCTGTAAAGTAAGCCAATATTCTTATCCCTGTCTTACAGGTGGGAGTTCAAAAATAATCAATATGGTTTAATAGCCTGGAATCCAACAAAGAAGATGGGCATTTTGAAGTATAGTACTTTAAAAGTACTATTCTGAAGTACGGCCTCCTGACCCACAATGCTACGGAGCAGACATGCATTCATATATTGTCCAAACCTATAAAGACAAATAGTGCTGGAGAACTCCAGTGTTGAACCTCTTTCGGCCTTCAGGCCGAATTAAATTTTGGAGAAGCTCTTGGGGAACACATTCCAGCGGTGGACTGGGCTGAGACAAAAGGGGTGGGCCGAGGCAGCGGGGCCAAAGATACCAGGATATTTTAGCTTAAAGCTTTAGGAGAGGCATCTCAACCTTCTAGAATGGGGAAGGGAAACATGCAAAAGTCGGGAAGCCACCAAATGATTGGTGGTTGGGGAAAGAGGGTGGAGGCAGGGGAACCCCAGGGGGTTGGACTGGGACCCCAGCTGAGCCCAATTTGGTTCAGCACCCCTGTGTTAGGAATGAGGCTGCACAGCAATATTTTGTTGCTGGTCCCACTTGGTCTAACATAAATTCAACCGCTGTACAAGAAGATACATGCAACCAATCAAAAAGCCAATGTAGCAAAACCAAATGCAGCAGAAAAGGAATCACGAGCTTTATGCCCTAAAACCTGATTTCTATCTCATACACCCTGACTGTCCCTATTGTTTGCCAAGAGCAGTCCCAGCTTTGTGACCCTCCTTGGGTCCTTTGCAAATCACTGCCCACCCACCAACATCACACACACACACACTTTTTGTCCCTATTTTAGGGATGGGCTGTTACATTTGAGTTGCCATACTTGAGATTTCAGCTCCCAGCTGCAGGTCTCTGAATAGGCAATAGGTACATCTTGGTTCTAGTGCGCATGCATGTAAATGTGTGTGCACAAACATTAACAGTGTGATTCTATACATGTCTACTCAGAAGTAAACCCTACTGAGTTCAATGGTACTTACTCCCAGATAAGCGAGTATAGGATTGCAATCTAAGGCACACTATTAGACAGGGATGGGGACTCGGACTCCAGGACTCCAGGACTCGACTCGTGAGTCGGACTGAGTCCCCCCTCTGACTCAAGTCAGACTCGAGTCCCAATATTTTTAATGGGGCTCGAGACTTGACTCGGGACTCGAGACCAAGGACTCGTGTTCCAAAATCGTGTTCCTCAAATGCAACATGGATAGGTTTTAGGAAGTACAGCAAGTTTATTTTTTTAAATCATTTTCCTAAAATGCAACCTTTCAGACATTTTGGGTTTGGCTGCCTCTGCCTGCCTGTTTGGGGTTCCCAGCCTCCTCTGCCTGCCTGGTCTCTTCTTAACCAGTTCCACAGTTTGAATTGTCCAAGACAAAGGCCTCTGCCTGCCTGCTTTGGGGTTCCCTGCCTCCTCTGCCTGCCTGGTTATTTTGGGTTTGTCTGCCTGGTCTGTTCTTGCCAAAATCAGTTGCAGAGTTTTGAAATAAAAAGGCACACTTGTGCCTAGAATTTATTTAAGCCACACATCTGAAATAGCCTTATTTTGTTGGGAACCCCCCCCCCCATTGATTTTAATAGGGACTCGTGGAGTCAGCTTTGGGAGTGACTTGTGACTCGTGAGTCACCATTTTGGACCAAGGACTCGGACTCGAGACTCGGGTCCAAAGACTCATGGCTCAACTCGTGATTCAAAACCAAGGACTCTTCAACATCCCTGCTATCAGAGTACACTTCCTGACACACTACAGCTACCAAGGTATATTTTGATCATATATTGTAGACAGTTATGTTTATCAGGGGCATCTTTAGCCAAAAGGGCAAGCACTTTCTTGACTTTTAAATCAATTGTGAGACTACAGAGGTACAGAGTTTAAAAAAGAAAAGAAACATACAGCAGGCAGACTAGTGCCTTTTGCAATATTTAATTGTAGCAGGGCTGGGCACTAATAATTGATACTAAGACTGGGACATTACAAGCATGTCCCTCTTCTATGAAAATGTTGGAAGGTATGGTATATCCCCAAAGCTGACACTTACAGCACATCATCACGATGTACCAGCTGCATGAATGGCTTTTCTTTTCTTTTTTTTACAGATTTCAAAGACATTGTAGAGACTTCTTAGTGCTATAAATCAATAGTTTTCAAAGCCTGTGGCTCACGCTGGCTCAGCTTGTCTGAGTGTGGAAAGCTAAGCAGGGTCAGGCCTGGTTATTACTTGGATGGGAGACCCCTCCTCTAGTTTCCTGCATTGAGCAGGGGATTGGACTCGATAGCCTTGTAGGCTCCTTCCAACTCTATGATCTATGAAATCTATGAAATGCAGGAAATTTGTCCTAATCACCGTGCCTGTGTGTCCAAATGACATTGAAAATGTCCACAATATTTTTCTTAGAGCAACTCTCTCTCTCTCTCTCTCTCTCTCTCCATTTTTAAAACTGTCCAGTTTTAGAATAATTTACTCTGGTTTTAGCTCTGTACTTTTCAACTGTAAAAGTCACTTTTTCTTTTTCTTTTTCAGGAATCACATTTGTCATTTGGTTCCGTGGTCTTGCTTGGCACTAAGTATCCAGTTCCTGTGCCGATCTGATTAGGTCAAATTACATGCTTTTACTACTCCTACAAGCGAATGCAGCAAGCCTACAATTAAGTGTGAGATGGCTTAAATCCTAAATGGAACTCATGTCTGCCTCTCTGCCTTCACCAAAAGCCTGAGGTCCTACTTCCCCCCCTTCCTTTTAAATTGCTATTTTTTTAGGCTGCTTTCCAAAAGCCGAGCCCCTGCAACAAGTCAAGACAATGAACCTACCTTACAGTTAGAATTGCTCCCCAGCCATTTTTAGCATCTTTGACAGCTTGTTGAATGTACAATATTGCCCTTGTAAGGAAAGAATGAATGGGAAACAGTTCTGTGATGTCATTCAAAGTTATATAATATCAGCATTGAGAAGAAATACCGTTTTGATGCACCTAGGGATGTGTGATAATTGCAGTTACCTTTCATGTTTCCTATCATTTTTTAACTTAAATAGACATCTAGTTGCACACAAAAAAAGAAGAAGAAAAATGAAAATCTTTTGGCAGGAAAAACTTAAAGCCTTAGGGGTGTTTGCGGCCCTTTGCCCTGCATGATTCCTGAAATGATGACAGAGTCTCCAAAGTTGTCCTGCTTTGTTATCCTGAAAACAGCAGAGAATGGGAAATGTAGATGATTAATAACCAAGCTCATGGGCTCTGGCCCTTTATATGGGACAGAAAGGACTGCTTGTTTGATATGATTATATTTAATCTGTTGCTGTTTTGAATTGTGGCTAGTCCTACTAGAAGGGGAAATGCTATGTAGATAGCACTTGGGGATTGTGTTTGTGGAAGATGCAGCATGTGGACAAACACTAAATTAACAGCACAAACCTATGCATGTGTCCACTCAGAGGAAAGTCCCAATGAGTTCAATGGGATTTGCTCCCAGGTAAGTGTGTATAGGATTGCTGCCTTAATGCACCAAGCTAATGGTTCTGTAAAGTCAGTAGGGTTGAGTGTTTCAACTTCTTGAAAGTAAGGTGATATCTTGTACTGGGCCAACTTTGCTGGTGAAGGCATATGCAAAACTGAGTGTCTTTATCCATCAAAATCCTCGCAAGTTTCTGCAAAAAGAAACCACCAAGTTTGTTGAACCATGGCCAGCTATTCCAGTTTTCACCACCACAAAGGTTATCACCACATGAAGCAGTAAAGGCCCTTTTTAAATGAAGCTGCATGGTGGTTTTCATTAGGGTTATGTGTACGTCCAATGTGCACCTAATCCTCACAGCCCACTAGGGATATCAGCCTATAGTGGTCACTCACAGTTCCCAGCTTGTCCAGACTACAAATCAGAATAACTGTGACATCAGTATGGGCCATGGACTCAACATGTCAGAATTCATGCTTTCAGCATGGAAAAGTGTACCTGATCTGTCTCACCCTGTCCACTTTTCACACCTAGTTGTGGATTAATCTGTTGTTCCACAAAATTAACCCAACTGCTGTGCTGTCCTGATCAGAAAAAAGAAAGCAGGTTACATTGTTCAGCTAGCACTACAGGGAACCTTCGCTCATGATAAAGGGCTGCCCTACATTGGCACTGTAATTATGATATCATGGGAATTTAACAGGCATCTCACTTAGAGTGCGCGTCTAAAACACACAAGAGGAAACTGAAGTACATGAAAGCTGCAACAAATGGTACATACATCAGTTCTATAATTAATTTTGGAAGTGTTAAATCAGAAGGAAGGCAGAGTACAGAATCTACAGCAGAATAACAGCACAAACCAGGGAAATCCGCTAATCCCCAATTTCTTCCTATATGATAAAGCTTTATTTATTTATTTATTTATTTGATACATTTTTATACCGCCCAATAGCCAACGCTCTCTGGGCAGTTTACAACAGTTAAACCCATAATACACAATATAAAATAAATATAAAATTTTAAACCACAGATTAAAAACAAACAGCAGAGCTAGCAGCAGCAGTTGCAATAACAGTTAAAAACAACTACAAGTTTAAAATGATTAAGATGATTAAAATGATTAAAATGCCTGGGAGAATAGAAAGGTCTTCACCTGGCGCTGGAAAGAGTACAATGTAGGCACCAGGCGAGCCTCTTTGGGGAGCTCATTCCACAACCGGGGTGCCACAGCAGAAAAGGCCCTCCTCCTGGTAGCCACCTGCCCCATTTCCTTTGGCAGGGGCTCTCGGAGAAGGACCACTGATGAAGATCTCAGTGTCCGGGCAGGTACATATGGGAGGAGACGATCCTTCAGATACCATGGCCCTAAGCCATTTAGGGCTTTGAATGTTAGTACCAGCACTTTGAATTGGGCCCGGAAACAGACTGGCAGCCAGTGCAGATGAGAAAGCACATGTTCAGGTCGGCCAGTTCCCATTAACAATCTCGCTGCCCTATTTTGGACCAGCTGAAGTTTCCGGACCGTTTTCAAAGGCAGCCCCACATATAACACATTGCAGTAATCCAAACGAGAGGTTTAAGAAACTGTTCTAAATTGAAGAGGGCTTAGAGATTTAGAGCTGCAAAGTTTAACTGGTTAGTTAGTTAGATTAGCTGATTCTAAGACAGGAACTCATAAATTACTTAGATTAGCTGTTGTTTCTAAGATCCAGGAACTGCCTTCTGCAAGAGAGAAGGGATCCGTTCATGGAAGGTTCTTCTGCCTGATTTGGGGGGATCAGGTGGGAGAATTGAATGGTCGCCTCCCCCCCTCCATATACCACAGCTCATCCCATTCAGCAGGAGGGATCTCCTGACTCTCTGTGTAGCATTTCAGGGGGCTGAAAGGGCTGCCCTGGGAAGGGGGGGGCAGGGAAGTATACTTTCACCAGTGCAGTTAAAACAGCTTAAATCTGGATCCCACCCAGTCGGCTTTTTTCTTTGAAATGCTTGTTTATTCATAAGCAAATGATTAATCTTATTAACCTACTAAGATTTCTTTAACTGGGCAGTAGCCCTACTTATATTGCATTGTATCAGTTAAATGGTTATGGAAGGATATCATATATAATTATTTCTGGAGCACTGCCGTTCTCCAGGTCATAGGTGGACCACTAGCTATGGGGATGCCTGAGCAGCCCTAAGACGGTCAAAACCACACACAAAAACATCTCTCAGATGCTCATATTTGCATTTCAAGGAAAGCCTCCATTGGCACCAAAGAGCGCCTCCCCTTGAAATGCAAATAGCAGCTTCCAAAGTGACTTTTGTCTCGACAGGGTGGGGAGAGGAAGCACTAAAACCTCCTGCTTCTATTCCACACAGTCCCAAAGCTGCTCTGGGCTGGCTTCCCCAAGGCTGCTTTTTACAACATAAAAATGTGAATGCTAATTACATTCACACAATTAATGTCCTATCCAGTTTGACCCACAGATAGTTTAGCCACTCCTGTTCTGTGATTGGAAAGGGGGATACTCAGTGCACATCGGTATTTATCAGCTCAAAGTGTGGCTGTTGGCTATAGCGTGTGAGTAATTCATCCAAAGAAGTGTGCAAATCACCTGTTCCCACACGATGGAAACTGTAAATTTTGCAAAACATCTGCTCATGTTTGGAATGTTTCCTTCATTGCATTACACATGTATTCAGAAGCTCATTTGGGTGGATTGAGCAGTGTGACCATATATGAAGCCGCCCTAATTCTCTTCCCAAAGTTCCGTGTTTCAAAGATACACAATCTTTCATTGTTCCAGGCAGAGAGAGGAAGCGTTCTACTGTTATTTTCTCAACCCTGCAGAATGCAACTGTTATCAACATATTGACTCTATAAAGCAGGGTGGTGGGCACCCTGGAGCTTTTGAACTGCAACTCCCATCAGCCCTAGCTAGCATAGCCATTGGTGGGGGATGATGGGAGTTGCAGTCAAAAATATCTGGAGGGCCACACATTGCCCAACCCTGCTATAAAGGATCATAGTTTGCCAGCCATATGTTTTCTGAGTAGTAAATAGCAATCAATTTTGGCAATTAACAAGAACTTCAGAATGTAAGAAGAGCCCATCTAGTCCAGTATCCTGCTTCCCATAATGGCCAGCCTGATGTATCTGGGAAACCCACAGGCCATAACCACCCCCTTGGGTTGCCCCTGCACCTTGTATTTAGTGGCATACTGCTTGTGAAGATGGACGTCCATTTTGTCATTAGGGCTAATATCTGCTGATACCTTCCATAATCAAAGTATCAATCCAAAGGAGAACAAAGAGTTAACTAAAACCTTTTATTTGCCTTGGCGGCTTGTATTTCAAACCGATGACTCTGAATTTCTGGATCTTTTTAAAAGAGACAATGACTGGGTTCACACAACACGATAAGCCATGGTGGCTTATAAGCCAGGGGTGGCTTGTTGTGTTCTCTGAACCCAGCAGCATGGCTTGTTAACCATGCACAAGCCACTTTGGCCAGGTTCGGACAACACACCAAGCCACCTCTGGCTTACAAGCCACCATGGCTTATCGTGTTGTGTGAACCCAGTCATTGTGACCTGGTTCGCACGTAATGAGAAGCCACCATGCATGGATTCCCCTGTGAGGCCTCACTGGGTTTGCACATTACGAGAAGCTATGGTATGCCCCCCCATGCCTTGAATATTCAAAATGGCGGCCACCACCACAATGAGACACCCGTGGGCAAATTCACCCACATGTGAACTAGGCCTGTGTCCGATTGGCTTTTGTCTTTCACCTGTGACGGAGAGAAACTGCAACTCCAACTTGACCAGAGCGGGGGGGGGGTGTTAAAGTATTTTTGTTAATTTTTTCTTGCTGCTTTATGCCATTTGCAACTAATTTTAATGATGCTGATTGCTACATCAGGTAGGGGAGGAGGGGAAAAGAAGACAGGGCACGGAAGCACTGCAGTGGGTTTCAGTGTTCCTTTTAAAGCACCAAGAACACAGTCTGGGTCCTTAGCCATGGGTGAGAATTTAAGGGAGGACCCGCTGCAGGGTCTTCCTGTGGGGATGTAATACAAACTTAAATGTGAAAAGGTAAAAACAGGGTTGCATGCATGAGATTATTATGTGCACTGTATTAAATTGTTAGACTTTCTCCCCCCTACAAAATACTGTATGGGTTTGGTCCAAATACTGCAGACTTTTCTGACTGATTTTTGCAGACTTGAGATAAATCCTCCCTCAAACTTATTTGGTATCAAGTATTTTAATTACCTGCCACTTTCCAAAGTACATGGGATGCTGTAGAACATAAACTCTGAAGAAAACCAGAGATGATGTGTCACATTGTGGGTTTTAAAAGATAAAACCAGAGGCCCACAGCCGAGGCTGATGAATACAGTAATACCTTGGATTGCAAGTAACTTGGTCTGAGAGCGTTTTGCAAGACAAGCAAAAAAAATTTTTAAAAATTGACTTGATAAACGAGCAAGGTCTTGCAAGATAAGTAGTCGTAGGGATGTAACCGCTCGCCTCGAGCAGGCCAAAATCAGCCCCGCTCATGCCTGCCAGAGACTCGCTTTGATATAAGAGTGTTTTGGATTACAAGCACATTTCCGGAACGAATTATGCTCTCAATCCAAGGTATTACTGTACCTACAAACATAACATTCTCCACCCCAACAATAGACCATGGGAGAATCTCCTCTCCGCATGCTGTCTCTGCCTCTCTCTCTCCCCAGCATGATCAACCACACTCTCTTCTTTTCCTTCCTACCCAGATCCTACTTCCCACCTCAAGTTCCTAACTGCCAATCCCATAATTTTACTTGCTCTCCTGCCATCCTCCATTTCTCTTTCTCTGTCCTCCCTGATCGCCTTCTTGGCATTCATATATACAATATAAGAAGGGATGTTGATCTGTATTTATTTTTTCCTTCCTTTATTCTCTGCACACCCCATTCAGCCTCTTTTTCCAGACCAAAGAACATTAGATACAGAAATGTGGTATTGTGGTGAAGAAAATGTTGATGTTAGATGTTGCTGGTTGTTCCAGAAAATAAATTATAATGACAGCTCTCACTAGGATACAGTTTCTTCTTTCCATGAACAACAACAAAAGAGCTGACGCATTTCAGAGATCTTCACTGGATGAACAAATAGATCTAATTTCTTCCTTTTCTCAGAATAATTTTTTGAGATAAGCCACCATCCTTTCCATCTTAATAAATATACACTTTCCCCCCAGACCTGATCCAAAGAAAGTTAGCCACACTTACCGTAAATCCCCTTGAAATTAATAGGATTTATGTTACCCACAAATAACACATCCAATGATTTCATTGGCTTTTAAGCACAACTAACTTCTTTAATAATGCCACGCTTTGCTGCATCTTGTACAGTAGCCCATGAAAATACTTTATTTAGAATCACCTCTTCATAAAATCAGATATTTTATTAGAATAATCTTTTATAGCACAGTCCTCTGTATGTTACTTAGAAGAGAGTCCACTGTCACACTGTGTTCAACTGGGCTTTCTTGCAACTAAGGTTGAAATCCTATACCCATTTACCTTGGAGTAAGCCTCACTGAACTCAATAGGACTTGGTTCTGAATAGACATGCATAGGATTGCACTGTATGTGTGTTTAGTACTACATCCCGAAAGATTGTTTTTGTTTTTCTGTTGCTTTAACAATTCTTGTTGCTTTATATGTTGTTTTAAAGATTTTTAATCTCCATTAAGCTGGACTGAGAGCTAAACTGATGGGCTGGGATATAAATTTTCTAAATAAATAAATCAGATATAATTTTTGAAAGATAGTTCTATAGAATCCTTGTACCTGGGGCTGGCATCAAGGGTAGGTATGCTTGGGCACCTGCTAAGGGCCCAAACCTCAACAGGGGCCCACTGATAAGAGCCCCCTGGACTTGCTCATCCTCTTCATCGCTGCAACCTGCTTGTTTCACCTGCCTCTTGCTTTGGCCTACACAATAGTGGTGGTGAGAAGGAGTAGATGCCACTGTCTAATGCTCATTGGCTCTCTGCCTGTCAGAGAAGCATGTGGTAGCAATTATGAGAAAGAGGATGAAGAGCAATAACCGTTGGTGACAATGGTGATGGGAAGGTCAACCCACTGAGGATGGGGGCCCATTGTGAGTGCTTTGCCCAAGAACACTCAAAAACCTGGAGCCAGCACTGTTTGTACCATTATGAAAACATTAAGTAGCCCTCTCCCACAGATCTAATATCTTTCTCTGTTTCCACTCTGACTTGCTCCATTGTTTTGTTCCTACATGGAGTAATATGTCAAACAGTCTACATAGGGCCTTCACCTCATACCTTCCCTACTTTCAGAGGGGGTTTTATAGCTCTGTAGAAGGCATTCACAGTAAATTTAAATTTACTTTACAATTCAGTCATACATTTGGAGTTCATTGTTCTTTGAACCCTTGAAATATAGTCATCCACATTTTCTAAAGAAAGCTGTGAATGGTTTGTGGTCTGTTTTCACCTGAACTGTCTGACTGATGAAAGAATTCACAAGCAAACAAAATTTCCAACAACTCTTCTCAATTTGCGTGTATCCAGTTTCTGCACCAGTAATTTCCTCCACCCAGAGATCGATGGCTACATCCATCTTCAGGCCAAGTTGCATGCTCTGCCTTTGTTGTATACTGGCTTTTCCCTATGCTCCCATAGGGAAAATTCTAGAAACGTAAGGTACCTGGTTAAAACCTTATGTTTTCACTGAGACAGCAAAGGCAGAGCACACAACTTGGCCTGAAGAAAATACTGAAATTGTAGAAACTGGCTGTGACTAACTTACAGAAATAAAAGTAGAGGACAACAATATCCCACCCAATTGCTCCCATGTGGAGGGTGCAATGAACTCACCAGCCCTATGCTCTGCTCTTTATTGAAGAAAGCCTGCATCAAATTTAGATAGTGAAAAACCTGATCCATCATTACAGGTGTTGAGTCCTGCCAGAGAGATTCTACAGACACTTCAACTTCACTCTCTCAGAACTGCAATCTCTAGCCACCTACATGGGAGTAAGTCCCATTTAACTGAATGTGGCTTGCTTCTGAGTAGACATGTGTAGGATTGTGCTGTTGGTGAACTTTCCCATAACTCCTTACCTCAGTCTCCCCCCCCCCCTTTTAAATAACATATTTTATTTTGGTAGTCAGATAATAATACTTCTGACTTGTTTTATATACAGTCATGCCTTGGATTGAGAGCATAATTCGTTCCGGAAACGTGCTTGTAATCCAAAACACTCTATATCAAAATGAAATCCCCCAAAAAAAATTTGTACAGAGATTTTTAATTTAAGCCGTAGTACAGTACTTGTATTGCACGATGTCGCTTGTATATCAAGTAAAAAATAAATAAATAAATATTTAAAAATTTGTTTGTCTTGCAAAACGCTCTCAAACCAAGTTACTTGCAATCCAAGGCATGACTGTATCCCCAAATCCAGCCCCAAATTGGGAGCTAATCCAAAATCTCTCTCCCAAGTAGGGATGGACAGATGTGTCCATTTCGGTTTCTTTCCGCTTCTCATTTTTCCAGTCTTAAGTTTAGTTTGTCCCAAATATTGAGGATTTTTTTTAAAAGTTCAAACCAAAAAAATTGTATGCACTTTTGTGCACATTTTCCTAATAAATGCATTTTGTAAGCAATTTTGCCTAATATAATGTATTTCTGAATGTTATTTTCACTAAGATATACATTTTGGTGCACATTTCATTATATATACATTCCTCTACAGATCTTTCAACTGGAGAATGCTTGGAAAATTCAGGGAGGTGCACATTTCAAAAGGCAGCTGGGTGTTGGTTCACCTATTGATTCAGAAGTGCAAAATTAGGTAAGTTTGCATTAAATGAAAACCAAATGAATTTCTCTCCCAGCCATACTCCCAAGAATAAAAACTCCTTTGAGGGGTAAAACTGAATCCTGAAGTGCTAACCTCAACAGATAGCAAGCCAAGGAATAGTTCGATGGCCTAAGGAGCCAAATACGAGTACCCCTAAGTTGTGCCCAGTACTTCTCAATAATGCTTAACTGCCGCTGCTCTTGCTGTTGTAATGGTAATCTCTAGCATCATTCTGGCAGCCTCTGCCTTGCTTCCTCTGGCCAAGCTACACCCAAGAGGCCAGGTAAGGCCTGATATATTTGCCTGCAGCATTTCCATTTTCTGCTATCAAATATATTGGAAGATGGGACCACCAGCCTAAAATATCACCTCTAGCCCAACTCTCAAGCTAGCTTAATGTTTGTTTTAATTTAAATAGCAACTATTGGGGGGAGCCATGATCAGGTTTGGAACCACACTGTGCTGGGAGTAGGGTTAACTCCCCCATACACTGCAGAAGGGATGTATCAAAGCAAGGAATTCCGGCTCGTTTGAGCTCGCCGGATTTCCTGCCTGCTTGGAAGCAGGCCACGTCGAGGTTTTTTTCCGAGGACTTCCATCTGTAAGATGCATTTGGATGCTTATCTCCTCCTGTTTCTGTCTTTGCCATCTGTAAGATGCACCATGTTTTGCGTTTTTTTCTTTCCAAACCGCCAATGGAATTTTTGCAAACCAGTGCCAGGAAAGCATGTGGCTTAATGCAACTACAGGCATTTGCACACAGTGCTAAGTCACGTGTCTTTCAGGTGCCATTTTGTGCAAAAACAACAGTTTTTGTGCAAAATGGCACTAAAAAAACACGTGGCTTATTGATATTTGCACAAATCTTGCCAAATCACATGTTTTTCAGGTGCCATTTTGCACAAAAGCAGTTGGTTTTGTGCAAAACGGCACCCAAAAAACAAGTGGCTTAGTGCTATTCACACAAATTGCGGTAGTTGTGTTAAAGCCATGTGCTTTCCCAGCATCAGTTTGCAAAAATTCTATTGGTGGTTTGAAAAAAATACGCAAAGTGCAGTCTGTCTTACAAATGGAAGTCTGTGAACTGGCTCGATTCGCACTGCAGCAAGTTGGCACTGCAGCACATGGGTGGCGAACTGGAGTCCGGAGGGCTGAACCGAGGAAATCTGGCAGATTTCCACCCACCCCCCAAACGAATTCCTCATACATCCCTACACTGCAGTCCTAACAAAATGCCCACGAAGAATAGCAAATGGAGGATGGGTTCCTTCTACAATGTGGAAGGAAAGGGCTAACCCCAGCCCCCATGTATGGTATAGTCCCAATCCTGATTTCTCCCAGTTGTTATTTAGTTTTTTAAAAAACAGATACATACATACAGGCCTGGGGCTCACGCTGGCTCAGCTTGTCTGAGTGTGGAAAACTAAGCAGGGTCAGGCCTGTTACGACAGATAATTCTGGGCGCTAGATTCTCTCTAACCCCACACTCTTACGAAAGGTTTAGGATCTTTGGCTGGGGTAATACCTGCGCTGCTGGGGTGGAAAGTGTGCGCTTTGCTCCTTTTATACTTAAACAAACCTACACACACACACATAGACTCTAGAAACAAAAGGGTGGTTTTATTGAAGAAGAATAGAGTAGGTACAGCGTCTTACTTGTTGGTAAAGCAAACCTAGTGATGTCAGGCAGCAAAATATCTTTACGCTATGGTTCAAACTCACCCTGTATTCTGGAGAGGAGAAAGAGTCACTTTTGCCCTGACAAGCCTGAATAGGAAAGGGGGGGGGGGAAGAGAGATTCCCGCCTAGAAGGATAGAAAAGCAAAGTCTCAGCTACTACCTGTCTGCTGTGATGAGGTTCCAGCTGTAGCCCTGCAGTTCGCGTTCCAAGGTGACCCCTTCAGCTCTTTCTCTCGACCCACCTTGCTAAAACCTCTTGGTTCTTATAGTGTCTTTCCCGCCTTTTTGGAGGGAATGAGAGCAGTGGGGGTGGTCTTTGCCCCACCCATGTCTTCTAACCCTGCTAACGACCTTACTCTTTGTATTTTGATAGCTCTTGATGGGTGTACAAAGGTTTGGGTCTTCTTGCTGATGGGACTGTTCTGGTGGTATTCGCCCAGTGGGGGGGGGGGGAGCCATATCTTTTCAGGAGAAATCCTCCTGTGTTTTAGGCGATATGCAATATTCAGGTCTTAATCAATGCAAGCCTGCCACTCATTTGCCTATGCATGCCTCTAGGCTTCACTCACTCTTCCATTCAAGCCTTCAGTCATGACCTTTTGCCTTCTGCCCTGCTGGGGAGGTGGGCAGGCTGCTTCTTTTCTCTTGAACCCTTGCTTACCCAACGCTTCTTAAGAGGGCTGTGGACTTCCTTTTGGAAGTGTAGCCATAACCAAATGATCAGAACTATATCTCATCTTAACAGGCCTGGTTATTACTTGGATGGAAGACCCCTCCTCTAGTTTCCTGCATTGAGCAGAGGGTTGGACTCGATAGCCTTGTAGGCTCCTTCCAACTCTATGATCTATGAAATCTATGAAATGCCTCTTTCCAACTGCTACACACAAAAGCCACCCCTCACCCTACCATATACATGGGTCAGGAAGGATCCACATTTTTCTGTTCTGGGTAATCAGATGTTTTTGACTAAAAATAATAATAATCAGATCTTGTATCTGCATCTTTAGATCTTCTACATGCATTTGAAGTAAATAAAACACACACAAAATGGCTCTTTCCCCTCAAATACTCTAAAATATAAGGAAGTTAAACTATACCGTTCTTCTACATTTCTTCAAGTGTGACGCCTGCAAACCATCCACTGAGATATATATAGATATATAGAAATGTTCTGTTTTGGCACCAGCATGTCTGTGTTTAACTTTGTATCTGTTTGCTAGATTTGGAAATTGCTTAAAGTAATTATCACATTTTTGCACATTGTCTGTAAGGAGGAAATTGGGCCCTGCGGAGCTGCTGAAGAAAATAATAGCAAATGGATATACATAAATAGCTAAGAAACCACTGCTGTGATCTAGGGCAAGATTAATATTTAGATAGTCAAGACTTGTCATTGAATAGGCAGCCAAGTATGCTAGAATTTATAAGTACTACAGTGCTATCCAATAATGTCTGCTGTGTGAACATAAGAGCAGCCTTGATGGATCAGTCCGGCGTTCTGTGTCAGGAATCCAACAACATGCGGATGGAGGCAATAACCCTCCTTCAGTGTTTATCTCCATGCCAAGGTCATCCCTTGTTGCTCATTTCATTGAGCTATCACAGCTACTAGCCATTGCTCTATCCACCATGATTTTGTTTCATCCCTTTCTAAGGACTTCTAAGGTAGTGGCCGTGACATGTGGAAGTGGATCCCGGCAATTGATTATGCCTTCTGCAAAGAACTTTCTTTTGTAAGATAAATTCTCACACTGGAAGTTCTACCTTATATGTTCGATAAAAATTCTCTCGTTGTTGTTGTTGTTGTTTTCATTTTCGTTTTTAACTTTTCTTTTCCATACTTCATTCCTGAGCATGACAGTGTCTCCTTAAATATAGTATCGCGTCAAAGCACTGGCAAAGCATTTCTGGCAACACTAAAAGGCCAATCCTGATTACTTCTACTCTTGATATTCATTTCAGCTGCCATTAATCATCATGACTACGTTTGGCGTGCAGATCTGACTGCTGTGTGTAATTTCTTAGGAATTCCACTTTCATTTAACATTAATTAAAGAGCACTTATTATAAAGTGTTACCAAAATTAATTCCTGGTCTGAAGCCTTGTCTGCCAAACTTCAACCTTCGGCAAATTATTATCGGTGAATTATAGACCTGGGGAAATGAGCTTTATAATGGGATCTTAATCTTAGCTGTGCAGTCAATACAGCAATATACAAAAGGGAGGACAATCTTGAAGGAGGCTCTCCACTTGCAATAATATTTCTGCCTGCTTTCCACCTCCTCCACCTCTTTGGAGCCTGAAAGCATTAAAGATGCTTAGCAAGAGTATTCATTGTAAACGTGACACAATAGGTCTTTACTGTTGAGAGACACAGTGATCAGACACAGGATATTAACTTAGCTGGCAGTTCAGCTTCCTGTTGCTGAGGTTGTACAGACACTAGAGTAAATAATTTTTTTTTTAAGAGTTTGGCCATTCTTCTTTTCATTCTCCATAGAGGCTTGCCCTCCAGCTCATGCAATCCATTTCCTTGCTTTGACATTGTTCCAAGAGCACAATGAATTAATCTAACCTGGACCCAGAAGCGGAGGACCACTATACGCTGGCTGCTAATACTCCCTTCTTGGGCAAGGTGCTCGTCTGCTCGAGTGTGTGGTTGCTGATCAACTCAAGACATTCTTGGATGAAGTTGATTTTCTAGTTCCATTTCAATCTGGCTTTAGGCCCAGTTTTGGGACAGAGGTTGCCTTGGTCACCCTGCGGAATGACCTTTGCCAAGAAAGAGATGGGAAGAGTGCAACCTTGTTGGTTCTTTTGGACCTCTCCAAATCTTTCAATACCATCAACCATGGTAACCTTCTAGATCGGATGTCTGGGTTGGGCGTTGGGGGCACTGTTTTAATTACAGTAGCTCCATTCCTACTTGGATGGTCATTTCCAGAAGGTGGTGCTGGAGGATTATTGCTCTGATCCACGGCAATTACGTAATGGGGTTCTACTGCACTCAATTTTATTCCTCATGCGTGCTGTTTAACATCTACATAAAACTGCTGTGGGGAGATTATCCAGTGATAATCCAGTGACATCCAGCTCTACCTCTCCTTTTCATCTAATCCAGGAGAGGCAGTGGATGTCTTGAATTGGTGCCTGAGCAGGGTAATGGACTGGATGAGGACCAACATTCTAAAGCTCAATCCAGACAGGAAGGAAGTACTGTTAGCAGGTGTTTCGTTTGCCCAGTTAAGTGGTGTTCAAACTATCCTGGAGGGTGCTGAACTCCCCAGGAAAAATCAGGTATGTAGCTTGGGGGTGCTCCTGGATCCATCATTGTCACTTGAAACCCAGGTGGCCTCAATGGCCAGGAGTGCCTTTTATAAACTTAGATCTATCTACCAGCTGCAACCTTATCTAGACAGAGATAGCCTGGCAACAGTTATCCATGCTCTAGTAACATCCCAGTTGGATTACTGTAATGTGTTGTTCATGGAGCTTCCTTTGAAGATGGTTCGGAAACTTCAGTTAATTCAAAACAAAGCTGCTAGGTTAGTAACTGGCCAGTATGATCATGTGACACCAGTGCTTTGTCAGCTGCTCTGGCTTCCAATCCATTTCCAACCCCAATTCAAACATAGTTGAACTATGCACTGTGTGAAGAAGTGCTTCCTTTTATCTGTCCTGAATCTCCCACCAGTCAGCTTCATGGGATGACCCTGGGTTCTAGTATTATGACAGAGGGAGAAAAACATCTCCCTAGCCACATTCTCCATACCATGCATAATTTTGTACATCTCTAACATGTCTCCCCTTACTCACCCTTTTTCTAAGCTAAGCAATATCAGATGTTGTAACCTTTCCCAATAGGGGAGTTGCTCCAGCCCCTTGATCATTTTTGTTGCCCATTTCTGCACTTTTTCCAACTCTACAATATCTTCTTCTTTTCAGGTGCAATGACCAGAACTGTAAATAGTATTCCAAGTGTGGTTGCCAATAGATTTGTATAAGGGCAGTACTGGTTGTTTTATTTTTGATTCCTTTCCTATGCCTAACATGGAATTTGCCATTTTCAGAGAGGGCCTTCTCAGTTGTGGCACCCTGCTTATGGAATGTCCAAAGAGGTCCACCAGACACCCACATTGTTATCTTATCAGTGCCAGACAAAGACCTTTCTATTCTCCCAGGCATTTTAGAGACCTAGTTCTAGATTTTTATGGCTTTTGATCTATTCCTGCGCTATTTGTTTGTATTGTATTTTATTCTTCTAAATATTTGTATTGTATTTTATATTTTTAACTTTTTGTATGACATTTTAGTCTTTTAGCTGTAAAATAATGTTGGTTATTGGGCAGATTAAAATTTAATAAATAAATAATAGTAAAAAAATATTAAGGGTGTGCCAAAACCTACTCACTGATCACTGGAAATTCTTCACTTCCTCACAAAGAGGCAGTAGTTGTTCTCTCTTTTGTGTAGGTGGGGGAGATGGGGGGGAACAGGAGTGTGCTACTTGCTTTAATAAAGGTATGAGATGGCCAAAGTATGTGGATATTCTTGTTTTACTGAAAAGAAAATCTTGAGGTCACCCTTTGGTGTTCTACAGCTGCTCTCAGATTCCTGGAATGCCCAGAAGAGGATATTGCATCATGACATCCTCCCATGGGCATTCCAGGAAATGAGACAGTTGGGGAAAGCTGCCTGCAGAGATCCTGAGAGCCACACGTTCCTAAAGTTAAAAGGAAGTACTTTTAACTTTTAAAAAATTGTGCGTCTCTCAGGTGCACCACAGGCAGCTTTCCTCCAGCTTCCTGCTCTTCCAGGAATGCCCGTGAGAGGATATCACCCTCCACAGGCATTCCCGGAAGTGCATGAAGCCAGGAGAAGCTGCAGAGTGCCAGAAAACAGCATGAATATGTTTTTTTAAAGTTAAAGCAAGACCTTTCTCACCCCTTGGCCACCTTACAATGCTAATGATTAAGGTGAGCACACAATCCTGCATCCCCACCACTGAAATTTCCAAGAAAATTCTGCCCCATCTTTTGTACAGGGGGCGGGGTGCAGGGCAATTCCTTTTTTTTTCAGCCCTGCAAATGGCTGAAAATCAAAATCAGCTGAATTATCAGAAAGCCTTGCAATGAATATGAGGAGGAAAATCCATCTAGGAGGCAAACATGTTTTTATTATTCATTCATTCATTCAGTTTATGAGTTGCCCTATAGCCAGAGCTCTCAGGCTATAAAACACAACACGTTTTTAAAAGTGATTCTCCATTTCAGCACCTACTGAGCATGTTTCTTATTGTAAGCAGAGAATGATTCAGAGCCAATTCGCACATGACTTTTGAATGTGAGAAATTCCTCATAAGGTGATTGCACGTAATGCATTTTATATGGTGAATACTTACTGTAAGCCAGTCCCCACATAGTGACAATATTTATCTTGTCAAAGGAAACATCAGAATGAGTGAATATCCCATTATGTTCCTTTATTGGTCCATGGGTTCAGTCTACCCATCCTGCATTCCGCTCCTCCTGAATTGCAGTTTAACTAGGAGAACCTTTAAAATTAATTTTAGAATGGGATTATTTTCAGCTTGCCACTGCGTTTGATCCTTAAAGTACATCTGCATCTTCCCCCTTCCCCCCTACAATGTTACCTACCTGCACTAATAAAACACTGCAAAAGAGCAATTTTAATGTGATCATACTATGATTCCATAAAAATTCTTTTTGCGCAATGTTTTAACTAATGTCTACCTGAGCTCCTGCACCACTGGTAAGACAACCCACAAAAAGAACCTACATGCATGCAGTTATCCATATGATAATATCAACACTGCCTTTTTTGCAGTGTTCTCAGTGTCCACCAAGAGATAGGTAATGCAGAGTGAGGGGAAAGACACAACTAAATTGGAGGAACTGAAAAGTTGTGACAAACAACACATGCACAGTGCTATGTACAAAATTTGAATTTTTAAAAGTATTTTCAGCATTTTAAAGAACAAAACCATGTAAGATTCTAAGGTATCAATTCAACTTTAGAAACAAGACCAGGTAATTCAGAACTCCAAAATTCAAGGGAGGGAAATGGAGGAAGAGCATTTTAGAACCATGCGTAAAGAACGATTTGAGAATAGGTTGCCAATGATAACCCAACGATCCTGCTGACACCTTGGCAAGTTCTGCTGCTCCACCTAGTACCTTATTCATCCCACTATTCTGTTTTCCTGCCTCCTCCTCTGCATGCTGTAACAAGTAGGTAACACATGCCTGACACTATATTTCATCTCAAGATGACAGCAGCCCCGACACTGCTCCCTGAACAGCTGCAATCTGTCAGTGTATTACAACGATACACATACAAAAAGGAGTCAAAACTCATTTCATTTCTAAAGAGATTGAAACAGATAGGAGACAAGTTACATTTACAGATTTCTACAGGTATCAGAGCAGTAAAATACTGTTCCTATTTTAATAACCAGATGTGTTATTGCCAATAGAAATCGAACTAATCTTGGTTGGCACGGCCAAGTACATGTGCCTTTTTTTCTGGCAAGGCTCAGCATGTTTTTTTAAGCATGACAGGCAGACATTCATCAATTTATTTGTGTATTTATATTTGGTATCTTTGCCCTGCCCTTCAGCTGATCAGACTCCCAAAACAGTTTACATAAAATCAAGGTAATCTAGAAAAATAGTAACAGTCAACAAAAGCAGAAGAAAAGCAGAGCAGATTATCATTCAGCAATGGACTAATACATATATATTTAAAAGACTCCAAAACACCCAGGTTAGACACTTTTCGCCTGGTGCCAAAACTAAAAGAAACTTGGTCCTAGACAATCCTCCCTGGGTGCCTCAACCAAGAGAGCCCTATCTCCAGTCACCAGCCAGCTCACCAGCCAGGACGGAAACCCCAAAATGGGGCTCTAAGGTGGATCAGAAGACCCAAGTATGTTCGTGCAGGAGGGGATATTCCTTAAGGTTCCAAGTTATTTACACACACAGCTGACATCCTTAATGCAATCAGCTACAGTTTGGTCCAGAAACTGGAAAACAAAATGTTCAAATGTTAATTTATCTACATATGACCCTACATGTAGGCACCAAACCAGCTGAGGTTGGAAGTTTAATTTGATCATATCTCATTACCCAGGGGTGTTGAACTTCTTTGAGCCTGAGGGCCAAATTTAATTTTGGAGAAGCTTGGGGGAGGGCACATTCCAGTGGTGGGCAGGGCTGAAGCCAAAAGGGGCAGGGCCAAATATACCAGCATAGTTAATGTTCTTACTGCCGGTAACAAAGCCAAGAGAGCATTTCAACCTTTTAGAATGGGGGGGGCAGGGTGGGGAACCATGCAAAAGCCAGGAAACCACCAAACGATTGGCAGTCGGGGGAAAGTGGAAACCAACTGGAATAACCAATTATTGCAGTCAAATCTGAATTATTCTATTGTTCTGAATGTGAAAATTACCTAACTGTGGACTCCATTGTCTACTGATCTAAAATCTAAAACAGGAAACTTGGCATTCACATGCAGACAATTAAAGAAGTTGTGTGGGCATGACTGACAGCATTTGTAGGCTCAGGGAAAAATACTTTGGTGGACATTCCCCCATTTTCCCCAAACTCCGGGGTTTCCTAGAATATGCATGGATGCTATCCTCATCTGTGATGACTCTTCCAGCAGTTAAGGCCACTGCACTTCTGTAAAGAAACAGACAAAAACACGCGGCCCAGCTAGGTGGAAGGAGACAGCTTTCCAAGTTCCAACCATTTGCCGAATAACCGAATAAATTATTTGTATCTGCCTTCGTTGCAGAAGATGTACCTGTACCTGAACTGACCTTGTCAGGAAGGGACTCTGAGGCCAATGGTGATAACAAGAGATGAAGTTCTAGACCTTATTGACAAATTGAAAGCTAACAAGTCACTGGGTCAAGAAGCCATCGGTCCTAGAGATCTTAAAGAACTCAAATGTTAAATTGCTGATCTTCTTTAAAAGAAAAAAGTAACATCTCCCTAAGATCAGCCTCTGTATTAGAGGAGAAATGTAACACCAATTTTTGGCAAAATGTAACCTCTTTTCTTTTCTTTCTTTCTTTCTTTTTTTTTTAGAATCCAGGGGGAAGCTAGGTACTTACAGACTGGTTAGCTTAATGTCTGTTCTGGGTAAAGTGGTGGACAGCATGATTAAAGATGCAATAAATAAGTATATAGGACAAGTCCTGCTGAAAAAGAATCAACATGGCTTCTACAAAGGTATGTCCTGTCTCACTAAACTTCTAGAATTCTTTGAAAGAGTCAATAAACATGTGGAAAGGGGTGATCTGCTAGACATTGTTTACTTGGACTTGACAAGTTCCCATCACTACCACCAAAGACTGCTGAGATAACTTAGCAGTCATGGAATAAAAAGAGAGGTCTTCCTATGGATTAGTAACTGGTTAAAGAACAGAAAACAGAGAGTAGGCATAAATGGACAGTTCTCACAATGGAGGGAAATAACCAGTGGGAACCACCAAGGATCTGTATTGGGACCAGTGCTTTTTAACTTGATCTGGAGTTAGGGGTGAGAAGTGTCATGACCAAGTTTGTTGATGACACCAAATTATTTAGGGTGGGGTTAAAACAGAAAGGGATAGCAAAGAGCCCCAAAAGAATATTTCCAAACTGGGGGGAATAGGGCTTAAAATGGCAAATGTGGTTCAGTATGAGCAAGTGGAAAGTGATTCACATTGGGGCAAAAGATCCTAACTTCTTATATACACTGATGGGCTTCAGCTGGCAGTGACTGCCTGGAAAGGGAGACAACTGAGTGAAAATGTCAACCCATTTATGTTTGTTTGTTTACAGCATTTGTACCCAGTTCTTCAGTCAGAAAAGGCTCCCAGAGTGGCTTACAAAGATTAATATTAGACAGTCCCTGCCCTCAGGCTTACAATCTAAAAGGCATGATGCAAAAGGAAAAGGGATTGGGGCGAAGGAGGAAGAAAGCAAAACTCAGGCAAAAGTTCTTGGTTACAAGGTTCTTGTAGATTTTTTCTTTTTCTTTTTGTGGCTATTGTGAAAAAGGAAAATTCCACATTGGGGATCATTAAGAAAGGATGCAAAAATGAAACTGCCAATATCATAATGCTTTTATACAAATCTATGGTGTGGCCACATTTTGAATGGAAGAACACCCACACCTCGTACATAAGTGCCAAAGCCTTGCACCATGAGAATTTCTCAGAAAATTCTCACCTCTTTCCCACAATTTTCAAATGAGATTTGTTTTCAACACCACCCACCCCTGCACATGGAATAGTTTTTGTTTCATTTTGTTTTTGTTTTTTAAGATTGAAAATATCAGCACAACACTATTTAGGAATCTCCAAAAGAAAGGGGAAAACACACACAATACCCTGTATCAGCCTTCCCCATCTTTGTGCCCTCCAGATGTTTTGGACTTTAATTCCCATCAGCCCCAGCCAGCAAGGACAATAGCCAGGAATGCTGAGAGTTGTGGTCCAAAACATCTGGAGGACACAAGGTTGAAGAAGGCTGCCCTCCAGGTTGAATTCTGAGTTCCCTTCCACAAATAGAAGAGCTTCTTCCATCCATGGAAGGAACCCTGATTCAGCAGAAACTCCTGCTGGAGGAAGAGAGGGGAGAGGCAATTTTCACTGATTTTCCCTCCCCTGTGCAGCCTCCTGGGCCACTCCCACACTGTTCCAGAAGGTCCCCCAATCCTCTGGAACAGATTTTCTGGGGTACATGGGGCCACAGAGGGGAGGGAATCAGAAAGAAAAAGTATTCAAAACCCTGTGGTTCAGCCACCTACTATAAAACCATGCGCTTCCTAAAACTATTCATTTTTATTCAAGATTTTAAACATTTAAAAAAATAGGGCAAATAAACAAGTTATGCAAGAAATGTGAAAAAAAACCTTCCTTCAAAAAAGTACTAACATTGCCTTGGGGCCTAATATGGATGTTTGAATGTTCACTCAAATGAATAATATCATTTAAGAAGTTGCTGGCCTCTACCAAAAATAAAATCAATTAACGATGCATTTTTCCCCTCCCAAGCCAACCATCACACACCTTATTCAAGCATCTGCCTGCAGCGACATATCTCTTTAATAACTGCCAAGGACATACTAATAGAACATTGTGGGTGAAATCCTATATCCGTGATTTGCCACTGGATAAGGTAGGAATAAGAGAGACAGAGAGAGAAGTGAAAGGACTTTGGGCAAGTAATTGGAAGAAGTTCTCTTTTCCTGCCCTCAACTTTCTCAACCTTCTGATTCACTTGTCTCCTCCTGAGCCCACTGTAACGGCTGAAAAACAACTGATACAATAAAAGCCAATGTATACCTAGACATGCAGCACACATTTTGGAGACAGTAGAGCACTGGCCAACATATGAATATGTTTGGCAGGGCTTTCTTCTCTGTTTCTGTTGCATTGCGCCAGCACATATGTACTTGCGACATGCATAAAAGAACTGAGTTACTTTACAATTAACAATAAACAAAACCACTAATGTGGGTGGTTCATGCAAAAAGTTTTCCTAAGTGAGACTATGGTATCCGCTGCCTGATTACAATGTTCTAGCTCAGACTTCCCCAACACGGTGACCTCTAGATGTTTAGGACGTCAACTCCTGTCAGCGCCAGACGGCCAATTGACAGAAATGCTAGGCATTGTAGATGTAGAAGGCTGTTCTAGTCAATATTTTATTATTAAATACTTCACCATTCCGCAAACTTCTAAAAAGTAGCCTTGCTCCACAGGTGGTTTCACTGTTGTGCAGCTGTGACCAGGGCAGTATAGCTGAAAAGTTGTTGAGACTTTAATCTAAACTAGGAGGCCAAGAGTTCAATGCCAGTTCAGCCACATAGATTCACTGGGTATGTCTGGGGAAAGGCTGCAATCCTATACACACTTACCTGAGAGTAAGTCCTATTGAGCTCAACAGGACTTACTCCTGAGTAGACATGCATAGGATTTATTTGTTTATTTATTTATTTATTTATTTGCTGGTTTGCTTGCTTGCTTACCATATTTATATGGTCACCCACCAACGTACATTCTCTGGGCAGTTTACAGAACTGAGAATGCAATACAATATTTATTTATCACATTTCTATACCGCCCAGTAGCCAAAGCTCTCTGGCTACTGGGCTTTATGTCTGAGTAAACATACATAGGATTGCACTGCATGCCATGCATTTAGTTTTGATTGACACCTCCACAGGGAACAAGAGACAAAAGTGTGGCTAGGAAGTGGAGGACGTGTCACCTATCTCCCTGCGAGACGGAAACAAAACACAATGCAATGCAATATTTAAAGTACAACAACTACAGTAAAATGCAGCCTAAAAACCTTTCATTTTTAGCAGTAGAAAAAAAGCCTTATACATTGTTGTCTTTTTCTTTTAGTGAAATTTGTTCATAAGGGTTAATAAAATAGTCTTCACCTGGTGCTGGAAAGATGATAAAGAAGGCACCAAGTGAGCCTCTCTGGGGAGGCTGTTCTAGAGTCGGCATGCCACCACCAAGAAGGTCCTTTCCCTAGTAGCTACCATTCTATTTCCTTGGCAGAGGCACATGGAGCAAGGCATCTGAAGAGTATCTGAAAAATCCAGGTAGGTATATACAGAAGAAGGTGATCTTTCAAGTAAGCTGGTCCCAAGCCTTTAAGGGCTGTAAAAGTTAAAAACCAGCACTTTAAGTTGGGTTCAGAAACCTACAGGGAGCCACGATCAGTCCCCATAATACTCTTAAAAAGCACAAGCACAGACACAAATTCTTACAGGATAATGACCATCATAAATTTTCCTGCACAGAGATATATGAGAGAAATATATTCTGACAAGGTTGATAGAGGGTTTTCCGCCTCTTCCTCCCGGTTCCCGCTGCCCTCAGTGTTTCTGATCATAGATGATGATTTCTCAGGGGCACTTAGATCTCTGTTATTATGCAGTATAAAAAGTAACAAATATCCTTAGTCTTGAATAAATCCAAGAGCAAGACTTTGAACCTTGCCTTCCCCCTCTCCCACTGAAGAATCTCCCCACAACCTCCTTCAAATACCTTTAAATTGTATATAGTGATGAAAACATTTATAGGGCTGGGGGAAAAACCCAACAACAACCATCAGTTCTTAACATGAGAGATGCCTACTTCCCTGAAAATAAGGCCCATTAAACACAATGGGCTTTATGTCTGAGTAAACATTCATAGGATTGCACTGTGCACCATGTACTTAGTTTTGACACCTCCACAGGCAACGGGTGACAAAAGTGTTGGAATGAAGTGGACAACGAGTCACCTATCTCCCTGCTGGATGGAAACAATTATTAAAGTTTCCGGCCTGTGGTGCACGTGGGTGCAGGTACTTGGAAAGAGGGCAAGTGTGAAATGTTGCCACCCAGACATTCTGACAGGCAAAATGGAGCCTTAAAGAGAAAGGTTCTAGAACAGGGCTCTCCAACCTTGGGTCCCCAGATGTTGCTGGCCTACGGCTCCCAGCATACCCAGCCAGCATGGCTAATGGCAAGGGGTTCTGGGAGCTGTAGTCCAGCAACATCTGGGGACCCAAGGTTGGGGAGCCCTGCTCTAGAAAATAGGCATCCTTCCCCATTGGGGGAGGGGGGAAGCATGCAAGCCTAAGGCTCATGGACTCTCATTCTTCTTATAACAGGAAACCATGATTTACCAATAAGTCTGAACTGGGCCAGAGAGAAGGGGAATTGCCTCTTTGAAGATGGTGCCTTCCAGCGATAGGTTTTTTAATAAGTGCTTATAATGTTTTTATAAGTACTTTATAAGTACTAAATGATAACATTTTTTTTAAAAAAAAAACCCTGCTACTTGGTTGATCACGACATCTTTTTAGTTGATAAAGTTTTATTAATGGATTAATCTGAATGTATAGTTCAAAATTCTAAAGCTTTGATCTATTTAGTTGAAGCAAAATAGAAAATGCCCAAAATCTCTTCTGCAGAAAACAAAAACAAACTGTGAATAAAAAGTTGTGAATAAAAAGAACATCAGGGATGCAATGAATTAGATATACTGAATATATTGACTTCTGCACAGATTTTATTTTAACTAGCAAAGAAGCAGTCAGCATTATCTCTCAGTGAATGTCCAAGCAGATATTTGAGAAAATAACGATAGAATATGTTCTGTTTTGGTCAGATGTATAACTGAGAAAAAAAGAGATTAGCATACAAAGTGACTTGAGCGTAGTTAAATCACCTTAAAATTCACTGGTGGTAAAATTCAGCCCCCTTGCAGTTTCATTTGATGACACCAAATGTCAGACAAAGAGAAGCAATGACTAAGAGCTTAGATTTATACAGATGGAAACTGCAATCTTGAAGGATGGGTGATTAAGAGGGCCTTACCAGCATAGAATTTGACCCTGTAAAATGAATCTTGTTGAAGATATCCATCATTCTCTCTAGAGATATTAATTTTATAACATTAAAGAAAATAGATAACCCCATATGTTGCTAAAATTTATGTTTGACAGAGAGGAGAAAACAATATGACTACTAGCAAATAGATCAATTGCTGCACTTCAGCCCTTAGGAAGATTTGCTCTCCGTGTGTGTGTGTGTGTGTGCACGCGCAAGTGTGTATATGCACACATACACAAATGCAAACACATCCCAAATGTGTAGCTGAGTTTGTGGATAATTGTAGCTTTCTCTGAGACATAACCACAAAAATGCCACTTTAAGACTGAGGTAGCAACCGAGAAACCACAATTGTCCTGTTGTTCACATTCACAATAAACACACAAACCCAAAGACTAATGTTTATGGTAGAACTGAAATGTGGTGGTGAACTCAAGAGATATCCTTTGAGAGGTGGACTCTGAACAATAGTTTAACAAGTCAAGGCACAATCCTATGCATGTTTAGATAGAGACAAGGCCTACAGCTCCTAGTATGCCCCAGCATGGCTGGCTGGGACATGCTGGGAGTTGCAGGCCTTTTCTATGTCTAAACATGCATAGGATTGTGCCCTTAAATGCTTTTTCCAATTTTAAATTACTGCATAATGGTGGTGGGGGTGGGTGGGTTGCACAGCAGTTTGCACATTTGCACAGATGAGGTCAGATCTCCATAGCATGGAAGCAGCCATGGCTGGAATTTTCAAAAGATCCAACCTGCATTTATATTTATTAGAACAGGACATTCCAGAACAAGATGTTCCCCTAACTGCTATATTAATCATTTTAAATTTAATCAAGATGGTTCCTGACTTTGACAAGGATAACTGTTCTGTACCCTTTCTGATTAATTCATCTGTTTAAGCTCTTTGACTACCAGCACAGAAAACTGACCAACGCAAGGACAGAATCACAGTCAACCACACTGTGGTTTTTCTGCCCTCCCTTTTGTGTCAATCAAATGAGTTGCCTAAATCCTTCCTATCTGGTACATAGTGGCTCCTTGCTTTAAGAAAATAGGCTGCTGTCTGCAATGTTGCAAATGCTATCATAAGGCCCCCCTCAATCTGTATGCTAAGGAATGGTGCATAAAACTGGTGATGGAGCATGCAGTTTCATTCACTACAAGCAGGGAGCTGAAAGGAGCCTCCATAAGCAGAAGAAGGTGTGCACCGACTCAGTTGGGCAGTCTGTGTAAGATCATTCCTCTGACTGGCCAAAGAAGCAGTTCTTCCTTTCTTAAGAACAGCCTATAGAGCAGTGATGGTGAACCTATGGCATGGGTGCCACAGCTGGCACGCAGGGACCTCTCTGTGGGCACTCGAGCCATTGGTCACCAGATTGTGAAAAGACCGCCCCCTTCTGCAAGACACTAATGATCTTGTTCTTTCTCACAGTGTGGAACAGAATGATTTTATTCTAGAATTCCTGTTACAGAATTCTTTTCTACATTGTTATCACATTTAAAAGATTTTGAAGAATGATGCACAGAGCATGGCTTGGATGTAAAGCCCTAACAGTTGACCTGAGTGCTGCATGTGTTGCTCTCAAACTAACGGAGCATGAGCCAAGGTTTGACAAATTATCAGCATGCATGCAATAGCAAAAATCACATTAATTGTGCAAAAGCATGCCCAATGCAAACTTTTACCTAATGCAGTGTTTGCAGTCCAAGACATAAAGTGTTTAAAATGTGTTAAGTCCGTTTAGTTTTCTTGTTTATCTTGCTCATCCTAGTACAGGTTGACTTTTACTTTTACTAATCTGACACCTGTAGAAGCAGGGAAAGGACCCGGAGTAAAGCTTGCCCCATACAATTTCAGTCTGGCATATAATCATATTACAAGTTGAGAATCCCTTATCCAAAAATACATGTGCCTAATTATTTAAAAAGTTTGTATAAATTCCCTTCAGGCTATGTGTACAATGTAGTACTATAATAATTTTTTGAGTTGATTTTTTTTCCAACAAAAAACTGTTTGTATCATTGAAAGCTCTGTTATTGTGTTTTTCTTTTAAGACAAAAGATGTTAATTAGTTCGGACAACTGTATGAGTTGTTTTTCTAAAACTAAAACCTCGGTATTCAGGTTTAATTGCAGTGTTGGCACTTTGAAATAAATAAGTTGGTTTTGTGTTGCAGACTGCAGTTTGGGCACTCGGGCTCAAAAAGGTTCGCCATCACTGCTATAGAGTAGGGGTGGGAAAACTCTTTCAGCCCGAGGGCCAAATTCCATTTCAGATAAGCTCTCGGGCGCCACATTCCAGTGGTAGGTGGGGGGGGGGGCAAAGGCAAAAGGGGGCAGGGCCAAAACACAAAAAAATACCAACATATGTTAGCTTAATACTCTTACTGCAAGGAACTGTGCCTTCGGAGAGGCATTTCAACCTTTTAGAATGGGGGCGGAGGAGGAACTGCACAAAAGCCAGGGAAAAACACACCATATGATTGGTGATTAAGGGTAGGGCCAGGGAAAGGAGACATGGCCTTCTGGAGAACCCTGAAGGGCTAGACTGGGATCCCAGTCCCGGAAAGCCGGATTTGCCCCCCCCCCCCGACCTGTAGTACTAAGGTTCTGCACCCCTGCTATAGATATTAAACATCCCATATTGTTACCACTGTTCTGCCCTATCCTACCCTGTTTGAGGAGCATCTAATACCAGGACAATGGGATTTGAGAATGTAACAGCTTAATCAAACATTACTGATAAAGCACCCCAAAAAACCACTTTTTGATTATTTGTTCCTTTCTTATTATTGCAATGTACAATTTCAGATGAAAAGCTCTCTATGTCACACTGTAGCCCACATCCTCAGTCTATGCTCTTCTAAGTCACCAGACATGGGTGGCAGCCTTGTGGAAATAAGTGTGTTATCTTTCAGGGATGGGGGAGGAACTTGTGCAGTTCGCATTTTAACGCAAACGTACTTAATTTCGAAACAATACACGAACTGAAACTCAGTTATCTTTTGAAATTCACACTTTTCCAAATTTTCCAATGGAGTTCTTCAATCAAAAATGTGTACACAAATGCATTTATTAGGGGAAGGTGCACACACAAAAATGTGTATTTTAATGAAGATAACATTTAAAAAATGCATTATGTCACAAAAATGTTGCTTGCAAAAAATATCTTTATTAAGCAAAAATGCATGTATTAGGGGAAATGTGCACAAAGTTGTGTACAAATTTTCATGCAAACATTTTTGCTCAAATTTTCATGCAAACTTTGTTGTTGTTGTTTTGGAACAAACCGAACTTAAGATTGGGAAACTGAAAAACAGAAAAACTGAAACTGGTGGATTTGTCCATCCCTAATTTCTGTTCTTGTGATTATCTTTGCGGGAGGGGTCCTTTTTTTATTCATTCTTGCAAAATATGTGTGTACATACAAATGTAGCTCTTCTCATATGTATAACTTCCAGCTCATGGGCAGCATCCAATCCTGCCTGTGTGCGCGCGAGGCCCACCATCACTTCCATTCCATGCGTGGCCAGCCCTGCTAATTCCGTTGCGCAAGTAGCCCCCACCGCCTGTGCAACAGTGATGAGCACTTCTGGGGTTAAGCCCCCAAATGAGCAGAAAGAAATGCTTCTTTCTGGAAGGGGGGCAGGTCAGCGAGCTCCTTTATGATTCCTTCACAAGCTTCACTGACCTGCGCCCATCCCGAAGAGAGCATTTCTGCTCATTTCGGATTGACCCCCAGAAACGCTAAATGGCCATTGCACAAGCAGTGGGAGCCCCTTGCACAAGAGAATCAGCAGGACTGGACATGCGTGGCCGGTCACCACTGGATACTGCCCTTTGTCATCTTGTCTTTGAAAATATGGAAACTTTAGTGATGTTACCTTTGCCCGCACGGGCACGAGTGAGGCCCGAACTCAGCCCGCTCGTGGCTCTCCGTGGCGAACGCGGGCCTACTTGCCTCCTCGCTGGCTTGCACTCTCCGCAGCAAGCCGCCCACGTCGCCCACGCCGCCCGCACTGGTCCCGTCGCGTCTTAGGGATGTAGCCGAGCAGCCTGTCGGACAGGAGCAAGGCCTGAACTGGGCCTGCTCATGTCCGCACGGGCTCTCAGCCACACGCGCAGGCTTTACCTGGCCTCTCCGCAGAGTGGAGAGCCTTCCTCGGGTGTCCGATGGGTCCCATCGCATCACTTCCGGCGCGGAGGAAGTGACGCGACGGGACCCTGCTCCGTCACGCTGGACCCCCACGCTCTGTTTTTGGCGGGGGAAACCAGGGCAACAGGGCTGCTTAAGCCCTGTTGCCCTGGTTCCTCCCGCCAAAACAGAGCGCAGGTGGGGGTCCAGTGCGCCGGAGCAGTGGCTCCAGCGGCGGCGGAGGCAGCGGAGGCGGCGCACAGGACCAGGTAGGTGGCAGGGGGTCCTGGCGGCAGCGGCGGGGGGCGGGAGGGGTCCGCCGCCAGCGGGGGGGGCGTGTGTGGGGGGTTTCTCCGGCGGCGGCTCGAGCAGCGCGAGCGGTGCGGAGAACGCTCTGCACCGCTCTGAAGAGCGAGATCGGGCCATCGCCGCTCGAGGAGGGCCGAGCCTGGAGCGAGCCTCCAGCCGACTCAAGGCTCGGCCCTACCACTAGCGTCACTTCCGGTGTGGCGGAAGTGACGCGACGGGACCCTGCTCCGGCACGCTGGACCCCCGCGCTATGTTTTTGGCGGGGGAAACCAGGGCAACAGGGCTGTTTAAGGCCTGTTGCCCTGGTTCCCCCCGCCAAAAACATAGCGCGGGGGTCCAGCGCGCCGGAGCAGCAGGATGTGATGCGGCAGCGGATCCAGCGGCGGTGGCGGCTCTGGCGCCGGCGGCAGCAGCAGCAGCTCCAGCGGCACAGAGAATGCTCCGCGCTGCTCAGAAGAGCAAGATCGGGCCACTGCGGAAGGATGAGCCACGGAGAGCCAGGTAAGGATCAATTAACACCCCTAGAAACTATCCATATTTAAAAGTATTCCAAAAAAAACTGCTGGGGAGGTTGGTGAAATCAGAAGTGTGGAATGTACAAATGTAAAAGACATAGGAAAAAAATGGTGGTTCATCTACGCAATGAGGATGGCAAATTGATAACAGAAGACAAAGAAAAGGCAGAAATGTTCAATTCCTACTTCGGCTCGGTCTTCTCCCAAATGAAGGTCCATATGACCCCCCTAGCAAACCTGATGTGCAGACTGAAGGGGCAGGATTGCAGCTTGAGATTGATAGGCAAATGGTCAAGGAGCACCTGACTACTCTGAACGAGTTTAAATCTCCAGGGCCTGACGAGCTGCATCCTAGAGTAATAAAGGAACTGGCAGAAGAACTCTCAGAACCACTGTCTATTATCTTTGAGAAATCATGGAGGACAGGTGAAGTGCCAGACGACTGGAGGAGGGCAAATGTTGTTCCCATCTTCAAAAAGCGCAAGAAGGAGGAACCTGGGAACTACAGGCCAGTCAGTCTGACATCAATCCCTGGGAAAATTTTGGAGCAGATTATAAAAAAGTCAGTTTGCAAGCACCTTGAAAACAATGCAGTGATTACTAGAAGCCAGCATGGATTTGTCAAGAACAAATCCTGCCAGACTAATCTGATCTCATTTTTTGATCGGGTAACCTCCCTTGTGGACTGTGGGAATGCGGTGGACATAATATATCTGGACTTCAGCAAAGCTTTCGACGAAGTGCCTCATGATATCCTGATTAGCAAGCTAGCTAAAAGTGGGCTAGATGGAACAACTATCAGGTGGATCCACAATTGGCTACAGAATCGGACTCAAAGAGTGCTTATCAATGGTTCGTTCTCAAACTGGGGAGAGGTAACGAGCGGGGTACCACAGGGCTCGGTCCTGGGCCCAGTTCTCTTCAACATTTTTATTAACGACTTGGATGAGGAGGTGCAGGGAATGCGTATCAAATTTGCAGATGACACAAAGTTGGGTGGAATAGCTAATACTCTGGAAGTGATCTCGATAGGCTGGAGCGCTGGGCCTGGACTGAAAACAGCAGAATGAAATTTAATAGGGATAAATGCCAAGTGCTGCACCTAGGGAAAGGAAACCAAATGCAGAGTTACAGAATGGGGGACACTTGGCTCAACAATACTACAAGTGAGAAGGATCTTGGAATTGTGGTAGATCACAAACTGAATATGAGCCAGCAATGCGATGTGGCTGCAAAGAAGGCAAATGCTATTTTGGGCTGCATTAATAGAAGTATAGCTTCCAAATCGCAGGAAGTGATAATTCCCCTTTACTCGGCACTGGTTAGGCCTCATCTTGAGTACTGCGTCCAGTTCTGGGCACCACACTTTAAGAAGGACGTAGACAAACTGGAGAGGGTTCAGAGGAGGGCAACAAGGATGATAAAGGGACTGGAAACAAGGCCCTATGAGGAGAGACTGAAAGAACTGGGCATGTTTAGTCTTCAGAAGAGGAGACTGAGGGGAGATATGATATGATAGCACTCTTCCAGTACTTGAAGGGTTGTCACACAGAGGAGGGCCAGGATCTCTTCTCAATCATCCCAGTTTGCAGGACACGGAATAATGGGCTCAAGTTACAGGAACCCAGATTCCACCTAGACATCAGGAAAAATTTCCTGACTGTCAGAGCAATAAGACAATGGAATCAACTACCTAGGGAGGTGGTGAGCTCTCCCACTCTGGAGGCATTCAAGGTGAAGCTGGACGGCCATCTGTCAGGGATGCTTTGACCTGGATTCCTGCATTGAGCAGGGGGTTGGACTCGATGGCCTTGTAGGCCCCTTCCAACTCTACTTTTCTGTGATGCTATGATTCTATGAAATAAATAAAAAATTCCAGGATAATACTGAGGGTGACCGATTGTTTGTGAAGTCTGAACAGAACAGGGAGAACAACTGGAAGATTGATATGCTGCGAGAGATAACAATTGAACTTTCAAAGAGAGAAAGCAAAAAGGAGGGGATTGCCATTGAATCGGACAGTGAAGATGTTTTTGGGAAGTCATTCACGGAGAACTGGAAAGGTGATTGCTGCCAGGCTATTTGGAGGAAGCCAGCTATGGGGGCTCACAAAGGGGAAAAAAGTCTTTTGTGGAACATGAGCCTGAAAAATATGTATATTGTGAACACTGTGTTTGATTGGGGGAAATGGTTTGCTGATTATTAGATGGGATAAATGGTTTGACCCATGTTATGAAAAAATGGTTTGCTGATTATTGGATGGAATAAATGGTTTGACTTATATTATGATAACTGCTGACTATTGGTGGAAGGGGGAAGGTTCTTATGAAAGAAGTAAGAGGGTTTAGTTTCCCAAATGGATTGGTGGGAGGAATCCAAATGGGAGAAATCTAAAGGGATCGCTGATAGTGATCCAAAGAGAACATTCATAAATCTGAACCTAAAGGGGTGGGTGAGAGGAACCCCTTTGAGAGAAAGGAGAACTTCTCCAGTGTGAGGTGGTTTTTCTTTGTATTTTTCATTAATGTGGTGGCTTTGATCTTGAAGGGGGCATAGTTGGTAAGGATGGGATTAGAATAAGAATAAGGTTTAATATTGAATTAGAATCTGAATAGTAATTGGTTATTGGTAAAAATGTATTGAGTCTGGATGAAACTTAGCATTGAGAATGATTAATGGAAAGGAACCAACTAAATGTGGATTAAAATTTGGGATGTGAAGTAATGTGGAAATGTGAAACTATTTTTAAAAAAATGAAATAAAAGCTAGGCTGTTTGTTTTTATAAATAGAGGGAAAGAAGATAGAGATTTTCATTAAATATAAGTAGAAATATTAAATATTGTTCAAGTAGAAGGATTATTATTTATGTTTAGGAGTAAAGTGCTGTAAAATTTCAAGGCTTTGTGAATTTGTGAGGTTGATAAATAAGAGAGGGGGGAATTATTATTATTTTTTTGCTTAAGAGAAAAAAAGGAAGCAATTTCTTTATAATTATTATATAGAATCTTTGATGTAACTTATACTTGGTTGTGGAAAAATTGGAAGTCCTTTTTAGTTTAATGCCGTTTGGTCTTTGTAGTGTATGTTTGTTTGGTTCTTGTTTTGTTTTGTTCTTTGTATTTTGTTTTTATGGATTTTAAAATTCAAATAAAAAATTTACCCAAAAAAAAAGAAAATATGGAAAATATCGAGCTCCACCTGTAGCCATTCATCTTGAAGGAGAGACTGGAGAGAGAGAGAGAGAGAGAGAGAGAGAGAGAGATTCACACACATGGAATGCACATAGTGACAATTCTGAATTACTTACACACAGACACTTTAAATGTGTTTCCTACATTTGCATTGGTAGCTATTACTGTGTTCTTTTATCCTATTTTCTAAACAATCTTCTTATGAAATAAGCCTTTCTTCTTGTACTGGGAAAGGGGGAACTTTAAAGTTTAAACATATGTTCCATTGAATACAATGTCTGTTCTAATTTTATACTTTGTGTAGTGACAAAGGTGAGCATGGATAACTGATCGCCAGGACCCCCTTCATCACCTCATTGCTTCTTTTTTGGTTTCCACTTCCCACTAATATACACAATATGTTGCTCTAAGTGATGAAAAGAGGAAGCTTGCTCCTATGACAAATCCAAAAATCACAACACAGTGAAAGGAAGTCCATTTAGAAAGCCAAAGATTTATGCAGAAACGGCTTCCTTTCTCTTCTCGTCTATTTGACACAAGTGTGTTCGTATATTATATTAAAATTTCTCTATAAACACTGTTATCATTTTTCTTTTTACCATTTTGGATAATGTTCCCTGACTTCTCCGGAGCATGCAGGGAAATCTGGTGAATGTTACAATTGTTCTGCAGACAGGAAGTGACCGCATCATTAACACTATCCAGAAGTGAGCAGTGATAAACCTTGGCACAGCAACAGACAAAAAAGCTGGGCAGAATGACACAAGACGCTGTGGAATATATTTTTTAGTTCAAGGAAGAAAACCCGCATGAACTCAAAACACACCCCATCCAAATAAACCTTGCCTTTGCAGACTATAAACAGAATATGTTCGAGGCAAAATATATATATTAGCTATGGCAGGGTAGTGAAATGAGATATTTTGTTCTTTCAGTATAAATGCTGAATACGTTTTACTTTGAGTTTATATATGCTTCAAAATATGTTCTCATTTTAATCCGCCCTGATAAAGACAAGTTGTAGCTACCATCTTGAATTTATCTTGCGAGAATTTCCTGCTGTTATTATCTCAAGATTCTGGCAGCTTAATTGAGACTGAATGCTGCTAACTCCACATAAAATGAAAAGAAGTGTACTGGAAAGAGAGAGAGAAACACCCTTTGGAGTTTTCTTGAGCTTTAACCTGAAACTTGATAGGATACATGACTTTCTACTACATACTGGCCGTGTCTCTGCTTACTGTGTAAGCTGAATGACTACCATAATCATTACCCCTGTTTTGGTGTGAAATAAGAGCTGGATAATGAACTTCCCTTTTTTTAATGCAGCATCTAATACACTTCACTGAGATATTGTCTCCCTCCCCACTCCACACAGAGAGGTAGAAGAATGTGAACACAATGTTATTTACTATTAAAATAGATTTTGAAATTTTTGGAAAGAACTCTAAAATAATGATAGTTGACATCTTTTTTTTTATGTCTGTAAGAACTGGAATTCTCTTCAGCTGAAAACATTTTCTTTCCTTTATGAGTTCAAGAGAATCAGAACATTTGGTTTGGCTTGTTAGAATATTTTTACTTCATATATTTAGCCCATTCAGGCAGGAGAGGTAATTAAGCTGTCTTCCATGTTCCTAACTCAGCAGGTTAGATAGCCAAGTACAGCCTTTGGTGATATCCAAATGTCGACGTAAGTAGTCCAGACAATAGGGTGTAAAAAGGGGGGGGGGGACTTTAATGCCAGCAAGGAAACAGGATAAAGATTAAATATGAAATGCATTAAATCTAATTGAATTCTTTCTTTCTTTTAACCCATAGTATTTCAACTTCTTGCTGGCTCAAATTTAATAGATGTTTTAACTTTGGCACACCAAACTTTTAAGGTGTGTGTGTGCTTGTGTGTGCATGTAAACCACATGCGGGCAACCCACTGCCTGCAGGCCGCGTGAGGCATGTGCGGCCCACCACAAGTGCCCAAGATGTCCCTACTGCTGAATTAACACTGAAACTGTGTGGCCAATATTGCTGCAGCTGCCAATTAAGTGCTGATTAGCCACAGAGAGCTGCAAGATGGCTGCTGCTGAGGCCCTGTGGCTGCCTCCCTCTGAGCATGGATGGAGCACCTACAGTTGGTGTGACTGACAGACACTCCAAAAGGGTGAGAAGCGAAATGTACAGAAGCTGAAAAATAAGTGGACCAGCTGGCTGGCACCAGATGATGCTGGGAGCGGGGAAGGGTGGCATATGGAGGGAAAGGAAAGGGGGAGAGTAATGGGGGGAAATATTTTAAAATCCCCTCTCCTTCATCAGGGCTGAGGGGAAGGAGCCAAGAAAAAAAGTGCCTTTTACTCTGCTTACTGTTTCTGTGTCGCTGTCGTCTCCTGGTGTAACCAAAAGGCAGTGGCAATTTTGAAGGCATACTTACCGTTGCTTTCCTTTATTTTGCAATTCAGAAGATGAATTTGTCCCCTTTTGATGCTGCCCTCACCCCCTTTTGGTGAGTGGTCCCCAACAGGTCACCCAACAACACCGATTGCAGCCCTGAAAAAGGTTGCCCAGCCCTGGTATAGGCAGACATATACATATAAGATAACAATTATAATTATATAGTGTATTATATAACTTGGAATCTTACTTTAGATATCCTGGCCTCTATAGCTAGGTAGGCAGAATTTACATTAACCTGTCAAATGACTGAGGTCCAGAAGAGATACGATGTGGCAAATGCTAGATCTGTTCTCCAGGTGGTGTGCGGGGGTTTGTTTTGTTTTGTTTTTAAAACAACTAACTTTCCAGTACAGCCCTAACTGCATCTCCTTAGAAGTAAGTCCCACTGTTTTCAACTGAATTTACTCCCAGGAAAGTGCATTGCAACCTTAACCTTCAATTTTGAGTGGAGCAGTAATGCTGGCTCCTTTGAGGTTAATTCCTGTGTAACAATTCTTTAAAATGTGGCGTTTGAAACTAATTCTTAGGCTGACTTTGAAAACTCATAGGGTGACCAGAACCTAAGCACACTTCCTAGGGTGCAAGTCCTACTGAATACAGTGGGACTTAATTCTGCATAAATACGCATAGGACTGTGCTGTTAATTTTTCTTTAAGAGGGAACGTATTGTGATAATTTAAAGATATCTACTTCCTTACAAGGTCTTGTGGTAAGGAGATAGGAATGGCAGGAAGATCTCTCATTGGAACTTAAAGTAGCCAAGAACCTCTTCCCTTATTAATGGTAAAGATATTGGATTGGATCTATACTTAGGGCTTCTCTACATAAGGCATTTATTGTGCACTAATGATTCCTCACTCACAATAGTTTGCCCGTGCTTTACACTACATCATCATCATCTTCCAGGGCCTCTCCCATGCTTTCAGAGCATGTCCACGGCTTTTCTTGGAGAAAGAAAAGTGTAGCATTATCTGGAAATGGCAGAATGAACTGGAATGAGAAGCCCGCGTATTTTCCCAATTCTGCTATACTGCAGCACCACCTTGTCGTTGTGTAATGGAACATACAGAAAGGCAGAGAAAGAAAATGCCCTGGGGGGGGGGGGACATGTGTAAAGGAGCCAATCTTAATCCCGCAAAGTATCTGGAAGCAGAAGCCTTGGTAAAGTGGCGGGTTAAAAGCCTCATGTAGAGAAGCCCTTTGTCATGAATAACCAAAGTCCCATTGATTTCAATGGATCCGCTCTAAGAATTATTCAGTTTGGATCCAAACCCTTGTAAACCATTCTTTCTCATTCATTTATTTGTACTTATTTCAACCCACACTTATGATACTTGGGGAAGGGGTTGTTGATACGTTTTTATTTTGTTAGAAGCAATGGTTGTGCGCTCATTAAATGACATTACTTGCATTGTGTTGGAATCAGAAATCTGTGGAGATCCCAGAACTAGATACACTTTTTTCAACTACACTGGAAATTATAGTTGCCAGTCTTTTAAATGTGTATTGATAAACCCTGTCTTTCTGCTTAGAGGGTCCGAAGTTCTCATCTGGCTATCTGAGCATCCCCCCACCCACCCCTTCATCAGCATCCCAAAAATTCAACCAGGAACTCACCCTTGTTGAAACTGTTCCAGTAACTGTAAACTAAATGGTATCTCTGATTATTTTCTGAATTGTAGATGCTTTTAGTTAAAGATAAGTCTTCAGTCAAATGCTGTATTTTAAGGATTTGTCATGCAAGAAAATAAAGAAGTGCCTCTCAAGAAAAATCATACATAATGGATTAGATGATGAACCAAATCCCGATGTTTATTCGGGCTAATGGAAATAAGGAATAAACTTGCTAACTTATCACAATGGAGAATTGCAGAAGGAGCCATAGTAGGCCTCTTCTGACAGCCAGTGAAAAATAACATTTGTGCCTATAAAAAAAATCCCTCATGTCTATATTTCATGTTGAAAAGCCAATAGGAGATTTCAGCCAAGCATTTTTATCACAACACTATCTTGATTTATATTCTCTTTGAAGTCCTCGAAATGAAACTTTCAATCTACCCCTGGCTAGGTATAAAATTATTTTCACTTTCCCTGGATTTGTTGGGGGAAGGGGAAACAGCTGAAACTATGAATGCAGAATGCTTAAGAGTTTTCTTGACCATTTTTTCATTTAGACTATATTAACAGCAACACACACACACCAAAACAATCTTGAAAAGCAGTGGAGGCTGCAAGATTACAGACAAATTTTCAAGCCCATGACAACCAATAACAGAGTTGTCTCCGAGTAGAGCCTACAATTTTGGAACTCTTCCCTGTTTTGATCAGCTACAGCCCTAACTTTCTGGCCTTCATGCAAGGCTGGCAGCAGGACCAAACATTCTCAAGCAGCTGCCAAGGGCCAAGAGAGCCCACTGATGATGACATAGGCTATCTATTGGGGCTACCTGCTCACCAGTACCTTATGTCCCCCCCCTTTTTTAGCCTAATGTTGCAAGCTGCCCAACATTTTAAATTTCCTGTAATGCTACATCAGGACACTGTGGCAAATCTAAAATGGTGGATAGCTTGTAGCCTCCCACATCAGATCTTGGTGCCACTACTAAGCCTACAGGGATGGTCCCACTTGTTTCCTGGCCCACCAAGTGGTACTTTGCTTGCAGAGTGGGGAGGGGCTTGAACCTAGTACCAGCCCTACCTTTAGTGTCCATTCCATAATTTACCATTTGCATCTGTTTTATGCTGGTGTGTAAAGGATGGGGTGGGTGGGTTGTTTTAATATTTTCAAATTGTTTATATTTGCTGTTTTTGTACCTTTTGAATACTGGGCACCTTTAGAATCAAAGAATAATCTGTGACAACTGTCTTTTCTTTCTTTTTTCTTTATTGCTTTGTTTGTTAAAATATATATCCGTTCTTTCCATCAAATGGTGCGCGAGGAGGATAACAGTAATAACAAGACAAGACAATAACATAGACTATAAAATACAATAGGCAAGCAATCAAATACAAAGTAAAAAAACCATACAAACAAAGCAGGTAAAATATGAATAAAATCAATAAAAGCAACCCATTACAACAGATTTACAAGTCAGGCTAGGTTGATCCCTCCTCTGCTGTCTTCCTGTCGGCAGGCAAATATGTTTTTATTCAAGCCAGCCTTTTGGCAAGTAAGCTGGTCTGTTGGGTTGGGTGCTTGTTTATTGTTTTGTTTTTGTGTTGTTAAATGTGTTTTTAATGTATTTGTTTTATGATTGTTTTAATCAAGTTTTTATTTTGCTAGAAGAGGAACCATAGCTCAGTGGCAGAGCAGATGCTTTGCATGCAGGAGGTCTGCAGTTCAATCCCAGGCACTTCAGCAAAAAGGACCAGGTGAGGGGAAAGACCTTTCTGGAGAGTTGCTGCCAGTCAGAGCGGAGAATATTAGGCTAGGTGGACAAATAGTCAGACCTGGTATAAGGCAGATTCCTACATTTCTGCCACCTGCACCACTAATTCAAAAACTATGATGTGAGGCTTGCTGGGAATGTGATAGGAGGCAGGAGCAAGGAAGAGCCATAGCAGAGCTTATTGAGAACAATCCTCTCAGAGAAGAGGATTTGATGTCCATAAATGACTTCAGGTTACTAGAGTGAGAGTCTACTAGTCTACTATTGAAGAGCAACCTCCTGCCTAGCCAGTCTCTGTGTGAACATGAGGATATGAGGGACATTATCCAATACTGCCATACTACCGGCACAAATGACATTGCAACTAGCAGGGGTTCCAAATTATGTTCAAGGGGAGAACCCAACTACAGTTCTGATTGCACAACTGCTTGTGCAAGAAGTTGCACAACCACTTTCAAGAGCGGGCTATGCACTCCACCAGCACACACTCGACTAGGACAATGCAGAAGCACTTGTGCGACTGAAAGCTTCGGTGGAGCTCTGCTAGCGCTACCTGAGTTTGTGGAATGATACCGTTGGTTACTGCCCAAGAGTAACCTTACTGGCTCCAGCCATGGCTGAAGTCTCCTTGCTGCTGATCCAGTGCCATCAAGTGTTTGGATACATGTGAGCTGGCATGTTGAGTCTGCCAAGGAATATTGAGCGCTGTGCAACCAGAAAATACGGTTAAAGGTGTATTTCACTGTGAGACGGTTTTCAAGCAAAGGTGGCAATTGACTTGCTCAGCCTTTATTCACACTAATCTTAACAACCCACAAGGAAATCATTGTCCCTGTGTTTACAGTACATGTTATATATTTGGTGGCTTACAAAACTAAAAGTTAAGCTGGTGTGGAGTTTCAGAATTTAAAATAACAAATCTCCACACTTCCTACACACTCAACAAAAAGGTGCACTGCATGGGGCTTTTCACTTCCTTTTGTGCTCATTGCATAAGCTAAAAATCCAACCCCACAAAGTAAATGAAGGCTCCCCTATTGTCCTGTATAAACACCCTTTTGTTGCTTTCCAGCTTAAAGAAAGCTTTATATAGGTTTCAATAAAGAGAGCACTGTAAGAAAAGCTGGATTCACAACACAAATTAGACCAGCTCTGTTGCATTGACTGGTGCATAAAAACTAAAGCCAACAACGTCAGCTAATATTTTATTTGGAACTAAAGTGACCCATTGTGAACTTTGACAGGCCAGCACCTCCAAGTTATGTATACCACTATGACAATGGCTGGACTAAATTTCTCTTGGCTGGGATGCTTTAGGGGCCTATATTCCTATTTTCCCCTAACATTAGCAACACTGAGTCACCAGATCTTTTGCCTTACAGGCCCATAAAATCATAACATTTCACTTGTGCAGTATACATACACCATCTCTCCTCTCTCTGCTGAAGTTTTTCTTAGTTCTATGTGCTGCTTCTTTAAAAAACAAAAAACAAAAACAAAAACCTAAGTCATTTTATTGCTATAGGAAACACATCAGAAAAATTGTCGGAGCCTGAGATGTGGTGAGCAGCAGAACTGTACACAGTACACCAAGTGCGGTTGCACCATAGATTTGTATAAGGGTAGTGTGATATCAAGGGTGCAATCCTATGGCTGGTAAATGCCGTCTGGACGGCCATAGGAAAAGTTGGAGTCCCAGCTCCGACCTCGGAAAAGCGCTCCGAGGTCGCAGCTGGGACTCTGACTTTGGAGCGCCCTCCCTCCACCCTCACAGCAGGCCGGTTATTTCCATGCTGGCTGCAGCTCCAAAGACAGGACCAACTTTGGAGCTGGTACTGGGGGGGGAGGGGAGGGGCTTCCATTGGGTGCCCATAATCCTCCAAGTTCAGAGGGTTATGGGCAGCCACATTGAATGGCGCTGTAAGGTAATTATGCAAAATTTGAGATTTTACCAGTAAACATAACTGAGAGTGAACAAAGCCCATTTGGTTATAGGTGGTGGGTTAAGGGAGTGTGGAGACATTTATGGATTTACATTACAGTTAATAGTTCAGCCATAATTAAAAATAAGTATAGAAAATTGGTGAGCTGTATTAAAAATGATTTGAAAGAATGGGGGAAATCAAATTTGTCATGGCATTTGAGAATACAAGCATTGAAAATTATTGTTCTTCCGACAATATTATTTTACTTACAGTCTTTACCAGTAATTAGCAGTAATAATCCCCATGAAATAATCAGTGAATGGCAAGAGCTATTCAATAAATTCATAAGGAACAATGAAAAAACGCAAGGGTGACATCTGTCACACAATGGAAGCAAGTTAATTATTTTTATTTAAAGTATATACCCTGCTCTTCAGCTGAAAAGGCTCCTGAAGCTGTTTACATTTGATCAATAAAAGCAAGACAATCTCTGACCACAGGCTTACAATCTAAAAGAGAGAGAGAGAGAGAGAGAGAGAGAGAGAGAGACTTAGTTTTCAGTCCCCTGATCATCCTCGTTGCCCTTCTGAACTTGTTTCAATTTATCTGAATCCTGAACTTGTTCCAATTTATCTGAATCCTTCCTAAAGTGTGGTGTCGAGAAGTGGAAACTGTATTCAAGGTGAGATCTGACCAGTGGAGAGTAGAGTGGAACTATTACTTCCTGTGATTTGAAACTATACTTCTATTTATGCAACCTAAAATTGCATTTGCCTTTTTTGCAGCCACATCACACTGTTGACTCATATTCAGCTTGTGATCTGTTACAACTCCAAAATCCTTTTCACAAGTACTATTACCAAGCCAGGTATCCCCCATCTTATAACTGTGCATTTGTTTTCTTTTTCCTAAATGAAGAGCTTTGCACTTGTCTCTGTTAAATTTTATTCTGTTATTTTCTGCCCGGTTTTCTAACCTCTCAAGATCATTTTGAATTTTGTTTCTGTCTTCTAAGGTATTAGCTATTCCACCAAATTTTGTGCCGTCTGCAGATTTTATAAACATTCTCCCCACCTCTTCCTCCAAGTCATTAATAAATATATTGAAGGACTGAGCCCTGCAACAACCTACTCAATACGTCCCTCCAGTTTAATGAGGACCCATTGATGTGCACTCTTTGAGTACAGTTCTCCAGCCAGCTGTGGATCCAGTAGCAGTGCCACCCAGCCCACACTAAACTAGCTTGCTAATCAGAATATAACGGGGCACTTTGTCAAATGCCTTGTTGAAATCAAGATGTATTATTCCACAGCATTTCCACAATCTACTAAAGAAGTTACCTGATCAAAAATTAAAATAAGATTAGTCTGGCAGGACTTGCTCTTTGACAAATCCATGCTAGCTTCCAGTGATCACAGCATTAGTGTCAAGGTGCTACAGATCAAGTGCTTTATAATCTGCTCTAGAATTTCCCCAGGTATTGATGTCAGACTGACTGGTCAATAATTCCCCAAATTTTCCTTTTTGCCCTTTTTGAAAATAGGAACAACATTTGCCCACCTCCAGCACTTCACCCATTCTCCAGGATTTCTGAAAGACAATAGAGGTTCTGAGACTCCATCTGAAAGTCCAGGTTGTTCTTCCTTTCACTCATCCTGCTCCTCTTTCCAAGCCCCCTGTTCCACAGTTGTCCTTACAGCACTTCCTGCATTTTGTCCAAGAACTCTTCTCCTCTCTTATATGTACATTGCAGTGCAGTGAGCTGATGGAGCTGGTTTTTCAGAAGAGTGGATGGGATGGACCTGCTTTCCATCTCTCACTCTGCCGCAGCTTGATGGAAGGGAAATGCACCTGATGTCCAGCTGTATTATGAAGCAAGACAATTGTGTTTCATATTTGTTATGCCTGAGTCAAGAAGCCAAAATAAATGTTTGGGCTTTGAAAGATATATACTGTGGGTTATTTCTGGGAGGAAATAATATGAATGAAAGACAAATTTAGACTGCAGATATGGGAAACCCATATTTCCGTTTGTTTGTTTGTTTGTATGGGATAAATGAGGGGGGGAAATGCTCTAAGTATTTCTTCACTCTCAGCTTTTCTAGAACAGGTGTTGTTGTTTTTAACCTGGGTGATAGAATTCTTCCTTTCCTGAGGATAGGAGATGTAAAGCTCACAGATTTTATGAAGTGGAATTATTATCCAACAGATAAATGAAAGCTACATTTAAGTTGAATTCTGTTTCCCAGAACTAATAATAGCAGGAATAATGTCTTATGAGGGGAAAGGGAATTATTGCCCATATCTTCAGGAGCCCTGTGAGTTTTGAAAGTTTAATACCAAACAGACAAACTTACATCAAACAGTGTTGTCTCTTTTCTGTACAAATCTCTTGGTTGATGCTACTGGGATAAGCAATCTTCATATGTAAGGAAATGGAGGGAGCAATGAATCATAAAATATGGGCAAAGATTTAGAATTCATCTCTTCTTGCTTCACCATTCACAACTAACAGGGAAAATTACTTTTAAAGTAATGACAAGACTCTGAAAAGAGAAAAATTTATTTTTATTTATTTTATTTATTTATAAATGTATGAGTTGCCTTTTGGCTCAGATAGGGTCCCCAAGGCAACCTACTATTTAAAAACTTTAAATTTAAAAACTTGGGGGGAAATTAAACTTTAAAAACAATTTTCAAACTTTGAAACAACTGTGCTTTCGCACTCACTACACTGACTATGGCTACTGTTAACCCTGGTGCCAATGGGTAGTAATCAACTGTGTCGTTCCGCTAGCACAAATGATGTTGTGCTAGCAGAAACTAGGTTCTGAACTATGCGCAAGAGGAGAATCTAACTAAAGTTATGTTTGCAAAAGCGTGGTTGCACATACCGTTGCACATGCAGTTGCACACTACACTTTCACAATCAGTTGTGCAAGCAGCTGTGCAACTGGTTGCACAACAGGTTATGCAAACACAATGCTCTGCCGTTTGCTTACCAGAAAGCTTTGGCTGAGCTCCACTAATGCTATTTGAGTTTGCAGAATGATGCCATTGTCTTTACTGCCCAATGTCTTTACTAGTCTCTACAAAAACTTCCAGACTGGGAAAAAACACAGAACTCGGGTAAGGTATACAGAAAATAAATGCTGCACAATATTCTAGAGCTAGGTTAATATGTGTCATTAATATGGTGCTAGATTGTATGAACCTGCAATTGCTCATTATGGGGTGATGTAAAGAACATTAGTAGAAATAAAACAGCCACTAGCATTGTTCTGCAAACATTTGTAGAAAAGGTCATACAAGAGTTTGTGTAGTGCTATAATACATGAGTTTTTATAGCAGTTCTCTTGCTTCTATGTCTGCAATAGGTTGTACAAGCTCGAGCGTAAATTGCACAACAGCCATAAGTGGAAGTCAACTTCCATGCACAAAAATTACCTTCGAATCCCAGTCATTATCTTGCTTATTTTAAAAAAACTTTTTTATATTACCGTCAGCCACAGAAAACAGAGATCAACATATAAAACATATGTATGTTGAACAGTTAGGCTAGTAATATATACAACATGGTCACAATTTTAAAAAATATATCAAAAGCCTTTTAAATCAGTTCTATAATTTAAATGATAGATGGCCTGTGAAATTTTAATACAGAGTAATGGAAATAAGTTACTAATGCACAGGTCAGAATGTGTATAAAGCGAAGAGGGCAGGCTTAATGCAGAGGACACCTAATAAAAGAAACATACAAATTGGCCTCCAGCCAGTGCAATATTAATATCTACACATACATCACAGTATCAGATATTACAAACATTTCCATTGCCAGCCTAAAAGAAAGAAATGTTTAGTCTTAGCACGTATGTATGACTATGAAGTCATCAGCCCTTAATTTCATGACCATTTAAAATAATCATGCCACAACTAGCATGTCTTCTGGACACTATTTGCAAAAGTTAAGATAAGGAGATTATAGGTTTCCATCTAGTGTTAGCGAAGCACAGAGAATCAGGGGACAATGAACCAGCTCCTCTTGTTCAAAGATCTGCAGTTCTGCACTAAAAGGGGGAGTGAGGACTTTCTAGAACTCACTGCTGTAGTAAGTCACAGCCTGCTCCCACTCCTGGTCTAGCCTATCTTGTGGTATTAAATAAAATAATGTCTGGTGACACTGACTGGTTTCGCATGACACAACAACCTGTCATGGGTGACAAGCCACACTGGGTTGTCATGTCATGCAAACCCATACCGATTGCCACAGGGTGGCTTGTTCATGGGCAACAAGCCACCCCAACAACCCATGACTTGTTGTCAGGGTTGTTGGACCCATGATGGGTTGTTGTGTCATCCGAACCCAGGTTCAGTGTCATTAATACAGTGGGCCTTCTAGTTCATAACCGAAAACTGGTCAGTGATCGTTTGGAAGGGTTTGGGGCCTAGTCAGTCTGTAGAATGTCAAGACCAGTGTGAGCTTATTACTGCTGTCAGCGTTCTCAGAAGATAGCAGGCGGGAGTCAACTTGTCTCCCCCATCCAGCTGCAACTTCAACCTTGCAGAGATAGGAGCTGGCAGCCTTCTCAGGGAACTTCAGGAGAGGGGAGGGGTGGTTTGCAGAGGTGTCACTCTGGTTGAAGCCTCATCCCTGAAGGGTAGAAGGGAAACACCCAGGTGGGATAGGAGCCTCGTGGATGGGCAGTTCCCTTGTCAATTAGTGGTTTGCAAGGAGGGTTAAGATGGCCACACCTCTTTTCAGTCAGTGCTTAGCGTCCAGAGCCTTTGCTAGGAACATCTCTCTCATCTTCCCTGTCTGCATCCTTCTCTTTGGATCTATCACCGACTGAGCAAGTGGGAGCACTCTCTGCACATGGACTCTACCTAATTTGGACTTTCTTCTCTTTGGACTTCTACTATCAAGAACCTGCCATGAAAAGGACTGTCATACTTCATGTGAATTCTAATGGGTATGCATGTGTCTTCGTCGAGGTCGAGGAGCCCAGAGCCCGGCTGGCTTGGGGCTGTTTCCTGACTTCTGGACTATCCTATGCCTCAATCCATGTGGCATAGAGATTCCAAGGCTGGGAGCTTTGGATGTTGGAATCTCTGCATGTGAGGAAGTACTTTGGACTCAAGTCTGATCTTGAGCAGCAGATTTCACACAGTGCTACACATCTAGGCCTCAAACCAAAGATTCAGCTGGTCACAAACACACTCAGGGCCAACTAGGATCTCCTGCAGGAGTGTTGAAGTGTTAATAATAGCCACAGGCCCCCTCAATTTGGATCAGAACCATGGCACTGGGAAATCTGTGAACAGGATCTCCCCATGGCTTTTAAAAGTATTAATAGTATGTGACAGGGCTGATTCACAGTGCTGATGGTTGGATGGGGGTGTTCAAGCCTCTCCCCTCACACCATACTCCCATTTAAAATCCCCCACCCAAAGCTGCTATTTGCTCCACAAGGTACATTTCATAAGGTGGAGAAACAGTAGCTTTGGGAAGATCCTATTCAGACATCTTCCACTTCATGGCTAATTTAGCCCTTAGACCAGTGTTCTCCAACCTTGGGTCCCCAGATGTTTTTGGCCTACAACTCCCACACTGGCTGAGGCATGCCCCAGCCAGTGTGGGAGCTGTAGGCCAAAAACATCTGGGGACCCAAGGTTGGAGAACACTGCCTTAGACTGTACTGAAGTGAACGGCACTAGTCCAAACTAAATAGATTGGAAATTGAGGCCTAGAGTGATGAGCTGATTCAACTGGCATGAAATTAACACCTTTCAAGAGAGCATATATGCAACATTCCCATTGCAACATTCCCATATATGCAACAGTTCCCAACATTTCACATGAAAGTCCAGTTCATTGACATTTAGAATACAAAAGGGGCAATACCTTGCTTCAGTGCCTTCTTTGCATTACTACTTCCCATCACAAGACAAGCTGAATTCTGGACAGGCATATAAAGGCCATAGGTGAACTTTTGTCATATAATTTCTGTAGCCTGAGATAAATAGAAAGGCTGTGTGAAATTTATTGAGAGCCAGTGGGGTATAGTGGACAGGTCATTGGACCAGGAAGACTGCTCAGCTATGAATCTCATTGGAAGACCTTATAGGCCAGTCTCTATAAGAAGGTACACACAATCCCCTCCACACATTGAATGAATACATGGACAGGGTCACACAAACAAACCCAACCCACCACCAGAACTGTGCACCAGCTCCCCACTCCTCTGACAGACATCTAGTGAATGTTTGTGAGAAATAGTTTTCCATGTACATGTGGAAAGCTCCACTCAAGCGAGGATGCTGCCAAATGAAGGGGTCTCCTTGAATGTAGTTCTCCATGTATACATGCATCTATATGTACAGAACTACTTCTCATGAACATCTACCAGACATCAGTCAGGGGATGAGGGAGACAGAAGGTGGTTCTGGAGGTGGGTGGGGCTAACCTGTGTGTCCCCCAAGAACCACTCCTTGTGTTAACTGAATATGCAAAGGGGTTCATGTATACCCCCATTCCTCTCAACCTAACTTACCACACAGGGGCAATAAAATGGGGTGGGGGTATATGTTGTCCCAAACTTCTCTGGGGAAGAAAATAATAAAAATGTAATAAATAACATAATTATACAAGCATCTAGCTTTGAGCAGCACCCACCAGAATTCTTCCCCAAACTCAACAATTTATTATTATACAATTAAATGGGAAAAGCCAGGGCAGAAAAAAAAAGTTGAAGAGGGAGGAAACCAAGTACAACTCAACCAAAAATTGTCCTGGGTTGTTGGTCTTTAGGCCCAGGATTGTTCTGGCCCCTCAGGAGTTTATGGAGGCTAAACCACTCATACAGGCTACTGCTACAATAGTGAACTTTTCCTTTCTTCCATTTCACTCATATAGCCTGCTCCTGCTGGGCCTTCTGGCTTACCTCCTGAAGGGACAGAAAACAACAACAGCTTCCACAACCTTGCTGTATACAGATTCTCAGTATTTGAGGTATACAAACAGAAACTGCATGCATCAAATTAGATACACAGACAGACAGAGAACATGGAAACTCCTCGTTTCCTGCACTGAGCAGGGGGTTGGACTCGATAGCCTTGTAGGCTCCTTCCAACTCTATGATCTATGAAACTCTTGATACTGTATGTTTAACCAAGTCTCCTGGATTTTTCCATCAACAAATTTCTGTGAAATACAGGGATTTCTTTCTTTTTTTAAAAAAAGTGAAACTTTATCTCAAGCTTAACAACAGATTGCTGGCACTAGGTGTTCTCTTGAAATGCCTTTTTAAAAGTCCCTTGAGCTCACTTATCACTTCAAACCCTCTTTAAATTCTAGCATACCCTCCACCGCTAACAGGATTTTATAAATACTATCAGCTTCATACTTCTTCAACTTCCTCAGACAAAACACTTTTTCATTTCTCATCACGCCATTATCTTTAAACATTCAGAAACATCAGTTTTAATGCACACCTGTTGCCAACAACAGCAAAGATTCCTACAGTTATACATGCAGGAGGAGATAAGTGCTTAACTCTGTTACCATACAATTAGAGGCTTTCAGCATGACATTTGCTTGACAGGGCCCTACAAACCCCTTCAGTGATGTGCCACAGGCTGTATTTCAAAATATCTTAAGATGAACCCCACAGTAGGCAAACCAGAGTAGATTTGCCTAAGAGCAGAACCAGCCAGTTACATTTTAATGGATGAGGCAAAATATCTAAATGTCCCTCTTCCTTCAAGTTGTGAAAATATATACTCTCTCCCCACCACCACTCACACACACACACACACACACACACGTACATGCACACCAATATTGCTACCCTTGCTTCAAAACCAAAATCAACTTGAGGAAGTTGCTCACTTTTGTGCTAATTTTGTCTCAGGGCACAAAAACAGCTGCTTTTTGAAGGTGCAGTAAATTTGAATGTGATGTAAAATAATATGTTCACCAGGCTTCAAACATCCACCTCTGCATGGTGGAAGCACCACAGGGAGAGTAAATCAGCATAAAAAGGAACACACAAAAGCACTCCAGATGAGATCAAAACCAGTATGTAATTAGACGTTAGAGCAGCCCTGATCTGAACAGGGATGTTGAAGAGTCCTTGGTCTCGAGTCACGAGTCGAGTCACGAGTCTTTGGACCCGAGTCTCGAGTCCGAGTCCGAGTCCTTGGTCCAAAATGGTGAGTCACGAGTCACGAGTCACGAGTCACTCCCAAAGCTGACTCCACGAGTCCCTATTAAAATCAATGGGGGGTTTTCCCAACAAAATAAGGCTACTTCAGATGTGTGGTTTAAATAAATTCTAGGCACAAGTATGCCTTTTTATTTCAAAACTCTGCAACTGATGTTGGCAAGAACAGACCAGGCAGAAAAACCCAAAATAACCAGGCAGGCAGAGGAGGCAGGGAACCCCAAAGCAAGCAGGCAGAGGCCTTTGTCTTCGACAGTTCAACTGTTAAACTGGTCAAGAAGAGACCAGGCAGGCAGAGGAGGCTGGGAACCCCAGACAGGCAGGCAGAGGCAGCCAAACCCAAAATGTCTGAAAGGTTGCATTTTAGAAAAATGATTTTAAAAAATAAACTTGCTGTACTTCCTAAAACTTATCTATGTTGCATTTGAGGAACATGATTTTTTCTAAATGTTTGGGCCCCATTCTGGAACGGTGAGATCTCATCACAATTCCACCCTCACTGAACACCCACTCCACTGGTGATGAACTTGCTGGAACCAGAAACACACTCAGAGCAGCCACACAGAGTAATCTCAGGTCCTTCTTCTGCCTCTCCCAAGTATGCAACACATCAATCAAAATAAATCTTGACACACTGTTGGGGCTGCACTCCTGGTAGCCGTCCATAGTGGCCGAGCAGCGGCACACCTTGCTTCCCTGCGCTCTTCGCTGGCAATCACGCTCCTCTCCACTCCTTCTGGCACAGCCCAGGGATGTTGACGAGTCCTTGGTCTCGAGTCCCGAGTCGAGTCTCGAGTCCCATTAAAAATATTGGGACTCGAGTCCGAGTCGAGTCAGAGGGGGGACTCAGTCCGACTCACGAGTCGAGTCCTCGAGTCCGAGTCCCCATCCCTGGATCTGAACTGTGTTAATCTTGCCCATTGTGTGCAACACAAGGATAGTGTGTGATGTTATCATATTGTCAAGCTGGCTGGGGCATGCTGGGAGTTGTAGGCCAAAAACATCTGGGGACCCAAAGTTGGAGAACATGGCTGCTGGCTGACCATTTCTTTGTTAGGCTGAATGCTGGTTAATAGACCAGGATAATCAGGTGATGTTTCCTCAATGGGAGCTAATAGTTAGGTGATGGTCTCCTAAGAGCTGAGGATCTCTCAAGTGTTTTGAAGTAAATAACCATTAGACTTGGCAAAGTAGTTCACGGTTTTGAACATAGAGAGAACTGGGACTTTTCTAGCTGGGGTTAAAGCTGCAGTCTTGAGAAGGCTGTAGCATTTGTTTTCTGGGGATCAACTCCTTGCTGAAGGAGTGCCTGTTTTGTTGGAATAACAATGGCAGGAGATCACACACCCCAACAGTGCTAAGGACTTAAATTGTTCTTGGAATTTTTAAAGCAGTGAAACAGCAAGGCTTACTCAGAGTTCAGTGCTAATTAACAGCTCTGTATGGATCAGAGAGCATTGGGTGGAAGCAGGGGTCAAAAGGGGGGGGGATGTTGCCTAGTGGCCTGGTGGAACCAAATATGTTTACTTTTTAGTCTGATGAAGATAGATAGATAGATAGATAGATAGATAGATAGATAGATGATAGATAGATATGCATGTTCAATATGTTCTGTAGTAGTAGAGGTTTCGTTCTGTTAGAAGCCTGCCTGATTTTATGACTCAGTAAAGTTTTCCAAGCCCTCCACCTTCTGGATCCAGTCTGCTGTAGTCAATCACTTCTGCTCACATGTTTGCCTGTGCTTGTAAATAAAGCAAATATTATAAACTTGCCACAAGTCTCCAGTGCTTTCTCATCCAAAGAAAACTTATGTCCTAGAACTTTTCACTTCTTGAGGAAGCCAGGGAGAGTGGAACAATTTACTTGTGTCACACATGGAGAGTTGCCCCCAGATCATTTCAGAATTATTTCTATATTATATAAGCCCTAGGTAGGTGGTCAGCCAAACGTGTGAGGGCACAAACTGTGAAGGGGACATGGAGTGCTGCATGCCATCTCCAGCCCAGTGTCCCTGCAAATGGCTGTCCTGCCCCCTCCACTGCCTACTGCCTTGTAGGTTGGTTTTGTGTGGTGCAGAGCCTAATTGTGTCCGTTCAGCAGATGAAAGGAACAAACCAGAGGCACCACTTAAATTGGCCACAACTTGATTCATTTTTAATAGGATTGGTGGAGGCACAGCCATGGATCCTGCCATCGGGCAGCCCGACTGCTGTCCGATTTTCCTTCCTGGCCCACCTGCCAGGAGTGTTGGTGGTGGATGTCAGGGTCAGAGGTCCACCACAGCACAGACCGCTAACGTGAACCCCTTTGCCTCCACCACAGATGTGGCAAGCTCGCAGCCACTGTGCTGCCCTGGTCTTGGTGCCACATCCACACAGATCCCCAAAGGGGATCCCACCACAGGGGAGCAGGGGCCCCGATCCCTCTCCCCCTCCCAAATTGATCCAGCCCAATGCCTATCATGCCCCCTACAGTTGCGACTTAAACAATACAGTTCTACCAGAACAGCCCCACATACATAGATCAACTAATTTACATGAACTAATCTTGCAATGGGGAAAGCGAAACCCCTGCCCCCCATGCTTGCCAGTTGGAAGACAGGTAAAAATTCCTTCCCAGCCCAGATAACCGGCGACTAACTTCTGTCCACTGCAAGATCTACTATTACCAGGTGTGGGTGGGTGGGTGGGGAAGTCAGCGATGGCAATGGTCCCGTCCCAACCCATCAGGCTGCAGCTGTCCCACTCCGGTCCGCCTCCCTCATGGCCCCACCACCCCCATTGAGCCAACTGGCCTTCCAAATGGATCGGTGCTGTTGGGCCATAGGGAGGCGCTGCTGCTGCTCAGGCACCGGACTTGCTGTCTCCTTCCTTTCCCGCCGCCTGGACCCGCACGTGCTCATAATGGTAAGCGGGGAATTCGATTTTTGGATAAAAAGGAAAGGGACTATTCACTAACATAACATTGGAATGGGGACACATCGTGTTTACTTTTAATTTTCTTTCTAGGCTTTCACACCGAAACTACTCTGACATCACGTGTACTTCTTTCCCCCTCCCCAGGCCTTAGATTCCAAGGGTTCTTAGGAACCTTAAATTGGGCAAACCAATATCCTTTATTTGGTTAATCTAAGCGTAAGCACTATAAAAAGGACTCTTCAACCTCAACGTGAAGCCATGGCAAAGACGGAGTTTCTACTATATGCTTTTGCTAAATTTACATAAAGAGGGTTGCCAAGAGCATGACCCAACAGTGGAAGGGCTTTCATGACTCATAGATTTCATAGATTTCATAGATTATAGAGTTGGAAGGAGCTTACAAGGCTTTCGAGTCCAACCCCCTGCTCATGGATCTTCTGCCCTCCACCAATACTGTACAACCCCTAATCAATAAACTGCTGGTCCATCCATTAAAAGTTCTACTTTGACAAGCAGATCACTGCTACAGCATGTACTAAGGAAATGTGTATAATTAACTAGCTCATGGGAACATAAAAACAATGTGCACTTACTTACTAGAAACCTGATGCAGTTGACTCTGGCCAGGGTGACACACATTTTAGATGCAGATCTGACTACAGTGGCATATGTCCTTGGTTGCAATCCAATACACACTTATCTGGGAATAAGTCGCAACGTGTTCTGAGTGGACTTGCGTAGGATTGCGCTGTTGTTTACATTACATTAGGTTTGCTGTAATGAACTCTATGTAGGGCTGCTTATGAAAAGTGTCCAGAAGCAACAATTGGGCTAGAATGTGGTGGCCAGACTGTTGGGGTGTGTGTGCTAGATATATGGAACATGGGACTCCCATATTGAAACAACTGCACTGGCTTCTCATTTGTTTCCGGACTCAATTCAAAGTGCCGGTGATGACCTTTAAAGTTATTTAAGGTTTAGGACCAGGATATCTGAAAGTCTGCCTACATTGATATGAGCCTGCCCACCTGCTAAGATCTTTATCAGAGACCCTCTTGTGTATCCCAGAATCCCCAGAAGTATGCTTACTTCAAATCAGGGAGAGGGCCTTTTCAGTGGCTCTGGACTCTGGAGCTTTCTCCTGGGGGAGGCTCGTCTTGCTCCCTCCTTTGGCCAGATAGATAAAACCTTCCTGTTTAGGAGGGCTTTGACTGGTTTTTAAGCTCCTGGTAGTGTTCGGTTTCAAATGAATTGTTTTTACCGCTGGAATTTGCCCATGTTGTTTTAATAAGTGCTTTGTATTTATTTATTTATTTATTTTATTTGGGTGGTCCGCTGGTTTTAGTAGTTTTGTAATGCTGTTTTATTATATTTGGTTTAACTTGTTGCTGTTGTTGCCTTGATATTTTTTTTTCTTTAACGGAAAAGCAGGATAGAAAATTTTAAATAAATAAATAAATCCACAATAAATCTGTTAGCCTTTGTGGTACCACAAGACTTTGTTGTTTTAGCAATTTTAAAGCTATTGCTGTTGTTCATAAGTCTACAGCTGTGAACATTTTGGAGAATACTTTGCTGAACTGATTCTTGTGAAGCTTATTTGAAACGTCAACGGTGTTTTTCATCCAAGTCCTAGGTCAACCCTTTACTACTCTCATGCAGATTACATTATTTGTGAGTCAGGTGCTCCATGTAAATGTGCAGTCACCTGAAGACCCCATTCACACAACTCTTTCCCCCTCAAAATATGTGGGGTGAGAGGATTGCGTGGGGCACCCAGTTCACAAATAGAATGTGAGGTCACACAGTTCTTCCACCAGGCTCAGTTCATAAGAACTAGAGCAGACTAACTTGCAGTGCTGTGCTCAGCACATGCTTTACTTACCAAAGTGCCAGGAAAAGCACTTGGTCTTTTCAACTGACTCTTGTCAAGACATTCCAGATGCAGCAGATGTGTTCAATTTGTTGAGCTTCTATGAGAGCATGCTGCAATATAGAAATCAACACCATTCAGATCAAGATCAGTGTGTGTGTGTGTGTGTGTGTGTGTGTGTGCATTTTCACTTGAAAATGGCATGAGACACCATTTGGACCAGGGGTATATAACCTTTTTGGCTCCAAAGGCTGCATGTGATGCTGACTCGGGAGTCGAGATTACATGCACATGGACACGCATGGACACAGACACACACACACACACATCCTAGTGAGTCTGATACGGAATCTTTCCTCACTGCCAGCAGCGGCAAATAAAGAGCAGTCTGTATGAGGATCTCTTGGGGAGGGAGTGGAAAGTACAAGCAGTGGGGAAATTGGGGGGGCGGGTACCCTTGGGGACCCAAAATAAAGACCTTGGAGGGTCTGCAGGTTGTGCACCCCTGTCCTAAACATCTGGGTCCCCTTTCAAATAAAGCATTAGGGATAGGGAAGAAATGTGTTTGCTTCTCATTCTAATGCAAATTTACCTAATTTTGCACTTTCAAATCAATATGCCAACTGATACTCAGTTAACCTTCAAAATTCGCACTTCTGCAAATTTTGCAATAGAGTTCATTCAAAAAAATGCATACAGAAATGAATAAATTAGGGGAAAGTGCACAGACAAAAATGCCTATATTCATGAAAATAATGTTCATAAATGCATTATATTGGGAAAATTGCTTCAAAAATGCATGTATTCTGAGAAATGCACACAAAATGTATGTGAATATTCATGCAAACCTTTTTTTAAAAATCCCAAACTTAAGCATGGAAAAATGAGAAACCGAGAAATCAAAACTGACAGATCATCCATCTTTTTAAAAAAAAATTCCACTGTTTCTCTCATGTGTGGGGTTAATTGTTCCAAAATAATGATCTGCTTCAGATCAGGATTAGTTCTGTTTGTGAAAATGTTATAGAACAAACCATATTCCATGTTAATACAAATGTGTCTGTTCATGCTGAAGAAACTGCCCACCACTGGTGTTACAGTAAAGTAAACTATGAGACATATTGACACAATTAAAGGCAAGCAGAAAGAATAATCTGAAGTGCAAGTATTCAGAAGTAGGGAAGGATTTTAGGGAATGGAAAGCCCTGAAGACTGATAGGCAGCTGTCTCCTCGAACTTTGGTAAATTAGACGTTCAGAGTAGCCGTTGACAGGTATCTCAACATCTGTCTGATTTTTTTAAAGGTGATAACATGCAGCCGACCTCTATTGCTTTGATCTGAATGGAAAGTTCACATCAGTTGCACTACTTGGAGAGGCCCCATTTTTTTGATATAGGCATTCACTGAGGTGGAAAATTGGCTGACAAACTGTTCACTATGGTCAGAAGAGAAAAGGAACCAACCTTTTAAAATTCCCCAAACACTTCCCACTAGAGTGAAGCTTCCCTCCAGAAAATATTACCAGTGTGGCCAAAAGTCCTCCCCCTTCCACACAAGAGCAATTCCAAACAACCTTGAACCTTGTTTTTCAAAAGGATACCACAGTGAAAGGTATTCACTCCCATTTCAGTGACATGAGCATATGCCTCATACAAACTCTGGTTTCAATGTCTCTAATTATTTGTCTTTAACTAACCACAAGGACTCATGGAATTCCTCTAGTTTTCCATGTTCCTACAGCTCAATATGTTTTCAATTATTTTACTGGCAGAGTTGAAGAAAGGGGTTTTGATAGTCTAAGGCCCTTATGTCAGGAGCATATAAATGTGTCTTTTAGAATGATACGAATACCGCTTTCTTGCTGACTGTCTGATATAATAGTAATTTCTAAAATAAAAGGCTGGACTCTTCTTCTGACTGCTGAAAAGAATGTAAGGAGACAGAAGCAATGCCCCATTATTCCTGTGGGCATTGTCAATATTCCTAGGCCCCCACTTCTCACTGAGGGAGTCAAACTATATCTGTACTGAATATTTATTTATTTATTCATTCATTCATTCATTCCTGAACTGAGAATACGACTCATTAGTTGTAAGTCTCTGTTGAATCTGGGTCAAGACAGCAGAAACTAAGGTTAGTGGTTCAGAAACAAACAAACAAAATTGACAAAAAGAAAAGCTGACTGTTGGCACAATCAGTCACTAGCGCTAATGTAAATTAGTGCAAAGAACCTCTAGCGCAATGCCAATAGCATTGGCTGGATTGACAGGATTCCCCGGAAAACCAGTCACACCCACTGACACTATTGGCATTGCACTAGAGATCCCTTGCACTAGCTCAACCTAATTTACATTAGTGCTAGTGTCTGACTGGATAGTGCCCACATGGGTTCCAGCCAGAATGGGAAAGGAGCCCATTAAAACCAATATTGGGAAGGATTTTAAAATGTATTTTAGATTTGTCCAGGCATCTGTAATTCATACATCTTGATTCCCAGGATTGCAATGAACATCCTTCTCAAACCTCCTCAAAACCTATCACATATTAAGGGTGCTGTGAAAATCTGAAAAGTTAAGGTTCCACCTTAGATTTTGCAGGACCTGTTAGAACAGTAGGCCCTCTCACCACATGAGTGCAAACACTGAATGTAAAGAATATCTCAGGAATAAAAGACATCTTGGCTTAGCTCATAGCCTTGTACAGCACTCAATGGTGAATTGGAGCAGCTGGTGTAATGGAATTCACAGAGTTAATACCAAGAGAAGAAGCTGAAAAGTGGATTAAAAAAATAATCTAACCATTTGGATTATTATGGTTCCAAATACCAGGAAATAGCTTAGGAAATTGCTTTCAGGTATCGTGTTTACTAAAATTGCTTTCCTGTATCATGTTTACTAAAATACAGAGTTATTATCACCTACTGGGGGGTAACTGGAGATAGACTGTAGTGTTTGTAACATAAGAATTATTGATGGAGCAGTGAGTTAAATGTGGACTGCCATACAGTGCTTGAGTGTGTTTTTGCTCACAGGTGCATGCAGGCATCCTTCCTGTGAACTTACTGTACTCTTAACTGCAAAATGTAGGGTGATTATGCCTTGCTGAATATCAGGATTAGAGACGTTTATTAAGCATAACAGCACTGAGTCAATTTCATATTATTTTATCTCCCACTTAACTGATTTCAGGTCAGCTAGCATATCCCTACCAAGGAAGACTCCAATAATAACTACTCTATTTTCTGAACTATACTTTAGAGATCCTGTTAAGAACAATAAGGTATACAACTCATACATCTGATCTCCCCAAAGGAGCAGCGAGCATTTCAATCCATTTGTTTAAATGGTTTTGTTTAAATGAGAGGTAGACCCTGCAAGAGACACCATATCTCACAGACATTTTTCATTAGACAGTACATTCATAATTTCCCCCAGTATACAGAGATGGTGTTCCATTAAGCAAGTATGGAGTTTTGGATAAAATGTATTTTAGAATTCCTTAACCTTCCACCTGTATTAAACAGATCCAGGGCAGGTCCCAAAAGTTTGTTCATTGCTAGGATCAGGGAGATCCCTAGGTTCAAATTTGCATCAAAGGTGTTGTAGCTATTATAGAAAGAATTCAACTTCACACACTATGATGCTATGCTAGCAATGAAGGTGTAATAACAACAGCTTTACATGTTAACGTGTATATCTAAGATGTGAGTGTAAAAATACTTCAGTTCAGATGTTCTGTAAGTGACAGGGTGCTTCCAGACAGACAGCTCTTAGCACTACCAATGAGAAGGCATTCTGCAGCTATTCTGTCTATTTCTTCTGAATGGATTTTCCACTGTAAGAAAATGATGGAAGAAGTGGTGGGGAACCCAGGAGGGTTACAAGTGGAAGACAATGTCTTGACCCCTCCCTAAAATTTCATGAATGAGCATGGTGATGGCATGATGAAAGCCTTGTCTGGAAGCACCCTCAATTTGGCCCAACACAGGACCACTACCAGGTAGCCAAGCAGTCTGACCACTCAAACTACATTTGAAATGACTCTTCTGAATATGATCCGATCCCTACTGAGATCAGAAAACTACAAACCTGTTAATCCTGATGGGAAGTGACATTTCTGAGCATGCTCAGAAATGTCATTATACTCTCTGGAGTTGGTTGAGCCAACTGAGCCTGCCTAGTAGTGAGCCATGCTCCCTCCAGCTCCTTGTTACACTCCCCCTTTGCAACAGTAAGGAGGGGTTGCTTGAAAAGGGGGAGGAGAATTGGCAGAGAAAGGAGTCTAAAATTGCAACCTATTTTGAAGTTCGATCCAGAGGATGAGCCTGAATTGACACTGTGGCCACGTTTGCACGTCACAACAAATCACCCTGGCAGTGAGCCACATTGGGTTGGTTGTTATGCGAACAACCCATGGTGAGCCCCAATAGACAATCGGACTCACCATGGGTTGTTGGCCCCTTCTCCTCAATCAGTCTTCCCACGGGTATCCCAGGGGACACCGCAGGAGGAATGAGTCATCCCCCCCCACTATCAACCTGCTTTCATGATCCCCGTTTTGACAGCCATGAGCAGTCCTTCAAAGTGCCCCAGTGTCAGGCTGAGTGCTTGCCCCATCACTGATATGGAAGCCTGTTTTTGTGTGCAGTTCTTTATCTGTGTGCTGGATCGGGATGATGGCACAAAATAGCTGAAGGGAGCCCACACTGGGCCAATTCAGGACTTAGTCTGCCTGCCAAACAGAGCCTGACTTAAAGTTCAGCAACCCATTAGCCCTCTGATAAGCATAACTGGGGAGTGAAACACAACATTGGGTATTTATTAACTGGCACCTCTTTTTTTCTTTTAACGATAGTTGCATAGTTTTCTCTCATTGTTGTTGTTTTACAGATTTCATACTTGTGATTTGTGCATTTTGTAGTGTATACAAATCAGTATTAAAGTATTTAAACTGTTCTTCTAACCAAAGCAATGTCTCATGCTGTGCCACTTATCCAAGTGCTTTAGGGGGGTTTAATTTGTAACTGAAGACTGCTTCATTCTAATGGCAGCAAACAATCCAAATGGCAATTACATGATTATAGAGTTTAAAGTGAAGGAATGAAGCATTATTGTTTCTCAACTAATTTTGAGAAAAAAAAGATGGGACACAAGTAAGTTCTTCTGCAGAAGCCCCATTGAAACTAATGGGGGCTGCACTAGAGCATGACTTTTGTGCTGCTCCCATTAATTTCATTGGGCATGTACAGGAGAGCTTCCTGGTGAATTCATCAAACTTGGCCTGAACACACACATTTTGCAAACTCTTCTTTAATAAACTTTTGACTTCACTTAGCCTTAGTTGCTCTGATTCCTCCTTTCATGAACTGTTGACTTATAGCATGAGACCTGATAACAAAATTGGATATGCCATCAATATTTTTTCCAGTATTTCAATATTTTCCAGTGTTTCAGTATGCCAGTCAATCATTCCGCTCCATCAATTCATTCAGATGTTTTGTTTGTTAACTATTCTGTTAAGGAAATATTCTTTTGTAGAATCCTGGCATTGCACGGTTGGAATTTTGAAGCTAGAACATTTATACACCATGCGTCTGGCAGATTAGTTAAAATCACTGAAAATCAGCTTGTCTGAGTGTGGAAAGCTAAGCAGGGTCAGGCCTGGTTATTACTTGGATGGGAGACCCCTCCTCTAGTTTCCTGCATTGAGCAGGGGGTTGGACTTGATAGGCTCCTTCCAACTCTATGATCTATGAAGTCTATGAAGAAAACTGCAATGCGAGGCTAGAATTAAGCTGACCTCCAGTAACACATTTCTTGATCTCAAATAATGTGGTCAAGTCAGATTTGGAGAAGTGAAAGCAAACCTCATATATGCTGAGCCTCTTCAGAATTACTTTCAAAACCTCAAAAAAATAGTGTGGAAGTGCTCCATGTTTTCAATATGATAGCACATGTTTCACCATTGATATTTGGCTCATCTCCCAACTGCCAGCCTCTACCTGATAGGGCTTCTGTGCTTCACTCATTGACTGATTAGTGTACAGTACAAATGCCATTTCTCTCCTGCTATGGTGTTGTGTCCTTTTGCCCTAACGGGGGTATTATTCCTGGCCAAATCATCACGGTGTCCTGTATGTTTCCATTTGCTGACATGCATAAAGTTTGTCATATTAACACTCTGTATAATAACAGGCTCTAAGTTCTCTAATTAATATATTTATGGGAAAGCCAATTTTCCTCATAGCAGCAAACATGGCAGACACAAAAGCATTTGCCAAGAACACCTCAAGTGCAATAAAACTCAAGACGCTGTATTCAGGGCAGGGAAGTTTTAACTACATTTTATGCTGTAGGGCTAGTCATGCTGCTTCAGAAAATATCTAAACCAGTTCGAATCCAGCTGCTTTACGTTTCGGATCCAAAGACGCCCACAAGGCAAGCAGTGACAGTTTGATGTGCTGTTTGGTATGCCAAAACGACTGCTTAACAGCTTGCTGAAGTTCTATAGACTTCTATTGGTTTGTCTTTGGTTTGAAGTTGAAAGCGAAACAAGGCACCTCACTGCTGAGTGAAGCCTCATGCTGGCTGGAGTAAGCCAGTGAATTAGTTACTCTGTATGTGCAGCAGGCCACTGCATCTGTCAGTCTTTGCATGGAATTAAACTCGCTCTTTTTTCTGGGTGAAGGGAATGGAACACTCTGAAGAGTGAGCCACATAACTGAAGGCCAGAGGGGTCAAGAAATAAGAGGGGCACTGCTGCGATGGGGAGCGGCTTGGGAGATGCACAGCTTGGGATCTCAGATTTGGAAAGACACTAGATGTCAAACCAGAGTGAAGTTTTTAAAAAGAGGACTGTCTGGTATGAAAGAGGGCATCCAGCCCCTCTAAGCTAGAGGAAGTGCTGGGGCAGTTGGGATTGCCATGTTTCTTTCTGGCCTTGCTGCTCTGTTTTAACAAGAGCTTGGGACACACAATTTATTATTTATTTTATTTATTTATTATATTTATACACCGCCTTTTTTCTTGCAAGGAACCCAAGGCGGCTTACATAATCCTCCTCTCTGTTTTATCCTTACAACAACCCTGTGAGGTAGGTTAGGCTGAGAGTCAGTGGCTGGCCCAAAGTCACCCAGTGAGTTTCATGGCCGAGCGGAACCAACCAGAGGGGAGATGGTCCCGGGACTTGCTGTGAGACAAGTATTTTTGAACTGATTGGAAATAGTGACCTCGGGGATATCAAATTCAATTTATATACAAGTAGAAAATCACCACAGTCCAACACTTTTGAGAAACTTCTAAAAAATGTGAGAATTGGTAAAAAGTTGGGGGGGGAGTCAAGAGGGTCAAATCTCTTCAGAATACTTGGGGCTCAGGGTGCTTCCAGACAAGTTTCTCATGGCACCATCAACCTGCCTCATCCACAGAAGTATACTGGTGTTTCAGACAACATCATCTTCTACTTGTGACCCTTCCACTTGTGACCTTTTCTTACTGCTTCTTCCGACTTTTTCCTTAATGCAGAAAACCCATTTAGGAGAAAAAGACAGAACAGCGGCACTATGCCTTCTAATTGGTAGAGCTAAGAACCCTCCATCTGGATGCACCCTGATTCAAAATCACAATAATAGAAACTCCGCTAGAATGCATACTGCAGATCAGCAAAGGCCCCACCAAGTCTACAAGGTCACCAGTGTGGTTAGCAAGAAGAGTTAAAGAAGCTGTTAAGAGGCTAGAAAGCTCTCTTCAGAAAATGGAAGTCTTGCCCAAATGAGAACAAAAAGGAACACGCACATGAGCGTAAACACACAAGGGACATCAAGGATGCAATAACAACAAAAAGAATGTGAGGAGCATATTGCTAAAAACATTAAGACCAACAATTAAAAAAAACCCTTTAAATATATCAGAAGCAGGAAATGAGATAGGGTGGTGGTTGGCCTGTTGAATAATAAAGGAGTAAAAGGTGTGCTAAAGGAGGATAAGGAGGCTGCAGAGAAGTTACATCAATACTTTGCATCTGTATTCACTGCAGAAGATACAGGGTAGATACTAGTGTCTGAAATGACATTTTCAGAATGGAGTCTGAAGAACCGAGGCAAATAATTTAGCAAGTGAAACTTTCTCACCAATTATCTCCATATCAAGAAAAGTTTCATCTGTCCCAGGCTTCTAATACAGGTAAAGGAGTAGTGCCGGTTAAAAACAAAACAAAAAAACCCACCAGTGACAACCTTGGGGTAATTTTGGGAGAACAGCAATTAACTTATATGTATCTTACTTGGTCAAGACATCATTTTAGTGAAGCCTTTCAATGTTTATTAGAAATTCCAATAGATTCTGGTTCTGCTGCAGGCTAATCGAAACTAAAAGAATCCCAAGTGCAAATTAGGAACATAAGAAGCTGCCTTATACAGAGTCAGTCCATTGGTCCATCTAACTCACACAATTTTCTACACCAGCCTTCCCCAACATGGAGATATATTTTGGACTACAGCTCCCAGCATTCCTGACCAATGGCTATGCTGGCTGGCTGATGGGAGTTGAAGTCTCAAACATCTGGAGAGCACCACGTTAGGGATGGCTGGCATAGACAATAGTGAGTTAGATGGACCAATGGACTGACTTTGTACAAGGGGGTGAGGTTGGTCTACAATGACTAACAGCAGCTCTCCAGGGTTTGAGAGACAGGGATCTTCCCAGTCCTAGCTAGAGATGCCCAAGATTGAAACTGGGACCTTCTGCATGCAAAGCATGCTCTGCCACTGAACTACATCCTAAAGGGTTTTTTTAAAAAATAAATAAATACAACCATTAAAAACTACCCCAAACCCAGATGATATTTCGCTAAACCTTTGATGTCCAATAGTGACAGACATAATATTCCAGAGAAGTTCAAATGATCGATATTCAGCAGGGAGTCAGGAGAACCTTATAATGGGAACCTTTCCACCAGTGGATGTTAGGACTAATGATGGAGCATGGTTCTTGAATATAGCTAAAACCCAATTGATTAACCCCCAAACTCTGCACGATACTATAATGTAGTAAGTGTATTATTTATACCTTACCTACCATTTCCAACTCACCTGTTACTAACTACAGTCATGCCTTGGATTGAGAGCATAATTCGTTCCGGAAACGTGCTTGTAATCCAAAACACTCTTATATCAAAATGAAATCCCCCAAAAAAAATTTGTACAGAGATTTTTAATTTAAGCTGTAGTACAGTACTTATATTGCAAGACGTCGCTTGTATATCAAGTCAAAAAAATTTAAATAAATATTTAAAAATTTGCTTGTCTTGCGAAATGCTCTCAAACCAAGTTACTTGCAATCCAAGGTATTACTGTACAATCAAAGACAAGACAATGCACATGATCACATAGGAAAATGTTATGTTACTAGAGACAATGGTCTGGTTCACATGAATAAAACAAGCCATCGTGACTTATTATCGCATGCAGGGCGCCATTCCCTAATTACCTGCCTGGGCATGGCTTGTCGGGCCATCTGAAACCCAGGCTTGTTTGAGGGGGACACAACCTCCAAATAACCCATGGTCTGTTTTGGGAGATTAAAACAAGCCACCATGGCTTGTTTGATCATGCGAACTGGCCCAGTGGGTTGGATTCAGACTTAGGGTGGAATCCTATGCATGTTTAGACAGAAAAAAAAGTCCTACAACTCCCAGCATTCCCCAGCCAGCACTTTAATCACTTACAATAGACTCTAATTCTGGATACAACTGAATCCAACCCAATGTGATCAGGCTACAGAAAGAGTTATTGCAAAAACTGAAGTAAATATCTGGTTAAAGTGAATCCAGAATGATTCAGTGTATGAAGAAGAAGAGAGAGAGAGAAGATAGCTATTTTTCGTCTGCTGCTCAGAACAGTAGGAGCTCAAAGCCTTTCATAATGAAAAGTATTCAGAATGACAACAGTAGAGGCCAGCTCTCAAGCCTACGTATAAATATAATTGCTCGGTTTGGGGTTTTGGAACTTTTGCTCCTCCAAACCTTATATTCTTTATTTTCAAACAGTGTGCCCCCTGCCAAGAAGTTACATTTTTTCCTCTCTTTAAAATAAGCAGCAAAGGCAATGGCATGATGAACAAATTTCATTTCTTCTGTTCAGTTTTTTCCATCTTGAATACAGCCTCCAGCAGGCCAGATGGCACCAGCGCAATTGCTAGTAAGTCAATACATCTGGCTACATTCCTGAAATGACAAATCTGATGGATAGAACTCCAGCTCCTATACAAAGCCTCTTTTCAGAATGCTCTCCCTGGTACTTGTCTGCTTGAAGCAAAACCTAATGTGTGAAAACAAAATAAAAACTGAACTCTTTCATCACCCTGTGTTTGTGTTTCATTTTCAATAATAATAATAATAATAATAATAATAATTTATTAGCAGGGCCATCATCATCAACACAGCTCTCTCAAGCCACCCGGCTTCTGCACCTCTGTCAATGATGAGAGCTTTCCACTTGGCACCAAGGAGACAAGCTTTGTTCTGAGGGCTCCTTTCTACAAAAGCATGAAGAGCTGCTAAGAGTCCCAAACCGGCCATTAGAAGAAGAGCTTCTGCTTTAATCACTTAACTGTGTAGGAAATTGTCTGTGAAAACAGCAGTGATGCAAACACACACAGGGGGGCATTTTATCTTTCAGCCTTGATGATCTTTCACCAGGTAAATTATGAGGTAGACATCATAGGTGACCTTGTGACCGCAGACGAGGAGCAATCTTTCAGTAAGTCACTGGCGTTTAGCCTATTAGGGATTCAGGGCATGCCCACAAAGCAGCCTTCTCCAACCTGGTGCCCTCAAAATGTGTTCAACTGCAACCCCCAAAATTTCCAGCCAGGCTGGAATGAAGGGAGTTGCAATCCAACACATCTGGAAGGCACCAGGTGGAAGAAGGCTGCCATAGAGGTATGAGGAAGCCACTGCTTTACATTTAATGAGCTCATTACACCAAATCTGTATCACTTGCACGGGTTGCAGTGCTGGCTTTTAAAGCCCATTACGGTTTGGGAACAAGTAACCTTGAGGGTCACTTTCATCCATGTGAACCTACCTGAGCCTTAAGATCTTTACCCCACTGCCACTGGAAATATCTGGTGGGCACGAGGAACAGGGCCTTCCCACTAGTGGCACCAGAACTTTAGAATGCCTTCCCTGAGAAAATCGAACAGGTTCTCTATCTTCCTGCTTTTCGTTGCGCTGTGAAAACGTTTTCATTTAGACAGAGATTCATTTTGAGAAAGGTCTTGTTTTTGCTTTTACCGTTTTTAAGACTGTTTATAACTGTCTTTGTGCGCAATCCAATGGTTTGCGCCCTCGATGCTCGTAAGCCGCCGAACTGGGAGGCTTACGATCAACCGATGCAGAGCAGGGGAAGCAGCGGCAGCAATCTCCACCTCCCCGCTCCTCCCACTCTGCAAGTCAGCTAGGCAGCCAATTTCGGTCGTCTAGCTGCGGCACTTCAGACGGGGAGGGGAGGAGGCTGGAGCACTGGTTTCCTCCCCTTCCCACCTCCCCAAATGCCCCATTTACCCTTTCTCTGGCCTTGGAGAAGCAGCCAGTGCAGTTCTTTCTGCACCAGCTGAGAGGGGGGAGGAGTATCCGAGCGCAGATTCCCAGCTCCTAAGTCAGAGCTTTGCTTCCGACCTCAGATCTGGGAATCTGAAGACTCCTATAGCCCCCTAGATGCCATAGGATTGCTCTGCCCATTATTATTATTATTATTATTATTATTATTATTATTATTATTATTATTATTATTATCATCATCATCATCATCATTTTACTGTTGCATTGGTTGATTTTTTTTTAATAATAATTGTATTGCTTATATCAATATTGATGTTTTGTATGTCATTTTGAATGCATTTGATACAGAAAAGTGAGATAGAAATAAATAACATGAATATATTTACAAAGCAAGATGACATCATATTCTTATGCAGTCCCCATATCCAAGAGGCAATGCTGCAGGTTTTAGTTTATTTTCAGTCTAAGAGCATTTGAGACTTATGGGGCAATATCCAACACTGCCTGCATGCTAGCAATCAGAAATGAGTGAAAGGCTCATTTCTGTAACAGGGCATGTTAACAGAGCTTGCGGAAGGGAGCTCCACTGACCTGCCCCATGCTGGAAATGAACATTTCCAGAATGGAAATATCCTAAAATAAGTAAGATTATATTTTACACTGTTCTGTACATATGGCCCATGGGAAGACTTTTTAAAGAGAATTTAGTTAAAATATGTATAACTTGCCTTCCATCCCATCACTGTTTAATTTGTTAAGAAGGATCTCAGTTATATATCTAAAATAGAGTGTCTTTTGTCAACCAAGATAAATATATAATATTTAGAGTTGCTAAATTTGCAGGCATTATGCAAATACCGAAGGTCTGTTCATGCATGACGCATGTGAAAGAGTACAAGGGCTGCTGGACCCACTCATGGCCTTGTATTAACACATGAAGGATGCTTGGGAAGTGATTTTACTGAAGCCGATGTTGTGAAATATGAAGTTATTCATATGATTTAATATTTAATTCCCTCTACAGGGGAAAGGCTGTATGATTTTTTTTGCTGTATTATTATGGCTTCACAGTTTTGTTTTAGTATACTAAGTGTTGTGATGGACCTTGTGGGTTTAACAATACAACTAAAGCTGGGGCATGCTGGAAGTTGTAGGGCTCTTTTCTGCCTAAACATGAATAGGATTGTGCCTTAAACAGATCTGATGACAGAGACTTGGCCACTGTCTGAAAATAATTAACTTGAATTTAGCATTTCCAATTGTCTTGATTTTGCCAGAACAATCCAAATAACCTCCAATGCTTTCTGTTCCTTTCAAGACAGGGGAAATGCCCCAAATTGGCGAAGTATTAAATATATCAGTTTTTAAGTATCAACTAGTAAATATATCAAGCTTGATCCAGAAACATTTAATTTTAAGGTTTCCCTCCCCCTTGGATATTTGATCTTTACTTTGTCTTCTAGAAGGTGGTCTCAGAGCTCGTCTCAATGCGCTCTATGGTTCTGATAATAGATTTCATAGATTTCATAGAGTTGGAAGGAGCCTACAAGGCTATCGAGTCCAACCCCCTGCTCAGTGCATGAAAACACTGGTCCTAGATTATCCTCCCAGAAGTAGGAAGAAGCTGCAGTTCTTGCCAGAGTACATGAGCCAGTCCTAGAGTGTACTCCCAGAAGTGGGAAGACACTGCAATTTTGGGGGGGAAGTGGGGGGGACCATTTTTAATGGCAAGAAGGTGAGCTGGCGAGGGTGGTGGGGCTCCAGGGGCGTTATCTTTACTGCCGACACAGCAGGACCAGTACTGGGCACAGTTTTTAGTGTTTTTAGGTGGGGGGTTGGGATGGTTTTCAGCTGTTTTTTCAGTGGTGGCCCTGGGGGAGCAAGTTGATGGGCCACTACAAAAAGCTTGGGGGCCACTTGCAGTCCATGGACTTCAGGATGAGCATCTCTGGTTTAGACGATACATAGCAACCGAAAGGTTCTTAATATTGTTACTTTTAACATATACTTAGATTATATTTTTATTGTAATCTAAGTTTCTTATTATTGTTGTTTTGTTTTTTACTGATATTCTGTTTTAATCTTTTTATTCTTTTTATCTTTTCGTTGTTCACCGCTCCAGAATCTGTTCAGATGTGGGGCAGTATATAAATGTTATATATATATATATATATATATATATACACACACACACACACACACACACACACACTGTGTTTTTCCTTTTTTCTTGTTTTCACTATGCCTTCCAACTGTACCTGCTTAACAGATTCTATATCCATTTTTTCGTTATATGCGCAAATTGTTGGGTTTTACTGAATGCGTATCTAATACTAGTGCTTATCTGCCAAGCTGTACCTATTTTGGCTGAACAATACAGCTTTAATCATCTTGCTAGGGTGCACTGTACTTACAAATGCTGATCGTTTTAGACCCAGTGGTGCTGCTAGGTAATTTTAGACCCTGGACTTGATGATCTTCGAGGTGGGTGGCTGTATATGGCCATGTGTATGACTTCAGTTGTGAAGCACACACGCATTTCTCTTCTCCCCGCCTTCAATTTACATTCCATGCTTTACAACTGTGTCTACATTCCTGATACGTTAAAACAACAACAACACAACTGTTTGTAAACCCTGAATAAAAAACAAAACAAAACTGAGCATATTCAGTTTTGCATTTTGAACTCATTTAAATCATAGCAACATCTACAGGAATAAAATGGAGTTTGCTTCTGCTGCCCTCTTCACCTACCATTTCTGGGTGGTCATTTGCGGTGGGGGGGCAGGGGGGCTGGGCTCTGGACTTCGGTCCCACAGTGCAGTCCTAACTCACCACGCTTTAGACCAGACCTGTACAACCTGGATTCCACGAAGCCAAATACACATCACATCCCACAAGCCTTGTAATTTGGTCTGCCAGGTGTTTGACAACCTTCTATTTTTGCAGCCCTAGGCAGGCAGAAAAGAAAAAAAAAATATTTATTCCTTGCAGGCTGCCATACATGGCTAGTGTGTTGCTTTGAGCTTGGTGGGTCAAAAGTGTTGGAGGATACGGGAAGGAGTCAGTCCTATACTCGTTAGGCTGAAGCAGAATTTACCCCTTATGCACAGCCTGGTTATTGAAACTGGTTATCACCGCATGGGTTGTTAAACCCTGCTAAAAGGCTCTTAAAAGGCAATGGATTGTCCAAACAAGGTTTAAAACTAATAAAGACATTTATTAGTTTTACTTACAGTCCCTTTATTCATATGCGTGTGTTCATCATGTTTGAGAGGAAGAGAGAGAGAGAGAGAGGGCTACAGAGAGGCAGGAAGTAGGGAGGAGGGGTTAGAAAAAATGCATCCTGCGGATTGTTCAATTAACCCTTTCCTCCCACTGTAACTAGTGGTTAAATTACCTTGTTGATTTAAGCAGGCAATATTACAATTTCCATCAAAAAGTTGTGGAGGTCTATTTTAGAACTTTCCATCAGAGGGTAGAAGTAATTCCATAATTCATTCCATAATTCACTTACAGCGTTTATCTACTTACCTGGGAATAAGCCCCACTGAATTCAAGGTGACTTATTTCTGAATAGACATGTATAGGATTGCACTGTTAGCAGGTTGTAGTGTTAAGGCGTGATGCTGCTAATCAAAATGGCCTGGCACTTTGACCTTGGGCACCCTGACTCCACTACAACACTGGAGAAGAGTCCTAAGGTCCGTGCTAAGAGACCTGGAGGCCTGCATTTAGTGGGCTGGAGGTTCCCCAGACCTGCTTTAGAGAACTGAGACACAACATTGCTGAATCCTATGAGTGTAGAAGAAATTTGGTAAGTAAAAGACAGGGTCAGTCTCTCTCCTTTTGTAAACAAATATTCACTACTTGAAGAAAGAGATAATGATTGAGCATCTTGCTCAGTATAGCTTGTAGGTAGAAGAAAAGGTGTTCCCATGGGCTTGGATCCACCAGGAGCAGAAGATAGAAGATGATGCCTGTTAAAGTTGGCTAAAATAGGCAGAATTATCCATTCTTAAGCAAATGGATTAAAATATCTGTACTGTAGAGAGAAAGACTATAGAATATTTATACAAAACAAATTTCACTTCTTTTAGCCATATTTGGAATCAGGGTTCAATTTGTACTTGTCACCACATTGTGCTTAACTTTCTGATGGGAAAGAGGGCCCAGAGGAATTGTTTTGCTTTCAAATATTCATCTATGTTGAGTTATATGCCAAGATTAGACATGGAACATGCCAATTCAGCATTAATCTTCTACCAGATTAAAACATCTTTCAGGAGGCAGATGAATGCAAGTCTGATAAGGATAACCCTCCTGGTTATGGCCCTAAAGGGAGAGACAAGAGTTGTTGAAAATATATTTCAGTCTAAATTGCATTTAAAAATCTAAGCAAACACTCTGAAAATGTTAAGAACTAGCACTTTAATGCTTCAGTGATGAGCATGATAGCAAACGTATGGGAGAGGTAGGCATAGGTGTAGATGAATATTTCAATTTCAGTTTCTTTCAGTCAATTGTCCAGTCTTAAATTCAGTTTGTCCCATCTCCACATCAGTCTGTGATTTTCTAAAAAGTCAACACAAAAAGTTCATATACATTTTTATGTACATTTCTTCTAATGTGCACATATTTGTATACCATCTTGCCCAATGTACACATTTTTGCATGCAATTTCCCCATATATAATGCATTTTCATACATTGTTTTCACGAATATATGCATTTTTGGACACTTTTCTCTAATACAGGCAGTCCCCAGGTTACAAACGAGTTCCGTTCTTAAGAATGTCTTTAAGTCGAATATGTATGTAAGTCGGAACAGCATAGTGTTCTATACGTTAAAATCGGCATTTACGCAAATTGCGTAGTATACTGCGCTATGTACTCTATGTAAACGACGTAGCACAGGGGAACCCAGAAGTCAGTTCTTAAGTATGGGTTGTCTGTAAGTCAGACGTTCTTAACTCGGGGACTGCCTGTATACATATTTTTATACACATTTGATTGCATTTTAAAATTCAGAGAGATGCTAATACTGAAAGATAACTGTGTTTCAGTTTGTGTATTTGTTCAGGAAGTGCAAATAAAGTAGGTTCACATTAACATTTATCCCCTGTCACTGGATAGGCACAACAGTGTATTTTCACTCTATGGAATAATTCTCCTGTCAATAAATTACCTATGTGCTAACCAACTACTAGCCTAGATCCTAAGACAAGTTAATTAAAAAAAATTCATGGAAATAAAGTTTCCTGTCCCCTCCTCCCTCTAGCAACCATCTCTGTCCCCCAATGCCTCTTTGGAGGGTCAGGGGACATCCTGATCAAGATGGCATGGGGTGTATAGAGGATTCTGAGGGTTGGAAAGGAGGAGCAAGTCCAGGAGGGCTCTTATCAGTGGTCCTGTCTAGGTGTTAGAAGTTCCTGTCACACAACTGCCACTTCTGTCATTAACATTGTCCAATGATACATAGATCTTCCTTTCCTAATTTAATGAATCACCTTATAAATGGTAAGCATTGAAATTAGTAACAGAAATAACAAGCATGAATCTGTAGACTTAGGAGCATAAATCCAAGTCTAAATTTAGATGCCTTCACTCAGAGTTTAACTAAATTTATCTACTTTTTTATTTATCTAAAATAAATTTTAAAAAAAATTATCTAAATGTGATAGCAGTCAATCTATGTGTTTAAAACCAATCTATACAGAAAAGATGTAGGGGAGTTGTGCAGGGGTTCAATTCAAGGAGCAAAAATGGCAGTTGTGTGACAGGAGCTTCTAATCCAGACATGGCCACCGTCAAGCATAGGCATAGTTGGGCACTTGAGGGCCCACATCCCAGCAGGGGCCACTGACAAGAGCCCCCTGGACTTGATCTTTCTCTTCACTGTTGCAACCTGCTTGTTCACCTGCCCCTCGCCCAGACAGTGGTGGAGGTGAGAAGGAAGAACAGTAGATGCCACTGCCTGCTTGTTCATTGGCTCTCTGCCTGTCAAGCAAGCACGTGGTAGAATTGAGAAAGAAGATGAGGAGCAATAACAGTTAGTGGCAATGGTGGTGAGTAAGGCAAATCACTGACAGAGAAGGCCCATTGAGGGTCTTGCCCAAGGGCCCTCAAAAATCTGGAGTCAGAACTGATACCAGAAATGAGCCCAGATGTGAGAAAAGTGATGGGAGATAAACAGCAGGCATCATTGATGGTTCAGGGCGCAATTCTATGTCCCTCTGACCTTTTCTGGGGGGACATAGGATTTGGGCCTGAAAGGCACTGTGACCTTGGAAATCCCTTCAAAGGTCGCAGCACAGAGAACCACCTGCCCCCCCATCTTGTAGCTGGTGCAGTTCTTTCCGCACAGGCAGGGAACCAAACACAGAAGACTGTGTATGGTTCCCCCATGGGGGGGGGGCATTCCTGGGAGCAGGGGGCGAGGAGTGAGGCTCCACCAGATTCTGAGGAATCCAGGTGGCACCTCAGCCTTTCCTCCTCGTGAGGGGAGGGAAAACATCTAGACGCCAGAAATTGGCCATCTAGATGTTTTTGAGGGTGAGGGAAATGTGGCGGCAATCCTATCCGCTGCGCTCTTCCCGCCCTCAGTAGGATGCCCATAATCATCCAGGCTTGGAAGGTTATGGGCAGCCTCATAGGACTGCACGGTTAGTTTCTTTCACCCATGCAGCTCTTTTGCTCATAAAATATGGCACACCCACAGACCCCTTTTCTACACGACTGCAGCAGTTTCAGCTTAAAAGACACAGATTTTTTAGCTGTCATGTGCAGGTTGGTCCTCAAGCCTTTGCCAAAAGTTCCTCATTCTGTGAGATCTAGAGACCAGCCAAGATAACAGATAATGAGCAGTTTAGAGAAGGTGATGAATGCACAGAAAGATATCTATGTGCCAAAACAGACATTGCTTTAAATCCACATCTAGCAGCTACATATTTTTCTCTCTTTTTACTTTAGGGTAGGCACAGAAAGCTCAATCCAGACCTTAAAATCCCACCCCATCCCCATTCTAGGGTCCTGATCAGGGGCCAAGGGGCAGGGGCCTACTCTAGAATAAGAAGGAAAGAAGACATAGCGGCTAGATATGCATTTAAAGCAATGTCTGTTTTGGCCCTTGGTTGAGAGGAAACCACATAGAATCTGTCATGTATGATGTTCTGCCGTGCCACATTTAAGGGTATTCAAAGAAATGCCATGTTGCTAAGAAGAAGAGTTCACTGGACAGTTATCCCCCATGGTTTCAGAGCCAGTGTGGCGTAGTAGTGAGAGTGTTGGACTGGGACTTGGGAGATCCGGGTTCAAATCCCCGCTCGGCCATGAAACTCACTGGGTGACTTTGGGCCAGTCACTGACTCTCAGCCTAACCTACCTCACAGGGTTGTTGTGAGGATAAAATGGAGAGGAGGAGGAGGAGGAGGAGGAGGAGGAGGAGGAGGAGGAGGAGGAGGATTATGTAAGCCGCCTTGGGTTCCTTGCAGGAAAAAAGGCGGAGTATAAATATAATAAATAAATAAATAAACTTAGTGAAAGTTTGAGCTCTGCAGGGTCCATGTGGAATGCTGGACTGTACGTAGTGTTGTGATTAAGCAAAGGTATGGTTTCTAGTATTTAAGAGCAAAACATTCATTCACAGCAGAATTTGGTTTAAGAGGGGGAAATACAGCTTCCAAATTTGAGCCCCCTCAAGACGACTATCATATCAAGACAAAAATAGAAAACTGGAGGTTGTCGTCTAGACTACAGCAAACTGTGGCAGTGATAAAAGGCGCTTTTCAAGGTTCATTAAGCACTAATCAATGCCTAGATTAAAACTAAGGAACGACAAGTCTCAAAGTATTTGAAAGGGTATGCTTCATGCTGTTAAGAAATTCAAGACCCAGACAAGGCAGCCTCCGTTCTGTTTAATTTAACAGATAGTCATCTATTATACATTTCTTAAAGGACTGAGCACATACTGTATGTCTTTCTCAAAACTTTAGCGCACACAGTAAAGAGAGTAAGAAAGAAAACAATCTGCGTGAAAGGAACACAGTTCTGGAAAAGTACCAGCTTCCTCTTGTTGCCCCCCAAAACCACCAATTAAAGAGACGTTACCACAGAGCTGTGCTGGAAAGCTGAGTGGACGCCGTTTGGACCCAGACAAGCACTGACTTCGCAGACGGATGGAAAGAACTGTTTGTGCTGCATACATTTAACATCTGGCCGGGTGACCGGCCAGATGGGCGATTGATAAATGTAATAAATAAATAAATAAAATAAATAAAAACAGTTAATTGACCTCATCCATGAACACCGACTTTTGCCAACAAGGAAGAACATCAATATTCCTGTTTATTTCATAAACTTATTCAGAGTTTGCGGGATGATATATGCGTCAGGTTTCCAATCCAGTGCGGGAAGAAATGTGGGAAAGATTGGTCAATATGTATATGCTTATCCTTCTCTGTTTCTGGTCCATAAAGGAAAGGATCCTCCATGACAGCCATTATTACAGCCTCCATGACAGCCATTATTTCTATACTGACAATAGCAAAAAACAACAATGCACCATATTCCTAGGAATAACCAAGATCCAGTGCTAGCAGAGTCATACATGCACTGGAAGGGTGTCTCTGTCTCTCTGTGTGTAGCTTTCCTGCAGGAAGAGTTGGGTGGATTGCCATGCTGCGTTATAGAATTGCCTGTTTCCTTCTGAATTTTTGTTTGTCTATCCCAGCACCGTTTTGAGCCTTCTGTCCCGACTGGCTTCAGGTTTTTGAAGGCTCTTGGACAAGGCATCCTCAATGGGCCCACTCCTGCAGTGAGTCGATCTTCTCGCTGCCGTTGTCACCAGCTGCTGTTGCTCCTCACCTTCGTTCTCATCATCGCTACCACTTGCTTGCTTGACAGACAGACAGACAGAGAGCCAGTGAGGAAGTGGGCAGTGGCAACTACTGCCTCCTCACCACCACCACTCCATCAGCTGGGAGGCAGGTGAACAAGCAGACTGCAATGGTGAAGAGGAGAGGCAAAGTCCAGGGGGCTCTGGTCAGTGGGCGGGCCCCTGTGGGGTCAGCAGGTGCCCATCCATGCCCACCCTTGACACCAGCCCTGCCTTCTACCGTAACGACTGACAAGAAATAAGGCTCCAATGGGGCTCTTGTCAGATTTGTGTATTCACTGGATTCTATAGCTACAAACTATGCCCTGAATATTGTTATGTTGCATTTTCCACTGAATCTAGCAGCATTTACGTATATTGTTTGGTAGCCATCTCTTTTTTTTCTTCACAGGAAATTGTGAAGGGATTTATAGTGCTTGGTAATAACAAAAAAAAATCTATACATGCAACCTTTAGAAAAACAAACACAGTAGAGCTTCAGGGTTTTTGTGCTCACAGCAAACTAGTGGTGTATACTAGTCATCTCTGTATTTATAGCATTGTTTCCCTGTGACGTAGGGTGGCCACTTACATATTGCCAAAAAAAGAGAAGGTCCATCGCCCCCCCCCCCCCCGCTCCTGAAAAGAGGACAAAAGAGGGCACAGGTTTGCATAAAAATTGCATATTCTAGTTTGTATGTATTGATGCACATTTAGAAATAATTAATGTAATTTGAATTGAAATACAGGAGTACCTCTCTCACCATAGTGGAGGTGACTGGGACCAGGTAACCTGTGTGCCTGCTCAGTCCCCTGTCCAGGTGCTGAGTGCGGACGGGCAACTGGTAGGCCCCGCTTTCTCTCCCTTCTTCCTGTTCTTTATCTTTAAGCTGAATTTGGACTGGACAGCCCAGCCCCTCGAAGAGAGGACTGTGCTCTGAGCGCCCTTCAAATAAAGGGCTATATTCTGTAAGGTAGGAGGCACGGCCACTGTACTGTGAAGATAAACTAACCCTCTCCTCTCCTACATCTCTCACAGCATGGCTCTGCTTGTAGCAGAGGTAGGCAACGTCCAGGGGTCGGGGAGCCTAATTGCCTCCCCCACTTCAAGCCCATTGGGAGCCACCCCCTGCCTCCACCCCTGCTGAACTGAGGAAAAATAGTTTCCCTTTAAAAACCAAAAGCAGTGATTTGCCACCAAAATTCAATGGTGGGTGCCTATTTTGCTTTAAAATAACCCCCTTCCTGCCATCGCCGTTGCACTGCCAAAATGTGGCGGCAGCCTGCTGCTTTTGGCTTTTAAAAAGAAGCTACTTTTCCTTGCTGCCACCACACCACACAACATTTCAGCAATGTGTTTGGTGGCACAGCAGCAAGGGCAGGGGAGGCTCAAAAAGGGCCAGGGGGCCACATGTGGCCCGTGGGGCGCATGTGTCCCGCCCCTGGTTTGTACTCTAAAGCAGTAGTTTTTCTGACTGTTCCTAGGGGTCCTGAGAGGTTCCACAGAATCTGATCACAACTTCCTGTGTGAGAAGATAAGTAATGGCACTCAAGCATCCATGAAAAACCACTTGTCCACCAATTCTGTGCAGTGCATCAATGCAGGGGAATTTGGGGAGGGAGGCATTAGCCAATATGTGGCCCATTCTCAGTTTTCACAGGATAGCAAGTAGTTCGCTGCGTCAACTGTGTGCACTATAACAGATCCCAAAATTCTCTGCCACATACATGGATTCCTTGACAGACAAACCATTGCCCTACAGGACTAGATTAGTGATATTCAAAGCTTCTTCTTTTCTGAACTGGATCTTTCCTACAGAGGAAATTACATTATTTTAGATGCCTGTCAAATTTGAGTCTTAAAATTATTTCAGGAACACAGATTAAACAGCCAAAGGTGAACACGTATAAGAAATGAAATGTGGCTCTTCAAACATAAAATGAAGTTAAGACACAAGCATGTTTTAATCTGTATTAACTGTGGGGTAAATGAAGCATTTATTTTAAATTAATTCCCAGTTCTCTTGCCTTCGTCTCCTCTGCTTTGCAGGAACAACTCTCATAAAAATACTCTTTAAAACTGGGCCCAGTTTTGACAACCTACTCTTTCTCACTGTTCATTTTGAATTTTGTGTGCCTGCTTGTTGTACACTCAAGGGAATCTGTGTGGCCTATAAAAGGCTTTAAAAATGAGACCCATAAAGGAGAAATACTGAGCAGGACAAGGGACATATTTGATTTATTTATTTGTACTATTTCTATACCACTAAGTAGTAAGAAAAATCCCTAAGCATGAAATAAGGAAGAACCAACTTTGCTGTAAATGTGAAATCATAATAACAAATAGGCTATTACCAAGCATCCAAGGGACTACCCATATCGAATGGTTTTCTGTACTCTCTCTTAACAGTTCTTCTGCTCATCTTTCCCCTGCCCCCCAAGTTCTCAGCACAAGAGCCTTTTTAACCTCCCCCACCCACTAAGTTTAACAAGAGGTTATAGATTTCATAGATCATAGAGTTGGAAGGAGCCTACAAGGCTATCGAGTCCAACCCCCTGCTTAATGCAGGAAACTAGATGTTCGACTGATTCTTCTTCATGGTCTCTGTGACTCATATATATGGGTTATGTGCCTGTGCAGAACAGTAATTCGGAACATTCTAGAGCTAAACAGAGTTTTAGGCAGGATCCCCACCCACCTCCTTTGTTCCTTTCCATCCACCACAGCAACTAGCAGCATTTGGAATGTTCTCTCGCCTCACAGCTAAAATCTCTCAAAATCCTACTGTCCCTTCCTGGGTTGCTGAGCAGAGTTCATTTCTTTCTCTCTTACTTGCCTATCTTCTCTGAGTTCTTTCTTTCTTTTTCTTTCTTTCTTTCCTTCACTGCCCCTTTCGGGCACATGGCTTCCAAGGCCTTCTTCAAAAACTGCACTCACTTTGGTGGGAAGATACCATTGACCGATAGGCACTCCAACTACCTTCTCTGCCTCAGAGAGGCACACAGGGTGGACTCCTGTACCCACTGCCAGGCCTTTACAAAGCAGGTCAGGAGAAATAGAACAGCACACCTCCGTGGCCTATTGTGGGAACAAGCCCCCAAGGCAGCAGATACGTCTGCACTGAACCGGCCCTTGCATACTGACTCAGCATCCATTTTCAAGAAACTGGCTACAGCTCTTTCTCAGCTTCTTCCAGCACACAGCATCATGAGAAGTGCTTCATGGCAACCATCCCCAGTATCAGGAGAACCAGCCCGCACATTACCAACAGCTTCGGCTGTCCCTTTGGACCAATAGCTCAAAACCGGCCTTTGGTACCGACGGTCGAGACTGAACAAGTCAAGCAGATCAGGTCCTGAAACAAACACTCTGCTAACCCGCAGGCTTCAGGACAAAAAATGATGGGGCTCATTGCATCTTAACAACCCCATGGTGACCAAGGGAAACATGCCTACTGACACTTCTCCTATCCAACCAGACTTTTCTCCATCACCCTCACCTCCCAGACCTCCTCACAATGAGCAATGGGGAGATCAGGCACCCGGGCCTGTAGACTCTGCATTTCATTGCATGGGAAATAGGCAACCTCGCTGATTCTCTGACAAGGTCCTGGAAGTAATGACTGCTTCACACAAACCGTCTACCTGGACTTCATATGCTGCCAAGTGGAAAGCCTTTCTGAAATTTCTTGCTCCATCAGAACAGGACCCAAAGTCCTGTGGCCTACCAAGCATATAAGACTTCCTTCTTTCTTTGAAATCTCAAGGTTTAGCTCTTTCCTCTATCAAGTTTACTTAGCAGCCATATCGGCTAATCATGACAGTATTGAAGGTTTTTCTTGCTTTTCACATCCTCACATTAAACGGTTCCTTAAAGGACTTGCTAACCTCTATCCACGGCTTTCCCACCAATCCTGGCCTGGAGTCTGTCAGTGGTACTGGCTCAATTAATGGCCAAACCCTTTGAACCTACGGCCACAGTCAACCATGGGCTCCTCACAATGAAAGTGGCTTTCCTCGTTGCTATTATTTCAGCATGCAGAGTGAGCAAACCATGTGCCTTAAGGCATGACCAACCATTCCTAACTGTTCATAGGAACAAAGAAGTGCTATACCCAGACTGCTCCTTTCTTCCAAAGGTTGTCTCACAATTCCATCTAACTCAGGATATTGTACTACCAACTTTCATTCCACAACCTACCTCCCCACTGGAGGTCAAGCTTCATTCACTAGATGTCAGGAGCGCACTTTCATTCTACATCCATAGAACATCATCGTTTAAGAAAACTACCTGCTTACTAGTCTGCCACTTGGGACCCAAGAAGAGTCACCCAGTGTCATCTCAAAGCTTTGCGACATGTGTGGTTTCAGCCATACTTCTTGCTTATCAACTGGCACACTTACCGGCCCCTCTACAAGTGCAAGGTCACTCAACTAGAGCCATAGCACCCTCTGTCACTTTCCTCAGAGGTATTTCGCTCCCACAACTGTGCAGTGCAGCGACCTGGTCTCAGCCCACCACCTTTCAGCAAACATTACCGCCTACTTGTGCCAATGGGGCTTTTGGCAGAGTGGTCCTTTCTTCAGTTCTGTCATGACATCTCCCTCCTCCAGTAAGTCTCTTGCTTTTCAGTCACTCATATGTGTGAGTCACAGAGACCACAAAGAAGACGGTCAGGTTACTTACCAGCTTGTCTGAGCATGGAAAGCTAAGCAGGGTCAGGCCTGGCTATTACTTGGATGGGAGACCCCTCCTCTAGTTTCCTGCATTGAGCAGGGGGTTGGACTCGATGGCCTTGTAGGCTCCTTCCAACTCTATGATCTATGAAATCTATCTATGAAAACTGTGGTTTTTGAGTGGTCATCTGTGAACTCACATAACCCACTCTCCTCCCCACTTTGATGCCTCACCTTCTTTTATTCCTCCGCTGTGGCAGACTTGGAACTGAGAGGCAGGCGGAAGCCATGCCCAGAGCATGTGCTGAGAAGGTGGGCGGGACTTCCGCCTAAAACTCTGTTTAGCTCTAGAATGTTCCAGATGACTGTTCTACTCAGGCAGGTAACCCATATGTGTGAGTTCACAGATGACCACTCAAAGAACCACAGTTACAGGTAAACAACCTGTCATCCCCCCTTTATTTTTTTGTTTATTTTTAAGGCATGCCCTGACTACGTAAGTGTATCAGCCATCTTATATTTTTCAGAATCTTGGCCACAAGAGTCCCTTGTGAGCAACTAAAGAGATAAAGTATTTGCCTGCTGATGTTTTAAAAGCTTCAGTTTATGTCTAATAAAAAGTGTAACCACCCTTTAACATCCATCAAATAAAGGCAACACATAACTTTCCCATTACCTAGGTGCGGCCTGAGACTAATGCTATACAATCTGAAATGACAAAAAAAAAACACAATACAAAACCTAAAACAAACATACTATAACTTAGCTTGCAATCTGGCTCCCATGCCCATTAAAGTTCAGTCTAAATATAATTTTGACTGCTACCCTCGGCATTTATAATATACTGTTCCATTTTACATGTAAGCTCATAAATGCTCTCTGCAGCCCATGGCCCTGGTGACCAAGAAAAACCTGAAAAGGGTGGGCGTGTTGCCTTAAGATAGCATTGTGCTTCAAGATAAGCCAAGCAGCAAACAAAGAGCACTTTATAAGCGGCTGGCATAGCTGCTGTCTGAGATTTCCAGCATTTGAATGAGAAAACAACTCTGGATATTTATGACAAATGTCTTCTTTCCTGATTTATGTTAGTACCACTCTGTGCTTGAGCCGATTTTGGTCAGAGAATGGAGCTAATAGACTAGCAATTCACTGTAACCAAATGAATGTGAATTGGACTGGGCAGAGAAAACCTGATGGAAAGCAAAGCCAGTGAGATTAAAAAAAAAAGCCAGGTAGAAAAAAAAGCAGCAGAAGAATCTGCAGTTAGATTCCTTGCAAGCCAAGGGTTACCACGTGGACTGACTACCGGCCAATATATATATTTTTTTACATTTTCCAATCATCATATCAAAATCTATAGTTTTTGTATCTGGATATCTGTGCAACAAAATGTGCAAGTGTGCAGCTCACAAAGCTCACTACTTTTTGAACTCAGGGAGTATACAGGTCAGAAGGAAAGCAAGTAACAAGTATTCCAGATTCACTTCTTACACATCCCTCAACACATAGATATGGGATATCAGTCACATTAGAGTCAACCCTGGCCTAGATTTTGTCCTGAAAAGATGGATTTATGGCCATCACTGAGTCAAACTAAAGTTGAGGTCCATGTGGTCCTCCCCCACCTATTGTATCCAGCCTTGTGAGGTAGGTTTAAGCTGAGAGATAGTGACTTGCCCAAGGTCACCCTGTGAGCTTCATGGCTAAGTGGGAATTTGGACCTGGCTCTCTGCAATCCAAGTCCAACACTAACCACTACACCACTTTTCTTTTCAGACATGTCAACACATAACCTTCTCCAGTCCCAAGATATTGAGTCTGTCCCAGTGACAATGTCCAATCTATACCATCGATTTGGTTTTGGATAAGCTATTGTGCCTATGTCTTTCTCATCTGTGCAGTTTCGGGTAGATGGGAAGAGCCAAATCGGATCGGTGCAGTGGTGCCAGAGGAAGGCGAATAAACTTTTCTCTGCATGCCATTTCCCCATTGAAATCAGGCTTGCGCATTCAACTGAAGCTATTAGCCAAGGAGAGAAAAAATACAGGTACAAATGCTTATCTAAAACCAATTCATGTGATGAAACTCGGGAGGTGGGAACTCTTTATTATGTAAGGGTTCTCCCGCAAGTAATCCTGATTGACTGCCAACAAACCCTAGGCCAGTGATGGCGAACCTATGCTACGCATGCCACAGCTGGCACGCAGGGACTGCTCTGAGGGCACGTGAGACATAGGTCACCAGCCCTCGAGCGGCTTTGGGGGCACAGAGCTCGAGAGCAGGGGGGCGAAGCCACTGAAGGATGGAGGCGGGCAGAGCGGCCGCTTCTGCCTGCCGTGCATCGCCCGGCATCCCGCAGGCTGCCACCTCTGCCAAGGAAGGGCTGAGAAGGTCCTCCTGGGGCGGGGAGGGCAGGAGAGCCGCTGTCGCCCCAGTGACGACATCACTTGGTGGCGCCAACACTCCCTGCCGGCGGCACAAGGCAGCATCACGCTCCATGCCTGGGCTCAGGCTGTGACGCGGTGGAAGGGGCCGACGGGAGCAGCCGTTCCTGCCCACCACGCATCACCCAGCATCCCGCAGGTCGCTGCCTGTGCTGGGGAAGGGCTGAGAAGGTCCTCGCGGGGCGGGCAGGCCTAGAGAGTCGCTGTCGCCCCGGCAATGACATCACTGGGCAGCGCCATCGCTCCCCGCCGGCGGCATGAGGCGCCGGCACGCCCCACGCATGGGCTCAGGCCGTGACGTGGCGGGGCCGACGGGAGCACCTGCTTGTTGCAGGGCGCGCAGGCCCCCTCCCCGCAGCTGGCGCCGCCTCCGCAGTCCGTCCGCAGCCCCAGGTGCGGCCCCTCGGGAAGCAAGCTTGCGGGTGCCGCAGGGCTCTTCTTCAGCCCAGCGCTGTGGAGGGCAGCCTGGGCACGCCGGCAGCAAAGAGGCCAGAGCGGCCGGAGGGCTGCTGGGCCAAGCCTCGCCTCAGGAAGCTCCGCGAGTGGCGTTGCGGTGGGCCAGGAGGCTGACCAGTCCCTGGAGGAGGGCAGCGGTGAGGAAAGGCAGGCCACGCGTGCATTTTTTTAATTTTATTATATTTGTTAATTGCCCATCTGGCCCATCTGGCATAAACACACATTGAAGATGTCTCTCTCTCACTCTCTCTCTCTCTCTCTCTCTCTCTCTCTCTCTCTCTCACACACACACACACACACACACACACACAGAGGTTTAATCGCTATGTTTAAAAACAGGTTTAATTCAGGTTTAATTGCAGTGTTGGCACTTTGAAATAAATAAGTTGGTTTTGTGTTGCCGTTTGGGCACTCGGGCTCAAAAAGGTTCGCCATCACTGCACTAGGCTGTCCAGGTGCTTTGGGAGTTTCTAAGCCCTGTTGCCAAGGACCACTCCCTTCAGCCCAGCTCTTGAAATATTAAACAGTGAGCAGCTTTGGATTTACTTTCCCAAAGCACAGAGGACACCACATCTTACAAAAACCTTCTCATATATCCTAAGAGCACAAAGGAGTCACTTGACAGACACACAGTCTTAGCACACTCAGAGGATTTTAGTGAGAAATTTCAGAGAAATACCTTTTAAAACAGGGAAGCCAAATGTCCATTTATTTGGGAAAGCAGGGAAGAGAAGAAAAGAAAAGAAAGGCACCAAATCACACACAAACACTTTCAAATAAAACCAATAAAATCCATGTAACTTACATATTGCCTGCTTGGATTTCAGAAAACATGCAGAATTCCTTTCAGGGAAAGCCTGTCCCAGAGAAAGTGTCTTTGGTCTCTTGGCTGGAGGCTTCCAAGAGACAAAATACTGAAGTGACACTTTCCCTATTTATGGGAATCTGAGGAGAAGGAGAAGGAGGAGAAGAAAGGACTAAGGGGGCAAATGTGAGGAAAAACTAGCTGGGGAGGGAAGTAGGGGCTGGTGGCTCACGCTGGCTCAGCTTGTCTGAGCATGGAAAGCTAAGCAGGGTCAGGCCTGGTTATTACTTGGATGGGAGACCCCTCCCCTAGTTTCCTGCATTGAGCAGGGGGTTGGACTCGATAGCCTTGTAGGCTCCTTCCAACTCTATGATCTATGAAATCTATAAGGTCCCACTGTCCAACTCACTCACCTACAGTGTTCCATTCTGGACACATTTCCATGCACATTCCCACCACTGGACAGCATCGTACTGGCATAGCAATAACCAATAAGAGAAATTAAGCAATAAACAATCCATGTAATAATTTGGCCACTCAATAAGTGTAATATACAAGGACACTTCGTTCTAAAACAAAGTGGATGCAGTGTGGTATATATGGTGCTTCCCACCTGCCAAGAGCAAAATGTAAGCCAAAATGCAGAGTAGAACTAATAACCACCTACAACAGGGGTGGTGAGCCCACAGTGCCCATCCAACTTACTCCCAAAGCCCCCATCCCTTGGAGGCAAGCAGGGAGAGGAATCCTAATTATCTCCTCAAACATGTTTAAAAGATATGGTTTTGATCACAGAAGCATTACCTGTAGCTTCTCTTTCAAGAGTCTGCATGTATAATTTCTTTTATTTACCTAAAACATTTTAACCAGCCTTTCCATGGAAAATGCATAATTGGCATGATGTTTTTGAATGGGTTGGATGGGTTTTTGAATTCTACCAGCTGACCTGATCCATTTCCTTGTTGGTGACTTCTTGCTGAACTAACTTTGCCTGTGAGGTCTCACCGATAGCCACTGTCAAGATATCATTGCGCATGATGGGGAGACCCAGAAAAGAGAAGAATTAAAAAGTGGCCCAAAGGCTTCAGAACAGTGCTGCAATGGTAAATTTTGAAGGGCAGCCACTCATCATGACAGTCTCCATTGCCACACACCCCAAGGGGCACCCTGTGTCTATAAATACTGATTATTGCTGAATAAATATGATATGCAAGATCTTAAGAAGGAATGGAATAGGGAACTGGATTGTCCCAGTTTGCCTCCTCAATGGATAGCTGCCTTGGCGTCTCTGTCTGATGTGTCTATGGATCTCAGGTTGTGTCTTATTCAGGAAAAACTTTTGTTTTGAGTCTATTGGACGCTGCAACGTCTCTTTAATACGACTTTTGTCTAAGGCTGCATTCCTATGCATGTTTAGAAAGAAAATAGGCCTACAACTCGGCATGCTGGGAGTTGTAGGCCTATTTTCTGTCTAAACATGCATATGATTATGCCTTAAATCAGCTAATTGTTGGAGGTGCAACACAGGCAGCTAATGCTTCTTTTTTTTTTAAAAAATATTTTATTAAATTTTAAAACAATACAAAGAAAATAACATACACACATAACTAATATTGTGCTCCCATCACCATGGGACCAAACAATCCAATAACTCTATAATTGTTCATTATTCCAAAAATACAATATATCTTGACAGGGTAAACTCCCTTTCCCCCTTTTAAACACATATTCCAAAAATAAACCCCAAATATCCTTAAAATTATTTTTCTTTAATTGACCCCTTTTGCATTTAATATTACAAGTCAACATATCATTCAAAGCCATATCCCATACTTCCTTATACCATTCAGTAATAGTGAAAACTTGCTGGATTTTCCATTTCCTTGCTATCATTAGTCTACCTGCCGTTAACAAATTTATGATTAATTCTTTAACATTTTGTGAACCGATCACCTTTTCCGTTATTGTTAGCAAAGCTAGTTTAGGGCATACCTCTAACTCAACTCCAACAATTTCTGATATTTCCTCAAAAATCATTTTCCAAAAATCCATTACATTTTTACAACTCCACCACATATGAGCATATGTACCCAATTCCTGACATCCTCGCCAACACATTGGAGATCATTTATTATCTATTCTATTTAATCTCACTGGGGTCAAATACCATCTCCAAATTAGCTTATAAAAATTCTCTTTAATTCTTATAGACATATTTTTCAATATTCGCCTATCCCAAATCTTATTCCACTCATCCTTTGATATTTCCTCTTCAAACTCTGTATCCCAAACTATTTTAAGATTTTCTGCTTGCTCTTCTGATTTCTGCAACATTTTATATAACATCTTTGTAAGACCCCTAGCTGATGCATTTCCTTCTACAAGTTCTCTAGACATAACCACCTGCTCAAATGCAGTGAAATCCCTTTCATGCTCATGTCTCCTCTTCCATTTCTTACCCCATTGTACTAATTGAATTAAATTTAACCAAGAAATTCTTCCTGCCCCAACCCTATCAATTATTTGCTGTCTTGTCTCCATTTTTTCCAGCCAATCCATTAAAGTTATCACCTTTTTCTCTCTAAAAATTCGTTCTAAATGTCTAACATTCTCGGGAAAATCTTCCATAACCACCACTGGAGTAAGTGGGGATATACCTGGTAAAAATATTTCCTTACTTCTACCCCAAATTTCTAACATATTTTTTAAAAAGGGATTTTCTAATCTTTTTGTCATAATATGTCCTTGTTTTGTAAATAAGAATTTATCCACCCTATTACCCAATTCAAATGCTTCTATTTCCCACCACATAAAATCTTTTCTAACAATAATATCCATGATATATCTAAGTTGATTAGCTATATAATACCATTTTAAATTAGGGAGACCAAGTCCCCCTATTTTTTGAGCTTTATACCATCTATTCTTAGTAATCCTTGATTTTTTCCCCCCATTACAATAGCTATTTAACATTACTTGCCACTCTTTAATTTCTTTCTCTGATATCTTATATGGTATCATTCTAAATAAAAAATTAAACTTCGGTAAAATCTTCATTTTAATCAAAGCTATCCTACCAAACCACGATAATCCCAATTTTTTATAATCCTCTATTTGATTTTTAACTTCCTCTTTTAGTTTTTTAAAATTACATTCCCCTATTTTATCCAAATCTTTTAATATATCAATACCTAAATATTTAATTATATTTTTTATCTTTATATCCACTCCCCTTTGTTTAAATCCCCTTTCCTCCAGTTTACTATAATTAAATGTCATTATCTCCGATTTATCCCAATTAACTTTTAACCCTGTTACTTCTCTAAATTCATCTAAATGTTTCTCTATCCAATCCCAATTTTCTATAGGCCGTTCTAATGTTAACAAGATATCATCTGCAAAAAGGTTTATCTTACATTTGGTCTCTATTCCTATCCCCAATAATTTCTTCTCCTGTCTTATCGAATTCGCTAACTATTCCATAACTAACACAAATAATACTGGGGAAAGGGGACAACCCTGTCTAGTTCCCCGGCCTAGGCTAATAGTTTCTGTTATTCCATCGTTTACAATTACCGACGTGACATTATGAGTATATAATTGGTTAGTAATACCTATAAATTTTTCTCCAAACCCCATAGTTTTTATTAACATCTTTAATGCAGGCCATTCCACACAATCAAAGGCTTTAAAAATATCCAATGCAAGAACCCCCGCTTTCAAATTATTTTTCTTTATTAAATAAATTATGTTCAGAACCCTTCTTGTTAAATCTGCCATTTGTCTTCCTTGAATAAACCCACATTGATCTATCCCTATATACTTATTTAGAAAACTATTCATTCTTCTAGCTAAAATTGCTGTCAATAGTTTAGCATCTTGATTAATTAATGATATTGGTCTATAAGAACCTGGTTCTGCTAAATCCTTCCTTGGTTTCGGGATTAAAATGGTCAAGGACTGTTTCCATGACGGGGGGATCTCTCCCCCCTGTAAAATATCATTAAACAACCGTTTTAACTTCAGAATTAACATTTTTTTAAAGACTTTATAATATTCCGCCCCCAGACCATCCAGTCCTGGCGTTTTCCCCTGTTTTAATTTATTTATAGCACTTTCTATTTCAATTTCTGTGAATGGTTGCTCCATTTTCTCTCTATCTTCATCCTGGATTTTTATTTTTAAATTTTTCTCGATATATCTTCTACTCTCAGCTTCCGACCATTTTCCTGCCTTATATAACTCCGTGTAATATTCATGAAAAATTTTCAATTTATCCTTTACTAGATTATATTCTTTACCCCTCTTATCTTTAATCATCCCCACTAAGCTTTTTTCTTTTCTTTTTTGTGCTAATCTAGCCAACATTTTAGAGTTTTTATTACTATTCTCAAAATACTCCCTTTTTGTGTAAATCAAATTCCTTTGTACCCTGTCCAGTTCTTTATTCTCCAATTCTTTCCTTTTACCCTGTAATTCTGCAAAAATCTTTTTATCCCTCTTCTCTAAATACTTCTTTTCCAAATCCCTAATCTCCCCCTCTAGCTTTTGATAAAAAACTTCTTGTTGTTTCCTCAAATTTATTGCCTCTCTCAATCCTATTCCTCTCATTACACTCTTCATTGTATCCCATATTATCGCTTCAGTACATTCTTCTGTTTGATTAAATTCCCAAATTTCCCTCAATTCCTTCTCTATTTTCTCTGTTAAATGTTTATAACGAAAAATATTACTATTCAATCTCCATCTTTTCGCTTCTCTATAATCCTTATGTATCTTCAAATCCATGTTAACCAAAGCATGATCTGTAACTTTTATCACTCCTATCTCTGTGCCCAGGACCCTTGAAAACAGTGTCCTGGACACAAAAATAAAATCTATCCTAGAATAATTCTTATTTGCTGATGAGTAAAATGTATATCTTTCCTCATTCCCCTTGACCCCTCTCCAAACATCTAGCAACCCTTCCTTACTAATTAACTTATTCAAGATCGTTAGATTATTTCTCTGATCTTCTCTCGTCGGATTGGATTTGTCTTTTCTTCTATCCAATACCATGTTAAAGTCCCCAGCCATAATAACCCTTTGATTTTGAAAATTACCCATTTCTTTAAACACATGTTGATAAAATTCTCCTTGATTTTGATTGGGAGCATAAACATTAACAATAACATATTCTTCCCCTCCCAAGGTCCCATACATTATAATATATCTACCTGTATCATCCTTTTTCACCTTTAGAACATTAAAACCACAATTCTTTGAAATTATAATTGCTACTCCTCGCGATTTAGATGATCCACATGCTATCTCATATATTCTAGACCACCTCAATTTCAATTCATTGACTCCTTCCTTGCCTGGTGCGTTTCTTGCAAGAATATAATATCTGCCTTATCCTTCTTAAGAAGTGCTTCTATTCGCCTTCTCTTAGTAACTGAACCTAGCCCCTTAACATTTAAAGTTGAAATTCTTAACTTATAATCCATCTATTAACAACATTTTTTCTTTTTTGGTCCCCAAAGGTGAAAATAATACACAATAACATACCCCTTAACCCACCCCCACATTCATCTAAACTATCCCCCCTGCTTAGCCAGGGCAACTTGCCCCACCCTAAACCTACCCACCTATCCCGGGGGGGGGGGAAGGACCCATCACCAGCCCGAACAGCAGCCCCTCATTCCCTCCCGGATAACTTCTTTATAAAACATTTTCTATTTCTTTTTTCTTCTCGTGTTGAAATGACCTCTTATACAATTCCTCCACTGGCTCCTTCTTCTTCCAGTTGACCCATCGGTTCTGGACCCTCCGCATCATCATGAAGCCCCAACTCTCCCAGCAGGCCCATGCCTTGATCACATGATGAGATCTTGTATCTCTTACTGTTCCACACAAAAGTAAGAAAAACTGGGTAACCCCAATTGTATTGTAATCCCTTTCTGATCAAGACTGCTGTACACGGTTTAACACTTCGCCTCCACTTTATTGTTTGCTGACAAAGATCATTGTAGATTTGCAAAGTAGCCCCCTTGAAAGCTACTTGACCTTTCTTTCTAATCTCTTTCATGAAGACATCCTTCTTGTATAAATTTGCAAATTTCAGTACAACATCTCTGGATGTCATACCACGCCTTAATGCTCCCACTCTATGCACAATCTCAATGTCCATATCATCCCAAAAAATTGTTTCTCCAGAGACAGCTTCATTCATCCATTCCAAAATACTGCCTCTTAACTTATATCCAGTCTCCCCCATCTCCATGGGGAAGCCTCTGATCCGAATGTTGGAACGCCGTTGCCTGTCTTGCATGTTAATCATCTGTATTTCCATCTCATTAAATTTCATTTCATACTTTTCAAAACTTTTTTCATCCTTCACCTGGAGTTTTTCCACCTTATCCACTCTAACTTGCAGCTCTTTAACTTGAACCCCTAAATGATCTATGGACTTTCGCATTTGCTTCATATCCTCTTGATGCAGATTTTGAAATTTCTCAATTGCTTCTATTTGTTTCTGCTGGCCTGCTTCCATAGAGCTTTGAAACTGTGATAGAATTTTCTCCCAATCTGGTGCTGCCCCTTTAAGCTTGGCTGGAGATATTGACTTTGGCTTGGCACCAGCAGGGAATTTGCCAGCTGAATCCGCCATTTTTCCGCCCTTCCCCCTCGCTGTCTCGAAACTTTCACTACCTCGTGGCTTCTTATCAGGACCCAGTTGCACCGTTTGATAAGAACATTCAATGTCTTTAGTGTCAAGGATCCTAATTAGCCTTTTCAAACTGTTATCCGAGGGATGCGCCCGATCGCGTTTCCAAAGAGGGGGTAGGGACTTTTTCACCCGTCTGGAGCTCATAAACAATCCAGAGCGAAGCACATCAAAAGAAAGCTATTCTTGTTATTTCTTTGTTAGCTCTATATCTGCATACCTTCCAGAAAGCAAACAGCAAAGGAATTTAAACTCACGCTTTGTCTCTCCTGTGTATTTGCAGATGTTTTCAAATCATTCCGGGAGCTCGGCAGAAAAGCTACTGCTCCATAGCCAGCGCAGGCTCCTCCCCCCAATGCTTCTTTTAAGCATATGTTTTGGCAATGCCCAGTAGCTGCCCCTTTTGGGGAGGAGGTCATTATACGGATAAATTTTGTATTTGGGACACTTCTTAAGATTTAGTGATGTACATGCTCTTTTAAATTATCTACCTGCTTCCTGGAAGTTAACACATGGTCAGCACAAATGGATTCTCCCCTTCTGACAGCTAAAAGGCTGATATTACCAGGGATGGGGACTCGGACTCGACGACTCGACTCGCGAGTCCGACTGAGTCCCTCTGACTCGAGTCCCACTCGAGTCCCAATTTTTTCAATGGGACTCGAGACTCGACTCGGGACTCAAGCCCAAGGACTCCGCCACCGCCGCCACCGCCGCCACTCACGTCACCGCTGTCGCTGTCTCCCTCGCCGCCACCCACTCGCAGCCACCACTGCCGCCATACACGTCACCGCTGTCGCTGTCTCCCTCGCCGCCACCCACTCGCAGCCACCACTGCCGCCATCGCACGCCATGCCGCCATCACGCCGCCGCCGCCATCGCACACCGCTGCCCGCGCCGGTCCCGTCATCACTTCCGGCGTGGCGGAAGTGACACGCCGGGACCCTGCTCCGGCGCGCTTGGCCGCCACCGCTCTAAACAGAGCGGCGGAGGCCAAGTGCGCGGAGCAGGGTCCAGCGGTCACTTCCCCGTGCTGGAAGTGATGACGGGACCGGAGCGGGCGGCAACGTGCGATGGTGGCGGTTGTGGCGTGCGATGGCGGACGGCGTGGCATACGATGGGCGGCTGCGGAGCGGTGGCGGCGAGGGAGACGAGGCGGCGGGTGACGTGAGCGGCGGGAGCGGGTGGGGGTGGCGGCGAGGCAGCGAGGAGGCGGCGGTGAGGCGGCGGCAGGCGGCAGCGGCAACTCGAGCAGCATGGAGAACACTCTCCGCGCCGCTCAGAAGAGCGAGATCGGGCCGCGTTGCCGCCGCGGAGAACTACAAACCCAGGGAGGGCACGTAATGCATCCCTGGTGCGGCAGCAGCGGTGGCAGGAGCAGGGACGAGGGAAGGACCCGCCCATGGTAAGTGGGGGCGGTGGGGGCGGTGGGGGCGGTGGTGGGGGGCGGCGGCCCATGGAGGGAGCGGGAGGGTCTCCGCGGGAGGAAGGGCAGCTCTTCTTCCTCTCGCAGAGACCCTCCCGCTCCCTCCATGGGCCACCGCTTTGGGAGTGACTCGGGACTCGAGACTCGAGTCACCATTTTGGACCTTGGACTCGAGACTCGACTCGAGACTCGGGTCCAAAGACTCGTGACTCGACTCGTGACTCGACTCGTGACTCGAGGCCAAGGACTCTTCAACATCCCTGGATATTACAGCATTGGAAGGATAAACGCTCACCTTCTGTAATGCAATGGATTGAAGACCTTACAACACTTTCAACATTTGAATGGATTTCTTTCTTTCTTTTTCTTTTGTTGAAATTCTACCCCAAAAAATGTTTTTTTTAAACGTTGGGGTTTTTTTTAAAGGCCAAAATGCAGGCAGCTGTGTCATTTAAGAAACCATTCTAGCAGTTTTCATCTCCACCAGCAGCAGGCCTTTTATACAGCTATTGGGTCTGAATTGCCCATTCAAGACCAGGCTACCCCAAGATACTTTGCATTACAGCAGGGGTAGCTTACAACTACAGTCTTGCCTTGGATTGAGAGCATAATTCGTTCCGGAAACGTACTTGTAATCCAAAACACTCTTATATCAAAACGAAATCCCCCCCAAAAAAATTTGTACAGAGATTTTTAATTTATGCCGTACTACAGTACTTGTATTGCAAGACGTCGCTTGTATATCAGGTCAAAAAAAATTAAATAAATATTGTAAAATTTGCTTGTCTTGCAAAACGCTCTCAAACCAAGTTACTTGCAATCCAAGGTATTACCGTATATATTGTTGCTGAGAAAATTCATCCCCCACCCCACCCCCAGCTACTGTGAAGATTGCAGCTAAGCTCAGAGAAACAGAGAATTCTGAGGCAGGGTGGTGGATGACATTCGCATCCTGCTAATCAAAAAGTGTTGGTGCTGTGTCCCTGCGAGCCCTGGCTCCACTGCACCACTGTTAGCATGCATCTTATAGGATATGAAAGGCACAAGGTCCCTCCATGCAAGAAACAGGACAAATCTCCAGTGAAAGTCAGCCCCAATTAAGCTCTGGAAGTGTACAGCCACAGGTAGCCATGCAGCTACAGACTAGGCTCATTGCTTTCAAACAATGAAACCCCTAAGCAGCCATCAAGGGATTTGGTCCTTGCAAGCCTTCTAATGAACATTTGGAAAGAATTTAGAGGTAACTCTAGCACAGGCTTTCATTTAGCAACAAGCTCCTCCTGTACAGAGAAGAGATATCTGGAGACTGGGAACAGAACTCATTCAAAAGTGCCGGAGAGGCACACTGGAAAATAAAGACAGTTAGATTTCCATCAGTTATGGGATAAAAGTCTTTGGGACTATTTTAAGGGATGAAATGAGAGAGCCCAGTTAGAAAACTTGATTAGAGAAAACCAGCAGGATTTCTTAAAAGGGAGTGTCATGCTTCACTAGGCTACTGGAATTCATGGAAGGTTTCCAGGAGCTATGGGAAAGGACAAGGATCTCGTACAGTAACTATAGTATTTGGAAAGACTGTTTTCCATATTTAAGTTTCATAAGTATATAGAAAGGATGAGTAGATGATACGAGACCTAAATCATGAGCCACCTCAAACAAACCACATTTGAGTTTTTTGGCTTCAGCCTTAACATTGAGGCCAGGATTGTGCAAATGCAACCTTGACTCACAGGGCTAATTATATATGGTGGGAGTTGAGGGAATGAAAAGGAATTTCTGCGAATTCAGCATAGGAAGCAGGTGGCATCAGTAAAGACCTTGTGTTCTGCAACCTGACAAGCCACATTCTGCAACCAGAACAAGCTTGCCTAAATTTGCTTCATAAAAAAAAATATCAATATCTGTCTATGCTCTGGGATGAAATTGGGACTAGTAGAGGCAGGTGGAAGATGGCAAGATTCTTTCCCAGCCCTGTGTGGAGATGCCAGGGAATTGAACCTGGGACCTTCTGCCTTCAAAGCATGTGCTCTACCACTGAGCTATGGCCCCTCACTGCTGGAGACCCTTCCACAAACATAAATATGATTGGGTACATTGGAAAGCTGCATACACATGAGCAGCATCTCATGAGACTACTTAGAAATAAGTTCCATTGAGTTCAATGGTGTTTATTCCCAAATAAGTGTGCTTAGAAATAAAATACAGGCGCCAAGGCAGCAATTACAGCCACATTTAGGCAATGGAGCAAAGACTTCCCCCAGAATCTATCACAGTGAATACATCTGAGCCCCCAAATAACAATTCAGCTTAAATATTGACACCGCATAGTATAAATTCTGCTAGGTACTGTTTTGTTAGCAATTAAGTATTAGATAACAGAACACATGTACTCAGCTGGATACCGAAACCCAGAATTTCTGAACAGCATCCCAGTTTCAGGAGTAGGCAGGGAGTCAAAATGACTTCTCTCTTGCCAGTGCTAACAAATTCAGATTAAATATACAGATACAGAATTCCTTGCTTGATTTATCATCTATGCAATGTTAATATTTGCACCCACAGAATCTGAGCTTAATTTTTTGGGTACTGAATGAAATAATATGTCAAACTGTTTGATATTGCTGGGCTGAAAAGAGAGGGGGAATTTGCCTCCACCATGACCTGTAAAATAATATAACAATGGAAAAGGTTTACATTCTTCTAGGTTTGGAAAATAGGTAGGACCAGGAGCCAAGCTTTGAAAGAAGAGCTAAAAGGTGGGCAGAAGGTGGATCTGAATCTGTGGGTAGATCCTTGCATAATTTGTATTAGATCAAGAATAATTTCTGACTCCCAATTATTTAACAATAGCAGCAACAAAATAACTCCCCATCATGCCATAAATGTTACTACTGAAATGAAGAAAGCTTGGGGTAACCAGGAATCGGTGCTGGCTCCAGGTTTTGGAGGGTCCTGGGGCAAAACACTCTCAATGTATTATATACACGAATTGTGTATATTTTATATTGTATTATGTCTTCTGTTGATTGTTGTAAACCGCCCAGAGAGCTTCGGCTGTTGGGCGGTATATTAATAATAATAATAATAATAATAATAATAATAATAATGGGTCCCCTCACTCAGTGAGTCTATTTCCTCATCATCATTGTCACCAGCTGCTATTGCTCCTCTTCCTCTTTCTTGGCTACTACTCGCTTGCTTGACAGACAGAGAGCCAGTGAGCAAATAGGCAATAGCACCTATTGCTCCTCCATCACACCACCATCATTGTCTGAGTCAGAGGGAGAGGCAGGTAAACAAGCAGGTTGCAATCGTGAAGAGAAGGAGCAAGTCCAGGCGCTCTTGTCGGTGGGCCCCTGCTGGGATGCGGACCTTCAGCATGCCCGCCCTTGACGCCAGCCCTGCCAGGAATTGATTTATTTTTTTTTTATGTGAAAGGACTCTGAGCTTCATTCAGTTCTGGTACTCAGGACAAACTGCTGGGCTCAGAATTCTTTAATTCTACATGTATACATTTTGCAAGAGGCTCCCGTTGCTGAGTCTTGGGGTTCTAGGAAAAAAACAAAATAGATCCTGCAAGCGTGTAATTTTCCCATCGCTTTAGTATAGCATAGATCCTTCGAATGCTTTAGGTGCAGTCCTAAACCATGATGTGGTGGTACTAATGGAAACTATTTCAAAGTAATTGTGTTTAGGATTGGACTGAGAGTTATTAGTCCTGGGATGAGGTTTCTGCATCCCTGTTCATTTTTATTTTTCCTCATAAAATGCCTTGTTGAGAAATGAACTAAAAGTCCCAGAGGTCAAGAAATGGTACAGAATAGGTACGTACAATACTTTGGACACTAAAATCTGTCATGGAGTAACTTTAAACACATGTAAATGGACAAACTAACCTTTGTTCCAGGGTTACCCCCTTTCACCACCCTCGCATGACATATTTATAGTGCAATCCTATGCATGTCTACTCAGCAGCAAAGCCCACTGAGTTCAGTGGGACTTCAGTGTATATAGGATTGCAGGGTTAACCACAGATATTTAGAGGTAGCCATTGTTAGGCATTTCCATTTATTGTATTGTATTGTATTTGTTTGTTTATTACATTTATACCCCGCCTTTCCTCCAAGGAGCCCAACGTATCATACATGATCCTCCACCTCTCCATTTTATCCCCACAATAAAGCTGTGATGTAGGTCAGGCTGAGAGTCAACGATTGGACCAAAGTCACCCAGTGAGCTTCATGGCTGAGTGGGGACTAGAACCTGGATCTTCCAAGTCCCAGTCCAACAATCGCACCACTACATTGGCTTATTTGCTCGAAGCAAAGAGCACATGATCTCATAACATACCTGTAATAACAAGCAATTATAGGGTTAAATTTTAAGTTTCCACTATATAGATTTGGAGCTAAAGACTCCGCCCTCAAATTGTGCTTATGGTTACTTTCATGTTCCTTTTCAGTTCTGTGTTTGCTTGCTTTTCAAACAAACCTGTGTCTTGGGGGAGAGCAATTCCTTCCAAATCCCAAACTGTCAGACCGTGAGCTTGAATACAAACCTTTCCTTGTGTTGTGCTAGCCCCCTTGCCCCACAAAACTATTTGGGCTTTTGCAAGCATTTGTTGGCTGAAGCGTGAGCTCCCCTTCCCCGCCAGTTCCCCCACTTCACTTGGGGCAGGGTATGTGCAATTTTGATTTTTAAAAACGGAGCACACGGAAAGTGTTAAGCGCCTCTTCCCTACCACCACTGCTCTGATCAGGTTTACAACCCCACGCAGCAGCATTTCAGGTTTGTTTGTTTTCCTAAAACTGTTTGTGAGACTCCCAGATCTCATTTTCTTTGGCACAGGTTGAAGATTTAGATTTGCAAATAACTCTGGTTTTATTTCACTGCTGCTAGGTCACTTTCACACACCAAACATCCATTGCACAGAAATGATCTCGGCCCAGCAACAGTTAAAAGTCTACCATACCTAAATTATTATTTTTTAACAAGAACGGGATTTATTTCATGCACTCTTCAAGTTCTAGTCATAATAAAATATATTTGGAGGTTCAAAAAGATTCATTCACTCTGGTTATTGTAGGATATCAATCGCCATCACAAACACAGAGCATTTACTCTGTATGACCACTGTTTCTGCACAGAATAATTTCTTTTAAAATCCACTGAATGCATATTTGTATGAATGAAATCATTGATGGATACCATTTATGCAATGCAGCTGTGAGGTCAGAAGGGACATTTATTCTTCTTTTTCATGACAATCCAGGTTGTATACTATACTACGAAAAGATCTGTATGAACAGCATACACTTTGAGCTAACAAAGTGACTTTGACAGAACTTGGTATTAAAATATCCTACTTTTCCATCAATCTACCTATACAGTGACTTACCTCCAATAAAAACATTGACATTATAATTAGCATATGAACACAATTCTAGCAAAAAGCGAACAACATTTCAAGCTAAGCAAACAAAACACTAGGTTTGATTTTAAGCACACACTTGAAAGTAAAGGTGCTTCCAGACAGGGCTTTTATGGTGCCATCACCCTGCCTCATTTCATGGACGTTCACGGGGGTCCAGTTATCATTGTCATCTTCTGCTCGTGACCCTCCCATATTTTCTTCTGTGTTTTTCCTTAATGCCGAAAATCCATTAAGAAGAAAACAATGGAAGAGCTGCACAATGCCTTCTGACTGCTAGAGCCATGAGCCCTCCATCTGGAAGCACCCTAAGTCTGCTTGAAAGTAAGGATCTTGAAAGTAAGAATCTTCCCCAAAAATGCAAACTTTGCTATGTGGCATATTAAGGTACACTGACCATCAAACACTGTTTTGGTATACGGTAACCTCCGTTAATTGGGGACCAGTTCTCAAGCCATTATTTGTAGAAGACATTCCTGTTTATATGCCAGTGATGGCGAACCTTTTTGAGCCCGAGTGCCCAAACTGCAACACAAAACCAACTTATTTATTTCAAAGTGCCAACACTAAACTTAAACCTGAATACCGAAGTTTTAGTTTTAGAAAAACAACTCATACAGTTGTCCGAACTAATTAACATATTTTGTCTTTAAAGAAAAACACAATAACAGAGCTTTCAATGATACAAACAGTTTTTTGTTGAAAAAAAAATCAACTCAAAAGAAAAAAGTATTATAGTACTACATTGTACACATAGCCTGAAGGGAATTTATACAAACTTTTTAAATAATTAGGCACATGTATTTTTGGATAAGGGATTCCAGGTTGTAATATGATTATATGCCAGACTGAAATTGTATGGGGCAAGCTTTACCCCGGGTCCTTTCCCTGCTTCTACAGGTGTCGGATTAGTAAAAGTAAAAGTCAACCTGTACTAGGATGAGCAAGATAAACAAGAAAACTAAACTTGCTTAACACATTTTAAACACTTTATGTCTTGGACTGCAAACACTGCATTAGGTAAAAGTTTGCATTGGGCATGCTTTTGCACATTAATGTGATTTTTGCTATTGCATGCATGCTGATAATTTGTCAAACCTTGGCTCATACTCTTGTTAGTTTGAGAGCAACACATGCAGCACTCAGGTCAACTGTTAGGGCTTTACATCCAAGCCATGCTCTGTGCATCATTCTTCAAAATCTTTTAAATGTGATAACAATGTAGAAAAGAATTCTGTAACAGGAATTCTAGAATAAAATCATTCTGTTCCACACTGTGAGAAAGAACAAAATCATTAGTGTTTTGCAGAAGGGGACAGTCTTTTCGCGATCTGGTGACCAATGGCTCCAAGTGCCCACAGAGAGGTCCCTGTGTGCCAGCTGTGGCACCCGTGCCATAGGTTCGCCATCACTGTTATATGCTGTTTATAGAATCCTCCATAGAAGACCCAGGCTGGAATCCTATGCATGCTTAGTTAGGAGTAAGTACCACTAAACTCAGTGGGTCTTACTTCTGTGTAAACATGCATATGACCAAGCTATTCAGTGAATACCCCCACTACAACATACGTTTTCTATGAGCATGTGCTTCACTTCAAAAACTGACTAGAAGAGTGCAAAAATTTTAAGCTGGTACTGGTGCTTCTCTGGGGTATTTTATGGGATTAATGCCAGGTTACTTTTGTTCTAGGGGTAAAATTTAAACCAGAAATCAGCATGCAGAGTGATGACTCGCATCAGGATGTTGCTGGTGGTTTGTGACTCAAGTTTGCTGGGAATCCCAGCACCAACACCTTTGGTTCACTTGAAAGACCCACTTTTTAAAAAGCCTGAGAATCCAGAAGAAGAGAGATGTAGCAAAGTTGTCTCTGTTTGCTCTATACTGTGAACTGGGTTCTTCCCAGGGAAGCTAGTAGGAAGAGAGCATTTGTATTATGAAGCAAAATGGAGCACAACAGAGGCAATGGGGGTGGAAGACAATGGTCCCCAAAACAGTAGGATTAGTAGAACAGAACTCCCTTACCAGAAGAACACACTTGACGGTAGCCTTGCTCTTGGCAATTCATGGAAGCTATCTGAGATCTCTGCTAGGCAGGGGAGGCTGGTGACTCCTGTGTCAGTGGGACTCCTTAACCATTACAGCCTTTATAGGAACTATCCATGGTGCTGTACTCCATCTCCAAAATAAGTTCACCATCATGGAGCACCATGGACAGCTCCTATAAAGCTCAGACTAACCACTGCAATGGATAAGTAGCCCCACTGACATAGGAATCAGCAGCCTCCCCTGCTGCTAGGCGTAGGCCCTTCTTTGGGAGGAGGCCACCTGAGCAATTGTTCTGGGCTTCAGGTATGAACGACCCAGTCAACACTGACAAGGAAGGAACAGATCCTTTTCCTTCCAAGGCAGTAACACTGGTCAGTGAAAATATAACTCCAGGAGAAGGAGCAGTCTCTATACTTCAAGTCTGCCTCACACTCCAATTACTGGACCACCGACTTCAGTGGAAGTATCTTCTCTTGTTGTCCTGCTGTTTGACCTATAGCTTTAATCAACATATCACCCGATACCTCCTTTTCTCCTCCACGCCACTCCACTCCACACCCATAGCTTGCCTGATCACCCACCTGGAAGGTGGGGAAATAGAGCTAATAGCAATAAAGTGTATTTATTTACTCATGTAAAGTTCCTGGTAGGCAGTGTTCACACACACACACACACACACACCCCTGAATCTTATTAACTTGAGGTTCAAACTCCACCAAACAATAAATCATCAAACTCACTTGATTATGGGCAATGCCTTTTGTCATTAATTAACTAATTTAAACACACCTTATCATCACAAATTGTTGCTGGTGTATTGCCAGCTTCATGTTTTTGAAGCAAAACATTCCCCGGGGGGGATTCCCCCCTGGTTGAGAACCCCTGCTATAGCAAAACAAACAGTAATTGGTCAACTCTCTCCATTGTCTGACTTAATCTGTGCCATACAATAAGGTGTGATGTCCTGTAGATTATGTACAATCTGTAGAATTGTAATTTGTAGAAAGATCAGTATTCCAACAGTTTGAGTCTGTGGTCCCAATCCCACCTTGAAACCCTAAAATTCCCCCCCGGGGGGAATTCCCCCCTGGTTGAGAACCCCTGCTATAGCAAAACAAACAGTAATTGGTCAACTCTCTCCACTCTCTACATTTGCTGGGAGGAGACAGGTAGGAAGGCTACAGGGATGAGAGGTCATTCCACAATCAATTTTGGCATCAGTTGCTTTTGATTATCCTGATGTTCAGCTTGTGGGCTTCCTAAAGGCCACTGTGGGAAACTAGGACTAGGAGGACTAGACATGGCTTTGGTCTGATCCATCAGGGCTCTTCTAATATTATGACTAGCAAACATCCTGCTTGGGTTCTTATTGGTCAGAAACTGCCGCAGCCTTTGAATTGAGCCTCTTGAACAAACATGGCTTTTCTCACTTCCAGCTGAATTCATAAATCCCACAGAAAGGAAACAAACCCACTTACCACTTTTAGAAAAACCACTACATTTCTGACGGATCACTAGACAAGAATTCACTCCACTGAAGGCATTTCATTGCCACTATGCTTAGTGAGGAAACCATGGAGTTGGCAAAACTACATAGGCCAGAGCTGTTGAAGCAACTGAGGCCTACTCATCAGGCTGCATTCAGGCTGTATCTGTAACACAACTAACTGAGGAGGAAACTGGGATGGGATTTACCTTACTGAATAGCCTTGATAATATGGCAGAGTTTTTTCTGCATTGAACTGCCCTATTTTGTGGAAACTGGACATTCCTGATTCCCTGAGAGTTGCAGTCTGGAAAAAGAACCGAAAGAGGGTAATTGCCCTTATATGTCTAACTCCTCTTCCTTGGTAATGGCCCATCACAGCTCCAATGCCATGACTTTCCCTCATGCTCACATCACTGATGACAGAACCCACCATACCATCATAATCCACATGCCCAGGGCTAACAAAAGGTGCTAAAGATATATTAAGAGCTGAGACTACAATTACTAAATGGCCCTAATCAGTATGGGGCCAGGTTATTCAAAGGTCTGCTTTCAGCTGTTCCAACCTGCCCATGTTTTGAGATCAACCACAGAGGCCCTGCCTGTGTGCCCACTGGTGTGATCTATTAGGTTGGTGGGCAGGAAAGAGAGTCTTCTTGGTGGTGGCACCACATTTATGGAATTCTGTTCCAATTGAGGTATGTAGGGCCCCATCCATACAGGCCTTTAAAGGCCCATCTGTTCTATGATGTTTTCTTAGAAGATATTAGGATGTTGATCATTTGAATTAGTGCTCAAATAGTTTTTAATTGTTTTATCTGATCTTAATGTTACTGCACTAGATTGGATACTGTTACCTCTATGGTTATTGTTGTTTTTATTGTCATGGATTATCACTGCTGTTTTTAATGTTGGTTTTGGATACTTTTTGATGGCTGGTTATGTAATTTATGTTTTATATATTGGAAGCTGCCTTGTGAGAGTTTGACTAGAGGCAGCCTAGAAATATCTTAAATAGATACATCATGAACCAACAGACTAATGCTGGAAACCATCAACATCCAGGAACAGAATAGAAAAACTATTTAATCAATAAAGTTTACTGCCAAGGAAAGTAGGAAAAAGAAGATATGGTGATTTTTACAATAATCTGAATTTAGTTTATCATTATGTGTAAACATATCCTTGAAGGCATCAGCACTAGGTTAAACCTTGTTTAATTGCACATGTATACATATACATTTAAATTTGTATTTTTTAAAACCAGTTGAAATGGTTATATGCCTCTCAGTTATACCATTTTATGTTTCAATTTTAGGCTGTTTTATTGTATATAGGGCAGTATCCAGTGGGGCCAGTGTGCTCCTGTTGATTGCGTTGCACCAGCGGGACCCTCTGCTTCTGCAATGGGTAGTTAGTGCTTCATAAGGGAACCAGAAACAAGCGGAAATGTTTGTTTCCTAGTCAAGACAGGTCAGCAGAACTCCCTTTTGCGAGTTCCACTGACCTGCCCCATTCTGGAAACCAGTGTTTCTGCTCATTTGGGGTTGCTAGCTCCCTGTTCTGCTAGCGCTGGGTCCCACTGGCTTGTGGGCAAAATAGGATACTTCCCCGAATGATTAATAGTTATGTACACCACCCTGAAATCCTCTTTGGGATGAAGGTACAATATGTAAATGTTTAAAATAAGTACATTCAAAGCACAATCCTATGCAAGTTTAGACAGAAAAAAGGCCTACGACTCCCAGCATGCCCCAGCCAGCTAATAGGATTGTACCCAAATTTACTGAAATTAGACATACTTTTCAGTTAAAATGGTTAGGATTAAGGTGCAAGTTCAATGGAAAGAAGATTGCATACTGTACATATTTAAGTGGCAGGGAGGGGAAGAAGTGTTACGTTTTCTTTATTTTTACTATGCAACTGTATAACTGCTTGCATAAAACCAGCCTTTAGCCATAACTTTGGGCTGAGTTATGCCTTTGGACTTCTTTAACTTAGAAAATAGGAAAATAGTCATCCCCCCACCCGGCCCCCAAGCAGGGTACAGTTTCAGGTATAAACTTGTAAAAACATCAAGCCCTAATGAAAAGAAAAGTTGGAGAACTGTGCAAGGCAGCAAGGCAACCCATTCAAGAGAATTCTAGTGAGGAGCAGATTGGTCCTTCCTTCATGTTTATTAACGTGTTGTTGTTGTTTTTAAAGAAGATTAAATCAAATTAAATGCATGTTTGAAAACTTTAACATTTATTGCCTTTCTCTGAACTCAAATGGGATGCATAAAGTGTTCTAAATTTCTAAATATTCAGGCACTCTGTGAGGATCTTAGTCATATTAGAGTGCAACATTGCAAATATGTTTGCTCACAGCATTTATATTGTGTGGTTTAAAAATCTATAGACACCTCAGCTAGAGACTGCTGCTAGTTTCCAGACTTGTAAAACAAAATAAAAACACTTTAATTAGCCTTGAAGGGGCACTGGAAAAGGGTAAACCTATCAGAACTGAATAAACACTTTTGCCAGGTTACAAGTATGAGTAAGTTCTTATGCAACTTTGGTTCTACGTTGATTTATTAGACATAGAAAATAGACTTGGAGCCAATTTGCTGAATGAGAAAGTAACATTTCTCTGAACTTAAGTGTTTAGAAATGCTGGCATCTTGTCTTAAGCATGTTTACTCGTAGGCAAGCATGTTATGGTCCATGACTGAGACAAATGAACATAACTACACATAAGTAAGCTCCACTGATTTCAATTAGATTTTACTTCAACATGAGTGTACTCTTAGGTTGAATCCTTTCAGGCTTTTTGGAGAACCATTTCCATTTAGTTTAGTGGGATTTATGTAAGATCAGGCTGCACACCTGTAATCCTAAGCATACTATGAAATCAATGCAAGGTTTCCAAATCCATCTTGTTTTCTCCACCTAGCCCCTTGACAACAGAATTGAATGGTCTTCTTGGGTCTTTAACCTATTATCTGTACGTGTAATGTTATTTGCTGTTAGAGTCATTGTTAATTTGTTTAGACAGTGATCCTATACACCAAGGGTGGCAGCATGTGGCCTCCATGCAGGCCCCACAGCTGACCAATGCAGCCCCTGCCATCCCCCCAAGACACCCCCCCAATTTTTAAATTATATTATGCAAACGTAACTGAAAATAAGCCTAACTGAAATTAGTAGGACTTACTTGAGTAGACATTCATAGTACTGTGCTATTAGTGTACTAAAGACTTGTTAAGACACTGTCCACCTGAGTTGACTGAAATATTTGAACTGCCATGAACTTGATACGAATGGTAAATTTATGTAATACTGTGACTCACATTTTTATTTCAGCATGTCACTTTGGCTAGAAGCAATGCATTATGGAACTCAAAATTAGCATTCCATTTCACTGCTAGAAGCTGATAAATAGGTCTTACCTAAACTAGAACATGTTGCTCATTCCCTGACATGAACAGCAGTACCAAATATATCAGATGTACAATAACTGTGGAAATAATGTATCACTGGGCAGAATCCAACAGGGCACTTAAGACCCCTCTGATTCTCTTATGCCCTGCCAATTCCATTATGCAAGTGGCCCCCACCGTTTGTGCAACATCAATTTAGCACTACTGAGGCAACCAAAATTAGGGGAAACACTCGTTTCTGGAAGGAGGCAGGTCAGCAGAGCTCACATAAGGGAGCTTCACCAACCTGGATCCTTCCAGAAATGAGTGTTTCCACTCATTTTGGGGCTTAGAACATAGGAAGGGCCATGCTGGATCAGACCAAGGGTCCATCTAGTCCAGCATTGTGTTCATACAGTGGCCAACCAGCTGCCCACAGGAAACCCACAAGCAGGACATGCATGTAACAGAATCTTCCTGCCCATGTTCCCCAGCAACTGCTGTACACAGTCATACTGCCTCTGATACTGCAGGTAGCATATAGCCATCAGGACAAGTAGCCATTAATAGTCTTCTCCTCCATGAATCTGTCTAATCTCCTTTTAAAGCCATCCAAATTGGTGGCCATCACTACATCTTCTGGAAGAGAATTCCATAGTTTAACTATGCACTGTGTGAAGAAGTGCTTCCTTTTATCTGTCCTGAATCTCCCATAGATCAGCTTCAAGGGATGATCCCGGGTTCTAGTATTATGAGAGAGGGAGAAAAATGTCTCCCTATCCACCTTCTCCATACCATGCATAATTTTGTACACCTCTATCATGTCTCCCCTTGGCTTCCTCTAGGACAGTGATGGCGAACCTATGGCACAGGTGCCACAGCTGGCACGCAGGGACCTCTCTGTGGGCACTCGAGCCATTGGTCACCAGATCGCGAAAAGACTGTCCCCTTCTGCAAAACACTAATGATCTTGTTCTTTCTCACAGTGTGGAACAGAATGATTTTATTCTAGAATTCCTGTTACAGAATTCTTTTCTACATTGTTATCACATTTAAAAGATTTTGAAGAATGATGCACAGAGCATGGCTTGGATGTAAAGCCCTAACAGTTGACCTGAGTGCTGTTTGTGCGTGTGTGCGTGAGCAGCAGAGTGCATGTGCGTTCGGGAGATTTAAAATCCTGTCTGTGTGCTAGCAGAGGCCTGTTATTCCACACACAGATCTTCCAGATCTCAGCTCCCCCCTTTTGCAGCGTGCAGCGTGTTGTGAAGATGCCAGCCCAGCCTGCCTGTAATCCAACTTGCTTCCAGCTTCCCCGTTTGCAGATTAATCCATGGAGTCAGGAAACACTCTGTAACACCACAGGTCTAATTCTACCTGTTTATTCACTTAGCAAGTAAAGTTCTACAGAGTATACATTTCCTAGTTACAGTCCATGTGCAGAGTGCAAATGCATAGCAAGCATTACATCCAGTGGAGTAAATTGAGCTTCACTCCACCTCAGCAAAGGCGTTACATTGTTGCAGTAACAAAAGCCCAGCAAAAAGAACAAAGGAAGAAGAGAGAAAGCAGTCCTGCCTCTCTCGAAGATGGCTTCAGACAGAAAAACAAGTTAGCACATCATCAGAACATACAAACCATGTGACTAGCTCATACAGTTCTCACAGTCCAGAAACCACAGTTTCTAGTAAGACATAATAAACCTGTTTACCTCACCATTCTGTCCCTACCATGTGTAAACAATGTGCTGCAGCTGGTAGTGTGATACATATCACAACAAGTGCTGCATGTGTTGCTCTCAAACTAACGGAGTATGAGCCAAGGTTTGACAATTATCAGCATGCATGCAATAGCAAAAATCACATTAATTGTGCAAAAGCATGCCCAATGCAAACTTTTACCTAATGCAGTGTTTGCAGTCCAAGACATAAAGTGTTTAAAATGTGTTAAGTCCGTTTAGCTTTCTTGTTTATCTTGCTCATCCTAGTACAGGTTGACTTTTACTTTTACTAATCCGACACCTGTAGAAGCAGGGAAAGGACCCGGAGTAAAGCTTGCCCCATACAATTTCAGTCTGGCATATAATCATATTACAAGTTGAGAATCCCTTATCCAAAAATACATGTGCCTAATTATTTAAAAAGTTTGTATAAATTCCCTTCAGGCTATGTGTACAATGTAGTACTATAATAATTTTTTGAGTTGATTTTTTTTCCAACAAAAAACTGTTTGTGTCATTGAAAGCTCTGTTATTGTGTTTTTCTTTTAAGACAAAAGAAAAACAAAAGATGTTAATTAGTTCGGACAACTGTATGAGTTGTTTTTCTAAAACTAAAACCTCGGTATTCATGTTTAATTGCAGTGTTGGCACTTTGAAATAAATAAGTTGGTTTTGTGTTGCAGTTTGGGCACTTGGGCTCAAAAAGGTTCGCCATCACTGCTATAGAGCAGGGGTGGGAAACCTCTTTCAGCCCGAGGGCCAAATTCCATTTCAGATAAGCTCTCGGGCGCCACATTCCAGTGGTAGGTGGGGGGGGGGGGGCAAAGGCAAAAGGGGGCAGGGCTGAAACACAAAAAAATACCAACATATTTTAGCTTAATATTCTTACTGCAAGGAATTGTGCCTTCGGAGAGGCATTTCAACCTTTTAGAATGGGGGCGGAGGAGGAACTGCACAAAAGCCAGGGAAAAACACATCATATGATTGGTGATTAAGGGTAGGGCCAGGGAAAGGAGACATGGCCTTCTGGAGAACCCTGAAGGGCTAGACTGGGATCCCAGTCCCAGAAAGCCGGATTTGCCCCCCCCGACCTGTAGTACTAAGGTTCTGCACCCCTGCTATAGATATTAAACATCCCATATTGTTACCACTGTTCTGCCCTATCCTACCCTGTTTGTGGAGCATCTAATACCAGGACAATGGGATTTGAGAATGTTACAGCTTAATCAAACATTACTGATAAAGCACCCCAAAAAACCACTTTTTGATTATTTGTTCCTTTCTTATTATTGCAATGTACAATTTCAGATGTGTTTAAAAACAGGTTTAATTCAGGTTTAATTGCAGTGTTGGCACTTTGAAATAAATAAGTTGGTTTTGTGTTGCAATTTGGGCACTCGGGCTCAAAAAGGTTCGCCATCACTGCTCTAGGAAGTACTAAATTTCCTTTGTTTAAGCTGTGGGATCCAATTGTGCAGCAGAATTGGCAGGTGGAAAGGAATCGGCAGGGGCATAAGTGCCCTGTTGGATTCTACCCAATGCATTTAAATGTCTGATTAAAGAAAGAACTTAAGAAAAATATTGATTATCCAAATGGCCTTGTAGACCATTTCAATAAACAAAGTTGATGCTGATTCTTTCACATTTGCTTTCAATGTAATCCTTCTTTGCATATGGCAAAGAAGATAATGTTTTTTGAGAAATCAAATTAACTGACCTTCCGACTTATTTTCCCCTAATGCACCCCCTGAATAGATGGTCAATAAGATTATGGACACTGACAATTGCAAACCATTTTCAACATGTGTGCAGTCGGATCCAACAGGTAAGTCCACATATATGCATCATTTCACTCTTGTATCTTTGGGATGGCTGGCTGGGTCATTCTTTATTTTTTCCTTCCTATGACAGTGGATCACACTAGACAATGTGAGAAATGTGTGGACATGTTTCACATGTCATGTTTTTTGTTTGTTTTTTAAATAATGCCACAGGAGCCCCAAATCAGGATTGGGATCATGGCATGTAGGAAAGGAGAGATCTTAAGCATGTTTACTCGTAGGCAAGCATGTTATGGTCCATGACTGAGACAAATGAACATAACTACACATAAGTAAGCTCCACTGATTTCAATTAGATTTTACTTCAACATGAGTGTACTCTTAGGTTGAATCCTTTCAGGCATTTTGAAGAACCATTTCCATTTAGTTTAGTGGGATTTATCGCATCACATTCCTCGCATCACATCACATTCCCAATGAGATGATGCCTCGCATCACATTCCCAATGAGATGATGCCTCGCATCACATTCCCAATGAGCACTGCTGAATGAATGTCTGAGGCTGCTGTTTGCCCCAGCAGGGGAGCTTCCATTAGTGACAATTATGTAGAATTGTCCTCCATTTTGGGTGACCCCAGTTGACTTGCAAACTGATAGGCACTCGGCCATCCAAGTACTTTATTAGAGGGAATGACGACGATCTTCTTCAGCCAAGGGAATGTTCTGGAATCAGATACAGTGATTTAAAATAGGGAAAATCAGGAGCCATATTTTGAGAGAGAGGACAGGGAAATCAGGAGCCTTGTTGCACAAAACTATTCATGAATCAGTACATGCATTGGGTTGGATCCAGATTTAGTCATACTTAAAGTATGCTTAAATACTTGAAATCAATAGGACTTGACTTAGAATTAGTGATTAACTTCATAAGTCCCATTGATTTCAAGTATTTAAGTATACTTTAAGTATGACTAAATCTGGATCCAACCCATTATAATACTTAGCTGTTTAAGCACTATTATTAGTATGACCAAGTTTGTATCCATATTATAAGGTGAATCAAATGACTATGACTTAGACTCCCAGCCCAGGCTAAGTCACTGTTATGACTTAGCCTGGGAAGAATGTTACAGGTCCATGGCTGTATCCACATATGCCTGTCCTAGATCATTGACAGTTGTGAGGAATTCAGGCAACCAGTTTGACATTCCGTAACATGAGCTGCTACACTGGGAGCCAAACTACAGGTCATGCTAATAGCATAGTGTGTAGCTCAGGATTTTATTTTTCTTAACTCTAACATGAACATGCACCACCACAATTCAGATCAGGACCACTCCGCACTAGGAGGGGAGGAGTAAACCTTCCCCACTATTTGTTTCCCGAATTCCCCTCCCGCTGCAGGAGGCATCATTTTCTTCTTCTTTTGTTAGCCTTCCCCGCCCACCTCAGGAGGGGTTTCAAAAAGAAAATGGAGGTGGAGGCTTAACCCTTCCCTCCCAGTGCACGGTGAATCCAATTCAAATTGGAGCCACGCACACGTAAAGAAAAGGATAACCCTGAGCTACATGGTATGCAATTAATGTGGCATGCAGTTTGGCTCTGAGGTGTGTGGCCAGGCTCCTGTAGAACTTGGGGCAGGGGAAGCATGTGATCTACAGCCAGCTAAAGAAGAATGTCCTAACTGCTAGGGCTAGTGAGCAAGACTGGCCCAGAAAACTTTATTATGGTGGTCAAGGAGTATCCTGTAATCAATCTGGCCTGTTGCTGCAAGGAGGATGTCTTGCTGGTAAAATTGGTCTCTGTGCAGATCTCTCCTTTGGACAGGGCTGGGTAGTAGTGCACAGGCTGAATTTTTACCTACCCCTCAGGTTGCCAGTTCAAGGCTGATTGCATGCCTGGCAGCAGAGTTATTTGCTGTCAGGGTGGGTGTTTTTTTCTTTTTTAAATAGGCCTGCTCATTTGAATGTTTCAACACTTCAGAGATACATGGAAAACTTGGGGTTCCCATATCGTGGATCAACCTATATTTCATAGGGTTTATAGCATATGGGGACACTGATTTCAACATGCATCTGTGATGTGTCTAAATCTCCAAACCAGTCACTTAGTTTTAAAAAGTCTACTCCTGACGACGTTACAGTGTTGTTTACCACTGAATTTGCCCACTGTAAAGAGCCCTATCCAAACAAGGTAGGGCCTCGCATTTACGAAACGGAACAAAATATTCATCGCTCACTTGTACAGTGTGTAATAATGCAACAGTTATTTTGGGCGTGTTCAAATCATGACTAGTAGTAATCACAGAGAAAGATATATACTTTCAAAGGAAGATGACCAAATATCACAACATGGCAGGCAGCTTCATCTGTTGAATCAACAAACTTGCCTTGCAAGTCATTTGACCCATGCTGACATCTGGTCCTGAGTTCTGGAAATGCTGCCTGGAACAAGTTCTTATAATCAGTCTGTTCCAAGAAGTATCTCACAGTAAATTGCTCATAGAATCATAAATGGCAAAAAAAAAAAGGCATGGCTGATATCAGATTTGTCTCTGAAGTACACATTTTCGCATTCTTTGTTTGTGCCACTTCTAAAATGACTCACACAATGGTGATTTCACCTCTTCCTGTGGGACACCACTCCACCACCAAGTAGGCCTTGCAGTCAGGAAATGTTTTTATTTGCAGAATGTGAATTCGGTCACCATGCAGACTGCTTTTGGAGCTCACAATGCTCAACTGGGTCCAATGTCTCTCCATCCAAAATATTACTGAGAAGCTTGAAAAGTAGAAGCTCAAGTAGGAAATCAGGATTTTAGCACACCATTACTTTTCATTTCATGGCTGCAAGTAATAGCTCTAAAGGTTGTCCAGTCTTTCTTACTGTAGTTTGGAGAATGGGGAAGTGAATACTGTTTGTTAGATGAAATAATAACAGAGAATGTAGTCACCCCACAACCCTTCAGTCAGTGAAGGGTGCCCATATACCCCCTTTCTTATTCTCTTCCCTCTTTCAGACCTTTCCCTGATCACTAGAGAGAGGTCTGGGGACAAAGATTGGGCTGGTTATTTCAAAACAATATGACATTCCTCACCTCTGTAGCTCCTGGCTATGCGCAACTCTCCCCTCTGGCCATTCTCTCTGCCTGTTTTCCTTCTCTCATTCTTTTCGACCACACCCTCTGCCAAGTTCCAACACGAATTTCCTAAGCTTCTCTGCTTCTCTTGGCCTGCTGCTTTCTCAGCTCCCTGGCTCCTGCTTTCCTAGGTCAATGCTTCCCCGCCCCCCACCTTGTCTGAGGCCCTTCTGCTTGACCTGGTGTCCTGCCTCTCTCTAATATACAAGCAGCTCAACGGCAGCCAAAAACCTTTCAGCCTCCCCTGTTGGTCGGCTATACTGGGGCAATTGAGCCAATCTTCATCACTATTGGTAGGGCAAACTGTCCCTTTAAAAGGGCCAGCCCATGACATTTTCCTGCATGAGATGGAGCAGTAAATAGCACTTCTGCCTTGTCACGTCAAGGTCAACTCAAGGCCAATCTACACCTGAGGTAGAAAATCCCACAAGCACCTCTCCCTTACCTTATGGTAAAAAAATACTATAATCAACATCAGAGGCCTTCTTCCTCTGAGTGCCTCCTCTGAGGGAGCTCAGAAGGTGGCAACAAGGGAGAGGGCCTTCTCAGTGTTGGATTGTGGAATGCTTTCCTAATGAGGTCCACCTGGCACCAACACTGTCATCGTTTTGATGCCAGGTTAAGACTCTCCTCTACTCCCAGGCATTTGATGGCACATGAAGGGGCTTTTAAGCCAGTTGTTTTTATCAGGTGCTGGTATCTTATTGTAACTGTTTTGGCTGTTTAAATTATTTTAAATTGTGAATGTTAGAGATTTTATATTATGTTTTTATTTTCTGTATTTTTGTGAACTGCCCAGAGAGCTTCAGCTATTGGGCAGTATAGAAATGAAAATCATCATCATCATCATCATCATCATCATCATCAATTTGCTGCCCTTTCATGACACCAAAGATCAGCTGCCTCGTACTGCCTAATGGTAGAATAATCTTTAAGAAGGTCAGTCTTTGTGAACATATAATATAACTGGCTCCAGCCACTCCTAACGATCAGAACTAGGGAAAGGCTAGACAGATTGCTAGCAGACCATGATCCTTTACTAAAAAATAAAACCAGTTTGATTTAAAGATGATCTCCAGTTTAATCAAATTGAGCTGAGTAGAACAACCAACCTGCCCTAAAATAAGATTATTTCAGTCTTCTAAGAAAGTAGCTTCAATCAGTTCACCTGCACCCAGTCTCTAACAGATGCAAGGCCTTCGTAGGGATGTACAAGAATTTCGTTTCCATTCAAAATAAAATGGAATGAGGGGATGCCTCGTTTGCATCCCCTGAACGCGAATGCGAGCGCATTTTGCAGGCAGAGGTCACCTATCCCTAAGCTTGCAATCACATTCGCAAAATGCGTACTTTAGAAAAATGTGCACTAGAAAAATGTGCATGGGGGGGGGAATATGCATTTTCATGCTTTAATCAACACACACTTATTTGGGTGTGTGCTTTAAAAAATGTGCACCTAAATGCACACTTTTCACGTTCAAACAACAATAACAGAAATTCACAATCAGGAATAGGAATGAGGTGAACCGAACTTCGAGGTGGAATTCAGAGAACCTCAGCAAACTCCAGCATCTCTGATTCTCCTATCCCTCTCCCTCTCCTTGGGCAGTGGCCGGAATGAGAGAGAAAAGGGAAATGGGTAGTTTTGAAGGATGTGGGATAGTTTCAAAGTGGGAGGGCAAATAGAATGGTTAGGCCAGACTCAGTTATGTCTACGTCAAAAGAATTGGGATGGTTGAAGGTCCACTGAGAAGAAGTAGGACAGCATCCCACCCTACTTTGCGCACTGTTGTCTGGAAAAGACTGTGGGATCTGGTCCATTATAAAAAGACTGACACAGAGCTAGGTGTCATGAGCATGGATAGCACTGACCTCCAGGCTGTTGCAAGATTTACCTGTGATGTTTGTGAAAGATTCATTCCTTGATCCAAGCTGGTATTTGCCCTGGGTAAATCACAGGTTAGTCCACCCAGCCCAGGAATTTTAGTAGACTGGAAGGACAAGGGAGATTCTAGAAGGAAGAACACTTTCAGAACCTGAAGATTACTCTGCATCTCTTAAACTTAGACTGCATCCAAATTCTTATTTCTATGAGCTCCAGCCCCTCTGATGACTACATTAGCCTCAGCTCATCATTAAATAGGATGAGGGCTAAGAAAGGACTAGCTCGCCTTGTCTCCATCTTTTTCACCTAGAGGTGCTGTGGAAATTTGCTTGAAGCTAGCTAGGAAATGAACATTTGTATTATTATTATTTTTTTAAAAAAAGAGTGCCTAAAATGACAGACAAGCTTCTAAGAAACTCCCACATCTTTTCTAAGCTAGAAAAGGGCTCACAGCTTCCCATCCTCCACCACCCACCCCATCCTGCCAGTCACCAAAGCATCCTCCTCTTTACAAGCTTGGAAACTGAGGTCATCTGAAGGGTAATTGCCATTGTGGTAGCCCTTGAGAAGATTTCAGTTCCCACCCAGATGCCACTGCTCTTTCAGTCCTAACACACTGTGGAGTGCATCAGGACAACAGAGAGAGTGGGAGGAGAAACTTCTTTCTTCTGTGTAGTCTCCGCTGCTGTCATCATTGCCTTCCCTTCTTCCCACTTGCAAGGAAGTAAAAGGAAGAGTGGGGAAATTGCTTGGGGGACTGACAGGGGAGGGGGTGTTCATTTCCTGAGCCCCTCAGACTGGCTCAGGAAATGCACCCATTTCCCCCTTGATTTTATGGAAACAAAAATCGGTTTATTTACAGTCACTCTGAGGAGAGCCTGGCATAGTCTACCCAGCCCTACTTTCACCCCTTTCCAGTAAGTGAAGATGTTGGACACCACCACACTCTGAAACCTCAGGTGCCAGGAACACCTTGTGAGCAGTCATGAATGTTGCCCACATCCTGCAGTTGTGACTTTCCTAGCACATCACATCACGAAGTGTACCACTTTAGAAGTGGTGCTGAAGTCTTAACATAAGATCTAACATGAGCAGAGGGGAACTAGAATGACCCATATTGATCTCTAGGCAAAAATCATTGCTCAAGATCCAAGTATGCCAGGTCCAGAATGAAAATCTGGGTGGTAAGGATTCAGTAAGCAGACAGCAATTTAGAGTTCCTGAAACGGTAGTGACCACTATATAGTCAACAACCCTACCCTACCCCAAAAGGACAGACTGGAGACAAAGCAGTTACTGGCTAGGAATTGTTGGTAGTTTCTTGAGTGAGGACCAAGTGGTTGCAATTTTAAGGTCAAATAATGCTTTACCAAACTTTGCTTAGGCAGCAGTTTAACGTGCGACAGCAATTAAAATAAAACCTTTCTTCACTGCTCTTTCTGCCATGTCAGAGCAACAAGTTGGCCTGCACTGTAAATCAAGGACTGCCTTCCACTGACATTTTCCACAGTATCATTGGCAAGTTCCTGCATTCCCGGCAATTTGGAGAGGGTTGTTTTTTTAAAAAAAATATGTGTCTATTAGATTTGAAATCCATTCACTGGGTAGGTACCATGGTTTATATTCTGTTTTGAGCCTGCTGGTGTTTAATGTTTGAAAATAATGAAACTAAGAAAAAAAATTGATCCCCAACAGTCTATGATTCTATAATCGCCTCGGTTAATATAGGAAGCAGTGCAACGATATAACAAATCTGATCCATTTTAATGACGCAAAAATGTAGCTTAGCAAATGTTTTGCATTATCTTATTTGAACATGCACCAGCATGAGAGATAAAGTGTCTGAAAACTACCACTTCCATCTGCTTAGACCAGGCCAATTCAACCATGAGATAAATGAGATCCATTTGAGACAAATGATTAACATGGAAAGTTATACATAACCAATTAAACCTGTAAGCTAAACTTAAATCCCTGAGATTCCCAAGGGACATAAGTGCAAATGACGTGACCTGGGATTCTGGCTGCATGAAAACAGTGAAGAAAAGCCGACTTATAACACTCTATGTGGGGTCTCAGCTTTCCCCCATCTCACAACAGCTACTTAGTCTCCAAAATAACATTTTATCTGTAAGTTTATATGCTTGTTTAGGAATGTTTTTTTTAAAAAAGGTCTCTCATTGGTTAAAAGTGAAAACTTTTCCTTCGGTGGTGCTTGTATATGTAATCAAATATATTCCATCTCCTGGGACATATATTAACAGTAGGCAATCTCCTCTGATGTCCTTTGTGTCTGTAATCATTCAGTAAGCTTTTAAAAATCAGGAATTCTAATGACTGATTCCAAACAGATTGTTACAAGGCCTTTTGCCCAGATTATAGAATTGGTTGTTATTGTTACTGCTACTGCTACTACTAGCTTCCTGGACTCACCCTCAAACTTCCACCCCGAACTTCCTGTTTGCAGCTCTAAAGTAGAGCTGTCAGAGAAATCCGCAACAGATTCAAGAGAGTTTGGATTTTTATTAATCTGACCTGAGGATTCCTCAGCTGACTGGTAAGCGTGCATTTGCAAATGCACAAAACCGTTGTTCAAAAAATTTGATTCCGTCCATGAGCGGATGATGGAGTGAAAGACACTTCAGATGGAATGGGTTTAACAAAATCCATACATCCCTGGACTAAAGACCATGGGACTGGAAGGTTAGTTATACAACTGTGTGACTGCTGGCCCTTCCCCCAATCAGATCAGTGACTCACTTCAAGCAGAAAAGCCCCTCCAACCAGGACCATGTTTTGAGGCTAGAGTGGTCACTTACGCATTGCCAAAGGAGAATCGTAGAATAGTAGAGTTGGAAGGGGCCTATAAGGCCATCGAGTCCAGCCCTCTGCTCAATGCAGGAGAACAGATGTGGGCAGTCCAGGCAGTCACCCATCCAAGCACTGACCTGGGTCATACCTGCTTAGCTTCAGCAGAGTGGACAATGTGGACTGTTCCCTACGCCACCTGCTGAATTGCATCACCCAAAAAGAGGGCAAAAGAGGACACCAATTTGCATAATATCTGCATATGCAAATACATATGCACAGATTTAGAAATAGTAACTGTAATTTAAATAGAAATAGTAGAGAGAGATTGGGCCGCCTTTGGGGTTCTACCTTTTCTCACCTGCATTGGCTGTCTCGTGGCGCCAATGGGAGGCGATGCTGGTAAGGCCCTCCAGCTCCACATGGAGTGCAACTGGACAGTGGCGGGGCATCCCACCTCTGATTCGGTTAAGATGGCTTCGCTCAAATCTTAGTTTTTACCCGGTCAATGGCCAGGAGTAGATTAGTATCACCCTTCGCCCTTCACATCTTTAATTCAATAAATGTGGCCCTGATTTTAAACCATATATACTGTGTCTGACTCTTCATTATCTCACCTATACACGCGCAATTGATGCTGTTGCCACTTGCAGTTGCAGTGCAAAAAACAACAACAAACCACTTAGGAAAAAAAGAAAGAAGCTGTGCGACGACCCCTGCCAATGGTGAGCCGTGCCTGTGAGAAACTGCTGGAGAAGTTCTCCTCCCTCTAGAGAAATCCAGTGAAATTGTCCCCCCAATTTCTCTGTCCACAAATAGGGTGGAGAATTTCAAGAGGCCATTTGTGCACAGCTCTAAAAAACTTGTTCAACAGATTTTCGAGGTGCATCATCCCATCCTTCATTTGCCAGTACTTGTGCCACTGTGGGATATCAGTAGCACCAGCCAGTAGTCATGGACTTCCTGAGCTAGCCATTTCCAGTTTCATCATGGTATATGATGTACCACAGCTGGTTGAAAGAGGGGTTTTCATTTCAAAGTTTGCCCATCAGGATCTGCACACCTTTTCCTTGGCTTGTAGCTCCAGAATGCCCTTGCTTGCTGCCTTTTGCTTGCTGCACCCTTAGCTCCCCAACAGAAACACCAAGTACTAAAACCTGTCAAGTCATCCCTCAAAAGACTGTAGTCACCATACAGCAATATTCATTTCAGACAGAGTGGTACAGTTAGGCACGACAGCCAGTTGCCCACTATAGATGACATAGGGTAGGGCAAGGATGAGCCTGAGATGGCCATTCTTCCAGTGTCACCATGATTAATTAAATTGGTTTTCAGGCATCATCACTCCTGAGCCCCTGCACTTATCCCTCTGAAACTTTGTAAGTTTCTTGCCTGGGGACACCTCTATGATGTATGCCGTTTTCATCCAAATTGACGCACACACAAAAAACCCCAGGAGCGGGGAAGAAAGCGGAAGTGAATCACTTACCCACCCCAACATTGAGGACTCCCCTTACACATGAACCATAAAACTAATTTCCTCTGAGCCTTTGGCAGGGCTTGCCTTGAAACCAGAGTCAAAATGCTTGTGCTTTTAGAACCTATTGTATATCAATGGTGTTGTGCTCCTATTTAGTGAATGAACGTCATGCATATAGAAACTGGCACAGAAACATCTTCGCAGTACCAGATTATTTTAGTTGGATATAGTAAGGACCTCTGGGGGGGGGGGGGAACCCGCTACTAATAATGGCCATAGATACTGGGTGGTCTACAAGTCACATGCTGTGGGGGGAGGAGGTGTAAATTACAGTAAGTGTTCAAATTGTTGACCATTAGCTTGGAAACACTTCTCAATTTACAGTACACTTTATGTGTGAACATTTTGTTAAACACAGGGGTTCTGATTTTGGAACGCATGTATCTTATTTTTGGAATGTTCAACATGCATGGCCAATTTATGAAGTTTCCACAGAAATACGTCAAGAGCTGCAAGCCCTTGTTATTTAGGAGGCAAGTCCATAGAGCACTGTCCTGTTGCAACCACTTTTTGGAATCACAAACCTTAAAAGTTGTGAATGTTGAGAACAAATGTGACAGAGCACCATCCTACCAAAACCAGAGGGCTGTCCCTTTTGTCAATGGAATGTCATCATAGGGATGTCGGAGAAATCTGCAATAGATTCAAATGAGTTCAGAATTCTATGAATCCGACCTGTGGATTCTGCAACAGACCAGCTTTTCCCAAGTCACACAGATTCCATGGACTTATGGACTTTTTTTTTTTTTTACTTTCCGTAATTTTATGCAAATTTAGTCATAGAAAAATACGAAAAATTTAAAAAAACACCAGCTGAAAATGCACATTTCCCTCCATAGACTAAAGTGTTAAAATGCACATTTTGGGGATTTGCATATTTGGGGGCGATTTGCACATTTTCAGAAGTGCGAATTTGCACAAGTGCAAATGTGCACAAATGCATACGAACACATTTGCGCAAAATCCGATTCCATCAATGAGCGGATGATGGAACAAAAGGCGCCTGACAATCCACAAAATGCAGACAGAACGGATTTAACGAAATCCATACCGCCCTATTCAAAATAGGCATTAGGAATTTCTGCAGCACATACAAAAAATGTTTCATCATTCACACTGCCACTGGATCAGTTTAAGTCATCTCGTCATAGCCTCACTCACTATAGCACAGCCATCATTTTGCAGATAAATCACTGCAATCCACTGTGTGGGGTTTCTTTGGCCCAATCGCATGCATTATGCCTGCTGGCACTACTGGCACACTATGAAACATGAGTTTTGGACTGCCCATGTCATTCCTCAGCAGCAGTGTGCCAGAGCCAGGGCTCCCAGGGACACAGTGCTGACACTTTTTGATGCGCAGGGATGCTGATGTCATCTGCCACCTCCTCTTCAGTCATCCCTGACCCCAGCTGCTATCCTCACAGTGGCTGGGGGGAGATGAATTTTCCCAGCCACAAGATATTGTTCCCTGTTATAATGCAAAAGTATTCTGTGGTGGCTTGATCTTGAATGGGCAATTAAGAACAATTCAAGAGACCTTTATAAGAGACCTGTCTCTGGTGGAGATGAAAACTGTTAGAACTGGACTATATATATGGATCAACACAGTTGAATGTGTTGGTGTAGCTATGGTGCCTGCACTTCAGAATTTACCACTACGCCACTGTCACTCAGCAGAATATTTTGCCAATGCAAGAAGGAATAATGAACGAATATGGGATCCTCTCCCGTGTATATGTCATTGGTTCAGCCCCTTTCTTTCATCTTGTGAGAGAGATAATTAGTGGCTTCAATAATTAAATCAACGCCTCGTTTAAAAAAGAAAACCTGTTAAACCCGAATCATATCCTTAAAAGCTTGGTTTATGTTTTCGTAGTCATGTGAAGTCACTTCCTCCCCCCCCCCATACATTTGCTGGATTTCTGTGCTTTGTTCTACTCACAGAGTTTGAGGAAGCATACAGCATTTGGATGTGTTCCTGTTCCAAGTCCCCCCCCCTCTTTTTTCTGTGTCAAAGTGACACAGAGCTGTAAAATAAGAATACTCACGTAATATGGGGGGGGGGGAGAAGGATGGGAGGTGCAGATGAAACTGGTTAGTAAACCATATTGTTTGAGAATGTTTTGTTACAGGGAGGCATATGAATATCATACATACATAAATAATAAATAAATAAACCTGACTTTCCAGCCAATTTGGAAGCAATGTGAGCCACTTAGTGGACCTCCTGCATGGCTTGGGTTCTGGGCAAATGGGTAGGGGTGGATGAATCCATCTATTTCCGGTCCAGGTCAGCTTCACAAGTTTTCAATTATAAATCTGTTTCATTCTATTCAATTTCTGTATCAGTCGTGCTTTTCGCTAAGCATGTTTCTCCCTTTCACCTTGCACTCGGGCTTCTTCAAAGGCCAACCTCCATATAGATCGTTCATGGGCCAGAGCTTCCCAGTTTTCGATGTTTATATTGCATTTTTTTAGATTAGCCTTAAGAACATCTTTAAACCTCTTATACTGGCCACCGATATTCCACTTTCCATCCTTAAGTTGGGAATAAAGTAACTGCTTTGGGAGACGGCAGTCAGACATTCGAACAACATGACCGGTCCATTGAAGTTGGCGTTGAAGGATCATTTTTTCAACGCTAATAGTCTTTGCTTCTTCCAGTACACTGACATTTGTTCGCCTATCTTCCCAAGTAATTCGCAGGATTTTCCGGAGGCAATGTTGATGAAACCTTTCAAGGAGTTGGAGGTGATGTTTATAGATAGTCCATGTTTCGCAGGCATACAATAAAGTTGGTAATACAATGGCTTCATAAACCAGTGTTTTGGTCTTCTTACAAATATCCCGATCCTCGAACACTCTATGTTTCATTCGAGAAAACGCGGCACTTGCGGAGCTCAGACGATGCTGGATTTCACTGTCGATGTTAGCTGTAACAGAAAGATAGCTGCCAAGATAGAGAAAATGATTGACATTTTCCAGTATTGTCCAGCCAAGCTGGATAGATGGCATCACCAAAGGGTTAGCTTTCACTTGCTGATGAAGCACTTTGGGGTTTTTGATGTTAAGTGAGAGACCAAGTTTTTCGTATGTTTCTGCAAAAGCATTTAGGATAGTTTGGAGATCATCCTCTGAATGTGCAGAGACCACATTATCATCAGCATACTGTCATCTGACTTAAATCCAAAACCTAAGTGTGCACTAAGCCAGGGATGGACAACATGTGGCCCTCCAGATGTTTTGGCCTACAACTCCCATCATCCCTCACCGTTGGCTATGCTGGCTAGGGAGTTTTAGGTCAAAACATCTGGAAGGCCACAAGTTCCCCACTCCTGGTATAGAGGCAGGTTTGGGTTTGTTTGTTGTTGTTTTTACAATAATACAGATGTGTGCTACCCAGTCATATGATGCCTATACCGCGTGTAGCTGCACTGGTTACCGGTGTGTTTCTGAGCCCGATTTAAAGCACTGGCTTTGACCTTTAAAGCCATAGATGGTTTGGGACCAAATTATTTGAAGGACCACCTTCACCCTTACAGCCTGCCTGCACTTTAAGATGAGCAAGAGGGGCCCTTTGCATTTGCCCACCTGTGAGAGCAGTTAAGTGGGTGACCACATGAGACAGGGGCTTTCTCCGCAATGCCCCCATACCTCTGGAATCAGTTGCCATTGGGGGTCTGCCAGGCTAAGCTTGTAACATTGAGCCTCGCGCGGGCAGAATGGGGCCGAGATCGGCCCCGCTCACGCCCGCGTGAGGTCTTACCTTGTCTTCGGGGCGGCCCGTTGCATCACTTCCGGGACCGGAAATGATGCGACGGAACCCTGCGCAGGCACGCTGGACCCCTGTGGCGCATTCTGCGCTTGCGCAGGGTTCTGTCGCGTCAGTTCTGGTCCCGGAAGTGACGAACGGAACCAGGGAAGTTCGATCAAGCGGCGCGGAGAACCTCTCCGCGCCACTCGGAAAATCAGGTCAGGTCGGCTGCCCCCGTGGAAAATTGAGTTGGGGGCGCAGACCAGGTAAAGACCATCGCTATGCCAGGCCCCATCATAGCAGGCTTTTAAGAAGGCCCTGAAAACATACTATTTTACTTTGTCCTTCTCTTGATATGTTCACTGTTGTTGCTGTTTTTATTATATATTTTTGCCATTTTTCTCGTGTTTTTTTAATTGTTTTTTAAGACTGTGTTGGTTTTCATTATGTGTTTTATTGTACGCTGCCTTGGGAGGCTCCTGACCTGAATGATGGTGACCAAGAAATATTTTAAATAAATAAATAAATAAATAAGATTATTCCATGCTTCTTTGTGTGACCATGGTTATACCAGTTCCCAGCCCTTTCAAATGCAACCAGATTTGATTTCTTAATAGGCTAAGGATTCAGAAATGAACCGGGCCTTCTCCTGCCAATTCTGCACCATGTCAGTTATTGACAAATTGCTCACAGTCTTGCCCGCCCTTCATTATCTCAACCTCCATGTGGCACACCTGCTTCCATTCCAGCAGTCAGCCAAGCAGCTGTTAGTGCTATGTTTTCATAGGGGTGGATGAGCAATTTAAAAAGTCAATACAGTATGCTGCTTTTGTCTAAGGCAAAGCCACAAGAAGTTACCATAGCCAAATGCTCGTCGTGTGCTTGCAGCATGAGCACAGTGATGGCAATTCTCCCCACCCACCCCCAGATTAAAGCCTTCTCGATGAGCTAGCCAAACAGAGTGAGGCTCTACACATCCAGGAAGCAAGGATGAGCTTCCATTCTCTGTGTTAAATTAATACTACAGTTGTAAAACATGGACAGTGCTGAATCTTCTTGTAGTGTTTAAGTGTCAGAGATGATAAAATAATGCATTTTTCAAGGCAACGGGCTGCAAAAGGGGGTGGGCGGAATCTCTGGTGGATGCTGTTTCATAATTTGACTTTCACTTCAGTAATGAATAATAAAAACTCTCATCACTATCCAGCTATGGCTTATAAAAGGATCCAGATTATTTGTAAAATTATTACCGTATTTTCCAGCGTATAAGACGACTGGGCGTATAAGACGACCCCCAACTTTTCCAGTTAAAATATAAAGTTTGGGATATACTCGCTGTATAAGACTACCCCTCTTCCAACGCACACCACCATGTATAAAACGCCCCCCACATTTCTGACCCAAAATTCAGAAATCAATATTTTAAACATTAAACAGAACACGTTTTTTTAAATCAATATTTTTAAAAAATAACAGAACACATTTTTATTTAGTGATTAGGCAACATTTACATACCAGTACTATGATATTACGGTATGCATCACAAGGGAACAATGGGCTGCTTCCTCAGTCCAAGCCCCTCTTCAGCCTGAGCTGAGCTTGAAGGAAGAAAGCGAGACAAGACTCGCCTTAGCGTCGCTGGCCTTTTCCTTCCACCCCCTCCCCGTCACCCTTCAACTCTCTGAGGTGCACTGGGGGGCGGAGACTGGAAGAGACGCTGCCCGGGCAGCACCGGGAGTGGCAACGTGGTCCGGGCCAGCTTCTTGGTTCTCTCTTCCTTTGCACCCCCGCCATGGTTGCCGCTCTCCTTCCCGGGGCCTCCTCTCACGCCGCCTGCCTGGCTCTGCTGCTTGGCTCCCTGGTCTTACATGGGGGAAGAGGCGGTGGCAGGAGACGGAAGAGGCAGCGGCGGCGCCAGACGCCGAGACGGACCCTCACGCGCGGCACCTCTACAAAGCCGAGATGCTTCGCCATGGCGCCCAGAGCGCACCGCACTTTATCATGTTCTTCGCCCCATGGTGAGCAGTGGCCTGTAAAGGGACAAGGGGTGTGCCGGGCTCTCGTCTGCTTCTCCCCCTGACGTGGCAGCCAGAGGGAGACCCGGTGAGGGAGGCTGGGAAGGGGCCCGGACCGGAGGCGAAGTCAAGGGAGAGGGGCTCACTGTTACACATGTTCCCCTCCTCCATTTATTATCCCCCCCATCCATACACCCGAGGCCGTACACGCGAATTGTCCTCATTTTAAAGGAGTTTAGGGCACAGTCCTGTGCATGTTTGTTTTTTTAAAGCCCTACAATTCTCAGCATTCCCCAGGGATGCTGGGAGTTTGAGGACTTGTTCCTGATTCTCTCCTCAGCTTACCGAACTTCCGTGTATAAGACAACCCTCAATTTTTAGGCTAACGATTTTAGGAAAAAGTATCGTCTTATACACGGAAAAATACGGGTAGTTTCAGCACCCGCCCTATAAGACGACACCCGGCGTATAAGACGACCCCTGACTTTTGAAAAGATTTTCCAGGGTTAAAAAGTCATCTTATACGCCGGAAAATACGGTATTTATTTTCCTAGTAAGCCAGTTGGTAGTGCTGGTAAGTGTGTGTGTGTGTGTGTGTGTGAGAGAGAGAGAGAGAGAGAGAGAGAGAGAGAGAGAGAGAGAGATTAATCTAACAATAATAGGTACTTCCCTCTTCTTGTGAAGCCAAATACAATGATTTTGCAAATTAAGGCTGCAGTCCTATGCACACTTTCCTGGGAGTAAGCCTCATTGAACTTAATAAAGCTTCATGAAGTAGGAGCAGTTCTGTGGGGCATGATTTTTACCTTTAACAAGTTTCTAATAGCTCAGCATGATAGGTTAGGAAGAGTTACAAGCTTTAAAAAATGGTTTAGTTAAAAAGGAAAAGAAAAGAAAACTTCATCTCTTAGATACGAAAAATATTCTCAGATAAACAGAAGAATGCCATGTTGACTTTAACAGATTTTACCAAGTCAATTCAATATGTGCCTTAGTAGGGAGCAGCAGCAATGTTTACTGGCTGCTATGGTTAAATAACTAGGCCTAAGCAAACAGCTGGTTTGTGGGCAAAGTTTGCAGGATTAGGACTGGAGCTGGGTGGAACTGAACCGGTGCAGAAACAGGACCCAGAGCAGTGCATGATGTACAAACAAAACTGATGCAACAGAGGGAGGTTTGAGCCTGGTCAAAACAAGTGACAAATTAGAGAGTTGGAGTTCAGGTCACAGGATCAAAATCATAAGTAATGGGCGGCTGGATCAGGAGAGGAACCAGAATGGAGCAGGTGATGGCAAGATTAATAAGAGGCATGGCTGGGACTGCGGGTAATGGGCAGATAGATACATTTGAGGGCAGCAATCCATATCCAAGATTGACACTGTTACTGGAGTGGATTTCAGCTCAGACAGCTAGCGGGGATGGCCAAATAAATGCCAGCCCCCGTACACTTAAAAAGCCTGATTCAAATTCCTGAAAAAATAACCCCACATTTTTAATTCCCTTTAGGCACTATCCTATGCAAGTTTTTCTATCTAAACTTGCATAGGATTGTGCCCTTTGTGTGTTTTTGGTATTCTTTCAGAACGTGTGTTTCCCAAAACAGCTTCGTAACTGCGAAGGCTGAAACCTTCCATTAAAATGAAAATGAAAATAAATAAACAGCAATGGCTTGCAATGTTACCAAGAGTCCCTAGGCCAATATCAATTCCTTCAACAGCCAGATGGTGCATATTCCTGTGTTCCTTCAGATGTCAGACAAAACAGTTATCTATTCCTTTGCCTAACACAGACACACATATATAAACACATACATTTCCATAGAGGGAAGGAGGGAACCGCTGCTGCAATCAAAATAACAAAAGACGTACTTTTAAAAAAGGGGGAGAGAACAAAATTGTTTACATATATAGCCATGTGGCTTTGCAGAGCTTGCAAACTGCCATTTTCTTGGAATGCATTAACCGAAATCTGTGTCTTCCTCAACACAATATTGCATTCGTTGCTGCTTCATTCAAACTGAAAATGTAGCATCAAATGAAATCTACTTGTCACTGCAGTCTCGGAGATGTTGCTCTTTATCATTTTTTAGTCCTTGATCCTCATGAAAACAAATGTTAGCAATGAAAAAAAACCACATCGCGATTCTAGTTGCGACCCTCGTTACCTTGAAAAAACCATTACTCTCCATCTGGAACAGTGTTCTCCAACCTTGGGTCCCCAGATGTTTTTGGCCTACAACATGAAATATTTCACAAACTGGTCACACAGCAGGCCTCAGGAAGATATGACCCCTCTGACATGGGTGGAGGCAACAACACTTTAGCCACGTGAAAAGCTCTGTTGACTGACACAAAGTGGATGCAATGGTAGTGAACAAAAATCTCTTTGCTACCAATAGCACCACAGCATAGGTTTTTAAATGAGCTCTAAACATGGATGCCCAAGTTTTCTTCCAACTCCACTCAAGCTGTCTCTCTTTTCGCTTTCATATCTCAGAGCCTTGGTGTATACCCTAGGCACACTCATGTCCACTGCCTGGTAAGAGAGCATCTAGGCATACAACTCTCTGCATTCCTGACCCTTGGCCATGTTGGCTGGGGCTGATAGGAATTGAAGTCCGAAACATTTGGAGAGCACCAGGTTGAGGAAGGCTGATAGAAAGAGACCGAACCAGTTATTAATTTCATTAATCTGCCTGATGAGTGACAGGAAGGCTGGCATCAACAGCCAAACCACACAAAGTATTTTGGAAACCAGTTGGCTCCATTAGTATCTTGAGGGTAGACCATTTTAACTGGGCTCACACCATGAGGTCAAAAGAGCTCAGTATATACTTGCATCATACAAATTTTGTGGGGGATTGCTAAAAGAGCTGGGAGAGGATATTAGGAGATATTATCTCCCCCCTCTTGCGTTTGCAAGCACAGCAGAGCAGACCCCAACTACAGTGGAAAAACGTGAGCATGCGGATCTGCTGGTTAGAGCAGGATCAGCGATTAGTGGGTACAGACTGCCCTTTTGGCAAACTGGATCTTTACCTGGCTTCCCCCTTATACTACCAATAAGACAAACGGTCCTTTGGAGGTTAAAATCAGAGTTTACTCACTCAGATCTTGCAGATTGGATACAGGCAGACTTAGGAATGTATTTACAGTTGTGCAGGAATCATTTGGTAGTTGACGTGTTCTGAACTTGGGAAAAGTTCAGACATGCTATTCTCGGCTACATCTTCAGACATGCTGCAGTTACAGGTTCATGGCTCAGGCTGAATTCCTGGGCAGGAAGAGAAGGCATTGGCTATGCCCACATCCTGCCCTGGAGGACGTCTGGGTAAGGTCCATAGAGTGTCTACTCTAGGAGGTACAACTCTGTGGTCCCAATTACATCATGCACCTATACATGGCGTGTGAGGTTTTTGGCTGCACATCCCTTACAAATTTAATAAGATCAGTGCAAGAAAGGTTGTATCATCAGTTAGGTATGTACATTTAGGGTGCAATGCAATGCACGTTTAGACAGAAAACATGGGGGTTGTAGGACTTTTTTGTCTAAACATGCATAGGATGTGCCTTCACAGGATATTATTCATGCAGATTTTGTGCTCATTAGCGACTTCTGTCTACAACGTGCAAAAATAGATACTACGCTTCCTAAATAAGCATGTTTGGATAGTATTGACTGCCAGTGTGATGAAGTGGCCAAAGTGTTAGACTGAGACAAGGGAGACCTGGGATCAAATGAAATCCCAACTCATCCCCAAAACTTGCTGGGTGACCTTGGCTTGGGTCACCATCTCCCAGCTTAATGTACCTTGCAGAGCTGTTGTGAGGATAAAATGGGAAGCTATTTACACTACTCTGAGCAACTTAGAGGACACTGGTGTGATAAACTATAGTAAATAATAATTACCTCTCTGTGCAGAGCTGCTTTTAAAAAAAAACATTAAAAGGGGAAATATAACCTGTAAGCAATGCTCCTTCCATTTACTGAATGTTTACTTTCTGCAGTAAAAAAGGAGAGAAAGAGGCAATGGCTGGAAACCTGAGTTTGGTGGCAGCTGTGGCGGAGTGACAGGCAGAAGCCCGGGGAGGGGCCAACCTAAACATTCCAGAGGCTCTGATTGGTTGAAGCAGAGAGCATAGAACCCCAGGGAGTTGGCAGTTAAGGGGAGTCGGTTGTCAGTTGGGGAGAGAGTGGGTTGGAGTGAGAGAGGGAATGGGAGGTTATAGGGAAAGGTGGTACTGAAGAAAGGAGTTCAGACAGGAAATCTAGTAACTAACAGGGATGTTGAAGAGTCCTTGGCCTCGAGTCAAGAGTCGAGTCACGAGTCTTTGGACCCGAGTCTCGAGTCGAGTCTCGAGTCCAAGGTCCAAAATGATGACTCGAGTCGAGTCACGAGTCCCGAGTCACTCCCAAAGTGGCGGCCCATGGAGGGAGCGGGAGGGTCTCCGCGAGAGGAAGAAGAGCTGCCCTTCCTCCCGCGGAGACCCTCCCGCTCCCTCCATGGGCCACCACCGCCCCCACTTACCATAGGTGGGTCCTTCCCTCGTCCCTGCTCCTGCCGCCGCCGCTGCCACACCAGGGACGCATTACGAGCCCTCCCTGGGTTTGTAGTTCCCCGCGGCGGCGGCCCGATCTCGCTCTTCTGAGTGGCGCGGAGAATGTTCTCCATGCCGCTCGAGTTGCCGCCGCCGCCGCCTCACCGCCGCCTCTTGTCTGGAGCTGAGGTGGTGGGGAGGGAGCGAGGGTGAATGCATTTGCAGCCAGTATCAAATAGTCACTGGAGGACGCAGCCTAATAGGAAAACCTTCAGCTTTTCAGCACCAGTGTGGCGGGATGAAGGTCCCACCATATCAATTTTGCAGCTTGTTTTCCTTTGCCTCTCTGCCAGGTGTCCGCTCACCGCCATCTCCCTCGCCGCCAGCCACTCGCAGCAGCCGCCATCGTATGCCGCCGCCATCGTATGCCACTGTATGCCTCTGTTTAAAGCGGCGGCAGCCAAGCGCGCCGGAGCAGGGTCCCGACTCGTCACTTCCGCCGCGCCGGGACCCTGCTCCGGCAGGGTCTGTTTAAAGCGGCGGCTCTGTTTAAAGCGGCGGCGGCCAAGCGCGCCGGAGCAGGGTCCTGGCGCGTCAGCTCCACCGCGCCTGGACCCTGCTCCGGCGCGCTTGGCTGCCGCCGCTCTGTTTAAAGCCCCGATCTTCAGGACACCCGGCAGAGAGGCAAAGGAAAACAAGCTGCAAAATTGATATGGTGGGACCTTCATCCCGCCACACTGGTGCTGAAAAGCTGAAGGTTTTCCTATTAGGCTGCGTCCTCCAGTGACTATTTGATACTGGCTGCAAATGCATTCACCCTCGCTCCCTCCCCACCACCTCAGCTCCAGACAAGAGCATGCATCTATAGCTGCTAAGCGAGAATCCATAGTTCTTTCCTTCAATTCTGCATCCTCCGAGCTCATTTCAAAGGCTCACCGCAGCGTCACCTCCGCCGCGCCGGAAGTGATGACGGGACCGGCGCGGGCGGCTGCATGCGGTGGCGGCGGCGGCGTGATGGCGGCATGGCGGGTGGCGGCGAGGGAGACAGCGACGGCGGTGACGTGAGTGGCGGCGGTGGCGGCGGTGGCGGAGTCATTGGGCTCGAGTCCCGAGTCGAGTCTCGAGTCCCATTGAAAAAATTGGGACTCGAGTGGGACTCGAGTCAAAGGGGGGACTCAGTCGGACTCGCGAGTCGAGTCCGAGTCCCCATCCCTGGTAACTAAGTTGTGAGAAAGCAAACGTGAAGGAGTTAGTGAAGAACACTTCACAGGAGTCTCTACTTAGAGAGTGAAGGACTTTCTGTCTGAGGAAGAAGGTGAAGCTCTGGACTAGTGAGAGGGACAGTTAAGTTCTCTGGTCTGATACTGTAACTTCAAGTAACCAACCCAAGTTGATACAAAGAGCACTGTATAACATCTGCCTGCCTTTAACCTGAATCTAAGCAAGAACAAGTTTGAATTAACTGTTGAAAATCCAAGTTATCTGTGCCTGAGTTGAATATCAGTTTAGAGACTTTGTTAGAACAATAAATCAATCTTTTTATTCAAAGTTCTAAGTGTCCAGAGTCTGACTGGTGGACAGGAAAGTAAGAAGGGAATTAACGGAGGGGCACCCTACTTCAAGTAATCAAATAAAACAAACTGCTCTTAATAAAGAAACAAACGTGGGTGAACAGCTACATATAAGGCCTAAGACATATCATTGGCTAACACAGCTTAAGAAGACAGCTTAAAGTCTGAAGTGACCAATACAAGGTGGCACTGGGTGAGAGTGAAGTACACATTAAGGGTGTGAGGTTTGGAGGAGGGGTCCCGTCCGCTACAGCAGCATCCCCTGCATGGCGTTCTGCTCATGGAATGTTTTCGCCAGCAGAAGTGGGAGAAAACATTCACCGATTCCCCCTTCAGCCCCTTGTGACCCTGGAAAATCTGCTCCAGAGGGTCAGGGGACGTCTGGAACAGTTTGGAGAATTGGAAAATATTACCTTCCCCCACCCTTCCGCCAGCAGAATCATCTTCTGGGTCTCTGTGCCATCCACAAATGGACGGAACCCTTCTGTTCACGAAAGCCTAGCTAGCATCCAAGTCATTGTGTTTGCTCTCTATTGTGTGTCCTCTCTCAAGGCTTTTCCTTCTCCCAAATCTGCTGGCCCTATGAGTCTCCTTGCCCCAGCAGACAGCATCAGTCGTTCTAAAACATGTGCCCTCAAAGACTTCCATAGCTTCCAGTTTCCTTTGTAACTCTAAACACACAGCCGTTAGCCCTGTCAATCAGCCAGTTCTTTGTGACTGGTAGATTTATGGCATAGCATTTATGAAACACAGAATGCAATTAAGTGCCATCAGTCAGCTTGGCTATGGTTTCCAGATCCTTTTGAATCCATTTCAAACTTCAGGGTGGCTTAGTCAAAGTGGGGCTACAGGAGATGTGGATTGGGAAGGGATTTAACTTTCAGTGTGACTGTCTTATTTATTTATTTATTTATTATATTTATTAATCGCCCATCTGGCCGGTCACCCGGTCATCAAACTGCTGTGTGACCAGTTTGTGAAATATTTCATAGATATAATTGTTTGTACAGGGTATCATAAGATGCCATTGTCTCCAGTGCTTTTCAATTCTAGATGCACCAACTGAGAAAACTGATCCAGGCTTGGAGTGTGGTGACATCAATATGCTGATAACGCTCATCTCTATTTTTCATTTTCATTACAACCAAGAGCAGCAGTCCAATCCCCGAATGGATGCCTGAACAGTGTTATGGACTGGATGAGGCCTAACAAGATGAATCTTAATCCAGACAAAGCAGCATTTATGGATGTGGGTCGGACAGCTGTCCATCCTTTCTCTCCTGGATGGAGGCATTACCCCTACAGGACAAGGTGTGTAGCCTGAGGGCTCTTCTGAATCCAGCATCACTGCTGGATTCTCAGGTGACACCAATGGCTAGGGGTGCCTTTCCCCAGATCTGATTCATGAGCCAGGTGCACCTGCTTTTCTCAGAGGAGGACTTGGCCTCCATCATCCACACATTGCAAATCTCTCATAATGACTACAACATGTTCAGTGTGGGGCTGCCTTTGAAAACAATTCAGATGCTTCAGGTATAGAATGCTATGGCTTGCCTCCTGACAGGGATGCACGACATAGGACGCATTCCTCCTATACTGGCTCATCTGTATCTATTTACTTCTGATCCCAGAACAGAATTCTGGTGGTGATCATTACAGCCATATTGGTCTGGGGCCTCATGCCTTATTTACTTACTTATTACATACTTCCCTGCTCCCTAAAATGTGTGCTCCCATTTCGCACAAGACATACCTCCAGATTCCTCCTCTCTAAAAATTCTTTGCCTACAGAATGTAATTTGACTACCTCTTTACTGTAATTTTGGCAGTTAGTTAAAACTTGGGATTTTAACTAAGGAAAGCATTCTGGTGCTGGTTGAGAACAATTGTTTCTGGTTCTTTTTTACTATTGGATTTTTCAAGAATATATTTCTAGCTGACTATTATATAAACTGTTTCATGGATTGGGTTTTATGTCCATTCCTTGTTTTTGAAATTGGTTAATTGTTATTTGTAATGTTTTATTTGTGCCGTACACTTGAAGCTTTCCCACCAATTGGCAGAGAACTGCAGCACGTTAATTAGAAATGAACAAACAAACAAACAAATAAATAAATAAATAAATATGCCAATATCATGTCTGTCCTATACTTGATAGGAAAGTATGTCTGAAGATTTTACAAGCTAGGCCAGACATGAGACCACATGTACGTAGCTCAGTAAACTCTCTTGCCCATTGTGAGGGGAAAAGTTGTCCTCCCCCCTAAAGAATAAAAAGTGTATCACAAATCTGAATTGAAAGAGCAGGCCAGGCCAGGTTTGGCTCTGCTATGAGGCACGGTGTCGTATTCATCCAGTTCCGAGATAAGCCGTAGTCGTTATCACAGTCCGAGTGTCAAAGCCAAAATACATCAGTCCAACACAGAGCAAACGTAAACCAGTTTGGGATCAGGCAAAGTCATGGTCAGGGTCGTTCCAAGGTTCAAAGGTACAAGTCTGAGGTCAGGAATGTCAGGAGCGTCTGGCTGTAGCTGTGGTAACAAACAATTCCTTCCAGCATCTGAGTGTGTTTGGGACCTGCCTTTTGAGCAGGCACTGATTGGTAAGGCTGCCCAGCTGGGTCAGGCTGCACTTAACCTGGCCCCACCCAAAACACACTCCGGCCGAGCTGGTCTCTGTCTGACCTACTGGAGGCACAACACAGGACGATGTGGCTCACCTCAAGCATATATTTTGGAATACCATTAAAAAGCTTTAGATAGTCAACTATTTCATATATTTTTACCATCACGGTGGAAGGGACAGATACTATGTGGATTTTCTCGGTCTCAGGCGTTGCAACATCTTGAGCCACTGCTGGAATGGGCCTAAACTGAAAGTTTGAGCAAGAGGAAAATTCCAAAGTACCTTGTTTAAGAAAGTATTTCATATAGTAAACATCTCTTACCCCAGCCCTTGCAATGTTCCCCAGTCTCATACCTTCCTTCATCTTGTGTGGTACCATCTTTATCAATAGATGCAGAAAGTAAGCCTCTCTCTCGCTCTCTCTCGCTCACGGAAGGCTTCATGCTTAGCCTGGGAGTACTTCTCAAACCAAAAGCAAACTTCCCTCCCCATGTTTCCTCTCAGTTGTAACTAACAACAGTTCTACCATCCTTTTCCCTTTCTCCTTGCAGGTTAGTCAGATGGCGTTGAATCTTGCGTCTCTTACCCTCCACCGCAATGCCCTCTGATCCCACCCAGGAAGATATATACCTATGGTAAACCAGATGTATGTCTCAGGTATGGATGTTACTTTTTTTCCCCCGTGAACCGTTCAGCAAGTGCAAACTCGCCTTGTTCGGCTCACGCGAGTCTGTTCACGAATGTTCTCCTTTTTAGCTCTGTTCGCGCACCGTTTGCGAACACAAAAAACCAGATCGGTACAACTTTAATAGGGTTGTGTGAGAATTTTTGGTGAACCGTTCAGCAAGTGCAAACTCGCCTTGTTCAGCTCACGCGAGTCTGTTCACGAACGTTCTCCTTTTGCTCAGACCAGCTCACCATTCATGAATGCAAAAAAAACAGAACGGTGACATCCCTAGGCCCAGGTGAGTTTTCAGAATGAGACAGCCTCACATTTGTTTGGTGCATTGCTCTTTAAATAGCCTTCTAGAGAAAAGGACACACAATAAATTCCCGCAGGCTCACAAGAAGCTGCTCTTTTGCATCATTGTGTATGTCTATTTTAATCACACAAGTGTTGGAAGGCTTCATATCTGGCATAAAAGGTGTTGTGTGGGTGAGAACTAGGTTTATTGACTCTTAAGGAGGCATGGGAATGTATTATTTCACCACCCCTTGGTGTGGTTGTGATAACCTTTTTTGTGTATCACAGCTAACACTCACTCAGCATGAAACGAGGTATGATGTTCTATGGTGACTCAAAAGGCTACAATCCTATGCACACTTTCTTAGGCGTAAGCCCCACTTGAAATTCAGTGAAACTGATTGCTGAGTAAATATGCATATCAGCAGGCTAGAATTAATTCTGCAAGTAGAATTAGGCTTGGCTACAATGACCATTCTCTGATCTTTTTGCCAGAGCCCAAATAAACAAGATATCCCAGGATGCTGGCAGGACAAAACAAAACACTGCCAAATATTGTGGGCTTAAAAAAAATAAAAAGCCTAATTTCCAAATAAAATCACAAGTTTGTTTTTTTCTTCTTTTTCCAGCTTTAAAGGTATTGCCATTCATGTTGAATAATTTTTACTATTTAGTTTACAACTTACATTTAGCATTATGAAGAGTAATTTGTAGAGTGCAGTATATTTATATAAATGTTTGTGTTGCTCCAATGAGAAGTTACTCCAATGAGCTTAGTGCAATGTCTCTTTTTTCCTCTTTTATCTTCACAATAGCTCTGTAAGGTAGAGGCACTTAAGAGGCACAACAGCTCTGTAAGGCACATAGTGATTAGCCCAGGGTCACCCAGCAAATATGATGGCTAAGTGAGGATTGGAACCTGGTTCATCCACGAAGTTCACTGGCAACCTTGAGCTGGCGATACTGGATTGGATCCAGATTTATGCTGGATCAAGTGTGTTGATGGAAGCGGGCTTCCCTGCCCCCTGCTTTCCATGGCAACCACTCCACCTACCTGAAAATGCTACACAGAGAGTTAGGAGACCATGATGAATGGGGTGAGCTGTGAAGAAGAGGAAACTGGACAGAAGGATCTTCCATGAGTGGACCCCTTTTTTTTCGTAGAAGGCAGATCCCACATCCAACTCACCATCTTCATGCAAGGATACAAGGTATCATCAAAATAAATTCTACCACTAACTTTGAAAGCTTAAATTGTTTTCATCTATCTATCTAGATACAGATGCAGTAAAACAATTTCTTTTATGCTGAAGAATTTAGGATAATTGCTACAGAATTCCTGGGTGAGTCTTTTTCCAAGTCACATTCTTCATGTTGCCTTTATCTATCCCAGTGGCAAATTAACAGTACTCTGTGACTTTTGTGAAAATGTACTGCATCATAGTTGGCCTAAAGGCATCATGCCATTTTCATTCCCAACAAAAAACGATGCTATTCCATTCATTGGACTTTTTTTTTTTAGCGCATTTAATCCAGGGCCAATGTGACAGTCTAACAGGATGGCATTGATGTCACGTTCCCAAGTGTCTGTTGTGCAATATTTAGTTTCCAGTTTGTACATCTCTGTGGCAACAGGTTTTGCGGAAAGGAAGTACTATATTCTATTGAATGTCGACCTAAAAAGATTAAACTCTGCCAGAGAGAAATGTCTAGACGAAATATTGTACCTTGGCCACTAGCTTCTCTGAAACTGAAGCATAGTTCTCTTGGCACTATGGGTTTTTCCATAAGTTCTCAACTTTTTCTTGTTTGAAAAGATCTTGCCTTTGGATTATCCTAAAAGCATGGGTGAAAGTGGTTTGTACTGCACTACTAACCCCTTCCTGACTCTCTCAAGATAAAGAAGTCCATTTCTGCTCCAGAGAGAGCAAAAAACAATTTCTGTAAAGTGCTGGTGTGTAATATTCTATCACACAGTCCTTGGTACCATGCTGCATTATCTCCCATTGCAGTTTCTAGGACAGCTGGTTGTTGTGTGGGGACAAATTTTGCCCTTTCCTTTTGCCTACCATTAACACTCTTTTACTATATTAAATAGCAATTTTCCATGACCAAATCATCCTGTACCTGCACAAACCTCACCGTAAAATGCATCACACTGACCGGCATTAGAATCTGTCTCTTGTGGTCGGCTTATACATTTTCCTAGTAGTTTTCCATCCTACCTTCCATTTATAACTGTAGGTAAAATTATCCAACATAGAAAACTGTTGAATCCTATGGAAAATATAACCAGTTAAGCCAGGATCTTGCAAAGAGATGATAAAACACATTTTCTCCATAAGCTCCACTTGACTTTTTAACACAGATAACATTTCCAGACACATACTTTATAAAGCATTCCCAATCACTACCCAGTAGATATCCTTCCTTATTTTAGGGGAGTGGGCGTATTTCAGAAGGAACATTATTCTTCATCATACATTAAGTACGCTGGAGCCCCCAGGCAAAGGTGTGCAGAGAATGTATTTGTTTGCTTAAAAAGTCTCTTCAAATGGCAACCATTCTCATTTATGCAGCTTCAAGAAGGATTATTTCATACGGTAATGTATGCAAAGAAACCTGTGTTCTGAAATGGGACTTGGAATGTTGAGCTTGTAAAATGGGATTGTAGTTTGTAAATTTATTAGTGGCCTTGCATTACAAAAGGTTTATAAGCATTGCAGGAGTGCAATTCTACAACGTTGTCCATAGAAACTCTGTGGAAGCAAAGAGTCTCCCTTGCTCAAAATTAAGATGGATAAATTAAAGAGTATTGTACAGTATAGCTGAGTAACTAGCCCACAAAAAGGTTTACTAGTGTGCTTGGTCACATGCATCTAGATTAGCCATTTCTAGCACATAAGAACCTAGGAGAAACAAAAATACCAGCTTTTTTGTAATTTATCAAAGGACCCCTGCCTGGAGGAGAGGCTTTCGTGCCACAGACAACCAAGCAAGTCACTATTTAAAATAGCACGTATTGTAGTATTGTATGATGAGTTGCCCAAGAAAGAAGAAGTTTTTACCATTATGATTTCCAAAGATTTGGTCAAAATCCACCAGTGAGTTTCAGAGATAACATAAGAGCTGTGGAGGAGGGGCAGGGAAGGAGTGGCATCACGTTGGAATCCGAGAAACAAAATCCAGGGGTGGATTTCTTAGCAGGTATTGGGATCCCTGTTTTGGGGGGGGGGGAATGAGGATCTGGAGATAATATGGCATAAAATTCAGAGAATAGAATACACAGGACAGGTAGGCATGAGTAATCTCATAAATGCATTTTACCCATTTGGGTCAGAGGAGAATGAATACAGTGGCCCAGAAACAGAGAGACCCACATGCTGCAATGAGCTGCCTGTGCACTGCAGCACATGTGTAGCTAAGATTCCCTCACCACTTTGCAGATGAGCGGTGCTGTCTGCTTTGACAGCACCAATCACCTGTTTCAAGGCTGGAAAACCTTGAATTACATGGAAAGAGCATTTGATGGATTGTGGCAAATGTAAACTACTGCATTATACAGGCACTAGATGGCACAAACTAATGGGGAGTGTATTCAGTTTCTGATTCTAATATGTAGAAAGCCTGAAACCATTCTGAAAGACACAAATGATTAAAAAAAATAAGATGCGTGACATTTATTTTGTAATGTTAGCATTAATATCTGTAGAAAGATTTTTATTATCAGTACAAAAATTAACAGATTTTAATACTTTTTATCCCCCCCCCTTTTTTAAATATGTAACATTGGAATGAATATTGCATTCATATTGCATGGCTACACCAGTGTGAAAGGTGCTCTGAATGTGAGAACAAGTTATATAAATGTAGTCATATTTTTGGCCAGATACCAGTACTTATGCCTCGCAGAGTGGAATGGTTTGGAAAACTGTAATGGAGCAAGAATAAAATGACCCCTCAGAAAGATGGTAGGATTCCAACAGGAATTTCTATAATTGCCCTATGACAATCTCGGCTCTCTCATTAACAGAGTATGTGAAGATCCACAAAAGCTAGTATTAGATTAAAATATCTGGAAAGCCTTATTGGAAATTCAGTAAACACAGTTGCTAGTTTGATGCACGTAGAGAAAAATTGAAATGGGGATTTAGGATATTTAAAAATTGTAGCATAGTTTAGGCAAATTGGAATATTTTCTTTCTTCACAAGCCTATGGAATCCTTTGTACTGGGCTCATCCACTGAGCAAGTATATCTAAATGAACAGGGTTTGCCCAAGAATAATGCTTTGGATATGGCTATATTATTCTATTGCCCTTGAGGAGTTGTAATGTGTGACAACCAAAACAGCTATATAACTGGAGATACAGAGAGCAAAATACGTTCTTGTAAAAGGACACATTTTTTATTTATGAGAGTTTTGGTTTTTGTTAGAGCAATAACCTCTCATTGAACTTTAAAAACCCAAATGAATCAAAACCTTAATTCCCAAAATTAGTTATATACCGTAAATATTTCTCTCTTTAAAAAAAAAAAAAAGATCTGACAACTAGTAAAGTTTGAGCAATATATCTACTAGTTCTCTGTGCTGCCTGCATAGAAATGCCATTTAAATTACAACATAACACAACCCTATAAAAGATTAATTGTTTTGTACATTACCAATTAATTAATAAATTAACAAGATACCATTTTCCCTGAAAGCAAAGTATTTTTCACCTTTGGATGGTGATTTTTTTTAAAAAAGAAAAGTCTTATGTATGAACAGCCATTACAAGTAGCTGTTTCTTTTTTAAAAGAAGGAGACTAATTTCCTTTGTGAAGTGGGACATCCATTTTAAAATCAATACAAAAAATAATTCATTGTAAATATATAATATATATTTATACATATTTGATTATATTTACATATATCCAGCACCTATATACTGCATTTGTGCTCTGTAAGTGTGTGTCAACATATATTTTCTCCAAATATTACAAAATAAACAAGGAAGGCTGACCCAGTGTTTGCCTCAAGTCCAACTGGCCCATTGGATGTAGAAAGGGTGTTGCGGTTTCCGGGCCAAAGAACTGACCTGACAACTTGTGTCCATATGTGGCCCATGCAGTTCTTCTTCTGAATATTGTTTGGCATTCCAAAGCACAATCCCCCCCCCCCATATAATTAGAACACAATTTTGCCCATTTTTATTTTCTTTTGGTCCCTACATTTCATATGTACAAATAAAAACCTCATGTGTCTGAAGAAAGGCTCTCTTTTTCACATGGTAGGTAGACATTCTTGTTTCCTTATTCCTTTGTGGAATGACAGAAGGCTCTTTTCATGTTTTAACACTGCCATTTATGTGTTGGTACTTAGGAAGGCAAGGTTCGTAAGGCATCGGATCGGGAGAAAAAACAGAGTCGTCCCCTGAAGAACAGGAACTCCTTGTGTCTTGATAACTGGGTGAATACTGTTCCAGTGGTCCACTGAGGTCTAGATATTCCTTCAAGACAAGGGAAAATAACCACACATACAAGTAAATTTCACATTAGCTTCGGATTGAACTGTGGCATATGTTGCATATATGTTTTATGGACATACACAAACAAACAAGTTGAGCCCACTCTGCATTAAGAAAGACGAGTCACTTTCACAGCTGAATGTTTCTTACAGTGTTGGACTAGGACTGGATGCAGTTTCAAATCCCCATTCTTCTATGAAGCTTGCTGGGTGACCTTGGACTTGGTCACTATCTCTCAACTTAGACCAGGTTTGGTACCAGATTATTTGAAGGACCACCTACATCTATATGGAATGGCCTGAGCCCCAAGATCAGCTACAGAGGCCCTGCTCATGTTCCTGCTGTTGACATGTTAGGTTGGCAGCTATCAGAGACAGGGCCTTTTCAGCTGTGGATCTAGCCCTATGGAACTCTCTCCCATAGGATTGTGAAGTTAGCTCCCTCGTTGGTGAATTTTGAACAAGCCTTACAGACCTGGCTATTCTGATCTGCTTTTCATTAAATTGTTGGTCTCAAATGTTTTTCAACTGCTACTGTTCTTATGGTCTTACCTAGATTTTATATTGGATGATTTTATCTTTTTATTTTATGTGCTGAACTATTTTTTGTTGTTGTTTTTAATTGTGAACTACTCTGTGAGGGCCTTCAGCCCTAAAAGGCAGTATATAAATATCTAAATAAATGAACATAAATAAACAAACCCATCTCTCAGGGTTGTTGTGAGGATAACACTGGAGGGAGGAAGAACCGTGTCCACCACTCTAATCTCTTTGGAGAAAGGGCAGGATAAAAATATAGTAATAACTACTCATAAAAGCAGAAGTCGTTGGAGGAGCATGAAAAAGAAAAAAAGAAACAGCCAAAATAACAACAAAAAGGGACTTCTGAGGCAGATGTGTCAGTTCCAACAACATCAACTTTAACCACACTAGTTGAAACGTATACCCTAGCCACATCAAAAGCAAACATTTTGCTTACGAAGATAAAAATGAAATTTCATCCTACATAGAACTATTTTTGTCCAACACATGGAAGTGATTTTCAGATGGGAAGATCCTCCTCCCATTTGGTCAAGCTGACAATTTTCTATTTTGTAATAACATTTTAATAGGCACAAGAAACTTTTTGAACTGAGCATCTCAAATATTACTGAACAAAATAAGTAATCATAGTACAGCATACTGTATGTGTGGGGTTTTTTTTGCTCAGTGCAGCCACCTGCACTAATATTCGTGGGACACAATCAACTTAGTTAGCAGGTTTTTTATACAAGCCCCACTGAAATCAGTGCGAGCCAAGCAAAACTATGTCAGTGCTCTTGGAGTGTTTCCATTCATTTCAATGGGGCTTGCAGAAGAGAATGTCCTGGTGGCTTGTGCCCATTAATAGAGCTATCGGGGGGGGGGGGGAGAAAAAGAGCTATAGTATCCACTAAATCCAAAGCCAGGGCTAAAGAAATTCTAGCAACAACAGTTCTGGCAGGAGAATAAAGTTATTTCCCCCCTTGAAACGTTCCTTCTCTTTCAACTTTTGCACAGCAGCTGTATTCATTTAAATGCAATCCCTTTATTTGCTAAACCACAATGTATGATTCTAGGATGAGAAAAATCAATTAAATAAAGCTGGTTTTTAACAAATTTCCTGACTACCTTAACAAAAAAAAACAAAAAAAAAAACAGCACTGTGGATGTTTTCTTATGAAGACAGTGATGTTGAATGCAATGTAAAATAAACAGGAGCACAATATGCAGCAAAAACAACTCGTAGTGCACTTTTGATCTAACATTACTTCCACATCTCATAACCATTCTTTCATGTCTGATCTCTGTGATCTCCATGTCTATCCAGAGACAATATGAATCTTATCTGTGTGCACAGGGTAAAAATTGTGGCGCCTCCACTATCAATGGCAAATCTCCCATTGACTTCAAAAGTAGTCATCATTTCCTCCTTATAAATTAACATGACAGCTTTTAGGAACAAGATGGAGCAGGATATTTCTGGCACAAGTGGAAGGAGGAAACTATTAGAACACCCCAAAAATGATCATATCCATGTGATTCAAGCAGATTCAGATGTTCATTCAAGGGCCATTCACATGACCAATTTTATGTGATAACCCTTAATATATAGTATAATAGTTGCTATAATATGCAACTATAAGTTGATGGTGGATTTTGGGAAGCCATTACCAAGGGTGCACATAGACCATCTTGTCCCTTCTCCCATCACATTATCACTTGTTAGGAATAATATAAAGGAAAGACAATCTATGAAAGCTTATATAAGTATGTCTTATTTCTGATGTAAACACCAGCCAAAGACCACTTGGGAAGAAACCACATTTCAAATTAAATGCAAGTCTCAGAAATCTTATAACTTGTGGCCGCAACAGATCCCTAAATACCTTTTGCCAACCAAACACAATATTTACCTAATCTTGGTGTTGTATGTACATATGTAGAAGCCAGAACCAGAAAAATGACCATAAAAAGAACCCAAGATGGAGAGCGGTAAACTTGATTCTCAATTGTTGGGTTAACCAGGAAAGAGGTTTAGCCTCCCCACACACAACAGTGTCATTGAATGCACCCCTTTAGTTTATCTACATAAGTGAATGGTTGCTGTTCATACACTTGTGGGCACAGTTGCAATGTGCCCTAAACTTGCCCTCAGCCCTTTGCACTCGGTGACTTGCCCCTTATGGGCAGGGATCCTGAAACAGGTGTGTGTGCAAAGTGCCTTGTGTAAAGTTCACAAAGGTGCACTGCACACCCAGAGTCCTTGCAATATACAAGCTCTCCTTCAACATACATCCAACCTATCATAACAAAAGTGTTTTGCTAGTTCTGTAGCAAGAGATATTTAAACACATCTCACAAGGCCTTTGAAAGAGGTTCTAATTAACTCTTTAAGGCTGATTCGGTCTTCGATTTCTCATCTGCCCCTTACAGCTGAGAATCAAACTGAATGAATGAATGAATGAATGACTAAATATAATAAATAAATAAATAAATAAATGAGCAAGCAAATAAATTAACAAACTCTCTTCCACAGAAGTCTTTCAATTCCTTATCCTCCAGCCACCAAACACACATCTTGTTCTGTTACCTTAACACTCCTTGTAGGTTGCTTTGCCTTAAGAGATACCAAAAAGAATTACATGTACACAAATGTGAATATGCTCCTTTTGTTGTGTTAATCCAAATACGCCAGGAGGAATACTGGACAACTATACTTTCAGTAATATGCATGTTCCCAGTAGAGCTATTATATATCTATATAAGGATCCCTGCATTGTTTCATATTGCTATTAATTACATTTATCACATGAGCCATTTGACCAAACAGACGTTTAAGGAGCAAGTGCTTTACTCACCTCATTAGTTGTGAGAGTGAGGATCCGATCTAAGTCTTCCACAAGCTGCTTAAAAGTAGGTCTCTGAGAAGGCACTGCATGCCAACAATCTCTCATCATCATGTAGCTGTAGAAACCAACATTTCACTGTGTTAATTAACTCTGCGTCTGTGTCTATGTCACACAATGTTCATAATCGCAACGCTTCTCTGCTGTTCAGCTAAAAGTTAGGGTATGCTCACATGTTACACTTTGGAGTACACTGCTATTTAAAAAAACATGTCTGCAGACTAGGAAATGAATTATGGCCGTTCTTATGCCCCACCTTCATATGTATTCAATCTTCCCCCCCTCCTTCTCACAACAGAACTCTAATTATAGTGCCTATGGAACAGGGCTGGGGCACCTGTGGCCCTTCAGATATTGTTGGATTGCAACTCCCATCATCCCTGATCATTGGTGAGGCTGGCTGGGGCTGATAGGAATTGGGGTCCAACAACAACCGGATGGCCACAGGTACCCCACCCCTTCAACAGGAAGGTTGTATTTGCCTGGCATGAAGGTTTTGCACTGTTATCTAAAAGCCCGCACATCTGGCAAAGATTAATCTTGTCAAGCGTGAGAAGTGTTACAACTCCTCCCTACCCACATGATCTGGGCAATTGCCTGGGCAGTGTGTGGATTTTTCTTTTCACCACAGTGCGGACCTTTCATATTAACTCTGCATATAGCGTATATATATTTTTTAAAAGGTTGAAAAGCAATGAGGCTACCCTAACCCTTATATTTGCGTCCCCCCACCCCCTTTGCTGGCTTTTGCTGACAAAGCCAGTGCTGGACCAGTCATTCAGCCCACCCCCGCCCCAGACGTTTGAACTATGTGTGTGTATGTGAGTGGAGAGCGAGCGAGCGGGAGAGCAGTCTCCTTAAAAACTACCAAACCAAATGTACTGCTACTGTTTATATATGAGTGCGCCCTGGCCAGCCCATGGCCCAGTAAGGAAGAGTTCTTACAGTTCATTGGTGCAATTGGCAGGTTTGTCCATTCTGTGCCCTTCTTTGAGCAGCTTGAAAAGCTCTTCCACTGGAATTCCAGGGTACGGTGACCCTCCTAACGTGAAGATCTCCCACATTAGCACACCAAATGACCATCTAAAGAATTTTAAGAAAAGGGAATAAAAATGTGACTGAACCAGATTTACCAAGGACAGGATAGAAAAGTCTAACTTGAATAACAGAAACCGCAGCTGCTTATTTCCTGAGCAGTACATGTATATGTCTTAAAGGATATGCTCTATTGTCCCTAGCTTTTCAGGCTATTTATGTCTACAGCTGCATGTGTGAATTGACAACAGACAGATGCCTAGGCATTTCTGACAGCTCCTATGGCAAAGGGTGTTGAATTTGAACCCCAGGCTCAGGGCCCAAATCCAGCCCTCTGGGTTTCCCCAAATGGCCCCCACCCCCTTTCCCCCAACCACTGATCGTTTGGTGGTTTCCCGGCTTTTGCACAGGCTTTTCCCCCCATTCTAAAAGGCTGAAATGCTTCACCTAAGCCTTAGTTATGCTGGGATTTTGGCCCCGGCCCTTTTATCTTTGGCCCCGCCCAATGCTGGAATGCAGACCCTCAGAGCTTCTCTGGCCCTCAGGCTAAAAGAGAGTCAACACTCCTGTCCTATGGGAACCAATAATCTCCTTCTGGCTCATGAGGAAAAGGTGCAACAGTAGACACAATTCTACCGTCTGAGCTCTGAGCTCCTTGGAGAGAAAGTTGGTATAACAACAATAATAAATACATGATACAACTGAAACCATGAATGCAAATATGAGTAGGAGCTGGCATAGTTTGACCCAGATATAAGCAAACTGTTCTAAGCGTACAATCCTAATAATATTTGCTTGAAAGTAAAACTTTCTAGTTCATTAAGCTATCCATAAAGGAAGGACAGGGCAAGGCAAAGGAATCTGGATGAGATGTAGGCCGTGAAACTCCCTCTTGGAAGCCTCAGAAGTTGGAGTGCCACAATTATTCAAGTCTGATCAGCCAGAAATGGCTCAGGATAGACTCTGATCATAAAGAAGTCAAATATGTGTATCAGACATTTGCATGGGGTTCTGAAACAGGACAAGCAGGAAGCCTGATTGGGGAATAACTCCTATGGAACAGACAATTATGATTTTTCCCCCCTTCTCCAAAGGTACTCACACTTTTGCTGACAATCCTTAATGTAAAAAAAATTAAGCTGTACGATTTCCAAACAAACAAACAAACAAACAGCCTTTTAGGCCACACAACTCAAGATGTAGAAACTCCAGTATTTGTGATTCACAAGATGCTCCCAAAGTCTAACAATTTAAAACAATGCTTTGGAGCTGCACATCTGTAAAAAAAAAGGTTCAAGGGAAGAAAACTTCCGCACTGATGAGAGGAAGCCAGTGTTTTCTACCTTTCATGTGCTTTGAAGCCAGCCAGATTAGTAACAGAGCACTGATTTGCAGTCTTCCAGAAAATCCTCACTTTCTAAGGCCACCTCCCACTCTTTCTTTTTGTTACTGGGGAATGAAACGGCAACCACCGAGTTTCAGAAAGGCGAGGAGGGGAAAAATAAGATAAAAATCTACCACAGTGAGATCAACAAGATTACTGAAAGAATGAGTCCATAGGGCAGGAATGAAGTTGAAAATATCCATTGTTTTCCTTGGTTCTGAAGTCTAATATGGTAAGAAAATGTCTTTTCTTTTTTGTTTAAAGGGTGAAAAAAAAACCTCACAGGAGAACTTTCCCCAGCTTTTTAACCAGCCAGAATAAAGATGTCCGACTTGCACAAAATTAATTTCCCTTGGTGGATCAAAGGTTGAGAGAAAAGGTTATAGGAGACATAATCAGTTGAATATATTTCTAGTACATGTAATTCAGTTTCACTGGTGAAAGCTGTAAATTAATTTTTTAAAGATAAAGGAAGTTTCTAAGATAAAATTACTTACACATCACTTTGATGTGTGTAAACTCTGTCAAATAGAGCTTCTGGTGCCATCCACTTCACAGGCAACCGGCCCTGGGAAGGAAATAGAAAATCAAAAACTAGGTTAACTCAAAGGTTTACCATGATCCACTAGTAAATTTCAACAATTAATTTGGCAAACCTTTCCAACTGTAATACCAAAAGAATGAGGTTAAAGGAAATTAACCGTTAGTTTTGTGTAATATGAGAAAATACAGTATCTACCAGGTCTTTTGGATCATTAAGGGAGCAATCCTATGCCCCCTAGACCTTGTCTGAGGGGCCATAGGATAGTGGGGATTCCTCCCTCCAAGGTCGGAGACGGCACTCTGACCTCAGAAGGGGGAGTCAGAGATCTGCCCCCCCTCTCCTAGCAGCCAGTGCAGAATGAACCACGCTGACTGGTCTCTGAAGTCAGAAAATCGACCTTGGAGAGGGGGGAAAGGGGGCATTGCGGTGGATGGAGGGGGAGGACACTAGAGAGGCCAGGATAAGATTGATCCTGAACCTCATCCAGCCTCCTTCCCTCCCCCTCTGAAGCACCCTCGCTAGATGGGCAAAAAGCCCATGTAGCGAAAAAAGCAACATCTCTTGTGCCCCATATATAAACCCTCCTCTATTTTCACACTCTCAAGACTCTTAAGGCCTTCTGAATATAGCATTAATCACAGATACTAGGTTTTTGACTGTATAAGCGGTTGCCTGCAGTGAGGGCATACAATATAAATCAGGAACACTTGTACTTTAACCAGTGGGTTGCCGAGAAACTTCTACTAACTCCAAACTGAAATGTGGGTAATATAAGACCGCTACAAAACTAAAACCAAATGTTAGCAATTACATAATGGATGCATTCCACAAAATCATTCATTGATTACAAAAAGGCAAATTTATATTTATATTCAGTATCTAGCTAACAGTCAAAGAATGTGCTACAAGTTTCATGGAGACCATAAAAAGCAAAGGCTAAACCTTATCCTTTAGAAAGCATCATGTAACACGTACTCTCCCAGGCTGTGTAAGCAGATAACCTTCCTTTCCCAGTAAAAAGAGGTTAGGAATCCTTACACACTTGCCTATTATTTTCATTTCTTTGATTAAAAGTTAGGCTGCCGTACAAGAAGTCCATTAGGAATACATTTGCTATACTTAAATGCACCACTGAAAAAGATACTGGATCAAGTGATAAGACTGCCATCCACTTACATTAGTAGTCTTTTTATAATAATCTATATTGTTGATGTCTCTGGCCAACCCAAAGTCAGCTATTTTCATGACGTTATTTTCAGTTACCAAAACATTCCTTGCTGCTAAATCTCGATGGATGCACTGAAAATGGAAAAAAAGAAGATCTGAATTTACAGAATTTACACAACCCACCTGTAACCTGAGTCTCCTTCAGTTAATCCCCTAGCCCAGGAGTGGGCAGACTTCAGGCTTACGGGATCCACTTTATTGTTTGTGTTTTTACTTGGACACTGAGATTCACCAATCAGAACCAGGTGGAAAAGACACAGAGTTAGTATTAAAGAACTCTGAGGCCAGGAATTTGGTGTGTTGTTTTTTTTTACCACCAGAACAAAGCTCACCATCTTTCCACACAAAATTCCACTCCTGGTTACACACACACACACACACCACATTTTCTTCATTTCAGCAGTATAATTTAGGGTAGAGAAAGTCATTTTGTTGTTGCTATTGTTAAACAACTGGGAGAAATCCTTGCCAATCTGCAAATCACCCAGCAATCCTAATCTACCTTCTGTCCACTCCTGTTCTAGCCATCAAAATCCACACTGCTTCACTCAGATACACACATTCCAATGTAACCCAATGTATGTTTCAATATTTTAAATGTCCTCCAGAAAATTAAGATACAGGGGATTGTCATGATCCAAAGGTTTGAGGACCCCCATTTTCTTAGGTACTGTTTCCTCTTCTGAGAGAGAACAGCACAGGATTCTGTACAGGTAAAAATCACCCTCTGTATATCAGACCCAATTCACACAACCACTGGGCATGCTATAGCTACAAGAAAACCAGCTGAATATCTGGCACCTTTCACAGCCAACTATAATAAAGAGTTTGAAAAGAAAAACTTTGTGGGGAAATATGAGGTCTTGGCAGGATTCTGGACTAACAGAACTTTTAAAAGTGTGGAAAAAATGGGATAAAAAAGAAACTTATTATCAAATTAAACAAGAAATGAAGTACAGCTCCCTTTTCTTCAATATCTCCATGTTAAGCATATGTCTCTAAAAGATGGCTCAGACTCTGAGGTATTGATATCTTCTAGTAAATCAAATAAGGTAATATAAAATTATTGCTAAATTTGAATCATCAATAAGTCAATATCGGAGCAAATGGGATTTTTTCAAAAGGATACCTTCAGAAGTCTTGAAAATGGATCGGAAATATATACCCACAAGCAACAGTTTGCATGGATTTCAAAGAAATTTTTAATAAAATGACACATAGGTGGTATTTGGCCCCTTGGAGATTAAACAGAATGTAACCTGCAGCAACACGGATTAAACACAATTTTCTTAATCAATGATGACAATATGGGTCTGGCAGAGCAGATACACATAATATTCTCTGGTCGTGTCCCAACATTAAAAGTTGCAGGATACTGATTTTAGAAGAAATAAAAAGTAAGACCGGATCAGACTCACCACTGGATCAGATTGTGGCTTTATTTCATTATGACAAGGAAGTACTTCTTATAGTGGCACTGAAAAGACTGTGCCTCTGCTAACAGCAGCTCATATGGCTATCTCCTATAAGTGGGAAAAATTGCCCTTCCCTTGACTGATGAGTGGATCAACAGAATTTGGGATATGGCCTATATGATCAAATTAACAAATACGGGGCAGTATCCAAGTTGACCCGAGCACCAGCGCAAATTATGCTGTACTGGTGTAACAGACCTCTAGTGCAGGCCAGTAGCATTAGCTGGCATGATGGGCTTACTGGGAAAGATGGGGAAAATAGAAAGAAAATAGGTCATAGAAAAAAATGGAACATTTTTGTCTCATTTTGGAATAGTAAGAGTTCAAAATGCTTTAAACCCACACAGATTATCAAATGCCATTTAAACATTTAAGAGTTGACTTATAGCGCAATGCTATGGCTGCTGCTTCTCTGAGGTCGGAAGAGTGATCTTGGAGAATGGCTTTGGGGGACATTCTGGGGGGGGGGGCAGAAAGGGGATGAGACTTGAGCCACCAAGATATGTCGTATCCTGTCGGCATCTCAGCCTCCTTCCCTACTGCTCTGAAGTGCCACACATAAACAACCGGTCGGACATCTAAGTACTTTGCAGAGTGAAAGGTCCGTGGAGGTAACCTTCGCCTTCACGCTTCTCCCACCATCCATAGGATGCCTGCAATCCTCTGAGTTTGGAGGGTTACAGGCATCTCCATAGGACTGCGCCCTTAATTTTACATGAGTTGTAGGGAAAATTCAGAAACAAGTTGCTTATATGTGGATTATCTATTATCTATTAAGTCTCTGGGTTCACACAACATGACAATCCATTGTGGGTAACTAGCCACAGTTGTCATGTCATCTGAACCCAGGCAGCTTCTCACAGGGTGGCTTATTTGGGGCCAACAAGCCACCCTGACAACCCATGGCTTGTTCTAGGGGTTGTCCGACCTAAAATGGGTTGTCATATTGCCCAATCCCAGCACAGGAATATCAGTGTGGGTTGTGGGGATTGGCTAGTGAGCTGCTTGACAGGAGCAGCAAAAGACGCTGCCACTTTTCATGATCTCGCCTGTGCTGCAGCCACTGACAGCCCATTCATCAATGCCCAAGTAGTGCTTTGGAGTGACTGTTGCTGGTTCGCCATCCCTTTTTCAAAATAAAAAAAAATCAGCCTCATAAAATTGCACTATTGTGTTCGTCATTTTTAAATTGGGGTTTTTTGGGGAGGTGTGCAAGTGAGCACTTATGGCTGTCCAATATAAGTACAGTAATACCTTGGATTGCAAGTAACTTGGTTTGAGAGCGTTTTGCAAGACAAGCAAATTTTTAAATATTTATTTAAAAAATTTTGACTTGATATACAAGTGACATCTTGCAATACAAGTACTGTAGTATGGCTTAAATTAAAAATCTCTGTACAAATTTTTTTGCGGGAATTTCGTTTTGTGTTTTGGATTACAAGCACGTTTCTGGAACGAATTATGCTCTCAATCGAAGGCATGACTGTAGTCTTGCCTTGACAAAGTTCATGCGTCTCTTGTAAGTTTCAGTTTTCAAAGGGAAATGGAGTAGGTAACAGATTGACAAGGCAAGACTGCATAGACCACTGGCAACTGTGTGCAAATTAGTTTATATGCAGTCTCATCTTGTCAATTTCCATGTATGTCACCTACTGCACTTTGCTCCTTTGACATCTGAAACTTACAAGGCCATCGATGAGGCAAGACTATACATATCGGACATCCATAAGAGCACACCTGAGTACCTGCAGAAGACCAACAAAAATAATAATTTTTAAAAGTGGCAAACACACTTGCACAATTTTGGGGGCTGAAAAAATAAACGATAAAAATACAACCTCAACTGCACTTTTTTGAAGCTCCTAAAAGTAAAAATAAAAAAAAACCATCAGTGAACAAAAAGGGGTAGTGATCGGAGCAGGGAGAGGGAGACAAGATGGGTTCTGCTGTGAAGGACACTGGGATACTGGCTGGAGGACTGAGGGGGAAGGAGGGGGGAACAAGCCATAGTGAGCCCGATCATCTGTTGGGCGCACCATGGGCTGTTCCACCAACAATCCATACTGCATAGCTTATTTGCAGGGAGGCGTAGTGTGTTGTGTTGATGCACCTTCTATATAGTTCTTGGTTTTCAATTACCGGTATTCTAATTTCATTATTGTAAGAACTGGTTTAATAGTTTTATGTTATATACTATACTGATTTATACATTTATACTGACTGTATAAATACTGAAACCTAAACCATCGTAGCAGTAGTAGTAGCAGTAGTAGCATTTTTAACCAACTACAGGAAACTATAGTTATCTGAAAGCTGTACCGGCCCTTATTTCTTTTTCTTTATCACATAGGGCATTGTCTGCTAGGTAACTCAGAAGACTAGTTTTCCATGGAGTGGGAAGTCCCCCTTTTAGTGTTTGAAATGAACAGGGATGTTTGCCAAAGAGAGGTGAGGGGCAGACTGTTTCTTAGTAATTATACAAGGTTAATAAAGAATCAAGACATGCAATGTTCTGTCTTAATTTCTCCATAAATTCAGGTCTAGTCTGGATCTGTAGTAAGACTAAGTCCTCAAAGGATGCTTAGCTTACAATCCCTGGCCTACAGTATTGCGGATGCTCTCTACAAATTAAAACCAACTTTTTATTGACTACTTTTAAATATCCTACACTTCACAGTCCCCACCCTATAGTCAGCTGGTTGTATGCACTCACATTCATGTGCAGGACTTCAGCATACATCAGCAAATGCTTGATAAAGTTACATTGCAGTAATGCACCAAAGCTAAATTCTGTACTTGGAAGCAGATGCATACACCCAACTGCCAGAGGTTAGGAGCCAGCATGCACAGGATGTGCAAGCATTTTCCATGCACACACTGGTTATATGAACTAGTCCTCAGTCACTGAGGATACACTTTCCTTTGTGTTGATAAGGAAGTACTCAGTTTACAGTCAATTGAAGAAACATGCAGTTACAGAAATATATAAAGAAAAGGAAAGGGAACACAAAGTTATCTAGTCTAACCCCTAAACTTGAGGCAGGCCTTTCTATACTGAAACCATATCTGTAGAAGATAATTCAGTCATTTTAAGGCCATATAGGAAAGCATTTATATCCCTAAAAGTACCCAAGTAACTTGTGCCAAATGCTCTAAAAACAGTTCTCCTAAGAACCAATCTAAATTTTCCTGCCACTTAAAACCTATTGATTTTATCTCCTGCCACTGAAACACAGCCCTATTGTATGCAGTGATACCAAATAATTATTTTTCACCTTCTTTATGAGACCGTTTAAAAAATCTAAAGATTACATTCAAATCCTTCCCCCAGTGACTACTAGACAAATCTCTTGGGATTTGTGTCTCACAGCTCAGTTTTATACTACAATAGGAGGCCTTCATTCAACTGAATCAAATGTTCAGAACTGTGCATTAAATTGTACCAAAGACTACTACTGGAATAGTTTCTCAAATATTTTCACTGTAAGCCCCATTAGTATGTGCTTTGATCTGACAAGGTTTCAAACCAACAGACAAATTCAGTGTGGCTACCTTTCATAGAAGCATGTAAAAATAAAATAACTGTGCTATCAACAATGACAATTTTAAAAAACCGTAACTCTAGTTTTAAAAGATGGAAATGTAGCACATTTCTGTCTCACTGTGATATCTATGAATATTCTATTCATGGCAAACCTTTTCCAGTCATCTCCAAGGACACCACCCTCTTGAAAGAGAGCAAAGGGACAGTACAAAGCCATGCTTACGTATTAGTCATTTTAAGAGAGTTCTAGAAGCATTTCAAAGAAGCCTAATTCTGACAGCCAGTTTAAACACTAGGGCTTCCATGTGGAAGAGTGCTTACCTATGGTGGGTTTCCATATCGTATTAATTAATTAATTAATTAATTTCATTTTTATACCGCCCAATAGCTGAAGCTCTCTGGGCGGTTTACAGCAATTAACAAGACAGTCCCTGCCCTCAGGCTTACAATCTAACACAGAGGTTCTTGCCCCATGTGCCATTCCACACATGCACAGTATCTGCACACCAATGATGTATATGATATCTTGGTTGCACTGCTTTGCAGATGCTTCAGGTTACATGTCTACACAGTTACAATGGACAAAACCTTTTAAAAATATTAACATCTACCACCTAGAATATCAATAGAGGCAAGCATTTTTCAGGGATCACCATGAGAGGGCCATGATGTTTAAATGAGCCTTCTCCTGTAGCCAAGCGAAAGGGGCATCAGAACATGTTTGTTGTTCTTACTGCTTTTATTGTTGTTTTTATCATTTTTACCGCTGTTTTTGTGTTTTTGCTGTTCTTGCTGTTTTTTTAATTGCTTTTTCGGGCCATATCGAGTTTTATTATGTGTTTTACTATTGGACGCCACCCTGGGAGGGCTCCTGCCCTGAAAGGTGGCCGAGAAATATTTTAAATAAATAAATAAAAAGTATGAACGGGGTACATAAACTCATGGTAGGGGCATGGTGCCATGTACATTGGCGCCGTCCCCTCACTCCGACGGCATACTTTCCCCACCCCTCAGTTCCCAACCTTGAGACGCTGAATGGCATGGTCTGAAAAGGGGGTCGTTAGGGTCCCCCCCCATCACATGGAGAGTTCTACTCCCATTCAAGCGAATTTGAGTAGAATTCAGACCTTGCTATTCAATGTGGCAGGGGTGGGGACTGAGGGAGCAGGACTGGGACAAAGGGGCCAGGGCCAGCATGCACGGCTGCTTGCTCCTCCTACAGGTTTATGTATCCTATTCAAGCTTAACGTCTGAGCAGGATTTATGACTACGCTGATAGCTGCTGCAGCTGCTGCTGCTTCTTTTTATGAGTGGCTTCTAACTCATTTTTTCCATTCCATTACTTTTGCATGAGTGGCAATGGAGCAAGGCTGCCTATATCCACTGTTGTACAATTCAACAAAACAGTAGTAGATAATTTCATTCCAGAGCCACTAATATGCAGGGATGGAGTAACAAAAAAGGCCTGGAGTACTGCTCGGAAGAAGGTTCAAATTCTCTGGCTGCTCCATTTTATCTGATGGCATCCAGGAAATGCAGGCCTTTGCTTCTCCCCCTGCCCATACATAGTAGAATGTTCACCTAAACTGTCATCAAATAAATAAGGACTTACATTTTCCCCTGGGGGTAGTATTATTAAATTGATGTGATGGCACTTTATGAGAAAACATTCCTCTCAATTGAGCGCACTGATGCAGGTAATACCAATCAACCGTTGTGCACCTACTTCATGCAGTCCTAGCTGCCCCTGCATCCATTACCTGCCAAGTAATGCCAGGCAGTTGTCATGACCCCCCAGCCCTAAGACCTTTCAGTGTGCAGCAAACATTGATGAAGACAAGGCTCAGTTTGCTTCATTAGGTGAAGAATGGTCAGTGGCCTCCCAGCCAGAGGACACAGCCCTGCCACCTTCCTCTGATTCAGAGGATGAGTCCCCAGCAGAACCTCCATCTTGCCAGACTTGCAGAAGTCTAAGATTGCAAAATCAGATGAGGGCCTCTTTAACAGTCCAGTCAACTTTTCTGAGAGTGTGGGTAGTTAACCAGACTACAGATCTTATCAGCCTATATAAGGTTTCAGTTGGTCTTAACTCCCTGCTGAGACAACATTCTTGTATAATTGTCCTAGCAGGGGAGAGCTTTAGTTAGCAGGGCTCACTTGGAGCTGTCCATGGTACTTCTTTCATTGGCCTTCTGAGAAAGAAAGCTACTGCCTTGACTTTGCCTGCCGTGACTTGACTTTACCTACCTTGACCAGAATTTACCTACTTGATCTGAACTTGCCTGCTGTGATTTTTTTTTATTATTATTTATTTATTATATTTATGCCCCGCCTTTTTTCCTTCAAGGAACCCAAGGCGGCTTACATAATCCTCCTTCTCTCCACTTTATCCTCACAACAACCCTGTGAGGTAGGTTGTTGGCTGAGAGTCAGTGACTGGCCCAAAGTCACCCAGTGAGTTTCATGGCCGGGCGGGGACTAGAACCCGGATCTCCTGAGTCCCAGTCCAACACTGTAACCACTACGTCACACTGGCTCTCTGATTTGAATCACACTCTCTGAATCACACTGATTTGACTTTGCCTACCTTGACCGGATTTTAATTGCCTTGATCTGACTCCATCAGATACTACTAGCTTCCCCTGTGAGTCTCAGGTCCCCCTACAGAATGGGACACCAATAAGGATGCAGGCACCCTTCACTCCTTCCGTCACTGCTCAGCAATGACACCTTTAGAGCCCAACCCCCCAGCCCACATATGCACAGCTTTCTGTCATACTCATGGCTTTCTATACCTAGGTGAGTGCTACACCTAAAAGTGTAGCACGGCTGCATTCTCAGGACAAAAACACCTGCAGCAGCCTTGGGTACCATGTGGCGAAACATTTAGGCACACTGATCAATGTTCACTAGATTAGGACATAACTGTTTCACAGAACTTCTAAAAATCCAAAACCTTTGGGTTGATGTTCATTATTTTAGGAGTCTAATAATTAAAAAAGCATCCAGAAATGGCATGGGGTTTCTGATGGTGTTTTTTTTTAACCTGTCTGGCAATTCAGAAGCCCATAATACTGGAAAATGTCATTACTTCTAATGTAACAAGCAACATAAAGTGGAGTGCTGATGATCAACTACTACACGATTTGTGATGCAAGATACTTGGTATCAGATTCTTTCCTCCACCGTATCACTCCCCCCCCCCCGTGATAATATTGTGGTCAGGTCAACGGCAAAGCCAATTATGTTCCACCTAACTCAGCAGTGAGCACTAGCAAAGCTGTGGTTGCACCTCCACCATCACCTTATTCAGACTACTAAGCAGAGGATTGTGATCTGTTACCAGCTGGGATACACAGGAAAATGTAAGGTTTGCTTAATTACAATTTAAAACAATGTGTAGCAATAGAAAAACCTAGCAAATATGTGTCTCTGTGGAGTGAATATTGAAAATTATGCAGTTTCAGCTAGTTCTCTCAGTAGACAAATATTTTAAGTGGAGACAAATGACTAATTTGTTCACAGAAGGTTGCCGCTTCTTCTTTTCACCAGTTATCTAATGCTAGCATATATAATTCCCTTGAAGGCTCTAGGGAAATGAATGTGTCTCACACTCTCTCTTTCATATTCAGTAAGTTAGCAGTATATTGTGGCCTTAGTTTAATAAGCCAAGGCTCAAGGTTACGTTTTTGTTGCCTGCTTGGCTAAGCAGCTCACAGTTTATCCACATTAATATTTGAATTTATGAATCCCTAAGTTCATTGTGTAATATTATTTGCTGAAGATTTATTTTTTTCCCTGACTCCCATCTTTAACAGAAACCTTAACAAGCATAACCCAGAGTTTGATTACTCATGCATATATTTGTTACCAAATACATTTGGAGTGCTTTACTGGAAACTTTATGAACAATTCTGCTAGTAAAAAGACTTATTAATATAATATTAATATTTTAAAAAGCTGACGACACCATTCAAAGAGATTAGGGGAAACGCTTCAAAGCAGGGTAGACAAGTTGTTTGGCACTATAGGCTACTAACATTTTTATTTTTACTTTTTGCACCCATGATGAACATAATTTGCAAAATATTTTTATGAACATGATTGCTGCCAGCCACATCTGGGAATGTTCTGCAATTCCAGATGAGTGAGGCAAGGTGGACTCTGGCTCCTGCTGAGCATTTTCAAATGTGTGAAAATGCCCTTCTCCCCATCTAAGACCTTCTAACCGGCCAGGCTAATCAATAGTCCTCCAATTACAATTTTCAAATGTCCAGACACCGTGACACAGTTCCTTAAAATCAAGAGGTGGGCTTAAGAATGGTGAGATTCTTCTCTCAGGTATCTGGCAGCATATGATGAAGTTTAAATCAGGTCTTGATTTTTTCTTGTTGATTGTTTAACATTGTTTTTAGATATATGTCGTGTCTCTGTGTGTTGTATGTTTATATCTTTGCATGTATATGGTTTTTATAATGTATTTTAATCTTTGTAAACCACCCAGAGAGCTTCAGCTATTGGGCGGTATAGAAATGTAATAAATGAAATGAAATGAAGATAAAAACAACAACACTGCGCATATTTTTTTCAGATGTCTTGTTACCCCGACAACTATGGAATTAAATGTTATCCTGCAACTATGAAGATCATACAATTGTTTTATTACTGCCATTATTATCCATCGTTTTTATATTTTGGGGGCTGGGCATGTCAACACAATGGCTTAGATGCTGAGCTGCCCTTTGGCAAACAGGAAGGGCTTCCGCTAGCAGAAGGGGGAGAAGGCAATTTTCTCCAATTCCTCATTCCCTCAGCAGTCCCCAGCACCACCTCCCGCACAGTTCCGGAGGATCCCCCAATCCTCCAGAGCGGAGCAGAGTTCTGCTCAAGGGAACTTAAGATCTAAGCCGATATATAAAAGGGGAATGGGATACGCCTATCTGCTCCAATAGCATACTCGTACAACCTCTGGGTTCAAAGGAACACTGGAATAAGCCAATGCACATAGAACTCAATTAATGTAGACCCAATCTACAAATTCTCCAACCCTCAATTTTGTGGATTAAACATGCATTACACACATTGGACCCTGCCCATGAAGGCCTATTGTACCAGTAGAGAGAAGGCACGAGTGTAATCCAACTCCTTCACCACACATAGGCTCTACATTGGCTCACTTTTCAGTGAGAAAAGCACTTGACAATTGTCCATCCCAATCCAGTGATTTGCTATGGAAGTGGGACTATAGACAAGAGTTCTCAAGTTTAATGAGGGCTCCCCATTCACTTCAACAAAGAGAGAAAGATCCACACAAGCAGTCCTTTGCACACTTCCACTGAAGTAAATAAGGATGCCTACATATGCAGGAGCTCCTAATGCCACACCACACAGCAGGGATGCTGATCGCATTCTTCAGATTTAATAACTCTATTGTGAGATGCAAAAAAAGAGCCCACGTGGCCACATAAAACTGTTTTGGCCGTCTTTAGTGGTCTTCAAGTTAAACATGGCTAATATCAGCATTAAAAAGCAAAAGAAAATATTTTAATAGCTTTGGCTTACTTTTTGTGATGCTAAGTATTCCATGCCTCTTGCCAATTGGTATGTACATGAAACTAAATCTTTGAACGTCATCTGCTCTTCGGGTACCCGGTTAATATCAAATGAATATTCCATTCCTGGTGGCCGCCGTGCTCGCAGGTACTCTCGCAAATTCCCTTTCGAAGCATATTCAACGAGCACATATAGTGGCCCTTCAAAGTGAGCACATACAGAGAATGAGAATGAAAACTGGGACAAAAAATGTTCAGTGCCATTGAGACATAAAAGTACAGTCGAACCCACATTTTCAGATTCATGGCAGAACAAATTTAGTGGAGTACAGAAGTCTCAATACAATTCTTTAACACATACAATTCTGGTCAGTTGCCTTCACACACACACACACACACACACACACACGCACGCACGCATGCACACACTTTTTCCATATACCTATACACATACCTACCTACCCATCCACCCACTCCTAGTGAACATATACAAGGACACCAAGGAGATGATGTAACCCTCATCACACAGTGAGCCTACATGCACATCACAAAAAGCCACCATGGGTTAATTTACTTGCAGGGCTTGTTGCACATTGGCCAACAATGTTAAAATGCAAGCTGCAGTGGGGGAGTGTTGCAACTTGTGTTGTGCGAACCTGGCCCGGGTGGGTTGTTGGAGTGGTTGTTTAGGGTTATGGATGGTTTGTTAACCATGCCAACAACCCACTCTGGCCAGTTTTGCACAACCACCACAGCTTGCATTTTTAAAATATCAGCCAGCATGCAACAACAAGCCCTGCTGGTAAGTTAACCCATGGTGGCTTGTCGTGACGTGCGAACCAGGTTTTTGACTACACTTTCACATTTATAGCTAGAATTCCAATTTTACTGAAAGGCACAGGTGGAGGTGGAGTCTAATCTTTGCATTCTTTAACCACAGTGAAAGGGGCATTTGACATTAAAAAATACAAAAATAACACAAAAGAATCAGGAAGCAGAACTGCTGGGTGTTTCCTTTTCCTCTGCAGCTCTAGCCCTATTCATACATTATTAAAACCAGAAAACTCACCACGCGAATGGGCTCACGTTGAGTAGCTCTGCCCCTAGACGTGACACACATTACGTATCACGCCCCTAATATCCATGCATACAGAGCAAATGTCTGTAGGGAGGGGACTTCCACATGAGTTGGAATCCTAATACTGCATTTTCCCGGCTCACTTAGAGGCCTGCAGACATTCGTGCTGTATGTATGGACCTTAGGGGTGGAACTATGTAACATGTGTCACATCAGGGGGTGGGGCTACTTGGTACAACCCCACTTCCTGCTCATATGGTGAGTTTCCCCAGTTTTAAGAACATGTGAATATTTGTTTATTTATTTATTTATTATATTTATTAATCGCCCATCTGGCCAGTCACCCGGCCACCCTGGGCGATGTACAATTAAAATACAATAAAACAATACAATAAAATATAATAATTAAAACAATATAAAAAATTCTTTTAAAAACCTAACCCACCCCATATTCCCGCCTGAACAGCCATGTTTTTAATGCACGGCAGAAGCTCATCATGGAGGGGGCATGGCGAAGGTCACTAGGGAGGGAGTTCCATAATGTGGGGGCCGCCACAGAGAAGGCCCTCTTCCTAGTCCCCACCAGCCTGGCTGCTCTGGCTGATGGGATAAGGAGAAGGCCGTCCGTGGCAGATCTTGTTAAGCGGCCTACTTGATGTTGCTGGAGGCACTCCTTGAGATAAACTGGGCCGGAGCCGTGTAGGGTTTTAAAGGTCAAAACCAACACCTTGAATTCGGCTCGGCAAGCAACTGGTAGCCAGTGCAACTCATTAAGCACTGGCGTGATGTGATCACGCCGGCGGCTGCCCTTAATCAGGCGAGCCGCCGCGTTCTGTACCAGCTGAAGCTTCCGGGCCGTCTTCAAGGGTAACCCCACGTAGAGCGCATTACAGTAGTCTAGGCGAGAGGAGACCAAGGCATGAACCACTGGTGGGAGCAGGTGATTAGGAAGGTAGGGGCGCAGCTGCCATATCAGGGAGTTGATACAGCGCCGCCCGGCTCACAGCTGCCACCTGAGCCTCCATGGACAGCTGGGAGTCTAGAATGACCCCCAAGCTGCGGACCTGGTCCTTCAGGGGGAGATGTACCCCATTCAGCACCAGGTCAACATCCCCCAACCTCCCCTTGTCCCCCACCAGAAGTACCTCGGTCTTGTCGGGGTTCAGTTTCAGCATGTTCCTTCCCATCCAGCCAGCCACTGACTCCAGGCACTTGGACAGGGTCTCAACGGCCAACCTCGGTGAGGACTTAAAGAAGAGGTAGAGCTGCGTGTCATCCGCATACTGATGACACCGTACCCCAAACCTCCTGATGATAGCTCCCAGCGGCTTGAGGTAGATGTTGAATAACATCGGGGAGAGGATGGAACCCTGCGGCACTCCACAAGTGAGCAGTCGAGGGTCCAAAGCCTCCTCCCCAAGAACTACCCTCTGATACGTTCCAGAGAGGAAGGACCGGAACCACTGCAATACAGTGCCTCCCAAGCCCAACCCCTCCAGACGGTCCAGGAGGATACCGTGGTCAACGGTATCAAAAGCCGCTGAAAGATCGAGGAGGACTAGAAAGGAGCATTCGCCCCTATCCAAAGCCATCTTCATATCATCCACCAAGGCGACCAAGGCCATTTCCGTCCCATGTCCAGACCTGAAGCCCGACTGGCACGGATCTAAATAATCGGCTTCATCCAAGTGTGCCTTCAACTGAGCACCCACCACCCGCTCGATCACCTTGCCCAGAAATGGTAAATTGGAGACTGGGCGAAAGTTGTTTAAATCCTGGGGATCCAAGGAGGGCTTCTTTAGAAGCGGTCTTATTACTGCCTCCTTGAGGGCTGATGGCATCACTCCCTCCTCGAGGGAGGCATTCACCACTGCCTTTATCCCCTCACCCAGTCTCTCCCTACAGCTCATGATGAGCCAGGACAGGCAAGGATCAAACAAGCAGGTGGTCGGCCTCACAGATGAAAGCACCTTGTCCACTTCATCAGAAGGAAGAAGCCGAAACCGATCCCACAACACCGGTCTGCCATTGGCCTCCTCCCGCTCACTCCCTGTGTCCACGACGTACGATATCCCACTCCTAATCCGATTGATTTTATCTGCGAAGTGCTTCGCTAAAGCCTCACAGGAGGCTTTTGACTGTTCCAGTGGGTCTGGAGCGACTGGACCGACCAGACTCCGGACCACTTGGAACAGCCTCCTGGGGCAGCACTCTGCAGACGCAATGGAGGCAGCATAGAAATTCTTTTTTGCTGCCTTCAGTGCCACCCAGTAGGCTGAAGATGCAGCTCTAACCCGTGTTCGATCGTCTTCAGAGCGGGAATTTCGCCATCAGCGCTCTAGCCTTCTCACCTCTTGTTTCAGAGCTCGCAGCGAAGGAGTGAACCATGGCGCCGCACGAGCTCTGTTTAGGCGAAGAGGGCTCTTCGGGGCAACTCGGTCTAATGCCCTGGTGATTGCAGCATTCCAGTCATCCACCAGGGTCTCAACCGAGCTACTGTTTGTGTGCTCTAATTCCCCAAGCGCGTTCAGGAATCCATCCGGATCCATAAGACGCCTGGGGCGGACCATCCTAATAGGTCCCTGACTCCTGCAGAGGGGTTGTGGCACCGAGAAATCCAACCCCACCAGATAGTGATCTGACCATGACAAGGGGGTGGTGGATATACCCCCGATTTCCAGATCATTTCCCCCTCTCCAGAAACAAAAACCAAGTCCAGTGCATGACCAGCTACATGGGTAGGTCCAGTTAATACAGAGTGCAGCTCCCAGGAAGCCATGGTCTCCATGAAGACCCGAGGTGCCCCCGTGAGGACAGCCCCCGAATGCACGTTGAAGTCCCCCAGCACCAATAGCCTGGGGGACAACACACGCACATCACGGGTGACCGGCCAGATGGGCGATTAAAAAATATAATAAATAAAACAAAATAAAATAAACATCAGAGACCACCTCCAGCACCTCGGCCAGGGAGTCTGTCGTGCAGCAGAGTGGACGGTACACGAGCAGAATCCCCAGACTGCCCTTTGGACCCAACCTCCAGTACATGCACTCAGTAAACTTGGTCTCCTGGAGAGGGAGTCTGGTAAGGACCAAGGACTCCCGGTAGATAACAGCCACTCCCGCTCCCCGTCCCCCAACCCTTGGCTGCTGGGCATACGAGAAACCAGCCGGACACAAGGCCGCCAGAGTTGGAGCAGCGACCTCGTCCAGCCAGGTTTCCGTAATACATGCCAGGTCCGCACCCTCATCCAAGATCATGTCATGGATTACAGATGTTTTTTGGGTAACGAACCTGGCATTACACAGCAGCAAATGCAAGGGTGGGGAAGGAGCCACACCCCCCCCAGTTATCCCTTGGTTCTGCGCAGGCCTGGAACAAGGGATAGATATTAAGCATCGATCCCCTGTTCCCCTTAATCGGCATGGCCTGCCCCTAGCACTCTGCCAGCGTCTGCCGCTCAACAATGGTATGTTTTGCCCCCCGGAACTCCCCCCATCATCTCCCTGAGATGAACACATGCCCCCCCTGCTTCCGCCGATCAGGCGGGAGACCCACCCCTAAAACCAACCCCTAAAACCCCTAAAACCCCAACCCAGCTCAGACAGGGGGGTAGGCCCTCGCCCTCGTGCCACCCCCCCCAAGTGGCTCCCCCAAAGGGGCGAGGTCTTCAGGGCAGTTGCCCCACTCCTCCGCAGGCTGGCAGATGTAGATGTTGGCTCTGCTGGGGCAGCTGGCACCACTCCCCAATCAGTCCAGGGGGCAGCTCCTCCTGGCTGCTGCAGAGGCAGGGCCCCAGTCCAGCAGGGAACCACCAGGGAGGGGAAAAAGCTGGCTGCAGGGGGAAGTCACCAGCTTACCTCCCTCCCTGGAGAAGCCCACAATGCTGGCTGGGCTGCAGGTCTTCAGGGCAGATAGGCTTCTGTCTCATGTGAAATACATCCTTTGCATCTCCCACTGCAAGGAATTGTGCAATCTCCTCAGAATGGGCTGCTCATGCATATGTTCACCCCATAGAATCAGATTAATATTTTACCCAGAGACCTCCTTTGCAGATAGTTCCCCTTCCCCACTGTTCTTTCCCAGTTTTTAATTACAGGAGAAAACAGTAGGGAGACATGCATCCAAAGAGGATCGAATGAATGGGTAGCACAATCCTATGGCCGCTAGACAGCGTCTAGACGGCCATAGGATTTTTTGGATTCCCAGCTACAAGGTCGGAAAACTGCTCTAACCTCGTAGCTGGGGATCCGTGCTTGGATCTCCCTCCCCTCCCCTTGCAGCCGGTGACCTCAGAGAAGGGCTTTGGGGGGGCATTCTGGGGGGAGGGGAGACCGGCACCACCACACTACGAGGTACCTGGCGGTGCCTCAGCCTCCTTTCCTCCTGCTCCGAGGCGCTGCACTTAGACAGATGAAATACTGCTTTGTCGGGTGGGAGGGAAGGAGCTTCCGCACTCCTCCTGCCCTGCATAGGATGTGCATAATCCCCTGAGTTCGGAGGGCTACGGGCATCCCGACTGGATTGTGCCCTAAACTCTATTAATCCACCCCAACCTTTGGAGTGGTGGGAAGTAATGTGTAAAAACACAGAAAATGGGGCAGAGAGATATGACAATATACCCAATAAGGCCTAGCAATTCTGCACCTGAGTCTGTGTTGCAGGAAATGCTGGCCGCCGGTTTTTCATCTCACTTCTTTAAGCCAAGAATGCTACTTCTTCCTGGAGTTCTTCAAAACAGATATAGTATGACATCCACCTGCCCCTCTCCACTGCCTCTTACAATGTCATTTTCATTTCACTTGCACAGAATTAATAGCTACTGTACATTACATCATGAAACAGCATTATTTCATCACCTCTAGTTTGCAAAATGAAAATGAAACTCACCATCCTGTGTACATGCCCCAAGGAGATTGATGATATTTTTGTGCTTCCCAATCATTTTCATCATCTCCATCTCGGACACCAGGTCAGACAGGTCTTTTTCTGTAGCATCATCTGCACAAGACAGAACAAGTTCCACAGACAGTTTTAACTAATGTACCAGCCCAACTCACTTTTCTTCATTAACTGCTGCATTGATTCACTATCGATTATCCAACTGGTATGATGTAATTTAAAGACCAATACATTATGGAAATAAAATGCAGGCTTCTACGTCTGAACAGCACTTCCCTATAATCTTGGTTCTTAGGCCCGCTCCAAAATAAACTATTTTCTCTTTTGTTGCCCTGCTTCTTTTCCAGTTAAGCTCCATGGGGAAGTAGGGGAGGAAATCAATAAGGATAAAAATAATAATTAAGAGAAACATATAGGGCAGTATCCTATCTGCCACTGCCACTAATTTAAATTGTGTTGCACTCACATAAACGACCACTAGAGCAACACCAATAGTGTTTGCTGGTAGGACAGGTTTCCCTGGAAATGTCCATGAACTGACTGGAGTTCCTCTTTCAGAATGGTTATTATAAATCATTATAAATTTGCATCTGACTGTCTGCAAATCTAGAACCATAAATCCTAATCATGCAAATCCTGATCTGCTCCTGTATGTAACAGTATTTCCTTTCCCCCCTGCATTGATGATCAATGCTGGTTGCCCTCTTACATGTGAGGCAAATGGATGGTTTTCTTCCCAATATGTGATCATGACTGTCAGCAATTCCAGTCTACTGGATGAGGGCGTTCCCTCTCTCCCTCTTCTGTTTTTAATAGAGATCCAGAAGGGGAACTATATGAGGGTGACAGTGTTTCAATATAGCTCACTAGTAACTGGGTGTCTACAAATATCAACGAATTATTAATTATGGTACATGTGGTGTAAGACACAAATTTACAGTTGTAGGATAAAAGTCAAACCAGTTTCCAAAATGAAATACAGGCAGTCCCTGAGTTAAGTACATCTGACTTACAGACGACCCATACTTAAGAACGGACTTCCGGGTCCCCTGACGCTATGTCATTTACGTAGCGTACATAGCATAGTATACTACACAATTTGCGTAAATGCCGATTCCCCCCCCCCCATAGAACGCTATGGTGTTCTGACTTACATACAAATTCAACTTAAGAGCATTCTTAGGAACGGAACTCGTTCGTAACGTGGGGTCTGCCTGTAGATACTGCTTATTTCAAATCAGACTTTTAGGAGGAAAATTGTCCTGACAATTCAGTTAAGACCTCCTTTAATGTTATTTCCTCATCTCTGTGCCTAGAGTGCAAATGTCCCAGCTGAGAACAACATATCAGAGAATTATTAGCAAGAGATCCATTTGATTTATCTTCAGTTTTTCAGTGTCCAAGGATCTGTATCTCTAAGTTATACTATTCCTGTGATACTGCACTAAATAAGAAGACTAACTCTATAACTAGTGATTTATGTATCACACAGCACTCATCCTAGATGGTTGTGTTCTTTTCTTATAGGCAATCTTGAGCCTAGCACAGTGGCTGCTTTTGTCTGGCCAAAAGGCACTGGAAGACTGCCCATCTGCTACTGGAGCTGGCCTTATGTGAGCTCTGCCAACCTGCCCCCTTCCAGAAATGAGTATTTCCGGTTGTTGCCCTGGAAGCACTAAATCACCGTTCCGTAAGCAGAGGGAGCCACTTGCATGCAAGGTCAGTGTTGGACTCTGCCCTATGTTTGTTGACAAGGGCTGCCATTATTCAGATAAAATTGTAAACATGCATTTTTAAAATTAAGGACACAGGGTATCTCTAACCATATTTGTACATATTTCCTTTTATAAACTTTTGGTCTCTCTTTTTTAGAAAGAGCCAGTGTGGCGTAGTGGTGAGAGTGTTGGACTGGGACCCGGGAGATCCGGGTTCTAGTCCCCGCTCGGCCATGAAACTCACTGGGTGACTTTGGGCCAGTCACTGACTCTAAGCCTAACATACCTCACAGGGTTGTTGTGAGGATAAAATCGAGAGGAGGAGGAGGAGGAGGATTATGTAAACCGCCTTGGGTTCCTTCCAGGAAAAAAGGCGGGGTATAAATCTAATAAATAAATAAAATAGAAGAGACTGGATCAAGTCTATTAATTTATTTCCTAATGCAGTTATGCTACAAATGCCTTTGAGTAACTTGTAATCAACCAAATGAGAGCACATAGTCTCCCCTGTGGACCAAATCAAGAAATGAGGAATAAACAATCATAACAAGACTTTGACTTGCTTGTAAATACCCTTTGTGAAAGATAAATAAACTGTCAAAAGAACTGATTTAGACTGAAAACTGCTGAAGCCCGAGGTGAACTAAATGAACTTTGGCCTTCTACAGTTAGAGAGTTCGGATGCCACAAAAGAAACAGTCTTTGCAGAACCTGCCACCTCAGCTCAATCCTGCCTCTCCCCCATATTACCTTTCAACATTTTCACTGCAACAGAAACAGCTTCTTTCGGCCTGTCTTTGTCAATCCCCACCGCTTCCGCCATGACAACTTGACCAAAGCATCCTTCCCCCAGGGGCTTCCCTAGCGTCAACCTAGGGATGTAAACAGAGGATTAGCGCACAGCATCTGATGAGGGGATGAAGTCGGTGAAACACAAGAGCTAAAAATAAAGGGATCTTTCAGCAAACATTTTGGATAGGGCATTTGTCATAAAGAACTAACAAGGGTATTATAGTACATGCTAGAGTTTGCGCACACTCCTTCAGTCAGTCTTCTGAGGAACAAGTTCTCTGTATAATGAATACTCACCTGGCAAAACCTCACCGTATACCTACTGGCAGAAACAGGAATTTGATTTTATGGCTAGCTGGTAAGATGTACAAGGCTCTCCAAATACAGTGTGTTAGTAAAAAAAAATTCACTGTGTAACATTCAAGTGCCTTAAAGGTGCCCTGAACTTTTTAATACCTTTCTCTGAAGCTTGGTTATTGCTCCCTGCACCCGCAACACCTCCTTTTCCAGCTAAGCCACAAATTGATCAGAAGGTTCATTTATTTATTTATGTATGTTTCGCTTTAACTCTTCTTTTATTAACTAAAAGTCAGCATGATTTATTAGGGTGACAACTACACCCTTGGGGAGAGCGATCGTAAGACCCCTAGAGAGCATCTAGGGAGCCACAGGATAATTCGGCTTCCCAGAATTGAGGTCAGAGACAGAGCTCCAACCCCAGAGCTGGGGATCCGTGTTCCAATCCCCCTCCCCCCCTTCACAGCTGGTGTGGAAAGAACCACACCGGCTGCCTCTCTGAGGTTGGGAAATCGACCCTGGAGAGGGGGTAAAGGGGACATTTTGGGAGGCAGGGAAGAGAGGAGACTGGGGCCACCAGGATACAAGCTATCCTGATGGTGCTTCGGCCTCCTTCCCTCCCCCTCTGAAGCACCTCAGCTAGATGGCCAAAAATGATTCCCTAGTGACCTTCGCCATGCCCCCTCCGTGATGAGCTTCCGCCGTGCATTAAAAACATGGCTGTTCAGGCGGGAATATGGGGTGGGTTAGGTTTTTAATGAGAATTTTTTATATTGTTTTAATTATTATGTTTTATTGTGTTTTATTGTATTTTAATTGTACATCGCCCAGGGTGGCCGGGTGACCGGCCAGATGGGCGATTGATAAATATAATAAATAAATAAATAAATAAATGCAGAGCGGGAGGTGCGGGGAGGCGGAGTTCGCCACTATCACTCCTCCTGCTCTGCATTGGATGCTTGTCAGTCTCAGAGTTCGGGGGCTTACAAGCATCCATAGGATTGCACCCTAAAGGGATCTTTTGAAATATCAACAGGATAGAAGACACTAAGACAGAGCTTTTTAAAAGTTGCTTTTGATTTAATTGTATTCCTTAGAAAAAGTGGTCCTGCTTTGCTTAAGACACTAAAAGAAATGTGCACAGACCCTATTCAGAGTTCCTATTCCACAGAAAATTCAGTGTTCTATTCTGGACTCACAGGAAACGGACTCAGGATCAATACACACATAATTGTCAAAAAGGGTTTCAAACAAGAGGAAAATAGGTTGGACCTGATTGTTTAAAAGAAAAGGCCTTAGCATATTGATGACTGAAAGAATCAACAAAACAATATGGTAGAATACATTCAATATCCATTTAGCATGTAATTTTGTTAAGACTATCAATTTCTGAATGGTTAATGTTTTAAAAGAATTATACAAATACTAAGGGCACCCATGACCCAGAATGCTAAATAAGACTGGTGAATAGACACATTAGGAGGGGCTGCCCGTTTCCTGTTACTTCTGCAGAATGCTCCATAAGAGGTCATAAAGCATGTGCAGAGTATTTTTCTTCACTGCTAAGTAACCACAGCCAGCTTCCTATTCGCATTTGCAAAATTAGGTAGGAGGGCTTCTGTACCTGTGTAGGATAATACAGAACTGTTTGTCCTCAACACATTTGGAGATAAACGTACGCTTCAGGAAGGTTGTCTTCACATTAAAGGCATGAGAATCTGCTCACCCTCTTAATGCTGATGGTTAAAGAACTTCATCTATGAATATTCTCTGAAGTCAAAGCAGGACTTTTTGAAGAGGGTTTTTGACTTTTTACTGCTGTGACTGGAGATGTACTCATAGAAGAAGTTCCTTGGTCATTAATATTGTGAAGGTGAGCAGATCTAACTTAACTGTAAAAGATACCTTCCCTGGAACAATAATCTTGCAATGTGTCAGGAATAAAGGATACTGTTTTTCATATGCAGCTTTGTTGTTTTTTCCTTGCATATTTTTTTTTTGCAGCTGTTTGATTACTATTGTTGTTTCAGTCTTCCACAACAGACAGACTTTGTTAGTAAGAATCTCAGATTAGGAATTAAGCACAGACGAGATGCTGAATTAACAAGAGTGCCTACTGCCTATATCATCCACTAGCTGTATTAATGTGTCTCATATAAGAAGAGTGCACTGTATTCTCTCCCAGAGAAAATTAAGTGGCTTGGCAAAATGCCACGATTAAAAATCAAATGGGATGAGTTTAAATAGAGACTTTTAATTGGAAAAAGCTTTCAATTTAATCATGCTAATGTGAATGTATACATTGGGTTATATCTGTTATGAAAAGTGCATGCTACTTTGACAATACACAAAGACCAAAGGGTTGTATGTTTTGTGCTGAGATCATGCTGCATTTTCCCTGAAACTAAAATTCAATTTAACATCTAGGCAGAAAGCAAACATTTGCATTGGAAAATGGTTAATTTATGTGCTCTTGTGCTTCTAGCATGAGCATAACAATCCTGTCATTGTGCGCCTGTGGCCCCCCAATCTAATAAACTCCTCATAAAGAGCCTTCTTTCATTACAAACCCACTCCACCCACATTTATGCCGAATGCTGTTTTCAAATGTTTAATGCTCTAAGATTTTCCGCATTAATGTTTCCCCTAAGGGAAAGGCTGACAGAATTAAGTATACAGACCCCCACTGTTGACTAGAATCTTGCAGGTGGCAAGTGAAATGTATGGCACCACCTTTCATCCACATAATTAAGAATATTTCCAGAAATGCATATAAAAGGCTTTTTTAATTACTATTTTTTTAATAAATACCACAGCTAAATTTTCAAAACAAGTGGTTTGTAGTTTTCAAAAATGTGGGGCAGATTCTAAAATCTATGTAATGATTTCTACACATTGAATACTAAAATAAATTCTGTTTTCAATGTGTGTCCTGTTTTACTGTAGAAGTATTAAAATCCTAACACATACCATGCGTAGAGGACTATTATCAGCACATGGTGGCAGTGAGAAAAGCTGTGCTCATGTTGTTTGAAAACCCCTTCCGGACATCATAAGTTAGTCCTATTGATATAGGCTCTTTTTAGTCTTTGCAGTAGCATCCCCAAATCTGAATGCAGTACATACACCCGACTGGTTCGCTACAGGTTAGGTCAACTTTTAAACAATACAGGAAAGGGTTTACATGTACCACTATGCACTGAAAGGACTATGAGAATAGCAATATTGTGTGCAATACAAGTTGTGCTACACCATTTCAAACCAAAGTATGCAGCTGTATTAAGAAGAGATTTATTTAGTCAGCTGCTTCTGCATATTAAAATATTATATCAGAAAGAGCGATAAAACAGGGTAGAATGTATATGCACCCAGTAGGAAAAGACAATAATTCCTAGTAGGCCCAAACTGGTTCTGCATAAATTCTGCTCAGAATATTAGTAACTATTAATTATTCAAAATGAACTCTGATTGCATTGTAGCACCAGGAAGTCAAATGGACTGTAGTTTCCCTTTGGACCCTTCGATCCTGAGAACCCAGCAATAGTGGAAGGTTGTATGCACATTTCAGTCCTTAAGAAAATGCTTATGCACATATAACCGCATGCTTATGTATAATTACTAGAAAGCTGTATTTTCATATATATGCATTTCATATGCATTCACTTATATGGTATATACAAATCTAGTATGTCTATATATTCTCTCTGTCTCTCTCCTTTTCTCTTTTCTTTTTTATATACTTTTTTTGGGGGGGTGTTGAAATTTCACAATAAAAATGAATATATGTATATGCGCCTCATGAGGATTCACATGTCCAGGTACGTGCAGTTTTGCACACATTACCACATTTCTGGATTTAATCCGTTAACCCTGAGCATGGATGTTTATGCGTGGAATCCATGGGTCGGATTCATAGAAAACTGAACTCATTTGCATCTGTTGCAGATTTCTCCGAGATACCTAGTCTCCACTGGACCAAGCAATAATCTATCAGAATACCCATGGTGCATCACCATCTCCTAAATTCAACATTCCTCTCTTTGGCCTGTGCAACCAGTCAGGAAACCAAGAGCTACCCCTTGCCTCCCAGGAAGAACATCATGGCAAAGGCCAGCATGATCCCATTTATCAGCCAGTGAACAGCTGGGGATCTTACTTTTCCCTCCCTGCCAAAAAGACCTCACCTCTACTGCTTGCTTTCCGCTTCCCTTCCACTCTCCTTTGTGAGAATGTGAGACTGCAAACAGGGACTGTCTTGCATTTTAATTTTTCCACAGCAATTATAAACTCTTAGGTGCTTTATAAGGTAATTGGTTATAAAATAGAAAAGTAAGTTTCTAGTCTTGCTTCAGTCTGGTAAATCAGTCCAGTAAACTATAAAATCAATGCAAGGGATTGAAAACTGTGTTGGTCAATTTCTGGGAATGTAACTTAAGCTTCCTGCATGCTACTTTTCCAACGAAAATATTGTTATTCTTTTAAAATTGATAAAACCTTTTGTTGAACAATAACAGTGATATTGGTTGTCATTCAAAAGAAATCTTACTCCTCCCTTAAGCTATGCTCGCATTTTTTGGCTAACTAATTATTTAAACAAATAAGCAAGCAGGAATCTGAAAATAAAAGAGACATCTCAAAATTCATTTCTCTGGCTAGTAAAGATGAGGAGAATTTTACCTTCTCAGAACAGAGAAATGTCTTAAATTTAAATATCCGGGATTTCATAGATCATAGAGTTGGAAGGGGCCTACAAGGCCATCGAGTCCAACCCCCTGCTCAATGCAGGAAACTAGAGGGGGGGGTCTCCCATCCAAGTAATAACCAGGCTTGACCCTGCTTAGCTTTTCACGCTCAGACAAGGTGAGCCAGCGTAAGCCTGTCGAGGGCCCACTGTCCTCTATGATAGTTTGTTTTAGCATCTGCAAACGCAAATGCTGTAAGTAGAGCGCGCTGTCAATGGAAGAGTGTGGACAGGATGGACAGAGGTCCCCTTGTTCCACTAGAACTACTATAATGCCATTAAGGGCAAGATTCCACTTACTTATCTCTTGCAAACTCCCACTTTGGATCTTCTGGTAATTCATACTCCGAGACTCCTGCCAACATTGGAGCATCGGCATTGGAGGAGAGACGAGTCGTTATCCTCACCAAAGGTGTGTTAGAGTTCATGGAGGAGCTAGAGTCTGCAGACACCTGTTATTAGAATACAAGATGCAAAAAGAAGATGTAATCTTGGCCCAATTACTGCAAACTGGCAGTAGACAGCAAGCCAGCCAGCTCATAAAGGGTACTCAGTTTCTGAAATCCTTACTGACGCACGCAGACATGAACATCGTGTTCTGCTAAGTGTCTCCTCACTTCTAAAGTGCAATCTTCCTCTCCCACACCCCACATGATTAATTGTTTAAAAGGTCTCTCTCTGTTTTTCATAGATTTCATAGATCATAGAGTTGGAAGGAGCCTACAAGGCCATCGAGTCCAACCCCCTGCTCAATGCAGGAAACTAGAGGAGGGGTCTCCCATCCAAGTAATAACCAGGCCTGACCCTGCTTAGCTTTCCACGCTCAGACAAGCTGAGCCCGCGTGAGCCTCAGGCCTGCATGATCCACTGTCATTGGGCCATGCTACTTTCCTTTAGAACAGTTACCTTCCTCTTTTTTAAAAAGACCAGACTGGGTTTTCCAACCATCCACATACATTTTTAGAATCTCAATCAAATTCAAATTTGATTTATTCAAATTCAAATTTAATTTATCAAATAAATAAATTAGGACATACAGGGAACTTATCAAGATTTGGTTTACAGCAACAACTGATTCAACTGAAACAGTCCTGTTACTCCCTCACTATAAAACAGTTGAATCATTATCTATCCCAAAATGCTATTTCTACTGCAATTTTATAGATATGGATTAATTTCTGAAAAGGGATCAACATGTAAAGGGAGCTCTTAATGAAAGCCAGTGTGGCGTAGTGGTGAGAGTGTTGGACTGGGGCTCGGGAGATCTGGGTTCTAGTCCCCGCTCGGCCTTGAAACTCACTGGGTGACTTTGGGCCAGTCACTGACTCTCAGCCTAACCTACCTCACAGGGCTGTTGTGAGGATAAAATGGAGAGGAGGAGGAGGATTATGTAAGCTGCCTTGGGTTCCTTTCAGGAAAAGAGGTGGGGTATAAATATAACAAATAAATTAAAAGGGCAATTCTGAAAACCAGAAACCAACCATTTTTAAACACTGAAAAAATAGTCACCAATTCTAATTTCTTTCCTGAGAACACAGGTATCATTAACATTATTTTCCTAATTTATAGCAAACAAAAAATCTGTTCTTATCTTTATGTACAGGCAGTCCCCAGGTTACGAACGAGTTCCGTTCTTAAGAATGTCTCTAAGTTGAATTTGTATGTAAGTCGGAACAGCATAGCGCTCTATACATTAAAATCAGCATTTACGCAAATTGCATAAATTACGCAAATTACGTAGTATACTACGCTATGTACTCTACGTAAATGACATAGCACTGGGGAACCCAGAAGTCCGTTCTTAAGTATGGGTTGTCTGTAAGATGGACGTTCTTAACTCGGGACTGTCTGTAATTATTTAGTCACATTTCAATCTAGAAAGTCAGGAAAACTTATAATACCTCTCTAAAACAAAGCCTGCCATGTCAAATCCTAAACAAAATTAAAATCTCAACTACTGTGCACATCAAAATGACAAGAAGACAGTCTAAAGAGAAAGTTATTATAGAATTTTTGGAATATCCTTATGATTTTGTGGATTCTGTAGGGATGGAATTTGACAAGTATGCAGGAGACACCAACAAGATTTCTTCCTACATCATCATTGGCACCCACAGAGTGTTTTCAGTCAGTCAATCTTAAATAATGTTTACTAACTGCAATGTAGCAGAACAAAATACAGGATGGGAGGAAGAAATCTCTTCGGTACATGGGATCCAAACAGTTCAGAACTTTATAGCCAGATTAAAATCTGCTCTATGAATTGTGTCCAGAAGGCTACAAAAAATTACTGCATAGTTTAGGGTGCAATCCTGTGCATAGGATTGTGCCCTTAAGAGTACTTCTCAGGTCCAGTTCAAATGTTGCAATGGCAAGGTGTTTGCTACAAAACACCTATTTCAATGGGGTCAAAATTCGAGGATGCTGTTGTAATACCTGAAACCAGCTTTCTCCAAGGGTCAGCAGGATCGCAAAGTAAGTGTCCACCCAGCCGCCATCTGCTAGGCAGATGTGGAGACTTAGCATTCAATCCCATCCACGCCCATGGGGTGTGAGCACATGTGTTATGACAGCCTTATGGCACATTGTGGGCAGGAACCTTTTGGGCAGCAACCAGCCCATTGCCATAACATTGGGATTTGGCCACAGTGAACCACACCCGAAAGAAGCAAGCCATTATGTTCTGCGTTACTAGTAGCCTACAATGGATCTTCAAGGATAGGTGACACAGAGCACACTAGAAGGAACACCACGCCTGAACCTGTATGAAATTATCACATTCTTCTCATTAGATGGAGAAAGACAAAACGTTTTCCTATTCACCATTGCCACATAATATTCCATGAGGAGCAATGGGTCCAGCAATACCCAAAGTCTGCAACCTGAGGGGACATGAGACTGAATAGCTTTTATAATGATGTCTCTATTTCCCACGGCCATCTGCTTTCTAGAATATAAGGCTTCGAGTGCTGGTTATTGCTTCAGTTTTGTTGGATGCAGCTTCTGGGTTCCCCAGCGCTATGTCGTATACTCACTCCTACTGTGGCTGCATTCCAAAAAGGGGAGGGGGAGCACAGAAAATGTGGTATACTGTTCAGAAACTGAACTTGCTTCACCATACTTACCACTCAACAAAAACTGAACAAAAGAAACTTGTTTTCATAAACACTATTGGAATACGACCAAGTAATGATGCTACCTAATACATGGAAGTACCATTCCATGCAACATAATCTTGATGCTCATAATTCTGAAACGAATAGGGTTTTTTCACCATCTACTTTTTTCTTCCAGGTGTTGGTGCTCTGCAGCCCACAGCCCTACCATTTTGCTAGAAGAGTAGATGGAAGTTCTCATGACAAATGTTTCCTTTATCACTCGATAAGAAGTACTTGAAGAGCAGATGATTGCCGCCCAACCCAGACTAGACATTGCACTTATTTTAACATGGACAGCTGACAATGATAACAATACTCTTACATATTATTGAGAGTTCATATGCAAGTTATTTTATCGATTTTTCAAAACATCTTGTATAGTTTTGAGCTCGTTCCAAACACTGTAATAATAGTTGAAGATATTTTCAATAAAGCTGTGATACATACCCAAAAGGAAAATTTCCCCCATCCCCTAGAGATATTATTGAAATCCTCTATTCATTGTGACTTAGAGACGGGTAACCTGACACAATATTGTTTTCTGAGTGGCTGCGATGACATGCCAAAAACCAATCTAGCCTGAATTCAAACATTTACACCCTAAGTAAACATGGGACTACAATGGAGAGCATAACGTTGTCTGAAAACATTTAGTCCTTTATAACAACAGTATGAGTACATGATTGACTCTGAGCGGTTATTCCACATTTTTCTTTAATTCATTTTTTGAATTCCTGCTCTATGTTTGAAGGAAGCTAAGCATGGTAGGACTAAAAGCAAAATTGCTCTTATCTTTCCATTTATTTCAGTCACTTTGTTGCTGCTTTAAACTATTCTGAGGATCTCACCACAAAGTGTTGAGAGAATGAGCAGATTAGGCTGGAAACTGGTGGTGAGATGCAAGCCAAACATGGCCCCCAAGATCCCAATGTAAACTTGTGAGAAAGGAGAGGACAGAGCAGGACAGAAATTGTAGTTTGCCATTATTATTAATAAGCTACAATGATTGCTCAAAAATGAGAACATTGTATGGGAATTTTCCCAACTGTATGGGAATCCAAGCCTCACAAAAATTTAGTACAGTACTAACTTGACCAAAATCAGCCCAACCCAGCTCTCTGTCAAATGAGAGAGCAGGCAGTTTGGACTACTATAGAATGTTAGACAGCTTGCTGAAAGCCAGACATTGTTTTTAACAGTACTGAACTATGAAAGCAACAAGAGATTCCTTACGTGATACTTCATGCATATTGGAAAATAATCTGAAAGTTGTTCATTTCACCACTCAGAAATGAATTCACCAACACTTATCTCAAAAGTTCTATCATTTGTTTTCCTCGACAAAGGAGGGTGGTTCAGATTTATCCAGAAAAGCTTGTTTAAACTTAAAACAAATTATATGTGCATAGCTGCACTGTATTACAGGCAATAATGTTATAGGAAAAGTTTGAAGAAACACTTTGCCAATTCCTTTTATGTGGAGCAGTGGGGGGGGGGAGTAAATTCTGCCTGTTTTGTTCACACAGTAACTGTATCATCAACCAAATCTGTCTAATAATATAGAAGACTGGGTACAAAAAATAAATCCATTGTATAGGGACTATTTAGCGTTAGCTTATTTTTTCTTTAAGGGAACAAGCCAGTCTTGCAGGTAATGGATTCTTGATTGATTCACTGGAGCAGAGCACAATATTATGGAAGCTGAAGGACTATAAAAGCCTGTCCATAGGAAACAAGAGTATAGCAGTGCAAGTTGGCCCAGGGTCCAAGGAAGCCTTCTGGGACCTTCTAACATTTTTAAAAGTCTTGTTCTTCCACTGAGAAACAGAAAGAAAAATCCCTCTGAATATCTTAGGCATTTTCTTTTTCTATAGATTATTTTAGTTTACCTTGATTACCTCTTTTTCCCATTAGAGCAACCAGTTGCCCCACATAAATTTGGGACTTCAGGCTCCATCATCCCTAGTGAGCATGACAAATGGTCAGGAATCCTGAAGGTTGTAGTCTAAAGCATCTGAAGGCCACCAGGCTGGGGAAGACTGCCTTAAGGCGCAATCCTATTTAGGCAGAAATACGTTGCAGGCCTTTTTTCTGTCTAAACCTGCATAGGATTGTGCCCTTAGAGTACTATGTCTACAAAAACAAAATATTAAGGCATATAATATAGGAGTTCTATCTCTCCTCTTGTGTTTACATTTTATGTAATGTGTGCATCCTCTTGCACATAGAGGTCTTCTCTCCAAGATACTGCCAACCTCTTGTACAACTGGCAACTTTCCTGAGAAGTGCTGCATGTGTTGAGAGTGCAGAAAACATCTGCTCCAATGATATGACATGTTCCTTTGGGCTTTATACAGAATTGCTAAAAAAAAAAAAAAAAAAAACCAAGCCGGGGACCCCTTCCTTAAAGATATTTGAAGGCATTTTCCACAGTAAAACCTTGGAGAAGGTTTTTACATGTAACTTGTGCAGAACTGCATCTGGGAGAAATGTTTTTAGCAGATCCTCTGCACGATTTAGACATGCTCTGTTGGTTCCTCTACGACTTTCAAGTCATCAGCAGTTCTCCTAAATGGCATGAGAGGGCCAGCAAGGGTGATCTTTGGATGTTCCGTTTGTGCCTTTTGAACAGCATTGTCAGGCATCATAAGAGTCATACCCAAACATTGCCTCTAGTCTCTGAACTATTATCGATGAGAGGAAATGGGTGCGACATGTATGAGGTCAAACTAAAAGTATTCAGCAGGGCAACCGCAGGTGGATTCTCAAATAATAAGTTGTACTCAAGCAAAAACACCATGTGTCATTTGTCAAGTCTGAAGAGCACACATGGTGCATTCCGTTAAAATATTAAGAAGGGAGCACCTGGTCCTTTCTCACTTACTTTTGAGTATTTTAAGGGACACATGCCCTTCAGCCTTGACAAGAAACAAGAGTATTTGGATATCCATACCTGAGATATAACAGGAGAATAAGCCCTCGAAAGGACTGATTCCTTTAATTTATATAAGCAGCTGGTATCCACTTGTTAGAAATACTGCTGTGTTAACAGATTGATTATTGCTGTATTACTAATTGATTTCAAATCAATCCACTTTGCCTGCCTGCTGTTTGAACTTAAGTCACCTTTTCAGCTTGTAAAAGTGTTCTTTTGTTCCCAGCTTACTTGTAAGAAGCATTGTGTACTGTATTGTGAAAAGTAACTTTCATTATTGAAACATATTAAGAAACCTTGAGAAGAGAACAGATAGAGAAAAGCATGTTAGCAAGAAACAAGGTGCTGCTGATGTTCCAGGCCTGTTGCCAACCGACAAGACTTGGCAGTGACTAGTAGCCAAGTGATAAGGTAGACAACATGCGTGCTAGAACTAGATGAGCTAATTGTATTAGGTAATCCCATAATTCCCTGCTCCGCAACAGGATCTAAAGAGATGCACCCCAGCTTTGTTCCTTGTTCAGTTCTGATTTGGGCACCCACCCCTGCTGAACCTTCTGCGCAGAATAAAACTTTGAAAAACCTCACTCTGTGTCCTGCATTCGCTTTCTCTGGGACATTGAGACCCTCCGGGAAAGAACCAGTGGCATTTTTGCAACACACTGAAACATTCAAGTCACCAAAAAGTGTTCCCATCTGAGGCTGGTGCTCAGTTACTCTGAGTTCAGACATTGAGAGCCACTGTGGTATAAAGGTTAGAGGGTTAGACTGGGACCCAAGAGGTCCAAGTTCTACTCCCCACTCAGCCATGAAGCTCACTGGATGACTTTGGGCCAGTCACTGATTCTCAGTCTAACATACCTCACATGGTTGTTGTGAGGATAAAATGGAGAGGAAGAGGATCATGTAAGCCACCTTGGGTTCCTTGGAGGAAAAAAGGTGGGATATAAATACAATCATCATATTATTTTCCATTGTATCTCACTTTTTGACCAATTGTCCTCAAAGCAGCTAACCAACAATTATAAAAAAAATAAAATTACAATATAAATAAAACAATAATCCAAATTCTCCTGCTAAAGCATTTGCCATAACAATATAAAATGGGGGGGGGGGGGAATCAGGAGACAATTAATTCATGGGCCAGTAGCTGATAACACAAAGGTGGTAAATCAAGATGATTTTAACTGCTTTCCTAAAAGGGCCAAAGCTACAGCTCTTGAAAGTTTGTACACATGAACCTGATTGTTGGGGCCACAATGCCTAAAGCCGCACCAAAGACTACTGTGTAACACACGTGTACCTCCAGCCATTTAAACCATTAATAGGCCTACATACCCTCCAACATTTCACAGATGACAATAGGGACACACATGTGAATTTGTAGGAGGTATGGTTAAGCAACATGAAAGTGTGATCAAGAGGATATGGCCAGGCAACATGAGGGCATGGTCAAGGGTATGGCCAGGTAACCAAAGGGCATGGTCAAGCACAAAAGTTATTAGAGGAAACACACACAATCTTATATATTATAATTATTACATTATTATATTATATATTATTTTATAATAGTTTTATAAAAGTGGCTTTTGTAAAAAAAAATTTTTACCTTATTTAAACCCTTAATTGTTGATATCTGGTGTTTGGGGGGGGGTCAGTGTTTGCAGGGCAATCTCTTTCTTTTTGCTTTAAAATTGTCAGGATTGGCACAAATTCAACAGGTGAAGCTTACCCACCCACCCCACACCCCCAAACATGGAGCTTCAGAGAGAAGGGGAAGTTTCTTGCATTTCCTTCTGACACTGTAAACTCACCTGTTAGAGGCAAAGAGTCAGCTCTGCTGGGAAATAAAATCTTTGGCAATATAAAGATAGGAATCATGTGATTAATTCCCTCATTCACCTCTCCATTGGTCCAGGCTTTCACCCAGCAACGTGCAGCAGAGGCAGCAGGTAGAGCATGCACGCACACGCACACGCACACACACACTCGCCTGGCCCTCCCAGCTTAGCAGCATCTGTTCCCTCCCTGCTTACTGCGCCTTCAAGTCTAAAGCTATCTTAAAGGGGCCATGGGCAAAATTGCAGCTAAGCTAAAACTGCAAGCTTAGCTGCAATTTTTCACATGGCCCCTTTAAGTAGCTTGCAGTTGCAGGATGCTGGGGAATTCAGGACTCTGCATGACAATTGGAGACTATGGCCCTAGGCTCCTTAAAAAAGATTACTTCTGGAATCTGAAGTTATGTCAATTTTAACACATTCTCATTTAAAATAACTATCATGTTGATAGATTTTAAAGTCAGATTCTTAGCAGAAGAGGTTTCAGCTAGGGATATATCACAAACCTTTTGGGGGGCTCGGTTCTCCGCCGGCTCAGCTCTCCGTGATGGTGCCCCCCCCGTGCTCGATCTTCTGAGCGGCGCGGAGTGTTCTCCGCGCCGCTCGAGATGCCGCCGCCGGCCGTGCAGGTCGGTCCCGTTGCGTCACTTCCGGCATGCTGGACCCCCGCACTATGTTTTTGGTGGGGGGAACCAGGGCAACAGGGCTTAAACAGCCCTGTTGACTTTGGGCTGGTTCGCATGACACGGGAACTGCGGGGGAGCAGAAGCCCCCCGCAGTTCCCATGTTGTACGTACGCCGGCCAGGGGCGCCCCCGCGAGACGGCCGCATGCGGGAAGCACGCAAAGTGACCATCGGTGATAGAGGGGTAAGCCCCTACCGCGTATGACCACCTTGTCATGTGAACAGCAGGCGGCCATCCCGCGGGGGGCGCACAGAGGCAGCCAACCAGAGCGGCCGGAGCTGCGACCGCTCCAGCCTGAAGGGCAAACGGCCCCTCTGGGCAGCCCGAGCCACTGCCCCCTAGCGCCGGGAGGCCCGCACTGCGGTGCGGGGACTGCCAGCTCCACCGGGGTCTGCCCACGCGCGCGGGGCGCAGGTCGTCTGCGGCGCCCCGTCGGACCCCGCGGACGGCCCTGTGGTGCCTCCCCCAATCGCCGCCTGGGTCGTACGAACCGGCCCTTTATGTTGCAATTACATGACACTTTTAGGTAAAATTCTATCTTTTTAGAACTCCAGTGCATTGGTCTAACAAAGTTAAACTGGTGATAAACTTCACCATTTGAATCTGCCCAAGCAATGTCACGTAATTGTTGGATGACTGTTTTCTACTAGTATATGATTCAGTACCAGTGAACTCCCCAAAGCCTATAGCGCTCACTAAAGATCCTTATCACAAACAATGTCCCACTAACACTGGTGCTGGTGATTTTGATGCCTACATCATCCTGGGAAACCTAAAATGTTACAGATGATTTCCTGTCTTACTACTTCACGTAAGCCCCAAAGTATATGGCGTGCAATTTCCTTCGGTAGTCTGCTTCATATCTTTAAGTCACTAAGATTTCCAAGTGTCACCTAAACTCCTTAAACCCTGTTCAAAGGTAATCCAGTTATTTACTGCTAATGTGACAGAGCACAAAAGCAAAGAAGAACCATTCTGCATTCCACAGCTTTTTATTTAACTGAACTGATAAATATAGGTTTACTGCCAAACCTTTCCAAGATTTAAAAAGAAAAAGAAAGAAGTCTGATATACAACTAAGCCTTTGGAGAAAAAATGCAGCGTATCCCAACAACAACAACAAAAATCTATACAACTAATCCACTAACACATGCTTGTTAAACAAAACACCCTCTGTTTTTCTAGCTCCTTCAGATTTATAGCAAAAAGTATGAAACCCTAACCCTTAATGTACAGAAACCAAACAGTTACTTTTAGGAGTAGGAGGAACTGAAAACGTAAGTAGTTTTGGCCTCTGGAAACCATAATTTCTTTGACTGATGCTCTTGGGAGGATTTTTGGAAGGGGGGGTAACTTGAGCATAAAAAAATATTGAAACTATGAAAATAGGAGTATATTTCCTTACAATGCATACAGTAGATATTTTTACAAATCAAAATTTAGCAGCGGCAGCACCTGAAAACACGGAATAACATATAAAAGCAGTTCAAAAGTTACCAGTTGATGCCAGAAAATTACAGATTATTCTATTGGGGAATATTTCTTGATATGAATATAAATGTAAGAAAACTAAAATGTCGTCTGCTTAGCAAATCGAGGACATGGAAAATTATGCATCATGTTTAACTTAAGCTTGCACTCTGTTTTAAATGTCTTTTACAAACACTGTTTATAGTGGAGTTCCACTGTGCAACTGCATGACAAACGATGAAAGTGAAGCCTGCTGTTGGCAAAGGAAGAGACAATTGATGAAAGAGTATTTAACAAACCAACAGTCTGGGATAACTGCCCTTTGGAAAATGTTGAGTTTATGATGATCCATGGTCTGTCTACTGACAGATGTATTATATACCAATGGTATCTCCTCTGTCATCGCCACATGATCAGGTCATCTTTATGCTTTCATTCCAACCACAGTCCAAGAATCTCTTTTTATTCAGGAACTAATATAAATTGCCCTTCCTAATTGGGATTAGGCTGAAAGCTCTCTTTAGTAGAGAACAAGACATTCAAATTTTCCAGACATAGTTGCACATGTATATTACACACACACTTTAGCACTTCATATGTGTATACCAGATATGGGTCTGTAATAGAATCAATTAAGATTACTTGACAAACAAGTAGTTTGGGAAAACTAGCCTTTGGAAGTAATGTTCATGAACCTCCCTCTTCAGTCTTGTACTCTCCACTTTCACTTTCTCCTGCCTTTTGCTGACATGCTTTGATGTCACAGACCTGCTCTGACATCACAGAGAACCCATCTTAATATTACAAGTGTGTTAGGTCAGTTTCTATCAGTCATGCAAGTATTTGGGGGCAACTTGGAAGCTTTTGATTTTGAATTCCAAGGTCCTTAATTTAAGCAGAATTAAATCACAGAACAATTGACCCACACCATGGGACTTCAACTGCCACCTTATAGGTATAAATCAGTTGAAAGGTTTAGGAGACTTCCAGGGGCAGACAGACACTGGTCTGCTTTACACAAAATGCTAATGTAGTTCAACGTTACAGGCACAAGGCTTCCTCCCCTAGAGCGACTGCAAAAAGATCAGAAGCATTTACTTCCATTTTCAACTGTGGTTTGTTATGTCTGAATCAGGAACTGCGATAAATGTTAACTACAGTTTATTGAAACAAGCCAATTTCAAACCATGGTTAATGATCCTGGCTTGTTTCCAGCAACTATAATTAACACGAACCACAGATTATCTGGTTCTGACATAATGACAAATCGAGATTAGTCGAAAATGGGAGCAGATACTTCCAGTCTCCTTCACACAACTGTGCTGGAGGGGAGGGGAGCGCACAAACCCAAAGCTTATGCATAAATGCTAAAGAATGGTTTTGCTTTATGTACAGTCAGTGATTCCTGCTTAAGGCAATGAGACGTTTTATATGCACATGCACATTTAAGGTTGTATCCAATGGTGGTTTTGTGCAAGGTGGAGTACCCAATTTTAACTGTTCCCCCACCCAGCCACTGCATCCCCCTGCTCCTCCCCAAAAACTGCTACTGAGAACACTGCGGGATATGGCATAGAGGGCAGATCTGCAAAAACAAGTAGTAGCTCATTTTTTCTCTGTCTCTTTTTTCTCTGTCTCTCTGATCAAATCCGCCCTGCCTAGATGACAATGTGCCACAGGCAGAGAGCAGATGAACTGCTGAAAGGTAAGAAAAGACCAGACAATCTGATAGAAAAGTATTTTCGTCAAGTACTATGACCATACATGTGACTATCTGGGGCCTAAATAATGCAGATTTAAAGCTACTGAGTGCAAAATAGCCTCTGTGCAGGTGGCAACTCACAAATCACCATCTTTTCCCAAAATGTCTCTTTGATTAAAGGGAACTCCATTGTACCTCTCTCTGACACTATTCAAAATACAACATAAACAAAGGTACACCCTTTTCCTGTCACTGTGGTAGTGATAGCAACCTTACAAATTGAAAAATCAAATGTATTCTACAATCAATTCTTTAATTCAGTTGAACTGATACACAAGATATCTGTATTCAATTTCTCAATATTGCTGGATCACGATACTTGTGAACTGCCCAGTATTCCCTCCACCCCCGAAAAAATATATGATTCCTCTCTAAACCCAGACATACGTTATGAAAATATATAGTCCCAAATCTCAGAAGTCTCTGCAGAAGATTACTGGAACACCAGGAAGGGTGAAAAACACTGAAGGGGAAAATATAACTCCTGCCCTGTGACATGTGTTGCTGTGTCTACATGCTCTAGCAAAGCAGAATTATTCCTGTTCTGATGAGGAAGATGTGCTTCCCCTCCATTCCGATGCCTGTGGCATCAGCTATTCTTATAGACTATTTGCTCTTTTGCCTCTTCCCTTTTTTTTAAAGTATTCCATTTACTACATTCCAACGATTGCTTTCATTTCGCACTGGAAATTTAATATCTCTTCCTCAACTTTATAGCATCAACCGTCTCTGCTCAGACATTAAACAATTTACTACAGCCCTGAAACCAGCGCTTTATTTTAGCTGGTGGCGTCTTCATGTCGGAATCCAGAATGGGTTTCAGGAACCTGTGTCAGGTCCTGGAACAATGCAACTTGAATCCCCTTGATCAAACATTAAATGGAACAACTTTGCTCTGTATTTGCAAATTGCACATTTAATATAAGGAGAATCACCGTAATTACTACTGTATCCACAAAAGTGCCAATGCCACCGTGATTAAACTTACTTTTATCTATTTAATTAAACCTTTTACCAAAAAAATTATATATATTTTTATATAAAATTTCTAATATATATATATATATATATATATATATATATAATTTTTTGTAAAAGGTTTAATTAAATAAATAATAAATAAAAGTTTAATCACGGTGGCATTGACACTTTTGTGGATACACTGTATTTGCACATTGGCATAAAAGCAGGGTGCCTCTGGGCTTATGCAGAGAGCCCCTCTTTCACCATTCAGTGATTGCAGGCTTCTTCTTAACCCAAACGTCAGGGCTTCTGAGTCAGGAAGCTGCAGAATCAAACAAACTTGAGTTCTGGGACCAGAATCTCAGTGGTCTTATACAAAAGGATCTTCTGGCTTGTTTTTTTATGGGAAGGGTAATAGGTTTTTTAAACTCTTTATCTACTTTCTGTTACCTGTCTGCGCAGAGGAATGCGCTTAGTCAGCTTGTGCACAGCAGGCTGGCTACTGAAGTCCGGCTTCTTGGTGGTGGATCTCATGCGGCACAGGATCACCGTCATCACCATGCAGACAATTAGGAAGACCCCTACGCAGTAAATGGCTATCTCCAGGTAGTCTGGGGAGGTTGGGTAGGGTCTGTCTTCCACAGGAGCTAGAGTACAAGTTCGAAGGAGGAACAGTCATGAGAGAGAATCAGGATGCATCCAAAAAGAAAGAAAAAAGCACAGATCAGCAGCACAGCCTATCAAACAAAGTGGTGCCGCATCAGGCTCGACACGAACTGCACAAGATACAGAATGCTGAAGATTTCCACAGTGAGAAAATGGTTACACTGAGGGCCCTTCTTAAGCCATCTCAATGCAACTGGGTTGTTTTGTTTTTTTCAGAGAGTTGGCCTGAGCTGCTTTTACCTCACTAAGTGAGCCTTTTGAGGTAACTTCTGCACAAAATCACTGTGGTGTTAATAGCTGGTCCTATTTAACTTTTAAAATTAAAGGCTACACACTGAAATTATGCCTGTGATCACCTTTGCATTCTCATTATATATTTTTTTTCTTTTTAGCCAAGCTGCTTGAGACAGGAAAATGGGCACATAATTCACTCCAGATGAATCAATATTTATCCCAATCTCCCAATCGTTAGCCTACAGCAAATGACAGGTTTAGTAAAATAATTTTTCAAGAGCATTGTATTTAACTATGGGCCACCTGAACACACAATGAAAGCCAAACAAGCACTGAATTAGCTAGCTGAAAAGAAGGGCTTATGGGACACCAAAGTACAACAAAGTTTAGGCATGAACCAGCCTGGCCTAGGCATCTATATATGTCTTCTGAGTCAGTCAAAAACACCCCTATATGGCAAGTATTCTCATTTAGCCCAGGATTCACAAAAGTGCCAAACTACATTAGATGCCAAACAGCACCTTCTTATGCACACTTACTTAGGTGTACGTCTATTGAACATAGAGGGGTTTACTTCTAACTAAGCACAGGATTAAAGTCTGTAGGAACGAAGTGCCTATTTAACCTTCTGGTCCTTTCAAAACTGCAGACAGTCCTGGAACTCAGACTTGTGTAAAGGTCCAATATGCTTTAATTTCTGGGATACTAGAGAATAGGAAGCCTGACTTTTGTTTATGGTCTGCATGTGCATAGTTGTCCAGAAATGAAATTTTGGGTTGTATCTAGAAATGGCCCCTCCCTTGTGAATTTTGGCAATCTTACAGACTCTTTTAGCTTTCCTCGAAGTTCTTCAAGGTGAATGTAGAGGTTCTGCCAAAAACATCTAGATTACACTCTGGGCAAAATTTGGTGGTAACCTAGGAATGTCTGAACAGAATGCCTTTGAGGAGTTACCCTAACCTTCCTAAAATTCTTTTGGTTTTCTTCAAAATCCCTCTATTTTTGCATGAGCAGAAGCCGCCAAATCCATCTCAAGGTTTGCTTTAGGCAAATTTGGTGGCAGGCTTAGTTAGTTGGGTTCTTTCACAAGACTAAAATTCCCAAGGATCATATTCAAGGTGCAAAAATAATTACACAGTAAAAAAGATCATGTGTGTGAATCCACCCTCAGATTTTAAAAAAAACAAAAAAACAGGTCAATTTGTCACTATGCATTTTAATATTGGCCCTGTCCTGTGTTCTGCAGAAAAGTCTACATTTAATGTTTTACTTTTGTAATGACAAATAACCATTGAAAGCCATGAGAATACAGGCATTCATTCTTCACCTGCAATAGGAGAAATCATTTTTGGTGTTTGTTGAATGCTAAATCTCCTGTCTGACAATCCCATGAACATTGACATGGGATTATATAGGACCATAAAGGAGCACATGGTCAAAATGCAGTATATTTCACAATACTGTGGTCTCTACCTGCCATCATGGTATCAGTACTGGGACTGTCCTGTGGCAGGAGAAGGGAATTGTGAGAATATATCCTGACACTGCCTAGAGAGAATACTTTGATGTTCGTTTCAGAAAATTAACATTCACATGTACTGATAGGTAGGCACTTAGGTAAACCTATCAGTGGAAGATCATGCTCATATCAGATCTTGACCAGTACCTAGTCCATGATTGGCACTGAACAATGGCAAAGCTAGCTTACAGTTACTCTCTGCCAATGCTTATTCTTTAGATAATGACAGTGATTTCTTGTTTTCAGTTATTAATATTAATTATTATGATGATTTAAAACAAAACACTGACAAGACATTATTACCATTTTTAAAAAATATTGGAATAATGACAGTTTGGTTTAGTCTGTGTTGTTTTGTTACTTTCTTTGATAGCAAGTGAAATACAAAACACTAACAGGGTTATTCGTTTATGTAATCTGCCCCTATGCCTTTTATCTCAATAAGAAAAATAATAATTAGCAGCAGTAGCATTCTGCACCAATAACTGGTCACTATGCAAGCCGTGCACATTGCAATTTGTTCTTACGTCCCATCTTGTGTTAATATTTCATTCACGCAAACTGATTAAGAAAGGGTGCTTAAGCAGCACTTGCAAATATGGAAAGAAGACTACAAGCAGCAGCAGCAGCAACTTTAATCACTGACTACCTGTTTAGTGATGAATGCGCCTTGGAAACCTCAACAGTTAATCTTTAAGGAGGGTAGTAATGTGGGTTGTCTCTTACACAAAGTGAAAAGAAATAACCTAGAAACCTTGAGAACAATTCATATAGCAGTACAATACTCAATGAACAACATACTTTAGCATCATGCAAGGCATCTTCATTTTTAAAATATGAACACTTAATGTCCTGAGCAGAAATTACAAACTGTGCAAGTTTCTTCAAAATTAACAATAAGGCAGTTGTACTTTACCAAACAGTTATAAAGCAAGGAGGTTTCATTAGTGCAGACATCTAAACTATATTTTCTGACACACAACCATTTTCAGGCACTGAAGTGTACTAATGTGTGTTTCTGCTAAAAACAGAAACAACATCAGTTCAAGCACGACAAGACATGCTTTGCAGAAAAAGCAAATTAGTAGCCATTTGCTTTGAACATGCAGTACTTAAAGAATACACCAAGTTGATTCCAAAGATATGTAAAAAACACTGCTTCTGTATTCACATTTCAACACAGCAAATTATCATAGATATAAAATATGAACCCAGGCAAATCTTTTTTTTATAAAGTGCTACGTATAACCCCCACCAGCTTTTATAATTCTAAACTTCTCAGGGGAATTTTGAATTCCACTCAGGGAGAAGTTTATGGTTGATGACTTTAGGTATCTCGAGTGCCACAATTAAAACAATTGGTAAAAATTGATAAAATGAAATTTGAAAGCACCTCAGTTCATCTTTTTAAGCTGAAGTGCTGCATTTTGTTGAAACGTTGTGTTTTGTTTTGTTTTGTTTTGTTTACAGGAAATTAAAAGCCCATTTCTGAGACAGAAGCTGTGCTAATTTGGTAGCAATCAACAATGAAGCAGGGAGGGGAGGGAAACCACTGAAAGATAGCAGTATATACCTGGCAGAACTGTCAACCATGCAGAGTGAAAGGATATCCCAATAGAATTACCCGCCAAGCATGTATACTCCCCAGCATCCTCAAAAGTAACATTCCGTATATAGAGAACCTCAATCTCTTTGTCCGTGGTGTTAACACCGGCAGCCTAGAAAAAAAAAGGGGAAGCAAGAGAAAAGCTAGACATTTTAGAAATTCTTGTGGATGGGAAGTGGAACCACAGGAGCTTGGCACTTCAGAAGAAACAACAGTGCACAGCCATGGGGAGATCCCATCCACAAAGCCCTCAACCAAAAGGCAGTTACCAAGAGATCCCAGCTCACCTCAGAGAGGAATGAATAATCAACACCCTTCACCAAACCTACACTCACCACCTATGTATGCATGCAATCAAACCACATGGAAAAATTCATCCACAAAATGTTTGACTGAAAAAGTGATAGAAACACACAAAGAAAGATCAAACACATAGAAAAACACAAAAGAGGACCCATTAAGAAAGGGGAATTTCAGAAATGTAAAGTGAGGATATATTTTTTTTAAAGGTTTCCTGGACAGAAATAGTTTACTGTGGCCCATGCATTGTTAATCTCAAAATTACCAGTGAGCCAGTGTGGTGTAGTGGTTAGAGTGTTGGACTGGGACTTGGGAGATGCGGGTTCTAGTCCCCGCTCGGCCATGAAACTCACTGGATGAGTTTGGGCCAGTCACTGACTCTCCGCCTAACCTACCTCACAGGGTTGTTGTGAGGATAAAATGGAGAGGAGGATTATGTAAGCCGCCTTGGGTTCCTTGCAGGAAAAAAGGCGGGGTATAAATATAATAAATAATAAATAAATAAAATTGGATTACTGCAATGCACTTTACCGGGGGCTGCCCTTAAGCTTGGTCCAGAAGCTGCAGTAAGTGCAGAATGCCACAGCCAGGTTGGTAACAGGAAGAGCGGCTTATCACCAGCATGTTACACCTATGCTGAGGGAACTGCACTGGCTGCCTATATGCTACCAGACCAGCTTTAAGTTATGGTACTTGTTTACAAAGCCCTAAACAACTCAGGACAAGATTACTTAAGAGACTGCTTGACCTCCTACCTGCCTATTCAGTTGCAGTACACATCAGGAGATAGCCTCCTGGTGGTGTCCAAGATTTTGGAAGTCCAGTCCATGATGGCTTCGAATAGGGCCTTCAGTGTTGTAGCACCCACTCTCTGAACTCCTTACCATTACAAAGTAGGCAGGCACCAACCATTCTGGGTTTTTGGTGCCTACTGAAAACATACTTTTTCCAACAAGCATTCCTAGGAAGGCAATCTTGTCTTTTGTATACAGCAATATTATACGGTATTTCATTATGCTCTTATATTGTATTGTTTTGTACATCGCTTAGAAAATGAAAGCGAATCATAAACATCATTAAATAAATGATTAATGATAAAAAGAGGTTTGTTCATTACAACCTGGATTAAAAACAGCCCCAAGAGTTTTCTTATCTACTAGCATATTATTTAATGACTAGGCCTGAGGAGAACACAAGCTACCACTGCCTCAGGTAGTCATGTGAATCAGACCTGAGGTTTAAATATAAAGTAGTATTATAGAAACCCATTATAGACCCAAATGTAAGTCTACAGGTAAGCAATCAGTGTGCCTGAGGAGAAAACAGGTCACCACTGCTTCAAGTGGTCATGGGAATCAAACCTGAGGCTGATTGTCTGGGTGTGCCTATTTGCGATACATCTACACTTTGTTACATCTACATCATGGTGACCAAAAGTGTGTTAAACTGAAAATTTCACCTTGTCCAGAAAAATTATTGGGATGATAAGGGTCACCAAGAATAGTGAGATACAACACTGCTTTCCATGCTGACTTTACTCTGTGGTGAATGTGGTGTAACATAACTCTGTTACGTATACACAGTAGGCAAACAATAGGACCATTTAAAGCCCAAAGTAAGGAAATGTAACATCAAAAAAATCCTTGCCTAGGATAGCCAGCACAGTAGCTTTAATGCTGCATTGTGACTTGATGTAAACAAAAGGAATTAAGACCTCTATATAACAGAGGATTCATGCCAAATGAAAGATGGGAACACAGTAATTCATCTGTCAAATATTCAAATTTATATGTTTTGCTTTGCCTTTTAAAAAGGCCATTTACTATGAAATGTTTTCACATAGCTAACATCTATCACACTATTAACAAGACCCATGTGAAACCCAATAGCATGGGTATATAGTGTTTGTGAAATGCTGGTGATTATGGATATTCCGTACTGAATCCTCAGATGGATGGGTCTACAGAGATTCAGATTCAGTCTGCTACCAGACTTGGAAAAAAGTCTGGTACATGTTGCACAGACAATTACACCTCAATTGGGTCCCAAACAGTAGCTGTGAATTCCAGAACAGTGACTAAGCTTTCATGTACATAGATTAAGAATGAGAAGCCAAATGTGCAAAAATTACGAAGACTCAGAGTGGTCAGGTCAGAATCCTTCAGATTATGCTGAGAACAAATATATACGAACACAAATGATACCTCACAATAAAACAGAGAATACAAAAGGATTCAAAACAAATGACTAAAAATACACACACAGTATTTGTGGGAATTTTTCCATGGCTACTGGAGTAACACCAGTTGCATCTCCAAGAGAGGATTATAAATACACCAAGGTCATGGAGTTATCCTACAAGCTGCCTGCAGACTCCCAAAGCACCAATTTTTTTCCAGCTTCTACATCCAGCTTTCTTTAACAGACGTTTTTACCTTTATCTGGCAGAACCATAAGCCAGGCAGACTGGTTGGCCTCCCCTATATAATTGGAGACCTTACAAATATATTCTCCAGCATCCTCCTCTGTCACATTGTACAGTTTCAGCACTTCAGCATTGGAACTATTTATCCCCGAATGCTAGAACAGACCAATAACACAGGAGAACAATGTAACTACTGCCCCAAATGTAGACACCAACATGGTCCCGCCACCAAAAAAACCTCGAAGAAGTCTTCCATTTAGCATAAACACCAATACTGAAATATTGTACTTATTTTATTTTAAAACAACAAAGATTTCTTACAAAATTGGAATGAGGAAACTTCAGAACAGATGAAACTAAATGAACAGTTCAGGATGTCAACTCATTAGATGACTGGCTCCACCACTTAACTTCATAAGAAAACAGTCCTTTAAAATGAGGTGCTCCTTTGTAACAAAATCAGGCATACCGGTACTTTAAAATAGCTGCCAACTCTAAAAAAGCATTGCCCTGTAGACATTTCACAATAGGGTGGTGAAAAATTGACATCTCAGTATCTTTGACATACAGAAAATCCAGCCCTGCCAACAACCCTTGGCAGCAAATATGGTCACTACAGAAGGACCTTCAATGTTTTCTCAGCCTCTTGATGTCAAAGACAGAGTATTTTCTTTGGTTTATTTTGGATATTCTTTGCCAATGAATAAATCAGAAGTGATGTCAAGAAAGTGGCATTGCAATCCCCTTAATAAATGATCATGATGTCTGAAAAATAAGCAAACAATCATACAGACAGATAAAAGAGTTTCTGGAAAGTGAAACATGGAACAAGCTTTTGCTTTTGTTTAGAGTCTGAATTTTAGACCAACAACTCTATAATTCCAGCATATTTATGTGCTGGCCAGGATGAAAGCTTCTGGGTCATTAAAAGAAATTCTATTCCAGTTTCAACAATCTTTTTAACAGTGTAAAAAGAATTATGAATTGTCTCAAAAAGACAAAACAACTCACCTTTAAAACCTCCAGATACGGTAATCCATCTGGCCCAAATTTACTTCCATTCTTTTCTATGTGTTTTATCCACTGGATATGAGGCTGGGCATCACTGTAGACTTTGCAGACAAACTCTGCATCACCTCCAACAATTGCAGAAGTATTTGCTGGTAGGCCAGCTTGTAGGATAGGCCTGTGTGGTGATCGTTCTGTCAGGAAGCAGAAATTGAGAAAGAAAGGTGGGCGGGGGGGGGGGGGAGAAAAAGAGAGAGAGAAATGTATAAAGATGCAGAACTAAGCAGTGCTGCCAAGAAAACTGTTAGTGAACATGAGCCAAAAAGCCCTGTAAGGCTGTTGGCTGACTTCACTGAAATAATGTTGTAACCAAAATGTAGAACAAAAACTGCACTTCAAAGAAGGTGCTTGAACACTACAGTTAGAGTGCTGTCTAAAGACTACCCTTTAAGGAAGGGGGGGGGGATGGTGCAGACTGCAGAGTCTAAGGTCGTATTGTATGGAGACAACATTTAGGGCACAATTCACAAAGCAACTTTTTAACAGCACAGAAACGTTCCTTTTACTGGCATTAAACATGACAGAACAGTTCAGAGAGTTTATTCTCTACTAAATTGGTGGGAATGGGAGGGAATTCAGACTTTTCCCTTCAGTTGTGTTTAGACTGATGACAACTAAGGCCAAACCAAAAACAAACATACAAATGAAGATCCACCAATTTTAAAAAGAATAACCTTATGTTCTAAATCTTGAAGTCAATATACATGTTGTTATTGCCAAACCCTTTGGGATAAGGTGAACTGAGGCATACTGTTATATCATAAATGCACACAAATCTTTAGAATATATATATTACAAGAAGAGAGGGTTGTATCCAATGGTGCTGTTCTACCAGTGGAAGGAAAACTGGAATGGATTTCTCCTTCTACCCCCTGCAGTCCCCCAACCAATCTGCTCCAGGGGCTCAGGGGCTCTGCAGAGTAGATTTGGGAGGCCACAGAGGGCTACAGGGGGGAGGGAAGGAATGAAAAGTTCCACTGAGTTAGCGGAAATACCATTGCACAAGCAGAATTCTGCTCACACAGCTGTTGGATCCAGCCAAGAAGGTGCTGACTCATGTTAATGGTTTACTTTTGATAACTATTAACAAACTATTAACTTTTTGTAACTTTGCAGAAACCAGTACTGCTAAGAATTGAAGAAACAAGTATGGCACCATCTCATATATGATATCTGAAGGTTAAATGAATGACCCCTATATTTTAGGAAGCTGGGGAACCATTATAGATTTTTCTGCAATTAGGCTTATTGGCTCTGATAGAAAGAGTAACATGGGTGCATAATAGCGCTACTAATAACAACCACTGGCTTTACTCTGGGTTGCATTTGAAATTCCCAAATTTGGGGAGCTGCTTTCAGAAGACAAGCTGGAACAGAAGCCACACTGCATGCCCGGAACTGACTGTGTAGCCTTCTGGGTCATGCCCATAACCTTCAACTACTACTCCACAAAGCAATTCCTATTATTACCGGTACTTATTTGTTATATCATCAGGCCAGAACACATGGCTTTCCAAAGCATGTAACTTAAACTCATGAGATCATTCTGTGGTTTCAGTCTTTGAAAAACGTAGAACGCAGTGGAAAAGGAACCAATTATTCAGTCCCCTTATCCAGCATCAAACGATTATATCCATTGGTCTTCTCCCAAGATGATCATTTGGGAGAACACCAAACTGGCCCCTTGACTAAATCTGTACATTTTTAATACATAGTATTATTCCAATCAACTGAATGCTTTATAACTGTGCATAGCCTTTCCTCCTTATACTGTTTCCAATAAATCATAAGGTTGCATCTTGTCCCATCCTTTATTATTCTTCAGTAGAACATTTTTCAATAAAACTTTTGTTTCCCTGTCTACCATCTCTAATCCTAATAATGTTTCCATATACATAGCAGTTTCAAGATCATCATCATCCATTCTCTTATTGACTTGACATTTTTTTTAACTTCCATTTTTAACGGATTGCAATTCTAGAACCCATTAGCAAATTAATGATTGTTTCCCAGTCTTCTTAAGGTACCTCATGCTTCACATATCCAAAAGGAACAATGAACGGATCATAAATCAAATTATATTCTTTCTATTGATATTTAATCTGTACATTCTTATTCATCAACTTAAATTATTTCATAGCAATCTTGTAGCATTAAGACTTATAGTTGTTTTAAGCCACTGAAAACAGAAAAGCATTAAGGAAATAGAAGCTAATGATTTTTCTTGTCAATATCTGAAATGAGGAAGTATCTAATGTCTTAAAAACAGTAATGTTTTTATTCTTGTTCTGCCTCATTACAGGGATATTTATTTATTTATTTATTTAGAGGATTTTTATTTTTATTTTTTAAATATCATCTCTCATTTCCATACCACTCTTGCCCAATTACTGAGGAAACCCCTTCCTCAGTATAAGCCATTCAGCAGGATCCCCTCCCCACAACCCTCTGGGCATCAGGGTGCTAGAGGGGGGGGCTGTGAGGAGCAGGGGGCAGGAAAGTCTGCTTCCACCAGCCAAGCTTCATATGCCTAAATCTGGATCCAATCCATTGCTTTTAACATCCTTTGTCAATGTTTATATAGATTACATCAACCTTGTAAATAAGCCCATAGAAGTTACTAGCCTGTAAAAAAAGAAAAGAAAAAAGAATACTAGTCTGCTGGGGGCCGGCAAAGGAGGGGTGGAGATATGCATTTCCTCCATCAGCCTGCTTACTCACCTTCATGCAGTTCCTCATGGCTGAACAACTAACAGGACAGTGCTTAAATACAAGGTTAGATTATACATACACACACACACACACACACACACACACACACAATTTTTGACTGTTTCTTTTGAGAAGCCGCACTGAATAGAACCTAGAAAGAAGGATGGAGAGAAAAACCTTTCTTTGGGGGAACATCCCCTCTCCAGTTAACACATTCTTCTGAAAGAGAAAAGTTCCACATGATCCTGTGTGAGAGAGATGCCTTATAATGGAAACAGTGGCATCTCTTAATGATTGGACTAAGAAGTGCCGCTTATTTCATAACGGTTGCTGTCAGTGTGTAAATTTAACATTGATCTTGGCACTGTTCACAGGAGTCCAAAGACCCCAGCATAGCTGCTGTAAATATCTGAGTTACAAAAATAGGCTATATGTTGGAAGACCTAATCACTTAATTATACTGACACTTAAGGAAACTTTAAAATTAATCCAAATGCCATGCTGTGTAATCCTATACATTTCTACTCAGAAGTAAGCCCATTGAGTTCAAAAGGACTTACTCTCAGGTAAGTGCAGTTTAAGCATGTTGGCTTCCAAGAAAATGCCTTAAAAGCAAAACACTGAGAGTGTAATAGCAAATAATAATGCTGCCAAACAATGGAATCTTTCATAAATCTTTCATATATATTTGGCATACTGCAAATGCCTACTGGGAATTTATTCACTGATGCAGCACTGGCAACATACTACAAATCAGCAGCCTCATTTAACTTGTGGCTCGTGCAGTGCTGTTTTTAAATTATTTCACAGCTATATGTGCAATTACGTGTATGCCTTAATTCCACGCAAGTGCCATTTAAGAATAGAATCTCATACTGGGGGCTAACTGAATTGAGAATCTCTCTCAATTAAATCCAAGGAAGCTGTTCCAATTCTAAATCAGTGCCTGATGTAGAGAATGGACTGGATGAGGGCAAATAAATTGAAGCTTAATCCAGACAAGATAGAGGTGTTCCTGGTTACCCAAATGCAGATCAAGGAATAGGGATTCAACTTGTGCTGGATGGGGTTACACTCCCCCTGAAGATTCAAGCTCACAATTTGGGTGTGCTCCTGGATTCCGTCCCAATCTTTGATACCCAGGTTTCAGTGGTGGCCAGGAGTGTGTCTGCACCAGTTCGTAGAGCTGTCTGATCTAGGCATGGTCACACTTTGCGTCCCATTTTGACCACTGTAATGTGCTTTACATGGGACTACCCAGGGCCGGCGCTACCGCTAGGCAAACTAGGTGGTTGCCTAGGGCGCGCGGCTGAAGAGGGCGCAGAAACGCTGTGCTCCTCTCTGCTGCCGCTGCGCCGCCCCCGCCAGGCCTCCGCCTCTCCGCCCGCCCGCCGCTGCTGCGCCTCCCCACCCACCCGCCTGTTGCCGCCGCCGCGCCTCCTCCTGCCCTCCCGCTCGCCGCCGCGCCTCCTCCCGCCCTCCCGCTCGCCGCCGCCACCGCCACCACCACCCCCCGACCCTCCCGCCACCTACCTTCTCCACGTCGCGTCGCTTCTGGAGCCCCGCCCGCGTTGTTTTGGTGGGAGGAACCAGGGCAACAGGGCTTAAACAGCCCTGTTGCCCTGGTTTCCCCGGCAAAAAACAGAGCGCGGGGGTTCCGTCGCGTCACTTCCTCGGAGGAGGAGGAGGCGGCAGCAGCAGCAGCCAGGGCGGGGGGAAGGTAGGTTGGTGGTGGCGGCGCAGGGGGGGGTTTGCAGAGCAGGGCTGCTTTGCTCCGGAGCCCCCCCACGGCACGCGAGGGGGGCGCTAAATATTATTTCGCCTGGGCCGCCAAACTGCCCTGCACCGGTCCTGGGACTATCTTTGAAAAGTGTTCAGAAATTTCATCTGGTCCAGAATGCTGCAGCCAGTCTGTTGACTGGAGCCACATGTGACTCCCTTGTTACAACCGCTTCACTCGCTACCAGTCTGTTTCCAGGCACAATTTTAAGTGCTGGTTAAGACTGATAAAGCCCTATGCGACTTGGAACCAAGCTACCTGAAAGACCGCATACAAGCCTGCCCAGATTTTAAGATCTCCAGGGGAGACCCTTCTCTTGGTCCTGCCACCATCAGAGGCACGTCTGATGGGGATGTGAGAGAGGGCTTCCTCGGTGGCTGCTCCCAGGCTCTGGAACTCTCTGCCAACAGGTTTTATTTGTATTTCTTTATTATTACATTTATATCCTACCCTTTTTCTCTCCCAAGGACCCAATGGTGGTGCACATGGTCCTTGTCCTCCTGTCCATTTTATCCTCCGAACAACCCTGTAAGGTAGGTTAGGCTGAGAATCAGTGACTGGCCCAAAGTCACCCAGTGAGCTTCATGGCTGAGTGGGGACTAGAACCTGGATCTCCTGGGTCCCAGTCCAATATGCTAACCATTACACCACACTGGCTCTCACCAGTGGTTGGCTTCTTCTCTGTTCTTCTGTCAATAGGCAGGCCTTTGGCATGTAAACTGGTCAGTTGCTGAAGAGGGGTTTAATTGTTTGGGTGCCATCTACTTCTTTTATTGTTGAATTTTCCTTGTGCTTTTATGGATCTGTTTTTATATTATGCTTTAATTCAGATTTTGGTTTTAACCTGCATGTTATTATTGTTAAGTGCCTTGAGTGCATAATTATTTATTTATTAATTAATTAATATTCTGCTGAAAATGGCATTGAAGGCAGTTAACAATATTACAATGCAGGTTAAAACCAAAATCTTAATTAAAGTGTCATATGAAAACAGATCCATTAAGCTCATTTCTTGTCCTCAAGGATGCAAAGACAGATTTAAAACTAGTAAAATCTCAGATAGAATAAAGGTCCAAATGATAGTGGTCTGGCAATGGGGTGCCAGTGCATTTTTGGGTGCAGTTATTTATTTTTATATACTGCCTTTCAATTGGTATTTCCAGGGCAGGAGGGAAATAAAAAGATACCAAACATAATAAAACAACCATCAATAATAGTGAAGAATATAAAAAACCAACAGCATAAAATATCTTTGGAGGTTGTTAAAAGAGCTAGGAAATTAAAAAGGACTTTACCTAGGGATGAAAAATACATCAGTGTGGGCTCCAGACAAACCTCCCTGGGGAAAGAATTCCACAAATGTGAAGAAACTTTCCCCAGCTGCTACCTACCTCACTTCAGATGTATATATTTTCATTTACTTTACTTACTTCCATCCCGCCCCAGAGCAGAAGGGGCAACCTTCAAAAATGCACAGGCAGCTTGATATGGGAGTAGCTGGTCCTTCAGGTACCCAGATCCCAAGCTATGCAGCAGGGCTTTAAAAAGTTAAGTATCAGCACTTTTAATTCTCCTCAGAAATGGGCCAGGAGCCAGTCTAGCTCTTTATGTTCCTAATAACCGCTCCCAGTTAATATCCCAGCAGCTGCATTTTGGACTAAATGCAGCTTCCAAGCAATCTTCAAAGGCAGCCATACCTACAACACATTGCAGTAGTCTAGCCAGGAGTTACTGAAGGGAATACTGAGCCCTGACTTTCAGTAGCTTTGATGTGCCATATATGTCCAAATTCCAGAAGCGTATTTCTAATAAGCAGCAATGAGTGTCATTTTATGGTAGAAAGGGGGGTACAAATCAAATAATAAATGTATTATTTTATTTTAAATATTTATACCTTTGCTTTTAGGACAATGCCCTAAGAAGGCAGCTTCCAACAACAGACATAAAACAATAACCATAAAAATAGAAAATACAAATCAAAACTAAATGCCAGGTAAAGTCGGCAACATAAAGCCAGCATAACAGAGATCACACCAGAGAAGTTTAGAAAAAGGTATATTAAAAAATCAGTGAGGCAAGCCTAAGCTAAACAAGTAAATCCAAAATGAGACTCCCAGAACACCCCCATGGAAAGATGCATATGCTTATTTATATATTTTTTTATTTTATTTCTATAATTTATAAAACGTCTTTCATCCACAAGGGATCCCAGGGCGGTAAACACAATATTACAACAAACAAATCCAATATAAAAACCATAAAATTACATGTTAAACAATAAATTAAAACAGCAACCCTTCAACCAACAAGCCAAACAAAACGCAAGAAGCAATTTGGTTTAAAAATTAAATAAAATGTAAATTGTAAAAATTTTAAACAATAAAATGCGTTCAAAATATCTTCCCAAGACAGGAAGAGTACATAATTCCCACCCCCTCGCCTTTCACAATGAAGTTAAGAATGAATACAGGAAGGTTAACTCCACCATTCTTCTTATTTTTGCACATATGATTTGCATCTAAAGCCACTCTGCGTGTGTTGCCTTGTCAGATGTAGGAATGGTATAAATTAAAAATAAATGTAAAATACAAATTGTGGTTTAATGTATAAGTTACTATTTTTATAGTCCTGGAGAAAACTTATAAAATTTCCCGCCCTTTACTAAATAAGCTCTAATTCCATCTCCCCTACCCCTCTTTGGGTACAAAAACTAGTATGCATGATCTCCCTTTAATGGAAACCTTACACCATCTTCCAAAACATATTACAATTGCCTTCAGTACAAAATGAAACCTTAGAGAATATTATTTAAAACGTTTTTAGAAAGTCAGTAGGCCTCATGTTTCATTTATCCACATCAGGGTTTGATTTCCTTTGCGACCTTACTTCTTGCCCTTAATATATATGTATATATATATATATATATATATGTCCCCAACACCATAGGAAAAAATCACCACTATGCTAACATTAACACACTATGTGTTTTATTTCACTGAAATCTATTTAACTTTTAGCGTATGCTAATTCAGTTGAAACATAGCAGCTGAACTGATGTTGAAATCTTTGGTTCTAGGATTTTAAAGGGATTGTGTAAGTGTGTGAATGCTTATGTGTATGTAAGGCACTGATTAAAAGGAAGAACTGTTGTAAGTGTTTTAGAAACACATTACACAGAAGTAGCTAGGCTTCTTCAGGTATTTCATCTAAAAACGAATGTCCTCCACTGGATGAACGTGGACTAGATTTCAGCTCGCCGCCCATGGAAATCCCATGAATACAGAAACTGCCACAAAAAGAATCAGCTTTTCTGCATAACACTGCCATATGTCGGTTTCCTGATCCTGCATACAGCAGCTGCTGCACATGATAAACTGACCATCGGCACGAAACCAATCTGCACTCACCATGTGGAACTGACCTGAAACAGCATATCTGGATGCCTGGTCCATCCCTCTGCTGTTAACATATAGATTCAAACGACCCCTTCCACACCATGGGAAAAAGCGTAAGGAACGGGGTTGTAGCTGTGCCTTCTACCAACATGCCCAGCAGACACGCACACAACCCATCTTTGTAGGGATGCATCGGAACGGGCCCTATGTACATACCAATATACATAGTTCTTCCACACAAGGATTGGGCCAGGATTCCTCTTCACAAGGGCGAGTTCTGCATGCGTACATCAGCATGCGCATAACACCCCTTCTGACACACTCTGAACACCCAGATGACAGGGGTGTGCAGCTGCCAGGTGCGTTGGCAGGGGGGCAGGGTTAGCCCACATGGCTCCATGACCCTGCCCCTCATAGATTTCATAGATCATAGAGTTGGAAGGAGCCTAGTAGCGTTGTGTAATCGAGCCCTCGCCGGGCAGAACGAGACCAAGATTGGCCCCGCTCACGCCCGGCGAGGCCTTACCTTTTCTTCGGGGCAGCTCACCCTCTCCGCGGCGAGCCGCCCGTGCAGCCCGTTCCATCCTGTCGCGTCACTTCCGGGACTGGAAATGACACGCCGGAACCCGGCGCAGGCGCGCTGGACCCCTCTGGTGCGTTCTGCACCTGCGCAGGGTCCCCTTCCAGTCTTGGAAGCGACCAACGGGCTTGAGAAGACCGATCAAGCGGCGCGATGCGCCGCTCGGAAAGACAAAATGGATCGGAGTGCGCCACGGAAAATCAGCTCGGATAGCTACCAACAAGGCTATCGAATCCAACCCCCTGCTCAATGCAGGAAACTAGAGGAGGGGTCTCCCATCCAAGTAATAACCAGGCTTGACCCTGCTTAGCTTTCCATGCTCAGACAAGCTCTTTCAATGTGTGGAGGGAGTGATATAAGCCCCCCTACAGTTGTGGTTCATTCCATGGTTCTTCCAAAGGATGCAGAAAGCTTCAATACCAACACCACACATTCCTGGCAGGAACTGCCATACAGGAGAAGGTTTATAAAGCCATTGTATTACCAACTTTATTGTATGCCTGCGAAACATGGACTATCTATAAATGTCATTTCCACCTCCTTCAAAGATTTCATCAACGTTGCCTCTGGAAAATCCTGCGAATTACTTGGGAAGATAGGCGAACAAATGTCAGTGTACTGGAAGAAGCAAAGACTACTAGCGTTGAGAAAATGATCCTTCAACGCCAACTTCAGTGGACCGGTCATGTTGTTCGAATGTCTGACTGCCGTCTCCCAAAGCAGTTACTTTATTCCCAACTCAAGGATGGAAAGCGGAATATCGGTGGTCAATATAAGAGGTTTAAAGATGTTCATAAGGCTAATCTAAAAAAATGCAATATAAACATCAAAAACTGGGAAGCTCTGGCCCATGAACGATCTAACTGGAGGTTGGCCTTTCACAAAGGTTCTATGGACTTTGAAGAAGCCCGAGTGCAAGGTGAAAGGGAGAAACGTGCTAAGCGAAAAGCACGTCAAACGAATCCTTTACAGCGCCATCTTCCATCTGGTAACCTGTGTCCTCACTGTGGGAAGCTGTGTGGATCTAGAATTGGCCTCCACAGTCACTTACGGACCCATCGCTAGAGTCTACACAATTTTATACAATTTCCTCTTTATATAATTTTCTTTTTGTAATTTTATCTTGGAAGACAATCTTACTCGGTCATGAGTGATTGCCTACTACAGGAGAAGCATTCAATGAGGTGTGCTGCATGTTAACATTACAAGAATAGTGACGGATACGGTTTCAAGGTCACAAATTGCAAATGCATTATGGGCCTGTTACAGTATCTACAATTTTGGAAAGGGGGGGGGGAATTCAGAGCTTTGGTTGCCTTAGAACTTACATATTTTTGTGCCTATGGATATTTTAAAAAATATTCTTTCAGGCCTGGTGGATTAAAATTGTAATCCTGAGCCCTAGTAATATGAAATCTTTGATAGTCCTACATGGGGAAGTGATTGTGCTTTAAATGAACCACTGAGGGGAAAGGTTGTGTTCTGCGCCACTAGGCTGACCCAAATTTTTAACAGATTCATTTTGAAGCTGCTCTCTCTCATTTCAGACACTATGCAGTCTCACCACTGATACAGCAGTTCCACCTATTTATCTAATAGTGCCATTTAATAATGCATGAAGTACACATAGTTGTGAAACAGGTACAACATGGGGTGGGGATGATATAACTGGGGAAACCTCTCCACATTGCTTCCTTTAATTTGATAGATCTGTCTCTGAGCACAGCTTCTTTTCTACTCCCGAATGAAGCAGTGCATTAAAATGCAAGATCTGCTGGAGTGCATAGACCTTCAACTACTCAGAACTCGCCTGTGCATCTGACTAAATATGGTCATTTTAAACATTAAACGTTACATTGCTGTGCAGCTCTTGGTATATGGGCAAGCGGCAATGGTGTGATAAGAGACTCTGACACATTCCTGAAGAAGAATAAAAGCTGCATTTAAGAAAATATCTCAAAGACAAAGGCTAGCTCTAAAATATGGAAGTATGGCTAATGTGTGCTAAATAAATACCTTGGCTCCTGGGATACAATTATATTTGGTTCTGCATCTAGAGACAGTTAAAAGTGAATCTTTAATTTTTCATTCAAAACTATAAAATGTTAAAATAAAATAAAACTACAGAGCCTTTGCCTTCCCAGTGCTGTAAATCCATCAACATTCTGTATATTTATTCTCTTATTTATTCCTGCACAGCGAGGTCAAACAGGCACATGGGAAATAAATCTTTGCTAATCGAAACTTTATAGCTTTCCATTTCAACCATTTACATGGCTTGTTTGCATAAAACATCCCAGCATCATCCCCTGTAATGAGGAAAATAGCTTTTGCATACCAAAAAACACACACAAAAGAAAAAGAAACTGGACAATGCAATCTGCAAACTACTTGCTGGCTCAGTGCCACTGATATCGCTGAAATAATTAAAGTGTATTCATATACATTAATCAAAACTCTATTTACCTTACTGAATCTAATTCAGGATTCAATGGGTAATCCCGGATTCAGAAAATATTATAAAGAAAGGGGCAAACATAAAAGCCACCATCAGTAATGTAATCCATGATCACCATTTAGAAGGGAAGGGAAACTGTAGAGAAACAGGGTGAGTATCACTCCGCCTACAAAGTGGCCATATCACATGTCTGGAAACGAAGTCTTGAATTTTCTATTATGTGTCACTGAATGTTTCTGACCTGCTTGCAGGTGGTGGCTATATAAAATGGACACCTGGTTGACTATCTCTCACTGCCCAGACTCCACTTTGAGATCAGGCATAGCTTCCACTACTCAGTATTTAGCTGGTAGCCGTGTATATTCTCTGATCCTCTAGAGTTATCTGAACTTGTCTGCTCCCTCATGCCCCATCAGGAGTCAGAAACTAGGAATCAGAAAGGATGAAACTTCACTCTTTTCCCTACCAAGTTTTGTGGGGAATATTTTTTAAAAATATATATAATGCAATTCAAGTGCTGAAAATACTTCAAATACCTTATTTTAGTAATCCTTCCAACATCCCTGTATGAGAGGTCAGTTTGATTGTCCTCACATAGAAGTCAAAGGACTGAGAGAACAGTAGCCTACCCGGTGGGTTACATTAGCCACACAATCCATTTACTAGAAATCTACTGTTCTCATTAGATAGGAAAGTAAAGGAGTTCCATTTTCACTAGAGCTGTACATTTGGAAGGTTCTCATCAGGTGAAACATCTGTATGGATTTCAAAGGAAGCTGAGAGAATTTTGATGAAATCAAAATCTCTGTAATACAGTCAATGGGCAGCTGACCTACCAGAGTACCAGGTGACTTGGCAGATATGTACAGAAACCCACATGGCCCAGGAATCTGATCTGCAGAGGTATCAAGTAAGTCAGCCTTGCATGTGGTCAAGGGGAAAGTCTGGATAAGGAATACAGTAATACCTTAGATTGCAAGTAACTTGGTCTGAGAGCGTTTTGCAAGACAAGCAAAAAAAATTTAAAAATTTTGACTTGATAAACGAGCAAGGTCTTGCAAGACAAGTGGTAGGGATGTAACCGCTCGCCTTGAGCGGGCCGAGCGGGCCGAAATCGGCCTCGCTCACGCCCACCAGAGACTTGCTTTGATAGAAGAGTGTTTTGGATCACAAGCACGGTTCCAGAACGAATTATGCTTGCAATCCAAGGTATTACTGTATAAGGATTCCAGTCAAGCTACCACTGTAACTCTGGGACCCTTTGCTATATAGGGAGCTGAAGTTTGCAAGCAAGGGGACTGCTGGGACAAAATTCACGATTGTTAACATTTTGGTCACAAATCTCTACTCACTTCGGGCTTTATGTACTTAAGCCTACCAGGAGAAAGGCAAACATTGTTATACAATGGCTACTGGCTACAATACTGAGGAATAAATCTATGAACTGGAGCTTTTCAATATTTCTTAAAGGCAAAGAGCAGGTGGAATTGGCTATTACTGCAAATTCATTCCACGGTTTTGAGATAGAGCAATCCTTTGCTTTATCTTACAAAGAAGACAATGCCAGACACACTGGTGTGGTCAGTGGAATGTCAGGAAGTTCTAAAAGTTAAAGGATGATTTAATTATTATGCCAGTGTGTCATGTTCCAGCCAACCAAGATCAGGGGAGACAACCTCTTTGGAGAAGGAGGACTAGAATTGCTCAGCAAATCCCACAAAAGGTGTGGGGAAACCTGAGGAGTCCCATTGTAGAAATGCCTCACCTGAGATCCCAAAGGACCCATTCTACTCCATCCCAAGCCCTGACTTGGTTTCCAACACTCATTCTCTCATTCTGCAGCTCTCCAGAGCACCAGTAGACCACACCCATGGTCTACTCAGGAGGAGGGGAAACCCCAGCTGAAACTGGTGAACCAGGAAGAGAGGTAGCTGACATTTTTTAAATTATTACTATTATTATTATTATTATTATTATTATTATTATTATTATTATTTTATTATTATAAGAGTCAACAAAAAAAAACGATAAAAAAAGAAGAAAAATAGATTTGGATATATCAATTATACATAAACTTCAACAAAGGCAGACTATCGATACATGTATCCATTCAAGAGTGGCATTTATATGCCATCCATTCAAATATTGAAAGCATCATTAGGTCCTCAATCCATTGCATTATAAGAGGTGAGCATTTATCCTTCCAATGTTGCAATATTAGTCTTTTAGCTGTCAAAAGGGCATGGAAAATCCATTTACACTGATGATGTGTTAACTTTCAAGAAGCAGGTAGATAATTTAAAAGAATGTATGCATCAGTAAATATTAAGAGTGTTCCAATACAAAGTTTATCTGTATTATAACCTCCTTCCACAAAGAGACAACTATTGGACACTGCCAAAACATATGATTAAAGGAAGCATTAGCAATCTTACACCTCCAGCAGATAGCCAACTTAGATAAACCCTTATTAAAAAGTCATTGTGGCATTCAGTCAACACAAAACAAGTTTTTGTTGAATAAAACATAACCTGAGATCCTTCAGATATAGACACTAAAGCGACAATCCATTGTTTAGACCAGGGCTCTCCAACCTTGGGTCCCCAGATGTTGCTGGACTACAGCTCCCAGAATCCATTGCCATTAGCCATGCTGTATGGGTATGCTGGGAGCTGTAGGCCAGCAACATCTGGGGACCCAAGGTTGGAGAGCCCTGGTTTAGACTGAATAGCACATTCATATTCCTGATTCCATTCCTGCTTTAGACCATATGTATAATATTTATTCACTGATAATAGATATTTGTGAACATGGATCGTGGGGCAATATAACTAAAATCGGCCTCAGTAAGTGTTAACAATAGCAGAGGAGACTGTGAAGCTGTAAAACTGCAGGGCCAAACCTAGATTCTAACCAATGTTGCAATTGCAAGTATTGCCACTCAGCTGTAACAGGCAAATTGTATTTGGCACCCAAATCCAAAAATGAGAGAAACTCATAATCAACCCCCACTAATTGATCCAAAAATCAACTTATCCATTCAAGTCCACCACAAAAACATTTTCTTACCAATTTTTAAGTCTGGATTTCGTCATAAGGTCAATTTAGCATGCGAAAATGGATCAAAATGTAATTGATGGGGTATTCTCCGCCACACATCTCTAGCAACCATAACTGTGGGAGGAAGATTATCCATTTAAATTTGCTGAGAGCCTAATGCCATCCATTTGGAAAGCGAACCCAGAAAAGAAGATTCCAGAACTGACTAAGGTGGCAAATTTAATCTACCGTAAGTGGGAAAGACCTAAATTTAGTACATGTCAGCAGAAAGGCACGATGATGTAAAGCAAGATCTGGAAAGCCAAACCCACCTTCTTTGATGGAAAGTTGCATCCTTTTCAAGGATATTCAAGGCAGAGAGGAACTCCAGAAAAAATTACAAAACAGAGAATTAACTTTCTGAAAATATTTGCAGGGAATACGGTAGATAGAGGAATTCCACATATAACATAGACAAGCCAAGGTATAATATTCAACTTCAGTGTATTAACCTTACCCCACAAACTCAACTTTAGCAATGCCCCTCTGTCTATATCCCATGAGCTCTCATTGGTCAATTTGTTCAGGTTTAACTTAATCATTAGAGATATGTCTCTGGGGATAAGTATTCCCAAATAAGTAATGAAATCCGGGAACCATCAAAATTGCCAATTAGCTAATACACTATGAGATATATTGTCTCCAATCGGCATCAGTTCAGACTTTGACCAGTTAACTGAATAGCCAGAAAATGCACCAAAAGTATTAATCAACTGCATCAACGCTGGAATAGACACCTGGAGTTGCAAAATAAACAGTAAGAGAACATCCGCATAAAGAATAATTTTTAAATTCTAAACAGTCATGCACAAAGCTGTGAATACTACTATTCTGTCTAATAGCACACACGCCAGGGGTTCCAAAAATAAATCAAATATCAATGGAGAAAGTGGACATCCCTGTCTGGTACCTCTCACAAGTAAAAAGAAAGCTGAAAAAAGACCGTTAGTCATAACTCTAGCTCTAGGGGTTGGATATAGAATTTTAACACATTTCAAAAATTCATCAGGGAAGCTGAAATTACTCAATGTAGCGAAACTGAATTTCCAATGAATTTTGTCAAAGGCCTTTTCAGCATCTGAAAAAACAATAGCAGCCTTATCTGTTCTATCTGAGTTTAACGCTATTTAAATCAACAACTAATCTAAGATTATTGGCTCCCTGTCTATGTTTGATAAATCCCAGCTGGTCTGGTTGAACCAATGTTATAATAACTTCTTGCAATTATCAGCCAAAATTACAGTTAATATTTTAATATCTACATATATTAACGAAATAGGTTGATAGTTAGCCCAGAAGTGTGATCCTTGCCAGGTTTAGGTATCACCATAATATAAGCATCGTTTAACAATGAAGAGAGCCCGATTCAAAAATTTATTTATTTATTTATTATATTTATGAATCGCCCATCTGGCCAGACATCCGGCCACTCTGAGCGATGTACAGTCCAATAAATACAAGAGGTGGGGGGAATACATACGCACAGTATAAAACACAATTAAAAACAGTACAAAACTTTAAAATCCTAACCCACCCCATATTCCCGCCTGAAAAGCCACGTTTTTAATGCACAGCGGAAGCTAATCAAGGAAGGGGCATGGTGGAGATCACTGGGGAGAGCGTTCCATAAATTGGGGGCTGCCACAGAAAAGGCCCTCCTCCTAGTCCCCACCAGCCTGGTTTCTCTGGCTGATGGGACAGGGAGAAGGCCATCCATGGCAGATCTTGTTGAGCAGCCTACTTGATGTTGCTGAAGGCGCTCCTTGAGATAAACTGGACCGGAGCCATACAGGGTTTTAAAGGTCAAAACCAACACCTTGAATTCGGCTCAGCAAACAACTGGTAGCCAGTGCAACTCTTTGAGCACTGGAGTGATGCGATCACGCCGGCGGCAGCCTTTAACCAGGCGAGCTGCTGCATTCTGTACCAGCTGCAACTTCCGAACCGTCTTCCAGGGTAACCCCATGTAGAGCGCATTACAGTAGTCTAGGCGAGAGGAGACCAAGGCATGAACCACTGATGGGAGCAGGTGATTAGGAAGGTAGGGGCGCAACTGCCGTATCAGATGGAGCTGATACAGCGCCGCCCAGCTCACAGCTGACACCTGAGCCTCCATGGACAGCTGGGAGTCTAGAATGACTCCCCAAGCTGCGGACCTGGTCCTTCAGGGGTAGATGTAACCCATTCAGCACCAGGTCAACATCCCCTAACCCTTCCTTGTCTCCCACCAGAAGTACCTCGGTCTTGTCGGGGTTCAGTTTCAGCATGTTCCTTCCCATCCAGCCACCCACTGCCTCCAGGCACTTGGACAGGGTTTCAACAGCCAACCTTGGTGAGGACTTGAAGGAGAGGTAGAGCTGTGTGTCATCCGCATATTGATGACAGCGCACCCCAAACCTCCTGATGACAGCACCCACTGGCTTTAGGTAGATGTTAAATAACATCGCGGAGAGCATGGAACCCTGCGGCACCCCACAAGTGAGCGGCCGAGGGTCCGAAGCCTCCTCCCCAAGAACTACCCTCTGGTACCTTCCAGAGAGGAAAGACCGGAACCACTGCAATACAGTGCCTCCCACGCCCAACCCCTCCAGGCGGTCCAGGAGGATACCATGGTCAACAGTATCAAAAGCCGCTGAGAGATCGAGGAGGACTAGAAAAGAGCATTCGCCCCTATCCAAAGCCCTCCTCATATCATCCACCAAGGCGACCAAGGCCGTCTCCATCCCATGTCCAGGCCTAAACCCCGACTGGCATGGATCTAAATAATCGGCTTCATCCAAATGTGCCTTCAACTGAGCCCCCACCACTCGCTCAATCAGCTTGCCCAGAAATGGCAAATTGGAGACTGGGCGAAAGTTGTTCAAATCTTGGTGATCTAAGGAGGGCTTCTTTAGAAGCGGTCTTATTACTGCCTCCTTAAGGGCTGATGGCACCACTCCCTCCTTGAGGGAGGCATTCACTACCGCCCTGATCTCCCCACCCAGTTTTTCCCTGCAGCTCATAACAAGCCAGGACGGGCAAGGATCAAGCAAGCAGGTGGTCAGCTTAACAGAAGAAAGCACTTTGTCCACTTCACCAGAAGGAAGAAGCTGGAACCAATTCCACAAAACCGGACTGCCACTGGCCTCCTCCCGTTCACCCACTGTGTCCACGACGCATGGAATCCCACTCCTAATCTGATCAATTTTATCTGCAAAGTGCTTTGCTAAAGCCTATAAAATATAATTATGAAGACAAAAAAGTTTTGGAACTAAGAGGGTAGAAAATGTTTTATACCATTCAGTTGGAAACCCATCTGGACCTGGTGATTTCCCATTATTCATATCAGTAATTGCTTTCATAATTTCCTCCATATGCAAAGGAGCCATAAGAAAATGCTGTTGTGAGGCATTTATGTATGGAAGATTAACATGAGGGGGGGGGGGGAAGCATCCACAACCTGCTTCAATGTTTTGCTACCCGTTCTATATAAATCAGCATAAAACTTTAAAAATCGTAAATTTATATCTGTGGGAGAGGTATATAGCCCTATCATTCTCTTCTTTAATAGCGGAAATAACATTATGATGTTTCTGCTGTTTAAGACGGCTGCGACGGTCCAAATCGGACCAGGCCGCTTGGGGTTCTTTGGTCTCTTTCGCCATGGCAGCAATAGAGGAGTTGTGCCCTGTGTCAGCTCTGAATGCTTATGTGAGGTTGCGAGGGTCCGCTCCCAGCCTCTTATTCGTTCATGAGGATGTGTCCCCTCTTACGAAGTTCCAGTTCTGGACTGTGACTGCGGGTGCATTGAAAGCCTTGGGCTTGGGGCACTTACAATTTGGGATGCATTTCTTCAGGATAGGAGCCACTTCCACGGCGGTTGCCTTGGGCTTGCCTGTGACACAGGTCCAGGCGGTGGGAAGGTGGCGTTCACAGGCATATCGAGTCTATGTCCAAAAGCTACCATGAGCTGTATTGCTGCTTCCTTCCTTGCTTTTCAGGAGCCAACTGGGGACGGAGGCATGCTCAAATATTGGTCTGTGGACACAGCTTCATCTTCTGGGCGGCCTGGAGAGCAGCTACGTCCAGTTTGGGACCTAACTTGGGCATCAGTCACATGGCCGACATCCAATGGCTGGGTTGGCGTGGCTTGCAGTGGCATGGCCTCCTCCCGCTGCTGTTTAGGCAGTTTAGGGATTAGGCAGTTTAGGGGCTTGGTGATCATCCTATGGCACCTTTTAGGTGAGAGGCGTGCCAGAGGCTCCCGCCACCGATGCCTCACAGCTCGGCTTTGGGGAGATAAGGCATGTCTCTGAGGTCTTCCTTCCTCACCTGTATCGGCGCCTCACGGCCCGTGCGAGGCTGACTGCAGGAAAGACCTTCCAGCACCGTGTGGTATTAAGCAAGGAGGGGATGACTTTGATGCCGTCACCCTCCTTTGCTGGGTGTTTTGCCCTATAGCAATGGCGACCGGCGGATAGCCGGTGTAATTAGCACCCGTACTTTTATCCCTTCGAAGATCTCCAATTGATGTTATTCAATAAATGTGGCCCTTTATTTTACCACCAATTGTACTCTACAACCGTGTCTGAGTCGTTATTTCTCCTCTACGCACGCAAATAACATTATGATGTTTCTGCTGTTTAAGACGATATGCCAAAATCTCACTGGGACATTCACCATTTTCCCAATATGCCTGTTGTAAACAGGTTAAAGCAAATTCCACCTGCTGTGAAAGGATATTATTCAGCTCATATTTAACTTTTGGCAGTTCCTCATAAATTTGTGCAGTTGGGGAAATGGTGAATTGGGTTATATGAAATTTCAAATATTATTTGTTGCATTTTTAAAGAAAAATTCTAATAAGAAGCGTAGGCAATAATTCAACCCCATATAAAAGCTTTACTGGCCTCCTGCTCAATGGCACTAGAATCAGTAGTGCCCTCATTTTCTTCAAAATACTTGAGTAGCTTGACAGAAATCTGATTTTTAAACACCTCATCATTAAGAAGAAAAACATTAAGGTGCCAAAGACCCAGGGGCCTTGGCAAACTTGGAAATTGAAACTCCAAGCAAACTGGGTCATGATGTGAGATTATCAGCATATCAATCTTACAAACTTTTATCCAAATTAGCAAAGATGTGGAAACCAAAAAATAATCTAATTGAAAGCAATTCTGGTACACCAATGAAATAAAAGTATAGTCTCTCTCGGCAGGATGCAAAATTCTCCACACATCAATCAAACCAAGTTCAGCCATATAGCCTGAAGTGTAAGCCTCACCACCATTTGCCTCTTTGAAGCAGCCATACTCCTATCCAACATTGAGTCTAAAATCTCATTATAAAGTCCCCACCAACAATCAGATGGTAACAAATAATATCAAACAATCTGTCAAAACAATCATGGAACATAACCAGAGAGTCATTATTAGGCCCATAAACATTAATCACAGCCATTATTTTATCAATATACTGCCCAGCCAGAATCATAAAGCAACCATCAGGATCTATAATCACCTGTTGAACTGAAAAAGAGAGTCACTTATGAATTAAAATCAGAACCCCTTTAAACTGTTTCAAGGTATCAGTCATATAGACATCACCAACCCAATCTTTTCTCAACAAATGTTCATCAACTGGGTTTCTTGAAGAAAAGGGAAAAAAGAAAAAGCCACACCAACATTTAGCTCTTTTAACTTAGAAACTACTCTCTTCTGTTTGTTTAAATTCTTCAGCCCCTTGACATTCCATGGAATCAAATTGAATATAAAAAAGAGAACATATTGTTTGCCCCTCCTGGCATACAATTCTGTTCCTGACTCCCAGCTGAGCAGGAGCACAACAGGAGAGAGGCTCCAGCTGTTCTCGGGGCTGTGATAAGCGGGCAGGCTCCCAGAGAGCGAGCGAACAGAGCGAGCAAACAGGGAGAGCAAACAGGAGTTTGGCAGCGGAGTAGTACAACAACAAGTGCTGCAAGGGAAAGGCGTGGCCTGAGAGCTCATTCTGTTGAGCAGAAGCTCCTGCTGACTGCAACTACCTGGGGCTGATTGCAGCTGATTGCAGGAAGTGGGGCTGATTGCAGGGCGTGGCCTGGGAGCTCATTCTGTTCCTGACTCCCAGCTGAGCAGCAGCACAACAGGAGAGAGGCTCCAGCTGTTCTCGGGGCTGTGATAAGCGGGCAGGCTCCCAGAGAGCGAGCGAACAGGGAGAGCGAACAGGGAGAGCAAACAGGAGTTTGGCAGCGGAGTTTGGCAGCGGAGTTTGGCAGCGGAGTTTGGCAGCGGAGGTCAAGGGGGAGGTCCCAAAAAATAAATAAATAAATAAATATAAAATAAAATAAAATTATATATATATATATGTATGTATGTATGTATGTATATATATTCCAGGAAGACAGAAGCAGAGCACTATGGAAGGAAAGGACTCAGCAGTGGTAGTGACCTGCAAGGGGTGTGCAATGTTTGTTTTCCTGCCAGAGATCAACATGGCCTACACATGCAACAAGTGCAAGCTGGTCACGCTGTTGGAAGAAAAGGTCAGAGGACTGGAGCAGCAAGTGTCAACCCTCAGGAGCATAAGAGAAAGCGAGGAGTTCTTAGACAGAACGGTGGATCTACAGCACCAAAGCACAGTACAGGAGCCAGAAGGGCAACTGCAGGATGAGGCGGAGTCGGAGACTGCAGAGGCAAGGGAAAATAACGCAGGGGGAACTCCCTGGAAAAGGGTGACTGGTAGGAGCAGAAGAACTACAAGACACTCTGCGCCTGTGGAAGCAGTGGAGCTATGGAACCGCTTCCATGTACTTGAGGACGAGGGCAGAGGACAGCCTGCAGAGGACGGATTACCGGGCACCCAACGTGACAGCGAGCAAGAGGCTGAGGGTCAGTCTAGTGGAGGCAATCAAACCAAGGCCTACAGCAAGAGGAAGAGAAGAGTACTCGTAGTGGGAGACTCCCTCCTGCGGGGGATCGAAGCCAAAGTATGTCGCGAAGACCCATGGACTCGCCAGTTGTGCTGTCTCTCTGGGGCACGGATTAAGGATGTGTCAGAGCAGCTGCCGAGGCTCATGCAGCCCACCGACACATACCCCTTTCTTCTCTTCCACGTGGGTACAAATGATACTGCCAAGCGGAGTTACAAAGAAATCACGGCAGACTTTGAAGAGCTGGGAAGGGAACTCAAGAACTTCGGGGCCCAGATAGTTTTCTCATCCATCCTTCCAGTACTTGGAAGAGGCATAGAAAGGGAAAGAAAAATACTCCGAGTGAATGACTGGCTACGAAGGTGGAGCCGACGTGAGGGATTTGGATTCTGGGACCACGGGCTACACTTCCTGGAAGATGGACTGCTGGCAAAGGATGGGTTGCACCTCACAAGGACTGGGAAGAATGTGTTTGGCCACAGCATGAGGAACTTAATCAGGAGGGCTTTAAACTGAATCCAACAGGGGAGGGAGACATAAACTCGGGGGTACCAATGGAAGAAGGCCTCTATGCCACAATGGAGAGAACAGCTCCAGCAGTGCCCATTGATAGTCTACCACAAAATGTAGGGGGAAAGTCGGACTATAAAGCACATAGTCTTCAATGTCTCTATACTAATGCCCAGAGTATGGGCAATAAACAAGACGAACTTGAACTCTTGATACATGAGGGCAAGTACGACTTGATAGGGATAACTGAAACCTGGTGGGATGACTCCCATGACAGGAATACAGCAATTGAAGGGTATAAATTGTTCAAAAGGAACAGAAGCAACAGAAAGGGAGGTGGAGTTGCACTGTATGTTAAAAATATGTATCTCTGCACAGAGATACAGGAAGAGGAGCTTGGCAGCCCCATTGAGAGCATCTGGGTTAAAATAAAGGGGGCAAAGAATAAAACGAACATGGCGGTTGGAGTCTACTACCGACCACCCAATCAAGGAGAAGACGAGGATGGAACTTTTGAAAAGCAAATTGCCATTGTTTCAAGGAGGCATGATGTGGTAGTAATGGGAGACTTCAATTTCCCTGATATCTGTTGGGAGACTTATTCAGCCAAACATGGCCGCTCCAAGAAATTCCTGAGCTGTGCTGCTGATAACTTCCTCCTACAGAAAGTGGAGGAAGGAACTAGAGGATCGGCTATCCTTGACCTGATTCTAACCAACAGAGACGAGTTAGTGGATAAAGTGGCAGTTTCGGGAACTCTGGGGGAAAGTGACCATGTTATACTTGAGTTCTTGATTCTAACGGAAGCAAAAGCTGAGTGTAGCCAAACACGTACCCTGGATTTTAGGAAAGCCAATTTTAACAAACTCAGAACAATGATTAGTAAGATCCCATGGCAAGTGACTCTCACGAGAAAGGGAGCCCAGGAGGGGTGGGAGTTTTTAAAAAAGGAAATTTTAAAGGCACAATTGCAAACAATTCCCACAAGGAAAAAAGGCAGAGGGCAACAGAAGAAGCCAATGTGGCTTCACAATAAACTCAAAGATGACCTGAAAACAAAAAAGGACACGTATAGGAAGTGGAAGGAAGGACAGGCTACAGGGGAAGAGTACAGGCAGGTAGCACAGAACTGCAGGAATAGTGTCAGGAAGGCTAAAGCTGAGAATGAGCTAAGGTTAGCGAGGAATGCTAAAAGCAACAAAAAAGCTTTCTTCAGATACATGTACAGTAAAAGACAGAAGAAAGAACTGGTGGTTCAACTACGCAATGAGGATGGCAAATTGATAACAGAAGACAAAGAAAAGGCAGAAGTGTTCAATTCCTACTTCGGCTCAGTCTTCTCCCAAAAGAGGGTCTATGACCCCCCTGGCAAACCTGAAGTGCAGACTGAAGGGGCAGAATTGCAGCTTGAGATTGATAGGCAAATGGTCAAGGAGCACCTGATTACTCTGAACGAGTTTAAATCTCCAGGGCCTGATGAGCTGCATCCTAGAGTAATAAAGGAACTGGCAGAAGAACTCTCAGAACCACTGTCTATTATCTTTGAGAAATCATGGAGGACAGGTGAAGTGCCAGACGACTGGAGGAGGACAAATGTTGTTCCCATCTTCAAAAAGGGCAAGAAGGAGGAACCTGGGAACTATAGGCCAGTCAGTCTGACATCAATCCCCGGGAAGATTTTTGAGCAGATTATAAAGAAGTCAGTCTGCAAGCACCTTGAAAACAATGCAGTGATTACTAGAAGCCAGCATGGATTTGTCAAGAACAAATCCTGTCAGACTAATCTGATCTCATTTTTTGATCGGGTAACCTCCCTTGTGGACTGTGGGAATGCTGTGGACATTATATATCTGGACTTCAGCAAAGCTTTCGACAAAGTGCCTCATGATATCCTGATTAGTAAGCTAGCTAAGAGTGGGCTAGATGGAACAACTATCAGGTGGATCCACAATTGGCTACAGAATCGGACTCAAAGAGTGCTTATCAATGGTTCCTTCTCAAACTGGGGAGAGGTAACGAGCGGGGTACCACAGGGCTCGGTCCTGGGCCCGGTGCTCTTCAACATTTTTATTAATGACTTGGATGAGGAGGTACAGGGAATGCTTATCAAATTTGCAGATGACACAAAGTTGGGTGGAACAGCTAATACTCTGGAAGACAGAAACAAAATTCAAAGTGACCTCGATAGGCTGGAGCGCTGGGCCGAAAACAACAGAATGAAATTTAATAGGGATAAATGCCAAGTGTTGCACCTAGGGAGAGGAAACCAAATGCAGAGTTACAGAATGGGGGACACTTGGCTCAACAATACTACAAGTGAGAAGGATCTTGGAATTGTGGTAGATCACAAACTGAATATGAGCCAGCAATGCGATGTGGCTGCAAAGAAGGCAAATGCAATTTTGGGCTGTATTAATAGAAGTATAGCTTCCAAATCGCGGGAAGTGATAATTCCCCTTTACTCGGCACTGGTTAGGCCTCATCTTGAGTACTGCGTCCAGTTCTGGGCATCTCACTTTAACAAGGACATAGACAAACTGGAGAGGGTTCAGAGGAGGGCAACAAGGATGATAAAGGGACTGGAAACAAGGCCCTATGAGGAGAGACTGAAAGAACTGGGCATGTTTAGCCTTCAGAAGAGGAGACTGAGGGGAGATATGATCGCACTCTTCCAGTATTTGAAGGGATGTCACACAGAGGAGGGCAAAGATCTCTTCTCGTTCATCCCAGTTTGCAGGACACGGAATAATGGGCTCAAGTTACAGGAACCTAGATTCCACCTAAACATCAGGAAAAATTTCCTGACTGTCAGAGCAATAAGACAATGGAATCAACTACCTAGGGAGGTTGTGGGCTCTCCCACTCTGGAGGCATTCAAGGTGCAGCTGGACAGACATCTGTCAGAGATGCTTTGACCTAGATTCCTGCATTGAGCAGGGGGTTGGACTCGATGGCCTTGTAGGCCCCTTCCAACTCTACTTTTCTATGATTCTATGATTCTATGATTCTATGAATTCTTACCAATTTTACAAAAAATGACCTACTGTTAAATGATACAGCATATACAGTAAATCCTTAATGTTTCAGTCCAAAAATTTCAAAACAATTCAAACTAATATTTATTGTATTAAACTATACCAAACCTATAACATTAAAGAAAAGAAAAAATAACATTGAAAATACAAACCAAAAAATAAAATAAAAATCAAACAACCCAAATAGTGCCAACGTACCCCTCCCAAAACAGACCCCCGAAATATGGTGAGAATAATTAAAAAATGAAACAAAAACAAAAGATCGAGAAAAAACGTTTTGCCTTCCAGTTAAGCCACTGACGTAATCAGTGCCAGCCCTTCCCTACCCAATTAGGTATGTACACAAGTCAAAAAGAAAGAAATTTTTAAAAAATATCAGATAGGTATTTTAAAAGGTATTTTTAAAAATCTGCTTGTGAACCTTTGTAATGTATATTCAATGCATATGATCCATATTAAATCATATATCAAAAGAGAAAAGCTAGAAGGGGAACAGAAGGGGGGGGATTAATACCACAGAAGACTCAAGCTCTGCAATAAAAATAAAACATAGTACATGGCCAAATGCCCAGAACTTTATCTACTAACAACATAAACATTAGCAGACACCAAAAAAAATCTGGCAAAAGGCCAATTCAACTTCTTAAGTAGCACTAGCATTAGATGAAGAAAGAGATCCGGGTGTGATCTCAATGCCCGAAAGAAATGACTCCACCCCCTCAGAGTATTGAAACTTCTTTAATTGATCTTGATAAGTAACACAGAACATAGCTGGGTATCTAATATAATATGTCAATCTAAGTTCCCTTGCCAAGATTCTAGCCTTCGTAACAATCTTCTCCGAACTGAAATTTCCTTTGCGTGGATAAAGCATGATTTTATCATTAGCAGGGCCTCACCAAAGCGCTGCCCTCTATCTGGCTCTGTGGAGCAAATATTATTTATTTATTTATTTATTATATTTATACCCCGCCTTTTTTCCTTCAAGGAACCCAAGGCAGCTTACATAATCCTCCTGCTCCTCTCCATTTCATCCTCACAACAACCCTGTGAGGTAGGTTAGGCTGAGAGTCAGTGACTGGCCCAAAGTCACCCAGTGAGTTTCATGGCCAAGTGGGGAATAGAACCCGGATCTCCCGAGTTGAAGCCCTTAGAAACTGAAAGATAACTGGCCCCACCCTAGACCATTGCGTGGAACCAGGAACACAATAAGCGCATTCAGTATCAAGCTGAGAATCTGGTGGCAATGCCAATAACTCATGCAGAAATGTATCCATAAACTCTGCCAAGCGGACCTGTGTAGACTGTTCCTGAAGTCCAAGGACATGCAAATTAGCTCTCCGAGAAAAACCTTCCAAAAAAGAAACATGCACAGATATTACACTATGAGATGCAGCCATTGCAGTCTCATGAGCTGTAACTCAGTTCTCCAACACATTTACTTTTGAATCCATCAGTTTAAGTCAAGCATCAATATGGAACTGATGTGTCATAGGGCCAGTGAGTACGTCCCCACCCTCTCTGTATGAGCCCTTTAATGCATGAATAGAACTTTAGATGTGCTTCATTCCCATATGGGATTTAATGCATGTGTAAGTAGACTGGTCTTTGGCTATTATCTTCAACAGACACATCTAATGGTACAATAACACCAATAACATATCCTGTTGCTGGAGTTTGTGTGTGGGCAAGGACAGATTATTTACTGCAAACATGACCATATTTTATTGAATAATTAATACTCAACAGGTATTCTCACTATTCAAACTCTTTTACAGATTATCAATCCTGGTCATGACTAGAAATATTGAAACAACGGAATGCCCGTTATTAGGAAAACAATAGTGACCTACAGAATGAGGTCATTAGATATTACACCCATTTGTAAAATGATACAGAAATGTTGGCATATTCAACTTCACCATAATCGGAAGAGCCGAAGAAGTCAGAAGCACTTGAAATATTATGTGTGAGCACAATAAAACAATTACAACTTCTATTCCTTCACCTATCTAAAGCCTTATTCCTCAACATCAAAGTATCCTCATCTAGGACTGTCTTTAAAAAATGTCAGCATTCTTTAATCTTTAAAGAAATTTGCCTGGCAAGTTCAACTTGTACCTCTGTCTCTGTTTTCATCACTGATTTAATCCTTAGTTCAGGAATCTGTATCTTTACAAAACTCTCAGGTATGTTGACTATGGCTGTGATCCAGAGGTCCATGTATGAACCTTATGCCTACCAGAATGTTTTTAATTTTCTATTCTCAGCAGCTGCTGCCACAGAACCCCTCCAAACTGATTTTTCAAACTTCTGAGTTCAATAGAGAACACATCTAGGAGTCTCTAGTTATGTCAATCCTAGTTCTTGAAGCTGCAAACTAAGGAGGCATATCCAAGGCAGGGATGGCCATTTTTAAAGTTATTCTTGCAGTCCACTCTGGTTTCCAGATATCTTCATGGATGGCCAAGCTCTATAGCATCACTTAGCATTAAAGGATTCACAGATACTGAGCATGTGCACTCAGCTGGTATGAGGCCATCAACTGGGAGAAAAGAGGCAGATGTACACTTCCTAAAAGATCACCTAAAGGGGCTGATTGGCAGTGAACCTTTGGCTTTTCAGAATGTTCATGAGACAGCACTACAATCAAATTTGCATGAAATATACAGAGACTCACTGTTTCTTCTCCTAACAGGTTGAAATAGGTGTGATAAAAGCTTTTAATCATCACCACGTCACTTAAAATTGGTAAAGTAACTGGATAAAGTTGCTTCACTTGGCCATCCTTGCCCAAGATCATCATCATGGCCATCTTTGCCCAAGAAACAGGAACACAGATGTCGCTTCAGTTGCTAACTCTAGTTTTTAGTCATCTTTTCTTGATTTCAAACCTCATGTTCTCTGCTACTCAAAATACAAACTGGGTTCAGTTTATTGAATTGGTTATCAAATGGAATTAATTAATTTGTATGTAGTTTGTGACAGTTGGAAGAGCTTATGCAGCTATTTTGTCTAAGACCCAATAGTGGCTGCTTAACAAGAACACCTTTGACTATCATAGTTCTAGGAGTATCTGCAGGGTACACCTAGTTCTGCAGGGAACTTTTCCCGCTCCAGTTCAGTATTTAACAAGTAGCACAGGAGACGTTCTTTTAAAAAGGGGGGCAGTGTAGCATGGAAGAAGAGTGGCCATGTAGTCAGTGAGTCCCAGTTATCTTTTACCATCTGCTGTGCAGACAAATAGAATCATAGAATCATAGAATCATAGAAAAGTAGAGTTGGAAGGGGCCTACAAGGCCATCGAGTCCAACCCCCTGCTCAATGCAGGAATCCAGGTCAAAGCATCTCTGACAGATGTCTGTCCAGCCGCACCTTGAATGCCTCCAGAGTGGGAGAGCCCACCACCTCCCTAGGTAGTTGATTCCATTGTCTTATTGCTCTGACAGTCAGGAAATTTTTCCTGATGTTTAGGTGGAATCTAGGTTCCTGTAACTTGAGCCCATTATTCCGTGTCCTGCAAACTGGGATGAACGAGAAGAGATCTTTGCCCTCCTCTGTGTGACATCCCTTCAAATACTGGAAGAGTGCGATCATATCTCCCCTCAGTCTCCTCTTCTGAAGGCTAAACATGCCCAGTTCTTTCAGTCTCTCCTCATAGGGCCTTGTTTCCAGTCCCTTTATCATCCTTGTTGCCCTCCTCTGAACCCTCTCCAGTTTGTCTATGTCCTTGTTAAAGTGAGGTGCCCAGAACTGGACGCAGTACTCAAGATGAGGCCTAACCAGTGCCGAGTAAAGGGGAATTATCACTTCCCGCGATTTGGAAGCTATACTTCTATTAATACAGCCCAAAATTGCATTTGCCTTCTTTGCAGCCACGTCGCATTGCTGGCTCATATTCAGTTTGTGATCTACCACAATTCCAAGATCCTTCTCACTTGTAGTATTATTGAGCCAAGTGTCCCCCATTCTGTAACTCTGCATTTGGTTTCCTCTCCCTAGGTGCAGCACTTGGGATTTATCCCTGTTAAATTTCATTCTGTTGTTTTCGGCCCAGCGCTCCAGCCTATCGAGGTCACTTTGAATTTTGTTTCTGTCTTCCAGAGTATTAGCTGTTCCACCCAACTTTGTGTCATCTGCAAATTTGATAAGCATTCCCTGTACCTCCTCATCCAGGTCATTAATAAAAATGTTGAAGAGCACCGGGCCCAGGACCGAGCCCTGTGGTACCCCGCTCGTTACCTCTCCCCAGTTTGAGAAGGAACCATTGATAAGCACTCTTTGAGTCCGATTCTGTAGCCAATTGTGGATCCACCTGATAGTTGTTCCATCTAGCCCACTCTTAGCTAGCTTACTAATCAGGATATCATGAGGCACTTTGTCGAAAGCTTTGCTGAAGTCCAGGTATATAATGTCCACAGCATTCCCACAGTCCACAAGGGAGGTTACCCGATCAAAAAATGAGATCAGATTAGTCTGACAGGATTTGTTCTTGACAAATCCGTGCTGGCTTCTAGTAATCACTGCATTGTTTTCAAGGTGCTTGCAGACTGACTTCTTTAAAAATTTTCCCGGGGATTGATGTCAGACTGACTGGCCTATAGTTCCCAGGTTCCTCCTTCTTGCCCTTTTTGAAGATGGGAACAACATTTGCCCTCCTCCAGTCGTCTGGCACTTCACCTGTCCTCCATGATTTCTCAAAGATAATAGACAGTGGTTCTGAGAGTTCTTCTGCCAGTTCCTTTATTACTAAATTACTTTATTACTTTATTATTAAATAGGCGGACCAAGCAGGCTCAAAGCTTTCAGGGATCAGATGTGCTGAATGAGCACTTTGCAGATGCCTTCTCAAATATCAGTTTGTATCTCGACGGTTAACTCTCTTGTGCGGGATAGGCAACTTGGTGTCCTCCAAATATTTTGGACTATAACTCCCAATAACCTCAGCTAGCCTGGCCAATGGTTTGGACTACAACTCCCATCATACTTGACCGTTGGCCAGGCTAGCTGAGCTTATTGGGAGTTATAGTCCAAAATATTTGGAGGACACCAGGTTGCCTACCCTGTCTAGCGTATGACCAAACCAGAGGTCCACCCCAAATCCAGTAAAAATGCACGCAGTGAACTTAATGAGCAAAAAAGAAGATGTGAAGAGGGGCACTGATGGGCATTAAATAACTGAATTTTCTTCTCTTTTCTTTTTTAAGGGCTTCTTTAGAGCCACATTCTGTAAGCAGAAAGAATCTAGTGAAATTGGCTGTAATCTCAAAATATTCCAAGTCATTCCCGTTCATTTCAATGGGAGTTGCATTGGTGTGGTACAGCAAAGGTCAGGCTGCATTAAAATATGTTATTGCAAAGTGTGTGCATTACAGAGGTTTTAAAAGATACAATGAAACATCAGCCAGTCAGAAACTGGCAGCAGATGACATGAATGTTCTTCTTTTAAAATGCTCAGTTGTCATCACTGGCTAATGGTCTTAATACCAGTCTGCCCTTCGTGCAGAAAAAACTATTGTTAGTCTGCCACAGTGTGCATTTCATCAGCTTCCCCAGAGCAAAATGTGTCTCTGCTGAAAAGAGGCTGTAATGTCTACCCTGCTAATCTTGGAGCTAACCGATATGATCCCTAATATGGCACAGCCAAAAGCCAAAGCTTTAGAACATCTGAGCAAACAAGAAAAGCTTTGCTCGGGTGAGGAAGAATATGGGAAACATAACAATGAATACTGACTGAAGGATTATTTATTTTTTTTATTTTTAAAAAACACACTTTTGGATTGAAAAAGAATAAAACAGAACTACTCTGGAATGTGAAATGCAAGACCAAATTTCTCTCAGACAAGGCTGGAACGTGGAGAAAAAAACCCGCTTCTAGATTCTGCATTAAGTTTCTCTTGGCGATATATCACCATGTTTTTCTGAAGCTCCATAGCAGCTAGGAATGCCAGGAGGTAAAAATCATATGTCAAAGCCATCAGAGCACAGCCTTACCATGGTACTGCTGCATGAGCTTGCCAGCTGCAGTTGGAGATGCAATACTGAAAAGCCAAATTCGCTAGCATGAAGGACGGTGGATAGACGATGTCATTGCCACGGCAGGGGAAAAGGACAGGAATTCCTACCAGCCAGGCACTAACCTTGATCATACTTACAATACCCTTCTGGTTTTATATAATACTAACCTTTTTTACCCGGCGTTGCACAGGTCGTTATTTTCCTACAGGCACTATTTGTTCGAAATTCCTTAAGGTAGCTGTCTGCTGTTTTGAATCGCTCCATATAGGAAAGTTCCCCCGGGACTACATAATGGAATCCCAGCTCCCCCGGGACTACCTGCGACCCCCGGAATTACACAATGAAATCCCTGCTCCCCCCCCCCGGGACTTCACAATGAAATCCCTGCCCCCCCCCGGGACTACACAATGAAATCCCTGTTTCCCCCCCCCCTGGGACTACACAATCAAATCCCTGTTCCCCTCCCCTGGGACCACACAATGACATCCCAGTTCCCCCCCCCCCAGGACCACACAACAATGAATTCCCTGCTCCCCCGCCCCGGGACCACACAACAATGAAATCCCAGCTCCCACGGGACTACACAATGAAATCCCTGCTCCCCCTCCGGGACTACACAATGAAATCCCTGCTTCCCCCCCCCCCCGGCCTACACAATGAAATCCCTGCTCCCTTTCCCCTGGGACTACACAGTGAAATCCCTGCTCCCCCCTGTGACTACACAATGAAATCCCAGCTTTCCCCCATCCCCGGGACTTCACAATGAAATCCCTGCTTCCCCCCCCCCCGGGACCACACAATGAAATCCCTGCCCTCCCCCCCGGGACTACACAATGAAATCCCTGTTCCCCCACCCCCGGGACTACACAATCAAATCCCTGTTCCCCTCCCCTGGGACCACACAATGACATCCCAGTCGTCGTCGTCCCCCGGGATCACACAACAATGAATTCCCTGCTCCCCCCGGACCACACAAAGAAATCTCTGCTCCCCCCCCAGGACCACACAACAATGAAATCCCAGCTCCCCCGGGACTACGCAATGAAATCCCTGCTCCCCCTCCGGGACTACACAATGAAATCCCTGCTCCCCCCACCCCAGCCTACACAATGAAATCCCTGCTCCCTTTCCCCTGGGACTACACAGTGAAATCCCTGCTCCCCCGTGAATACACAATGAAATCCCAGCTCCCCCCCTCCTGGGACTATTCAACAATGAATTCCCTGTTCCCCCCTCCCCCGGTACTACACAATGAAATCCCTGCTTCCCCCCCTGGGACTATGCAACAATGAATTCCCTGTGTGTGTCCCCCGCCCAGACCACACAATGAAATCCCTGCTTCCCCCCCCCACACCCGGTACTACGCAATGAAATCCCTGCTCCCCCCCGGGACTACACAACAATGAATTCCCTGTCCCGTCCCCCCACGGTACGGTACTACACAATGACATCCCTGCTCCCCTCCCCCGGACCACACAACAATGAATTCCCTGCTGCCCCCCCAGGACCACACAATGAAATCCCTGCTCCCCCCCCAGGACTACACAATGGCATTGCCCGGGTCATCATTTTCCTATAGGCACTATTTGTTTGAAATTCCTCACCACCACCCCCTGTGTAGGCACCAGCTACAGTTCATATGAACATTCTGTTTGGACGTAGGAGAGATTTGCATATCCGCTCCTTATTGGGCCCCTGTGGCAGTTCATACCAACATTCTATATGTCGGTGGAGCGATTTGCATAACCGCTCCTGAATGGCCCCTGCGTGCATTCCAAGTGACGCCATTGGCTCTCATCTATTTTGGGCCTTACAGGCGCAGTGAGGGTTTTTCGGAGATTTGAACCCGCCAGTCTTTGTCCTTGGGTGATCGAGAGTGTGTGTACCAAGTTTGGGGTGGATCTGTCCAACTGTGTAGGAGCCTATGCGATGCACGCAAACACCCATACAGACATACATACGTACGTACATACAGACGGACATACTTTCACATTTATATAGTAGATGTACACATTCCAGGATTTGATTCATAGTCATTTCTTTTCCAAACACACCACTTTAATTTGTATATAATGACTAAAAGTAGCACTTCGAGAGCATGATAATGAACCACATGGCCTTAAGAGTTCAGATATTAAGGAGTCCATAATACAGGTTAGGGTTTTTTCCCTATCCCTACAGTATAAGAACCCAGGAAGCTGCCTTATACTGAGTCAGACCATAAGTCCACCTGGCTCAATTTTGTCTTCACTGACTGGCAGCTGTTCCCCATGTTTCAGACAGGAATCTTGCCCAGCCCTACCTACCTAAAGACACCTGGTATTAAACCTGGGTCGATGCAAAGCATGTGCTCTACCTCTGAACCACACCCCTTCCCTGCAGTGCAACATGTCAACATGTCCTAATTCATAAAGTCGAATACAAAGTTCTAAGACACAGGACTATAACAGGACATCTCTGCCTGTCCCAGAAATACTTCAGCTGTGCTTCTAGCCCCTCAAGAAAGGCAATACAGTATTAAGTAATACAGTCTTATATACAAGGATCCATGGACTTTGAAGAAGCCCGAGTGCAAGGTGAAAGGGAGAAACGTGCTAGGCGAAAAGCACGTCAAATGAATCCTTTACAGGACCATCTTCCATCTGGTAACCTGTGTCCTCACTGTGGGAAGCTGTGTGGATCTAGAATTGGCCTCCACAGTCACTTACGGACCCATCGGTAGAGTCTACACAATCTTCTTTAGAATTTCCTCCTTTTATCCTGGAAGACAATCTTACTCGGTCACAAGTGATCGCCTGATGATGATGATAAACTAGAAGACATTTTATTCTTCTGGCAGGTAGTTACAATCGCCACATAGTGTTTCTTCTATGAAGCTCAGAATTCTACTCTCATACACTTTGCCCAACATGCAGAATGTATTCTTCTGGTAAACTCTGGGTTCACAGATTTGAGTGTGTGTGTGTGTGTGTGTGTGTGTGTGTGTGTGTTGTCATATATGTAAGAACTGGGACAATGAAAGAGAAAGTAGATTAAATATTGGGACAAATGGACATGAAGAGGCAGGGAACGTAGTAAGTGGGGGGCTATGTGATCCAAAAAGTGCAATGCAAATATGACAGATCAGTATTCATCCAACATGTAACAGCACCTGGATATTTTTTTTGTAAGCCTTTGATAAGCTACGGCAGTCACTAACAGCAAAGCACACAGCCTCTAGCTCTAAACATTTTGAGTAGATCTCTCTCTCTCTCTCTCTCTCTCTCTCTCTTTCTTTCTCTGAGCTAGTTGTACATGTGTTGCCAAAAGCCCCATGCCAGGTGTAAAGTCCACAGACAGGCTTTTCACTGCTTTGAAAGAACATTTCTTCTTCTCACTTTATCCAAATACCTAGAGGCAAGCACCAATGTGGATTCCTGCCTGCCTTCGCCCCTGTCTCAGCACGTCCCAGCCCTCAAGTGCTCAGGTAAGTATGTCAAGCTTATCCTTGCTCCTGTAAAGAGTTAGTCAACAACAGCAAATCTCACTGCCAGAATGCAAGTTTCAACTTGGAGAGGCTACATACATTTAACTCTTGCTTGAAATTAACTGAAGCAGCTCTTAAAAGTTGTATTTAAAAGGGGGGGGGGGTTCTCTCTCTTGTTGCTATTACAACCTTCCCAAACATGGTGCCCTCCAACGTGGTGCCCTCCACCATGCTGGCTGGGGATGGTGGGAGTTGTAATCCAACACATCTGGAGGGCACCAGGTTTGGGAAAGCTGCTATACAATACTTCAAGACATATTTCCTTCTATTAAAGGTGTGAGATACACCAAGTCAGACCTAACTACACTAACATTTAGTTAAAAACTACAAAACCAAAAATTCATACAGTAATACCTTGGATTGCAAGCACAATTCGTTCCGGAACCATGCTTGTAATCCAAAACACTCTTATATCAAAGCGAGTCTCTGGCGGGCATGAGCGGGGCCAATTTCGGCCCGCTACACCCACTCGAGGCGAGCGGTTACATCCCTACAAGTTGTTTTGTCTGCTTTCATTTTCCATCTGCTCTGCACTTCAGTCTCAAGATCAGGGGTGCACAGCCCTCAGGTGTCTGCTGGGGTGGTGGGGCCACACATGTGTGCATATGTACATGGATGCACATGTACACACACACACACACGTAACCCTTCTCTCTCCTCTAATCCACTCTCTTGCCAAAGGATCCTGGCATCCCACACTCTGTTACCTAGAACTTTCTAGAGAAAAGGAGATGGAAAAGGAGATGCTTCTGCTATAGAAGCCCCATTCCTAGAGCATCCTAGGATGCAGGCAGGAGCCTTCCAGGCGGCTTCGTACAATGTTTGTTTGTTTATGTATATTTATACCCCGCGTTTTTTCCTGCAAGGAACCCAAGGCGGCTTACATAATCATCATCCTCCTCTCCATTTTATCCTCACAACAACCCTGTGAGGTAGGTTAGGCTGAGAGGCAGTGACTGGCCCAAAGTCACCCAGTGAGTTTCATGGCCGAGCAGGGACTAGAACCCAGATCTCCCGAGTCCCAGTCCAACACTCTCACCACTACGCCACACTGGCTCTCAATGTTCCTAACATGCTCTAGGAATGAGGGTTCTATGGCAGGAACCATAGAGCCTGTTATAAAGGATTTTTCTTTTCTTTTTGGTTTTTTTCTTGGTGTCTGAGGGGCTGCCAGACAGGACGGGAGAGCTGCAATTGGCTGCAATTTCACACGCCTGCACATGGTCAGTGGCTTCTAGAGATGGAGCATCAGCTGCAACATTATTTGTCAATACAGGGGACACATCAAACAGATAGTCTGCAAACTCACTTCTAAACTGGAGCACATGCCCAGCCAAGATTTTACAAAACCTTGAGAGAACAGCAGCATAGATACCCTCCTGAAAAAGGATATCTATTGTCACTTAAAAGAGTCATGTAATATCGTGTAATGGTTAACATGCATTTGGAGCAGTTGACTTGAGCACTCATTGGAAAGCCCCCAACGCTACCCTTAGTTATTGCCTGGAAACAAAGGGAATGTTTTATTGTTAGAGATACGTCACTGATACTTTGGAAAAAGAGGCCTACAGATGCGTACAAACAGTCACATGACAATTCCTCCCACATACCCTTTGTACATTCTGTTCAGACTCAAGCAGTACAATCTACCCAGCCCATTGAAATCCTCCATTTACTGCATGGGCATACTACATGGCAGACTGCTCCCTATGTTCCTAAAACCCAGACTGCCTTAGAACAGCAATCCATAGGCTGAATTCGGATGTAATGTCCAAACCATGATTTGGCCATTGGGAATGTGGTGGGAGCTCAGTCTCAGCCACTCCCTCTTTCCCTCTTGCATGTCAAATGCCCTCAGCCACTTACTGGTTTATGGCAATCATTAGTTTTCTGTAACATCAAAATCAGGCAAACTATGGTTATCACTAGCATAGTTTGCCTCGAAAACCAAGTACGAAATTACTTCTAACTATGTTTCAGCCATCATGGCAAACTATGGTTACTAGGAAGGGGAGGGAATTAGGATATGCTATGGTAGGGAGGGACCTTGCAGCATGTTCCCAACAGTCAAACCATAGTTTGGCCATGACATCTGAGATAACCCATAGCATGCCTAATCCAAATTAATACATAGGTCTTAGACCCTTCACAAATGATTGTATTTCGACACAGATGTCACTTCCATTTAGGAAACTGGATGCTTTGGAAACATGCAATGCCTCATATAACAAACTCACACACCAAAAAGCATAGATTGGCAGGGGCTGCAGTAAAATAAAATCTGTGTTCACCACACACGATGGTATGAAAATATCCAACAGCAGAGAAGTGATATCATGTAGGAAATTCATTATGCCTTACTCTTCTGTAAGGCACTAATCATAATAAATGTAATAAGACTCTTTTGTCTCATATAAGTTATGAACAATATGCGTAGTTTATATGGTACACTTCTTGTGGGGAAAGAAATTCTTACCACAGACTAAGGCTCATGTTTTTATTACCATAATCATAAAGTATAAGCACACATTACTCAGCACACAAAGGCAACACCCACTAACCCTTTTAGATTCCCACCTACGTTATATCCCATTGTGGTGCTGCTCTAAGGAAATGCATTAATTGAAGTCGGTGCTCTTCACTATTTTTCAAGCAGGAGCCACTTTGGCTCCAAGCACCACCATGGAGGCCACTCCCAGCACAGGTCCACATTGCTCGCTCTCTCGGCCACACATTCAATTTCCCCTCCATCTCCAACAGCTGTGCAGTGTACCAAATGCAGCTAGCCAATCATGCTGCTCTTTGCCTCTTAGGCTCCTCCCCCCCTCCACAGCTAACTGGCTGGTTTATTTTATTTATTTATTATATTTATTCCTGCATTCTCCTCTTCCCCTGCTCCCCAGCCACCTTACAGCTGGCAAACGGCAGGTCTCCTGACTTTCGACCCCTGAAGCCTTCTCCAGCAGCCCAGATCACAGCAGCCAGCACAGCGCTAGAGCAAACAAGCCAAAGTTTGAGAGCCCCAGCTGAGACTGAGCAGCAATGGCAAAGAGAGAGGGAGAGAGTGGAAGAGAGAGGCAGGGAGCCACACTTGAAGTGACTGGAAGGCACCAGTGGGCCTTGCAGTGAAGAACACTGCATTAAGGCAAGAAACTTGCACTCGTATTTGATCATAGAGTGTTAACCGATACTGAAATTCCTCAAAATTTTATTAATATGAAAATAGTTGGATAGGCTGCATTGCAGGTGGGCAACTTTTTTGTCCTTGAAGGTTGCATGTGGCAGGCTGGGGGGGGGGGGACATGCCAGTGGGTGCAGCTGGAGCTGAGTTGGGCTTATACTGGCAATGGACACAGTCACGGCCTGTGTCACCCTTGCCCCCCCCACACACACACAAACATACACACACAGCCTCCTCCCCATTTACACACACATTCTCACACATAGCTTTCCTTACATGAGTGGGGGGGGGAGAATAATCACAATTATTTGCTATGTTTCTAATTTATATGGGGGATGAAAATACTATTTTCACAAGGCAAAACTGAAGCAGCAGAAAGATATATATATATATATATATATATATATATATATATCAACTCCTACTTAAATACAGACCAAGGAAGCTGAAATGTAAGCACTGGTATATCCAAGCTACCAAACTTAAAGACCTGTCTTGAATGCTAAATGATGCCAAGAACATTTGCTGAACAACAGGTAAAGAAAACATATAATGAACTGGCAAAAGTTAACAGAGAACCATTGTTTTGTCTTTTTTCACAGCACCAGAACTCCAGTTATCTGATATATTAAGATCAAGATGGTCTTTAAACGGAACCATTTCCCCCAACATTATGCTGTTGAATTGAATTGAAAACAGTGATGATGGGCAACAAAATAACTGTGCTCACAAGAGCCAGCCATATTCAATAGAGATCAACATCTACTGCTGAAAGCCAAAACAGACATTACTATAAATCTGTGTCTAGCGGCTGGTGATATCTCTCCCCCCTTCCCTCGACATTTTACTCTAGTGTAGGTGCAGGGGACTCAATCTGGATCAGAATGCTAGTGTGGAAGGTAAGGGTATTTTAAGATCTGGCTCCTTGTGCCTACTCTAGGTTAAAAATGAAAAAAGACATTACTGCTAGACACAGATTTAAAGTAATGTCTGTTTTGGTCCTGAGATAGCCTGGGCAGAGAACCTTAATGGCATCTTTGAACAAGATGCCAAGCAAGAGAAATGGCTGCTCCATGCAGCTACTAACTGTTTAAGGGTGCGATCCTATGCCTGTTTAGATAGAAATAAGTCCTACAACTCTTGGCTGGGGCATGCTGGGAATTATAGGATTTATTTCTATCTAAAAATGCATAGGATTGCACCCTAAAAGAAAAAGAAGTATAAGATTTTAGAGACCACCTTGTTAAAGTGAATAATTCCTTTTGTTTCAGGGGAGAAGCGTGAAGTCAGAATGTTGTGTTGATTTCTTTTTTAAAAAATAAATCAAAAATAAATCTACACATTACTGCAGAAATGGGATGGGATGGATTGAAGAATGACCTTGTGGAAGTGGAATGAACCAGAAATAGACCAATTCGTCCATCCCTGACCAAAAGGCAGCATTGCTGCCTTATCCTGAAGTGGTTCACATTAGTTCGTAGCAGATCTGCTCTCAGCATGGTCCTGCCAACCAAGTAACGAGAGCAAGAGAGGAGCTTCATAGAACCTGCCTACTTTTTTTTTTCTGGCCCCTCAAGCTGGAAAGCAGAGGAAACCACCACCCTCAGCCCACACACACCACTCACCCTGTCTGTAAACAACTGGATGTCTTAACTTCAGCAAAACAAACAGGAGAATGTAGACATTAAGAATGATCAAATGTCCACCTAAGGGCAGTGCCTATTTTACTTCAAGTCCTCAGACCAGTTCTACTGTGCAGCCTAAAGCTAACTCCGACCAGTGCTGCTAAGAATTTTCATCTTTTATTTTGGCAAGTGGGGATTTTCTTTCACCTTTGCAGCAAAACATTGGATTGTGAATCATTTGCTAGTTCCACAAATCTGAAATAACAGCTGAGAATATTTAGCATATGCTCTTCAAATGAAACCCTGTTCATTCTGCTTACTATTAGCATGTACACAATGAAAGATTCAGGCTTTCAAAAGTTATTAAAGGCAAGTTAATAATGGCTATTCCCAACTTAGCATTGTGTCACTATTTGGCAAGAGGTTTCCTGGGAAACCTCCAAAATCTGTGACATAATAGGAGATTTCACTACAACAGCATGCCATATAGCCACATTAGTATAATGCACTGCTGTTTTTTAACACTGTTCATTGCTTACGCTGGCTCAGCTTGTCTGAGTGTGGAAAGCTAAGCAGGGTCAGGCCTGGTTATTACTTGGATGGGAGACCCCTCCTCTAGTTTCCTGCATTGAGCAGGGGGTTGGACTCGATAGCCTTGTAGGCTCCTTCCAACTCTATGATCTATGAAATCTATGAAACAAGTTAGCTCTGGAACAAATTATTCTTGTTTTCTTGTTTAAAAACAAGAATAAATAAATAAATAAATAAAGGTGTGCTGCTTAGCTGACAAGACGTTGAATATTTTGGACAAACAGCTTAGCCAAAAACGAAGAATGTGTGAGAGGCTCCCTTCCCTACATCAATCTATGACTGTGTATCACTTGCTGCTCAACTGCCAATCATTATGAATACCTTTTCCTCCTCCTGTTACTCCATAGAAGATAAAAAGGCATGTAGAAGATGAGAAGATGAAAGTGTAGCCAAAAAAAAAAAAAAAAAGAGTTTAGACTTCTGTGCTAAACCTCCAAACTTTTATCACAAACTCAAACTCTGTACCTGGATTATTCATGTATTTTTTTACAAATTTAATTAAGTTTCCTGATTATTTCAAAATCTAAGGAGTCTGAAGAATTTGAAATGGTTGTTAGCTACTTCTCCTTACTGCACTCAATTCATCTTCTCTGTTATTCATGCCGGGCAGCACCTGCAGCAGTGGTGGATTTCAAAGAGGAGAAGATAAGAGACATGCCTGGTTCTTCCGCCACACCTCCCCCTGCCAAACCCATCCAGGTGACCAATTATGCAGGGTTAACTCTCTCGACCTGGAATGGCTTGGCAATCTGAGTTATCCTTCCAATTTGTAAAGAGTATTTTACCACACATCACATGCAGACATCTACAAGAACCAAATAGCAATCCCTTTTATATCACCCAATTTAAATCTGGTGTTTTCCATTCCATGCTTCCTTTAAAGAAACTTTTACATGGTGATGACTGGCTCATAGAACATTCATAACTGACTGAGAGCTGATTTGGAAGCAATATGTATTCACCATACAGCAACCAATTGTTAAATTGTCAGTTGTGTAGTAATAAACATGAATGGAAGTTTGCTTTGCAGAACTCTACACTCTTTTTTCCTGGATCAGTCATCTAACCACCATCTAAATATGTGACTGGCTCTGTGTTTGGTTAACGAATGTAGCACCACATTCCCATTCTGAGCCAATCTGAGATGAGTTTGGCCATTGGGAATATGATAAATATACCAATGAGATACGGTAACAGCCGGAAACATTTTTTTTTTATTTGTCTGGGCCAGTTTTGCCTTTGGAAGGAAGAGACCCAGGCACTAGGGAATGCCAGGGAAATGTTTATTGCAGGTTATTATATTCCAACTCTCACAATTTTAAGACCACACAACTGTATACTAATTAAATCACCTAACTAAGGGGCCCTCTCAATGTAACTTCCCAGCCCTTTCCAATGAGTGATGTATGTATAATGACCAAAGAACCACCTCTGCTGAAGAAAGTGAAAGCCAAAAGATCAAGTGGAACAATCCTTCCTGGACTTCACTTCAGAGCACAGTCGCCCATGTGAAAATCAAAATCAAAACATTATTTGCAAAGGAAAAACTAGCTATTCAAAGGGAAGTCTATGCTAGAAGCCATCTTCTTCATATGCTAGCTTTCCATGAGGGATTACTTTTATACACAGATATGAAACAATCTGATATGAAACCCACCAACTACATTCTGAACTGGTTGCAGTCCAGGAAAAACTGCACTACATGACCAGGGCCATGTAGTAGGTTTGAGGTGGCCCTGGGTAAAGTGCCCTCTGGTGGCTCCCCTCCTCTATCAGGCCTTGGTGGCCTTACCTGGTGGCAGCAGCAGTGGGTAGCAGTGGCAGCAGCTGTACCTGAGGTGTGCTCTAAGCAGTGCTGGGCTGCTGACTCTAGCCGCCATTTTAATATCTCACAATGCTCCTGACATAGCATAATTCCAGGGCATTGTGAGAAATTGAAATGGTGGCTAAAGCCAGTCAACTAGCACCGTTCAGAGCACAGGGCTGAAAAAAATAATTTAAAAGTGGGACATTTGCAGTGGATCCTGAAGGAATGCTGGATCCTGGGCAGCTGCTCAAGGATGCCAGGTGCCAACACTGACCCTGTACATGACAGTCCTGACAATGTAGCTGAGCTCAGAAAGGTCCTCCTACTTCTGCAGGCTAGAACATGTAAGCTAGAGAGAGGGTCTGGGTTCTATTCCCACCATCACCCATTACAGCTGCTATTTTCTGTGATTCTGTCCTAGATTTCAAACCCTGGGTCATTTCTAGAACCAAGCAAAACAAGGCTTATCATGATCCCACTTGATACCACCAACAGGCACTCAACACAATACCAAATGGTTCAATGTAACAAAACAAAACAAAAAGGTCTAAACTCTAAAATGCTGACCCCCACAAAATAAATATAAAAAGAAACAATAATGACAAACTACATCTTCCAAAACAGGATACAATGTTTACAGATGTTATAGATTTCTGTAGGAAAGTGAGATTAATGTTTTTACAAAGTCATTTCTGCAGGAGGAGGAGGAGGAAGAGGAGGAGGAGGAGGAGGAGGAACACAAGCCCCATGATGGCAACTTAGCACTCAGAAACCACTAACCATGATGGAAAATCTTGGCCTTACTGTTTACTTTTATGATTCTCTATGAAAGTAGCAGACATAGCAATAAATGACATAACTCTCATTACCATTCCATTCATTCATGCAAGTCACTAATATTTTCTGCCAGGAAAAATAAACAGCAGAATATTCCTGAATGTAAAGCATTGAAAAAGCTCAGAGAGGAAGAAGAGGCTAGGGGCTTCTGGTAAATATTTGCAGAGGTTACACAAAATGCGGGGAAATCTTCAAACAATAAAACCGGACACTATGTGGTGATCTTAAGACAGTGACTTTTTCGGCCGTTGCATTTCTGCCATTTTAAAAGCAGTTTTGTCCCTCTCCGGTACACCTTTCTCCCTTTCTGCTTTGCCGTTCTCTGAAGCCCTACACAGGAAAGGGGAAAACATTCTTCAGAGGGAACTCTATTTATTCCTTCTGCTTCCTTCTTTGATAGATATTGTGGACACACCTACTCCCTGGTGAGTGAACATAATTCAGCTGCACCCTTTCAGCAGCTGGTCTGTACAGGATGGAGTCATGTGGAACGCAATTTACTACAATTCCTGGCAGCCGTTGGAGCTGCACCTTCAATAAACATTGTTTAAACAAGTGTTCAAACAAAAATGGTTTAGTCTCCAGGTTAGTTAACCTCCACTGAATAGAGAGCTTATGAAAAAATGTATCTGCAACTCTACAACACCCTATACTTCCTTGGTTCTTAAAGCAGAAGTCCTTCCCAAAAAATTAAGCAAACCGTTTAAAAGTAACTTTCAATTCTGCCAAGGGCCTATCCTTAAAGAAACAATCATATATACTAATACTGGTTGGAGTCTTCCCATGCTACTAAGAACATAAGAAGAGTCAAAGGCCTATCTAGGACAGCTTTCTGTTCGCACAGTGTTCAACCAGATGCCTATGGAAAGGATATGAATGGAACAGCACCCGCCTGCTCATGTTCCCCAGCAACTGGTGTACACAGGCACTCCACTTCTGACACTGTAAGTAGCATACAGCCATCAAGACTAGTAGCCATTGATAGTCTTATCATCTATGAATTTGTCTAATCCCCTTTTAAAGCCATCCATGTTGGTGGCCATCACTACATCTTGTGGTAGCAAATTCTTTAATTTAACTATGGGATGTGTAAAGAAGTACTTCCTTTTATCTGTTCTGGAACCTCCCACTATTCAGCTGTATTGGATTGCACTTATAGAGCCAAAACTGAACCATGTATAAGAGAGAGGTATTGGTAGACTCGGGAGAACTCCAAGGCAGAAATGAACACTAACAGGGCAAAATAAATAAATAAATTCCCAAATCAGCAACATAATAACTCAATGGCATGAGATTTTGAGTGGATGAGAGGGAAACAATGTTTTACGTTTTAATTGGGGGCCCTATTTAAGCTGAAAGGTGGCTCAGAAATTTATACAGACAACCACGCTGGATGGGGGAATAGAATGGAGTGGCTGGAACAGGAAGACAGAGACATATAGATATATATAAAGGGTAGAAAGAACCATCATAACCAAGTGTTATTTGGGAAATTTTATGTTATGTCTCCAGGGACATGAGAAATCAATGGAGAAATCCAGGATTTTGAATGTAGCTGGGATTCAGCACCGTTGTGTCCACCCCACCCCTAAAAAAAAAACACAACCCAAAACGTAACAGCAAAGAAAAAGAGTTCCTGCTCTTTCTAACTCAGACCTTATTAGTGTGAAACATTTTTTTAAAAAAATAATAATAACCCTGCTAATGCAAATTCCAAGGCAACTGCGGTTCACTGTCCCCTTATTGCAGGTTGGAAGGGGTTGTGGCTGGGCTCTGTGTGGTTTACAGCACCCTGCTGTAAATCAGAGATGTTAAACTCCCATTGCAGGTTGGGGGTTGGCTGAAGTGGAGAGTATCTTACGACAATATTGCAGGTTAGGCTGAGAAAGTCGTACACAACAACTCTGCAGTATATAGTTCACTGTATTAATACCTCTATTGCAGGTTGGAGGGCTGTGCTAAGAGAGTGTAGCTTACAGCAGCCCTGCGATGTAGTTCTCTGCTATATTTCAGGCTAGACATGGGACTACTGAAACTGTGCCCTCAAACTCCACCCTCCATTCCATTCAGAAGCCTCATGCTCCACTGGCTCCACTGTAGACTGGCTGCACTTTCAAATGATTTTTTAAAAAAATTAAAATTAAAACAAGTACGTTTTGCACACCAAGACCTAGAGCAGGGACTCCTATCCTTAATGCTAACTTTTGGTTTTTTCAGCCCCCTCAGCCATAGGATCAGGGAACGCCATACACACCAGGAATACACTACAACGTTTTGTTGCAGCACCCCACTTGTTCAGTCCAATTTACATTTGTAAAGAGAAATAAGAAGAAAATCAATCTCGGCCATTACTTCAAAAAATGTATTGTAGCCACTGGGACTTTACTCACCAACAACATCGAGGTGGTATGTGTGATTGATGGATCCATGTATATTCTCCACTATACAGGTATAGTTTCCTTTGTCCGATGGGACGACACTCTCCATTATAAGACTCCAGTGCTGATTTCGTACCTGACAGAATTTTAAAAAAAAACTGTTTTGAACCTGTTGGTTTCAACCCTCCTCCTCGGCTCACAAAGAAGATGCATTGTAACTCTTGACATTTCCCCCCTCTAGCTTTACTGCCAATGGATAAGAGACATCCAAAGTACTCAGGTAACCAGATGTCCAATAATGGAATACCTCGTATCACTATATCAACAATGCAGGTGTAGCACTGTGGTGTGTTACTGCTGAATTTGTCCGGCAGTAAGAAAAACCCAAATTAAAGAATAAATCTGATTTTCGTATAAAATTTATTCTGAGTGCAACATCTGTGATTCCAAGTTCTGAAAAGAAGATGTGAGTTGAGAGGAGTAGTAGTCGTGGAGTGACAGGGACTATGCCTTATGGCAAGAGATGGAGAGTTGTGCTGAGCATGGAAAACATTCTTCCAGATGACTGGAAACCCCACCTATGGTTATTGAGCTTTCAGAAGACATAGCCACAATCCAAAGCTCTGCAGAGCTCTAATATAGACATGGAGTTCAGCATAAAGTTGGGCTAGTTCATCCTCTTTAGTGCTGAGGAATGCTCTGTGTTTGCATTCGCACAGAGGGTTTTCCAACATCAAAGAGAATGGGGCAGCCCCTTCTGAGGCAGAACTCTGAAGGCATGTTAGCACTGTTTACATGGAGATAAGGGAGTAAGGGAGAAATGATTTCATTCTTTTAGCTGATGACGGCAACATGTATACATTACACCTGAAGACCACATTCATAAAACAATAAAAATGTAAAGCTTTTTTATCATAGAATCATAGAAAAGTAGAGTTGGAAGGGGCCTACAAGGCCATTGAGTCCAACCCCCTGCTCAATGCAGGAATCCAGGTCAAAGCATCCCTGACAGATGGCTGTCCAGCTGCATCATGGGTCTAGTCTTCACAAACAGTAGAGAAATGAATAAAGCTGTTTCTGGACAATGGACTCAGATGACTAGGTGTTCCTCCATTCAAAAACAAAGCAAAACAAAACCATGCAGTTAGGAAACTAGCATGACTGGGGGAAAGCTAGGCTGGAATCCTTCTCCAACATTTAATTTTCTATGTACAGAGTTTTGAGGTTTGTCTTAAGCAGAAGAGCCATAGCTCAGTGGTAGAGTACAATGCTTTCCATGCAAAGGGTCTCAGGCTTGATCCCCAGCATCTCCAAGTAGGGCAGGAATCTCTCCTGCCTGAATCCCTGGAGAGCCACTGCTAGTCAGTGGGCCAGTTCACACAACTACTACAGCCCATGGTTTCTGGGAGGCTTGTTACCCACAGCAACAAGCCACCCTGCCCGGGTCCATACATCACGATAAGCCACAGTGACCGCCCGCTGCAGCTTGAATATTTGCAATGGTGGTCAGCATGTGCTGCAACCCAATGTGGCTTATTTAAGCCATAGTGGCTGTCACTGATTGTGCGAACCGGGTCAGTGTCAACAATACTAGGGTAGATGGACCCATGGTCTGACTCAGTATAAGGCAGCTTTCTGTGCTCTTGTGTCTTTGGAGTACTCAGTCATGTGAGCTCCAACCTGCCAGTGGTCATGGTGTGGCTCAGAAACAGGCATCCCTCCTCATCTGCTGTCTCTGAAAGTCATGGTTCTCTTTCAAGTTTACTATGGCTATAGTACACAGGCCAGGATTCAAAGGGAGGACATACAGAAGAGAATTATGCACAGAACTGGACCATTGCTTTCTGTTTCCAAAGAGATATCCCACTTTTTAAAGAGCAGCTTGACTGTTCAACAAAGCTCCCACTCTGTGCCCAATTCTCTCATGGCATACACACGTAATGCACATTTATGTCCTTATTTGGATACTGGCCATAGTTGTTAACATACAATCTCTTGATTTCCTAGCAGTCTTATTAGGCAGGAAGGTACCTGTGCTGCTGCTGCTGGGACTGGGCTGCAAAGGTGCAGGCTTTGAACTTTAAGGTATATGACAGGAGATTATGTTTTTCCCTAGTTTTCATCTCTTGCTTTTTCACATTTATGAGCATAATAATGACATCAAGGTCAGGCAATAGATACAAAATAATCATCAGTTCCATGATTAAACATTGGGTTGGCTTTGTACATTCAGATATTTATTCGGCACCAGGAAACAGTCAGTGAGGAATCAAGGGTTTGGTTTTAATAAACACTGCTCCAGCAGGCCCACATTTATTTCACTGTGGCTCAGGCAGGACGAGTGCATGGTGGGCGAAGGATCTGAAGTGCAGTCAGGTAAGAGAAGTGTAGAGAGAAGGCTGAAAGGGTAAAAAGGTGTGTTCTAAAACGTATACTTGGGACACATACACGTTGGCCCTACACGAAAGTTAAACCAAATCAGTCCTCACATGCCATACAGCGATTCATGAGGTAAATTGTGAGTGGTGAATGTGGACAAAGTGGACACATGCAGCATAGGCTGAAGCAGTCGTTTGATCAATTTGATGTCCAACTCGGACCCTTTTTATTGTGCTACCGCTCAACTCACTTCCAGGCTCTCTATGCAGTGCAGGAAATGCAGGTTGAGTTGCAAGTTGGGCACATTCGGACAGAATCACGACTGCTTCCATGCATCTTTTAAAACCAAAATTCACAGCACATCGATCTGATCATGGAAATGGGCTAATAGGGAAAAATTAATTCAGCTCTATCGCATTCAGGGAACATGACTGGCTCCCTTACATGATCTGTTATGATCACCCAATGCCAGTCATTCAGTTTTAGTGTCTGCTAAAATTCTTGCCACTACCATTGCCTCTCCTCTTTCTGTAACTTTTTGTAAAAAATCTCTGCCAATTTACCGATATCCTAAACTTTATATTTAAGGATTCTTAATTCCTAGCTATGGATGATCCCAAAAACACATTAGGCACTCATCAATTTAAAGTAATGCAGGACATCCACTTTATTTTTTCCATAGAAAATTCCTTAAATCTATCCAGCCTCTGCATCCTATGCTCCACTGCAGTGCAGTATGCTTTAGCTTGTAGGCTGACCGTGTGTTGTCCTATAGCAGTGTTCTTCCAATCTTGGGTCCCCAGATGTTTTTGGCCTACAACTCCCAGCATGCCCCAGCCAGCTTAGCTGGCTGGGGCATGCTGGGAGTTGTAGTCCAAAAACGTCTGGGGACCCAAGGTTGGAGAACACTGCCCTATAGGAATTAATGGACATCTTCTGCATCTTTACCAGAAATATTTTCCTACTTGTATTGATTTCTGGTATAGCTATGATCTCTTCTACAATGTTTCCACTAGATGTGTATGTGGGGGAGGGGTGTATATGTAGACATGGATATGCATGCATGTGTAAACACACACACACAGCAATTCCATTTCAGTTTCACAGACCTAACAACTTTCATAATACCTGATGCTCCAAAAAAATTTAATGACGTTGTTTCAGTACAGTAACAATTAGATTGATTTATTTAGCACTTCTGTATCACTTTCAATGAGCAATGTACTCTAAAAGGCTTTATCTTACATGAACACACAATTACTCTGCTGTAGGGCCCCTTATTATTTATTTCCTCATGCTGATAAGCACTAAATCTGAGGTTTCTTTCACGTGTTTCAGAAAGTTGGGAAAGACAAAGATTATCATGTGATGTGTGGGAGACGTATGAGATGATCCACATCTGGAGCCCATGTATCTCTCACGGGATGATAGCATAATGTCCCCCTTCACAGCTAAAGTGCAAAAAGCCTGGCTTACAATGTAATCCTATACATGTTTACTCAGAAGTAAGTCCCACTGAGTTCAATGGAGTTCACCCCGAAGTGAGCAAACACGGATTTGGAGCGTTCGTTACTTGTACTTCTCCTTTTGCTAGTTCCTGAACATGTGGAAGGGTCCTAAGAGACATTGAGTAAGTACAAATGATCATATCTTGGCTTAATTAGCCAAGATACATATGAACCTTTTGGCCATATTTGCAGCCCCTTCACTCCTCCCTTTGCACAAGCGAGTGAACAAATCAAGAAGTCTTCCATTAACTGTTCCCTATTTCATCTGGATATAAAGTCATGTTTTACACACTTACTTCCTTATCCTTGTTTATTTATGACAAAAGAAAAGTGCCTTCATACATTCTGGTTTTGTAAGATACAGTCATGCCTTGGATTGAGAGCATAATTCGTTCCGGAAACGTGCTTGTAATCCAAAACACTCTTATATCAAAGCGAGTCTCTGGCGGGCGTGAGTGGGGCTGATTTCGGCCCGCTACACCCGCTCGAGGTGAGCAGTTACATCCCTACGGCTTGTCTTGCAAGACCTTGCTCGTTTATCAAGTCAAAAAATTTTTTAAAAAATTTGCTTGTCTTGCAAAACGCTCTCCGACCAAGTTACTTGCAATCCAAGGTATTACTGTACATTTTTAAAATATATTTAGACAAGGTAAACCTGGCCTCTGTACACTATCTGGTCTGAAAAGAAAAGCAGATGCTGTCTGAGAAAGTAGCCATTCTGATGACTAATTTGGGAAGATAACACCATCAGTTACATGGATATGTGGCTGTTGCCAGCTTGAGAGGGTGGGGGGAATCCCTGCTACTGGGATTTTCATCTAATATTCTAAGTGAGATTGATATTGTATCTATATTTTAGCCCACAACTTAAGCCTACTTGCGTCATACCGAATAATCACTTGAGTTGCACAAATTGTTTATGACACCATGTCAAGAAATTACATTTATAACTACTCAAGTTATTCATCTTGTTGACAAGGCAAAAACCTAACCAAGATCTATCTTTTTCTTCACTGACAAGAATGTTAGCAGCTGGGAGATCACTGAATCAAGATGTTAACCAGCTAATCAATCCTCAAATCTAGCAACCTCATCAGTTCACCTTGGCTGCGCAGATTGTCACTCAGTGCTGAAAGCATGTAATCTCTTTAAAAAAAAAAAAAAAAAAGGCTCTTTTTGTCTTTCTAAAGCTAATTCTGAGGAGTACAATTTTGTAAGTGTTCTGCATTACTCAAGGAAGCTGTTAGCAGAACCCAGATGGTACATCACACACGTGCGAAATATGTGCGCCGCAAGTTGAATCTGGTAGATGCTTTCTAGAGGAAACTGTTAACCCCGAAGGAAAAAACACACACCCTCAGATAGCCAAATCATTCCACACTTTATATCACACAAACTGGTTATGCACCAACACATATGAAAAAGGAGAGGATGCTGTTCTCAAATCTGGACTAGATTCCTGCACTCCAAGGCATAGCAGCTACTACTCAAGTGGAATCTTATCTTCTTCCAACATGCTACCCCCACCCTTGGCCACTGCAGTTCTGCACCCTTTTTCAAGACCCCTGGTGAAGAGTTGGCTCAAATGCTTCAGAACGAGGTGGGGAGAGGCCTTGGCCAAGAATGAATGGCACTCTTACTTCAGTACTGATGATTGAAAGTCGTCCACTGTATCTGGGGGCAGCAGGCTTGCTCAGGGACACAGGACAGGCCGTATTGTGCACAAACAGCTCAGCCCTTCAACACCCAGCCTTTCACAAAGGTTCCATGGACTTTGAAGAAGCCCGAGTGCAAGGTGAAAGGGAGAAACGTGCTAAGCGAAAAGCACGTCAAATGAATCCTTTACAGGACCATCTTCTATCTGGTAACCTGTGTCCTCACTGTGGGAAGCTGTGTGGATCTAGAATTGGCCTCCACAGTCACTTACGGACCCATCGCTAGAGTCTACACAATCTTCTTTAGAATTTCCTCCTTTTATCCCGGAAGACAATCTTACTCGGTCACGAGTGATCGCCTGATGATGATGATGATGCTCCCTGATCTGCTGCCTCAGGCAGCCCCTTCGCTCTGCCTAATCATCCTTGCCCCAACTGTCTGTGCTCTGCTTCAATTATCCACATTTAGATGCATTATCCCCCAAAGCCTCATTGCAGTGCTTCACTCACAGACGCCATCATGATTCATATCCTATCTTCATTGTGATTGTGTAACATCCAAAAATATACCTATCATATTCTGAGAAAGCTACATTCTGTCACAGGACATTTTGCCCCGTGTGCACGCTGACCCTGTTGGAGATATAAACACAGTGAAAGAGGATGGAGGTGATATCATTTGCACTCGCTGCAGTTCAGTTATACTTCACGTGCAAAACCATGAATAAAAAGGAAGATCTTTGAAGTATCCTGTCATCAACAATCCAGTTGCTGGCATTATGGGGTCTCATTTTAGACATCAGGCATCCTGCCTTAGCCAAACCAGGCTAATAGAATTTAAGAGGGTGCCGTCTCAAACAAGTGCAATTATGCCTGCTAATGGTTCAAGCTACTTCAGCGGGAGGGTCATCAGTTCTGCCTAGGGAACCTTGAGTGTCCACTTGCTGGCATATAGTAAAAATAAGCCCAGAAAGCTGTGCGTCAGAGCAAAATCAAGTACCAGGAAAGAGCAGCTACTGGGCTCTGAAACAATAAAAAAAAAATATCTCTTACATTTTAGGCTGGGTGAGGCGCTTGAATGGACCGGAGAAAGCCATGACCAGTGACAGCACAATTAACCTATTTGCAAAGCCAACCTCCATATTGTTCTGCAACGTGACATTTGCCCCTATGCCTGCCAGACGGGGACAGCAGACAAATGTTGTTTTAATTAAAAGGAAAGTAGTGTAGGGTGGGGAGAAATACTCTTGACTCCCTTAAGCAGGTTTTGACAAGTTCTGAACACAATTCATCTCAGGGCTAGAAATGACAAGATGCTGAGCAAGATCATTTTACAATAACTAGAAACACAGCTAATGGAACTCGCAGACAATATTTACATTGCCAAATGTTATGACAAATTCCAAGTTTGCAACAGAATCTCTCTGCAGTGGAGGATTTTTATAGAGATCCAAGCCTTCGGACATATATGGACTTTGCTGAACATAATTGTTTCAACTCTAATTTAAAGAGTTTAACCTTTATTTAGTATAATTTTTTTTGCTCAACTATTTAAACATAATGTGCTTTTTTAAAATGATTACATTAAGAGTGGGAGAATCCAAACTAAGATCCAATGAGCACAGTCCACTACCCATCATAAAAATGTGTGGAACATTTCTAAATATTAACTGTGCATCAGAGATCAGAATCCTAGTTACAGCTTAGATTTTGAATTCAATACCCCAATAATTATGCCAATAATCCTTAGGGGAATGAATTCAAAATCTAAGCATTCATACGGTATGCTGATTCAAGGTCTTGACTACCCAGACATCAGGTGCTCAGCTGAAGAGATAGGGGGCTTACACCCTTCATAATGATGTGACCTACTTCCTTCTGCAACCACAAAGCACATAGGCTGGGTGTAAACATAGTGACTCAGTTCACACATAACAACCAAACACAGGTTAATTAATTAACCCATGGTTGGTCAGGGCTGCAAGCGAGCGACAGCAAACAAACCCAATAACAAACCTTGGTTTAAAACTCTGCGTTGTTTCCCCCTCAACAACCCAGAGTTCAAGGTATGCATGTCACGCTGAACAACCCAGGAATGAAGTATTCCTGGGTTGTTTTCTAAACCAGATGCAAGGTGGAAGCAGCAAGCAGGCGAGAGGCAGCGCACTTGCTCACTCCTGCATGGCCCCGGCTATCGTTACATGCAAACTGGCTCATTATTTCCCAGTCTCTTAATCATGGTAAAAAGACTGACAGTGCCATGTTACATCTGCACCAGGGTTAATGCTAATCTGGCTACTAGGTTTTCTAAATCAGCTTCAATACTCATTTTCAAGCTTTGACTTAAAGCGAGCCATGGTTAACTTTAACATCCATATAAATGTACGTAATACTATAGCTTGATTAGTGCTGGAAAGAGAGTAGAGAAAGAGCATTCCATCCCCAACTCTTGATAATGGTTAAGATCAGCATTGGGTCATACAGGACTGTCATTAAGGGCTGATGAAGTAGTCTAGAAGCAAGCTAAGGCAAAGGTTTAGCAACAAGAGCATAAGGAGAACTGTCCTGGATCAGACCAAAGGCCTACCTACTCTAGCATTCTGTTCCCATAGTGGGAAGCCCACAGCAGGACATGATCACAATAGCACCCTCCTGCTCATGTTCCCCAGCAACTGGTGTCCATAGGCATACTGCCTTTGACACTGGAGGTAACCCTATAGCCTTATCTTCCACAAATTGGTCTAATCCCCTTTTAAAGCCATCCAAGCTGGTAGCCATCACTGCATCTTGTGCTAGCAAATTCCATAGCTGAACTATGTGCTGTGTGAAGAAGTACTTCCTTTTATCTGATCTGAATCTCCCACCACTCAGTTTCATGGGATGACCTCTGGTTCTAGTATTTGTGAATACAGGGAGAGGAGAGAAGTGAGTCATATGAGTTTGAGAGACGTGAAGCCTCAGAATAAGGTTCTTTCTTTCTTTATTATATTTATACCCCGCCTTTTTCCTGCAAGGAACCCAAGGTGGCTTACATAATCCTCCTCCCCCTCCTCTCCATTTTATCCTCACAATAACCCTGTGAGGTAGGATAGGCTGAGAGTCAGTGACTGGCCCAAAGTCACCCAGTGAGTTCATGGCCGAGCGGGGACTAGAACTCGGATCTCCCGAGTCCCAGTCCAACACTCTCACCACTACGCCATGGCCCCAGAAGTAGTTAGGACAACAGGCTGTCACAGGCAAGCAGGCACTTTCACCTTGTCTTGCTTATCCGACATCTGAAAAGGTTTTCTAAATAGTGATCAGTTACTCTGACTGAGTGTCTTAACATCAATCACATCTGTCTTCAGTTGACCTGTTCTGGGATCCTCATCTGAACATCATATAGAAACAATAGTGGGATCCAATGGGTGATGTCAGCATAGGGCTGGCATCCAGAAAGTACATGGTACGGTACCTCCTTTTAATTTTTAAAGGGAACTCAATAAGATAGGTCCATCCACACTCCACAGAGAGATGTTCTCAGCTACACTACAGCAAGGCATACAATGCTGATAAATATTTACAGCCCAATCTTATACATGCATACAGTAATAATTCGTTCCAAAACCATGCTCGTAATCCAAAACACTCGTATATCAAAGCGAGTTTCCTCATAAGAAATAATGGAAACTCAGCAGGGAGCCAGCTTGCTTTGCCTTTAGACAGAGTATCTCAAAGCAGCTAATGAAAATTTCAGAGAGAGAGAGAGAAGGGGGAGAGAAGGAGAGAGATGTGGAGGATCAACAACCTGCAGGCAAAGCAGTGGGAGGCGACGGCAGAGCGTGTGGCTCATGTTGCGAGACTTGCGTCTTTCATTTGCTCATCTTCCGAGAAGCTCGCATACCGGGTTACTCGCAATCCGAGGTATTACTGTACTTAGAACAAGTTATAAGCCAAGAGTGTTAACTGTGCAGCGTGTAACTGAGCCTGATATACTTTACTTTGGTGTAACTGTGAGTGGTCCCAATTCAGAATGGGACCAATGCACACTGGGAGGGGAAGATTACACCTTCCCCATGCACCCATACACACACACACCTGCTTTTTTTCCCCAGGGAGGTTAAAATGGAGTCAATAGAGGCTGTTTTTTCTTCTTTCTTAACCCTCCTACAGGTGAGGGGGATAATTTCAGGGGGGGAAATGGGTTGAGGGGAGGTTTAACCCTCCTCACCCAGTGCGCACTGGTCCTGACCCAAATTGGGGCCATGCACAGTTGCACTAAAGTAAAGAAAACTATCAGGATCAGCTAAACACTACGCAACCAGTGTAACGTGTAGTTTGGCCCTAAATGTGTATAGGATGGCAACCTGAGGCTGCTACTTATACTTACCCAAGAGTATGGCCCATTGAACTCTTACTGTAGAGTAGACACATATCAGAATGTGCTGTTAATTTAATATTTTGCATAAATGCTTAATCTAGCCCTGCGTGCATCACTTTTCCCCGTGAACCATAACTGATCACTGTCCCAGAATTGAACATGGAAGATTATCAGAAACTGAAATCATGCATCAAGTAGCAGAAAAAGGAAAGAAGTGCGGTTCTTAACAGTCTGACTGACTGCAGATATTCATTTCCACAAAACAAGATAAATGTGTACGTGGCTACTATAGGTTTACATTTACAGATTGAAAACTATCATATATTTACCCAAGCTAAATTTTAGCGTGTAAAAAGGGCTGTGGTAATGTGGCTTATCAAAACACAGCTGTGGAAACAAACACCTCTTTTAATACTTATAACAATAAAAACTGATAGGACTCGATTTACTTTCTGGGAGGTGAGAAAGCAAAGAATCTTGTTCGCTCTTAGTGCCATATATTATCTTGCTAAGGTCCACACTGGGGGGGGGGGGGATGACGAATTCTTCAAAAGACCCACAGCCATGTGTGCAAGGAGGGGGAGTGGGCAGAACCACACGTAAGTCAACTTGGAAAAGAAAGAAGGCAACAGCTCTTTGAAATATGACCTCTCCACAAATCTTGGAAAACCTAAGAGTTTAGGTTAGGTTTGTTTAAAAAAACAAACAGAATCACTTACTACAGAAAAATCAACTTTTGGGGGAGTTATGTATCCCTATAGTACAGGTATCAGTCATACTTTACATGCAGCATAAAAACTGAAATGGTACATTGATAAAACAAAAGGACAAATGGCAAAAGGCACAACTATCTTACTACCCTTTTTAAAGGGTAGCATTCTTTCCCTTCATGAGGGAAAGAGACAGCTAAGATAAAGAATTTTGGATTTTCCTTCTAGCTCACTAGCTATGTCAGAACATGAGGCTGGGTTCCCCCCCCCCGCTCCAAAAAAAAAAGTGGAGGGGGGGAGAAGTCAGTGTACATGGTGTCAACTGCAGTTGCAGATATCAATATTCCACTGTAATATTGATACAGTGGGTATGTGAGACAGAGCTTTTTCTTTAGCAGCATCTCAACTGTGGAACTTCCTCCCGAGGAAGGTCAGGCTGGCTCTATCCCTTTTAAAGGTTAGACAGGCTGTAAAAACTATATGTACCGGTATTGTTTCACCAGGCCTTTGGCTTTTAAAATTGTGTCTGGGTCATTTAAAAAAAAAAATCTGGTTTGTTGGTTGGATGGTTTGCTTTTACATTGTTGTGATTTTATTGGATTTTATTGTACATTGCTTTGAGGGCACTGGTGGGTAGAAAAGTAACACATAAATACTTTTATTAAAAAATAGATATTTCTTCCTGCATCTCTATGCTTTGCTCATTATGGCATGTAGATGGGATATGATGCTATATTTGGACTTGCAGATCTACTCCACAGTGGGAAAGCCCACTGAAAAGTAAACTACAACTACCTCCCCAGATCAGAAATACAAAACAATAAGAGTAATATTCTTTTATTGGTCCAATTTCTTTTGATACAGAACTACTGAAACTCTATCAGAGAGAATGGGAAAGTAGCTAATTCTCAGCTATCCTGAAAACAGAGATGTTAACACATGTAATTTTCACTTGGGAAAAACAAAATCCCACTGGTATAATTGTCCCTGCTACTTTGTAATGATATATTAGCCTCTTTCAGACTTTTGGACAGTTCAGAGCATTGAATAAACATGCATAGGGTATGTGGAAGGACTGCAGTGGCACATGCCACCTTTACCCTCTGCCATGCGTAGGTGCATTGCAGATGTGCAGTGGAACAGAGAGCCTGCTGCCCCCTACTAATGCGCATTCAGAGGGACTATTGACTGCCAGCAATGTTACAAACTAATGGGAAATCTCTTTTGGAAGACAGCAGCCTTGCTTGTAGAGTCTTGAATCTGGTAATGCTGACCCAAGCACAAGAATTACATATAATTCTTACTGCTAGTCAATAACCACAATCTAAAAAGCTGCTTTAAGTACGTACACTCAAACATTTGGGCATGCCTAGTGGGATTCCCCCCCCCCCTTTATAATACAGAAGGAGCATATGGTTTCTGCTGTCCAAACTGCTTTTGCAAGTCCCCTCCATTTCAGAAGTGATTTCCTATGTGCATGTGGGGGACGGAGCAGGATGGGCTACTGCTCAAGTAGCCCAAGTCCGAACACACCTTGGCTGCGTAGAACTAATTATTTGGATTATTTGGAAACTATAAACAGTCTACAATAAATCTCACATGCTCACAGAAAATTGTGGGTGGAGGGGGGGCAGAATAAGCTGCAATGAACACTGATCGCTATATAGCTGAAAAATAGTTAGCTTTCCATTGTGAATGATAAAGAATTCTGTAATATTTTCAGTGTCTAGACCAAAGGATTCTGATCAATTAACAAACAACAGCTTACACTTTATGTTTTGTGTAGTGCAATCCTATACATGTCTACTCAGAGGTAAGCCCCATTGAGTTCAGGACTTACTCCCAGGTAAGTATGTATAGAATTGCAGCCTTCTTTGAGAAAAACACCTGCACTACTTTGTCTCCTAAAAAGTAGAACACTCATTAAAAGAGAACACCGTTTCTCTTATGTTCCAAGACAAGACTAAGTTCCTTCATTGGCTCCAGTTTGCTCTACCATCCCTATGACAAGTGTGTAACATTGAACGGCAGCCAAGCCATTTATGCTTTTCGGTATTACGAAAGGCAGGAGGTGTTGCCAGGTGCACCCTCATATTTTATGAGGTAAGCAAATGTAGTTAGAAATGTCTACTTCATTAATTAATGTTCATCTGGGACATGTGCATGTCTTTTTCTCTGGAAAAATTGGCACTTCCTATAGAAAATCTGGCTAGAGAGGAAGAAATAAAAGATGTAAAGCCTGTCTTCTTTAGCATTTGCAGCAGGCATATTTTTGAGAGTTTATTCATACTTTGTGGTAGGGCCTCTAACATATCCTAGTAAGAAAACCACAGAGGGCAGTAAACAGCTGGAACAAATTGGCCATTGTAGATTTACAAACTGAAGTTAGGTATTTGTGCACTTGAACAAATATATGAATTCATATGTGCAGAATTCATATTATGAGAAACAACTTAATTGAAGGCTTTAGAAAGTCCTTACAGGCACTACAGTGGTATTAGCGTTACAGCCCTCACCAACCATCCTTGAGGGCAGCTGGCTTCCCTAGGGTCTAGTTGCCATGGCCAAGTCCTGGTCTGTGCTGTTATAATCTGGTCTCAGTGCACACCTAGCTTCCTCTGATTAAGCCCAGGATGACATGGCTGGTCCAGTGTTTTTTTCCAGACCAGGTTCTGCTCCTTTGTTTGTACAAATTACATCCTTACTTGTTAGGGTTGAGTTCCACGACTTACTTTGAAGCTACCCCTCCGGGTCCATTGCCCTGCTTTGGTGAGATGGTATTTCTATGTGTATTATCACAATTACTCCCTTTGCTTGTGAGATGAAGGGGAACACAGAGTGGGAGGAAACTGTGCAATTTGGTAAGGCTACAGTGGCTTTCCCCAACCTGGAGCCCTCCAGGTGTTTTGGACTACAACTCCCAGGATTCCTGACCGTTGGCCATGCTGGGTATGGCTGATGGGAGTTGACATCAAAAACATCTGGAAGGCACCAGGTTGGACTACAAGTATAAGAAAATCCTCTGTAAACCTGATTCATATCAGTCTCTTCAGAAAGATATTTGAGATTTCCTTTCAGTATGAACTGTAGCATGGATGATCTTTACAGGATTATATCTGCAGTAAGTTTAGGCAGGAACAGCTCCATACAGTCACTTAATGAACACACAGCTAAGAAACTAATGGTGACCCATCAAACACAGAAGCAAAAAGTGAGAGGGGAAGAGTGGTGATCATGGTCTGGGATGTAAGCAGAAGAAATGTAGAAATAAACCCTTAAGGGCAACTGGGCATGCTGGAGGAAGAAAGCAGGAAAGCAATGAAGCAAGATTGAGTGTTGAAGAAAAGGAAAGAGTCAATGATTGAGTACAACTAGAAGGTTTAGTAAGAAGTGCATATCAGACTCAGAGCAGAAAGCTAATACATGCGTTGTGAGAAGCAGAGGAAAAGCTGGAATTAGATGACAACTGACTGAAAGGAAAAAGCTTATAAAGGTATAAATATGGTCCTTATTTAAATAAATTCAAATGGACAGGATTCAGGCTCATCTGTGAACAGGTCAGGTCCATACAAAAGGGGCATATTAGATAGGGGTAGATAGCATTAATTGTCCATATTGTGTAAAATACAAAAGCCATGACCCATTTGCCCTCTGTATCCATCCCATCCCATCATGAGCAGTGCTCTGCAAATAGGAATTTCCTTCCACTGACCCTCTTCCCATTGGCAACCCTGCTACAAGCAGGGAGCTATACTTGCTGAACTTCTCTGTTCTGTGTGCAGGAAGGTCCAACTGGATTAGGCCTATAATTCTGCACATTGATTTCTTCGGTGCATATTCCTTTCATGTGGGGAAGGATTTTCTCTGTGTGTTTGAGAAGGGTTTTTGTGGAAGATGTTTTGTTTTTTGTTTTCTTTATGAAGAGTACATCCATGTCTTAGCTTAAGAAAAGCAAAATGACCAAATCCCGGGGGGGGGGGGGGGGCGGGATCCCTGACCCTAGTTGGTACCTAAAGGTTTAACATTAACTCTATCTTGGCACTCTAACTAACCTCTCCAGCTGTCCTTTCTAATCAGTAACTCACAGTATAAACAAAAACCACTAATCTGATGCTACTTGAAATTCAAGCAAACCATTTCAAGTAATTGCAATTACTTTCCCTCAAAACTTTGCTTCCCACATCTATTTCACAGACCATAAAATCCATTAAAATACTCTTCCTGCTCTTTTATTAAGTGTGCTGCAATAGCCAAGCCATAAGGTTTAGTTTTGCTTTGTTCTAATATATCTCTGCATCGGAATAGTCCAGGCTGTCTTCACTCAAAAGCACAAACTGTTAAGAACACATCTATGAAGAATCTTAGTGAAAAGTGGTTTTTGTTTCCTTGTTGTTTTACTACTAACCCCTTAAACTCAGCAAGAGAACTATCCAGTAAGTCTGACATTTTGATAAACTGACCTTACAAAATCAGTAAACAGAAAACAAGAAAGAGTAAAAAAAGCTCCAAAGAGGATGAAGAGAAACAAAATCTTTTTTTTTCTTTTTTTTTTACGATTACTGGATGTGCTTCAACCACTTGCTTGAAACTCCAAAGAAGTTAACTATACTTAGGGCCAGTATTGTCCAGCAGAGGGGGACACCTGGGCAATGGGATTTCAAATTATAGACACAGCAAATAGGAAGCTTATTTATATTGAGGCAGACCACTGGTCCTTATAGCTCAGTATTGTCTACAGTTACTGGCAATGGTTCTCCAGGGTTTCAGACAGGGGTCTTTCCCAGCCCTAACTGGAGATACCTCAGATCAAATCTGGCATTTTTTGCATGTCATGTGCATGACCACTGAGCTACAATCCTTCCCCTCAAGGATAGCTGTGGATGTATCCCCTTCTTTGGAAAAACAGAGGGGCACCCTTACTCAGAAAGGGTGGAGAAAATAAACCATGCATAGGATCGCTCCCTAAATATATATAGATATATATGCACACACGCAATATATAAACGTACACACACCCACACCCATAACCCAGCAACCCCATCTGGCATCAGTAAAATCACAATATTATGAATAAGCCCCTTACCTTGTATCCACCAATACGATGTTCTTGCTTAAATTCTTTTCCATTTTTTAACCACCTCATGGTCGGCAGGGGGTTTCCTGTAGCTGGACAACGGAACTTTACAGTGTTAGCTGCTGGGACTGCATGTAACCGCTTCTCCATTTTTTCAGTTTGTGTCCATTTAGGTCCTTCTGTTTCCAAAAAGGAACACAAGAGGGGAGGAAAAATCTGTAGTAAACTGTAATGAACAATTACTTGTTAATTGCACGAATTTTCAATGAGACACAACATACTTTATGGAGAGTATTGATGTTCTACACTGTTGATTTATGTTGCCTTTGGCAAATCATAGAAGACACTTGAGTGCCTTAGAAGTTTCAGTGTGTACCTGGAGACAAAGATCTGCCCTGCTTCAGCTGGAATGATTACTTGCAATTCATGCCTTAAGGCAATTCAGGAACAGTTGATTCAAGAAAGAAATTGGGTTGTGTTGTGTTTTGTTTTGTTTTTCAAACTATCATCTTGCCCTAGCCCAGTGGTTCCCAACCTTGGGTCCCCAGATGTTGCTGGACTACAGCTCCCAGCATCCCTTGTCATTAGCTATGCTGGCTGGGTATGCTGGGAGCTGTAGTCCAGCAACATCTGGGGACCCAAGGTTGGGAACCACTGCTAGCCCATAGGCTTAGTGTGAATAACAGTCACTTTAAAACACAGTAATTAAACTATTTATTTTTTAAAACCTCAGCAACTTTGAAACTGCTTGTGTGTGGACAGTGAGAATCAAAGGTTTCATCTGAAATATTGACCTAATTTTTCTTAGATTTGGTTACCAACAATAAGAATTGACTTCCAAATAACTAACAAATGTGATTGTTTTTAGCATTGCCGTTATTAAAGAGAGAGCTACCATCAGAGAATAGATTTTTTTTTTAAGTGCCTAAGCAAGAACACGCCATGTCTCCTGCAATGCTGGAAAAAAAACATTCAAATTCTTTCATACAAGGATCTGCAGTTTTTCCAGCCCAATACAAACCAACATTTTAGTTAAGCACCAAATTTTGTGGGTTACAGGGAAGCAAAGAAACATCCCTCCCCAATAGTGCTTGTTAAAACACCTCAATTTAATCGTAGGAAAAATAGGTGGTCACCCAAAGAAGGTACTCAGAGGCCATTTCAGCAGAATATTCCTGTATGCTCCCTCCCTCCCTGACACAAAGTCACCAACGGTGCCATAGGAAAAGTGACACACTTCCTAGCCTACATTATATGGGTAAGATATAGAATTAAGAAAGAAACTTAAGGTGCAGGGAGAAGAAGAAAGAACATGTCACTGATTAATATGGTGTAGTAAGAATGGGGTATGGAAAAGCAAGGTGGCAGGGAAGGAATAGGTAAGATGGAGATGCTACAGCATAAGACTAGGGTACCTGAAGGACTGCCTGTCTCCACATGTGCCTATCCATACACTAAGATCTTCAACAGAGGCCTTTCTCAGGTGCCCCTGCCATCTGAATTTCAGTTGCTGGTGGTCCCCAGATATCAGAATGGAGGCTCACCTGACACCTACGTTGATGTCATTTTGGCACCAGATGACATCATTTTTTTATTTTTCCAGGAATTTAATTGCTCAGTTTAATATCTGCTGATAGTTTTATGCTGCTGTTTTAGATTTTGCTGTTTCAGAACATTATTTGTATGTCTTAGTGGTTTTTACTGTATTTTATAATTTTGTAAGCCACCCTGAGAACACATCTGAAGGGAAGGGAGGAGCTGGGCCAGGAAAAGTTTTGTTTCTATTCAAATATAACATTTCCTCCAACATAGTCCCAGGAATGGCCCAGGAGTAAGTATAATTTACTCTTAACACAACAGATTTCAGCAACTCAGATAAATACTAGATGTACCCAAAGGCCACATTTATGCCCAGTAAAAGAGCCCTACTTTGATCATATGGAGCATAACCTTGGTCAATATTTACTTCTATCCCTGGCCCCTGACCCACAAGTTCTGAGAAAGTTATATATGAATTCAGTAAGCACAGGGAGAAATGACAGTGGCCTGGTTCATGTGTAATAACAACCCATGTGATGTTTAAACCATGGGTTGTCGGGGCTGCACAGAATGAGTGAGCGTGCTGGCTCCTGCCTGCTCGGCACTTTTACTTTGCATCTGCCTTTTTCTTTCTGGCAGGAAAGGGCAAAACAAGCTCCCTGCAGCTGTTCCTTCTTCAGCTGATGTATGGGGCCAGGCTGTGCTCCGCCTTGCCACAATGTTAATCCTGTACTGAATATTTAACCATCTCCACACCAAGTGATCAATTTTGCCCCATGTTTACTGATATTACAGCCATGAAAGACCAGCCTAGGCACCATGTCACTGGGACAAATCAGGAATGTTCTTGTAATTGGTGGAAGAGAACAGCTAGCTAAGAACCTACAAAACTGTTGCTACTGTGAAGGTCCGCCCAAAATTAGCGGTGTTTGATTTTCATTTTGAAATCTGGGCTTTCAAAGTGCAGATTTTTTTTTGAAGAAGTTATATAATTTCAAATGCCTTGGATCCAGGATACCTGAAGGATCACCTCATCCTGTACCAACCTGCCCACTCCCCAAGATCAGAAGGAGTAGCCCTTCTCTGTGTCCCACTTAGGGTGGAGGCATGGTTGATGGTGCCAAATGACAGGGCCTCTCAGCACCAATCAGTGTTGTACCTTTTGACAACAACAATATTACTGAATGTCAAGACATCAGTGATGGACTACAAAACTCTACAACTGCAAAGATAAATGAGTATATCAAAATAGGTACCAATTTGGAAAAAAGCAAAAGTATTGCTAAAACAGTGAAGCCAAAATTGAAAGCTATTTTGTCTCAGTCATAATTACTACTGGTTGGCTATATGGAGATTTTCAATATCTACCCAAGACTGCTGCTACTATAGCGATCTGAGCCCTTTCCTGGAGATAATGGGAATTTGATTAACTGCATAGTAATATCATGACCATGTTTAATTCAGTTCACTCTTCTACCTGCTTAAAAATTAAGGACTAAAATCTGTTTAACAGCAGGGACATTTAATTATTTTACAATAGATCCTTCCTGGAATAAAGCAATTTACTATGGATTTTTTTTAGGATCAGAAGGGTTCAGAAACATAACTGTTCCTCGCTCAGTCCTAGTTCATTTCCTTTATTAGCAGCCTACTGTTCCATTACAAACAAACTTTTCCATTTGTCAAACATTTATGGCTGTTCTTGAAATAAGAATTCCTGCACCCCATTTCCCCGCACAAAGCAAAATAAAAATACAGCTGGAGAAGAGTACAGCAACAGACATTTTAGCAGTCCTCCACACCCAAAGAAAACATCCCAAATTTAGGCATTAAAATTATTCTAAAAATTATACGTGACTATTTTTGTTTCAGCCTGAAGCCTTTAAAGCTAATTAACTAGAAACTAAATCAATGGATATTTGAACATGTAGTTGCAAGGCAAGGCAAGTTATACATATTTAAAATTAAACTGTGCAGCCATAAAATGCTTAATTATCCCAAAAGGTACATAGGAGAAGACACCATTAAAATGATTTCTTAGGAACAAAATTGCAACAATGCTACGGATAAATCTACAAAACCAAAATAAAGCTATTAAGTCAACAACAAAAACAAAAAGCGTTCATCTAACGAGAATGTTATTAAGTCCCGATACACAGTGAGTACATTTTTTGCTCTAGCACTAGCATGTTCCAAAAAGCAGTTCAAACGAATAACTCTGCTGGAACAAATCCCAAATTCCTGCTAAAGTTAATCCAAATTGTACATGAACAAGATTGGTATTAGTTAAAATACAGGAGTCTGCATGGGCTGGTATAATCACAATGGCCCAGTAGCAGTGACAAGTCTTTCAATGTTGTTAGCTGTAATATCAGTGATATACATGTTGGTGAGAACAAATATAGGGTTCTTGTTACCCAATTTCTAGTTCCTTGGCTTTTCCAACATACTGCCATCATGGCTTCTAGACTTCTCCCACAACCATAAAGATAATAAACCTGAAGGCCTGCGCAGTATAACTTGCCAAGTGATTTGGGAAGTGCATTAGCTGGCCTTGCGCAAATCACTCTCGCTCAAGCTGTGCCCTCCCCACAACCCTGTGATAACCTTTCTGGGTTATTGTACAGATTATCTATATAATGTAAAGCTCTTGACATTATATCTATAGTCTCTCAGGAATCAAAGGCCATGGAAGGGCCAGGTGTTAATGTTAACTCTCTTTATGTAACACCTGGCCCAAAGTTGTTTTAATGGTTGCTGCTATTTTATGGTTTGTGTTGGATGTTTTGTTTTTATACTACTGGTATTTATTTTTGTAATTGTTAATTTGGGGTCTACGTTTCAGAAAAGGGGAGTGAGAAGTATAATTTAACAAATAAGAGCCAGTTTGGTGTAGTGGTTAGGATATTGGATATCTCAGGAGATGCAGTTTCAAATCCACACTCAGCCACAAAGCTCACTGGGTGACCTTGGGCCAGTCACCTAACCTACCTCACAGGGTTATTGTGAGGATAAAATAGGGGTCAGGAAGAACCATGTATGCTGCCTTGAATTCCTTGGAGGAATGTCAGGATATAGATGTAATAAATAAATAATCATAAATAAATCCAGACTAAGATACTCGAAGGATGTTCCAACTACATACTTATTAGTGATCAAATTATGGATTACCTCTCAACATTTTTGAACCTTTTCAAAAAATACTGAAGCTATTTGATCTATTTAATTTCTTCCAGATTTTGAGGCAATGTCTTAAGCTATTTTGAAAACATTTAAACATTTTAATCAGTTTCACTTTGGCCTAAACTGAGACAGGCCACCATCAATACAACGCAGAATTTAAAAACCTGATTATAGCCATGATTGCAGACGGTATTAACATCATTTGCACTGAAAACAAGGCAAGGCCCATGGATAAGGCACGAGTTCAGAACTCTTCAGTGCCCATCTGTGTGACTGGTGTCATGTTCAAGCATGAAGTGTCTGTGATAAATTCTCAAACTGAGAGATTGAGGATGGCCAAGGCTTGACTTCTGTCTGTAGGCCTACGGCCAAAGTTTTTAACACAGAGAAGTTGGCCTTCAAAATCAAATTTGAGGTAGATACAAAAGACCATGAGGTATTCCCATTGAATCCATTTTATAGCCAGAGATCTTTATTTCCTGCACTGCTATTATCTTTGCATTTCAACAATAGGTGGAAGTAATAAAAAGCACATTCAGTTACTGCCTGGATTAATCTACCCTATTGTTTTCTCATGGATATCTGATCGTAGAGAAGGTACCAACTGATATATACAGTTAATGTTTTAAAAGTTTATTGTGGAGAAAAAGCGCCTCTGAGGGTTCCTACACACACACACGCACACACACACACACGCACACACACACACACACACACACGCCTCCTCATGTGTAAATCAAGTAAGGCCAGTTCGGGGGGCTGGGAGGAGGCGAAAGGTACATAAAGCATAGGATGGGGCATGGTGCCTGAAAGGCGGAGACCCAGCTTTCAAATGTAAATGTAGTTCAGACCCAGTAAGTCAGGAGTCCCCTTCCCCCTGCCTGGCCAGGTGAAGTGCATCGTGATTGGCTCAGAAGCAGAAAAGCTACAGGAAGGAGGAGGGGAGGGGGAAAGAGCTATTTCCCAACGTGTGGGTTTTGTCTTTGTCTGTATTTGAATCGCATGGCTACCCGGCTGTTGGGCAATGGCGGTAAGCCAAGGACCCCAGGTAGCTCCTGGTGAAATTAGCTGAATGGGGGCTCTGGTAAAGGCAGGCCCTGTGGAGGGCTACCATCTCGGACCTTCGGGTAGATGGAATAGTTCCCCCTGGGCGGCAGGGCTGTGCTGGATCTAACCCTGGAAGGAAGAGGACTGACCCCCAGGTAACAGAGTTATGTGCCTGGGAGATAGAATCAGGTTTTATTATTTTGTAGCTCTATTTCTGTGTGCCAAAGCGTCTCTCTCTCTCTCTTTTGTGCTTCTCTCATTTCCCACCTTTTGTTGTAAAATGCTACCAGAATAAACCTTGTCTTGGTTTTACCCCACATGGGTGTTGTACCTTGAGATCTCTGGGGGTCTTGGTTCCTTTGGGGTAGGTAAGGGTGGGGTGGTGGCAGGCCAGCCAGCCCCCCCTTCCTCCACATGGTGGCAGAGGTGGGATTCGAAGCTGAACCACAGAGTGTGTGCACGTGGGCAAATTGGGAAGATTGGAGAGACTTTGGCACATGGGTAGAAGGTTTGTTATTTTTTTAGAAATTTAAGTGTGAGATTGAGCCTCAGGGAAAATGTTCAGATTGCTGGCAGTCGGTGGAAGCCTAGCGCCAGCGGGGAGCGTTGAAGGCAAGAAATCTCAACTATGGAGTGAGTTCCAGTCAGCCTGCATGCCCAGCAAGTGAGCAGAGGGCAGCAAGTGTGAGATTGAGCCTTAGGAAAAACGTTCAGATTGCTGGCAGTGTGTCCTAGCTGCCAGCGGGGAGCGTTGAAGGCAAAAAATCTTGGCGTCTGTAGACTGGGGAAAAAGAAGCTGCCATGCTAGACAACTAGATGGGGTTGTAACGGCAGAAAAGGCAGGGCGAGTTCCCTTTTCCGGGCGTGGAGAGGCCAAGGGGACAAGCAAAAGAAACACCTCAAGAGGATTCGTCCCAAACTCCTAGGCAGAGGCTGAGAGTAGCAGTTGCCAGTGAGTAAGCGGAAGAAGATTCTACCCATCGAGTGCAAAAAAGCGGGTGAGCAGATGGCAGCTGCGTGATCCCAAAGTTTGGGGGGCTGGAAGAGCCCGGGGAAAGAGAAGAAGAAATAGTGTGCGTGCGTGCGCGTGTTAAGAGACTGGTGAGTCTGATTTGGTTGTGCTATGTGCCCCAGAGAAATTGTTGAGACTTTGGGGAGGGAGGGCACAGTCCTGCCCTACATCTCTCCCATGGGAGAAGGACTCAGATTTTGAACTTAGATGTCCAGTTGCTCTTGGGGGGGCATGGTGAATGGCCAGGCTGGGCAGCAGCAAGCAAAGGGGGGAGGCATGGTTTCAAGCTTTGAAGGAGACTGCTCCCCTGCTAAAAAGAGACTTTGTCTGTGCTGCCGAAGTGGAGGGCTGAAAGAAGCAGAAGGACAAAGGGGATTTCCCTCCTAGCTGGCGGAGAAACACGGACAGAAGAATTTCCCTCCAAGTGTCTCCAGCGAGAAGAAAAGAAGACTGAGATTAGGGGTTGATTAAAGCCAATAAAAGTTGAGAAATTGTTCCTGAAGGGGAGGGGACGGGTAATTCAAGTGTATTTGTGTTATCTAAATTGTTGCTGGGCGGGGGCGGGGCTGGTTGATCCCAGGGTAAGCAATAGAACTATTGTTGTCTTGTGTCATGTGCAAAAGTCAATTTGAAATGATGATGATGATGATGATGATGATGATGATGATGATGATGATGATAAAAATAATAATAATGAATGATGATAATAATTATTGCTGCATTTGTTCAAAGGGCCTCAAGGGGGCAGAGAAGAGTTGCCAGAGAAAAAATCAGTCAGAGGCCAGAGAACAAAGCAGAGAGGTTAAAAGGAATGTTTGCCAGGCTGTGTGTTCTAGAAGCTTGGGCAGAGCCTCCATGGCTAAGCATTCAATTCTGAGGGAAACAGTCATCCCATTCAAGTCATTGGGTAGAAAGTGCCAAAAGCAAACCTTTGGGGAAAGGGTGTGTTGTATTCATGTCATTGGGTGGTGGGAAGCCACCAGCGAACCTTTGGAAAAAGGGGTGGTGGTATTCACGTCGATAGGTACAGAGTGGCAGAAACAAGCCTTTAAAAGCAAACAAAGGCGAATTGAAGAGTCACATTTCAGTCAGCAATCTGCCCCTACAGGCTGTGTGAGAAACAGCAAACCTAAAAAGTTTTTGTTTTTTAGTTGAGGTTCCCATATGATGATTCTTGTGTATGCAAAACTGTGTAATGCAAACCTGTAAACTTCTGATTGATGGTTATTGATTGTTGTTTTGATGTTTAAAGAGCTTTAGCAAACCTGTAAACTTCTGATTGATGGTTATTGATTGTTGTTTTGCTGTTTTGATGTCTAAGAAGCTTTAAGATGTTTAAGCTGTGTTAAGATTGTGGCTAATGTGTTTTGATGCTTTTCTGTTTTGTTCTGTTTTTGTGTGGGGGGGAAGGAGAAGAGGTGTGCTAGTGGTAGAAGGCTAGCAAGAGCTTTTTCTTTTAAGTTAGTTTAAAATGAAATGAGAGGGTTGACCCCTCAGGTTTCATTTTTTTTAAAAGGGAGCATGTGGAGAAAAAGAGCCTCTGAGGGTTCCTACACACACACACACACGCACGCACACACACACACACACGCCTCCTCATGTGTAAATCAAGTAAGGCCAGTTGGGGGGGCTGGGAGGAGGCGAAAGGTACATAAAGCATAGGATGGGGCATGGCGCCTGAAAGGCGGAGACCCGGCTTTCAAATGTAAATGTAGTTCAGACCCAGTAAGTCAGGAGTCCCCTTCCCCCTGCCTGGCCAGGTGAAGTGCATCGTGATTGGCTCAGAAGCAGAAAAGCTACAGGAAGGAGGAGGGGAGGGGGAAAGAGCTATTTCCCAACGTGTGGGTTTTGTCTTTGTCTGTATTTGAATCGCATGGCTACCCGGCTGTTGGGCAATGGCGGTAAGCCAAGGACCCCAGGTAGCTCCTGGTGAAATTAGCTGAATGGGGGCTCTGGTAAAGGCAGGCCCTGTGGAGGGCTACCATCTCGGACCTTCGGGTAGATGGAATAGTTCCCCCCGGGCAGCAGGGCTGTGCTGGATCTAACCCTGGAAGGAAGAGGACTGACCCCCAGGTAACAGAGTTATGTGCCTGGGAGATAGAATCAGGTTTTATTATTTTGTAGCTCTATTTCTGTGTGCCAAAGCATCTCTCTCTCTCTCTTGTGCTTCTCTCATTTCCCACCTTTTGTTGTAAAATGCTACCAGAATAAACCTTGTCTTGATTTTACCCCACATGGTGTTGTAGTTGCTCTGTGGCTTCAGTATCTAAATCCAGGTTACAGAATTAAAGGCGAGTCCCTGAACAAAGATTCAAGTAGGGTTACAAGGAGCTGAGGCTTGGCAATCTGGTACCTTGAGATCTCTGGGGGTCTTGGTTCCTTTGGGGTAGGTAAGGGTGGGGTAGTGGTGGGCCAGCCAGCCCCCCCTTCCTCCACATTTATAAATATAGATGTGTGTGTGTGTGTGTGTGTGTGTGTGTATGTGTGTGTGTGACCATAAAGTTGCTAAACTAAATATTTTGCAAAATGATGATGACATATACACCCCCCTGCAGAATAGAAACATTTATACATAAATGCATGTATAAAGATTCCTCTTGCATGTGCACATGTACACACTATATATAAAACTGCCTCATTTTTAAGATAGCATGACAGTGGCCACATTTGCAGGAAGTGCTATGCCATGGTTTAAAGCTATGTGGTGTCTCCATGAGCCTAAGCAAAGCCATGGCCTCGTGCACTCCCAGTCCTCTCTCCTACTCTCACGCAACTGGGTGGAAGACTTAACCAGAATTCCATTTCAGCTTCTATGATTCCTGGGTTGTCCTTATGTACAAACCAGGAATTGTGATTTAAAACAAACTACAGTACCTTAAACAAAACGGTAAAACAACCCAGGGTTTGTGTTTCGCTTGGCAATTGACTGGAATCTGTATTAAACCATGTTTTCTGGTTCATATGTAACAAGAAGCCAGGAATCTCAAAAATTGATTCTGAATCCTGGTTACCGTCCTATTCCTGGCTACACAGGTGGAGGGAAGGGGATGGGGAGAATGCAAACTCAGTGTTTTGTTTGTCCCCATGGAACTAAATCCTGCCTTAATGTAAAATAAGTCCACCTACCAATCACAAAAGTCCAGGCTTTGCACTGTCCGAGGCAGAATGAAATAAATAATTATCAGGAGATCACAGTTATGGCAGCAATATTTGTGAATAGGCTAATATTAGCAGAAAACATTCTCATTCCTCCCAGAACACTGATTATTATTCAGCATAGAGGCACGAAAGGTTCTAAAGGCCAGAGGGTACTTTGCATAACTGAACACTATGGCTATTGTTTCCAATTCAAGGCCTCTTGCAATAGCTAAGGTTTTTTACACACACTTATTGACCTCCCCCCCCACCTCCACAGCATTCTTAGCACTCTTCGACCAGGTTCACATGATCACGGAGGAAGAAATAAGCCACAGTGGCTTATTTCCCCCACCATGTGCGCCGGTCATGTGTTGGGGAAGATCTGCATAATTATCCTCGCCGGTGTGGCTTGCCATATCGTGTGAACCCAGCAAGGGTGGTTTGTTGCCATGGTTAACAAGCCACCCAGAACCCATGGGCTGATTCAGGGTGATCATGTAACAGGCCTTTCACCTCTGACTCTAGCAGACTTCTCTGAAGATGGCACTTTGATATCTGGAGAAAACCTTCAAAGGAATCAACCTAGCAGATCCTCCATCCTCGATGCGGTGCGCATGCAATCCTACCTATCCATTCCCTCTTCAGCATGGTTCAGAAGCTTGAGGCCCACACACAATCCTCTGGGGGCCGCTGAACATTTGAACTGGGCTTCTGTCTGTTCACCATGAAAGCTGAGTAATTTATTCTATAGTGGGCAAATGAATAGAAAGGAGAAATATACTGCAGCAGCACTATAGTGGGAAGGATGATATTAACCACTTTGGTCCAGAGATGAATCAATCGATTTCTCCAAATGTCAGTATAGTACTTTGGAAGTCTAGCCATGACAAAATATTTGGAAAGCAGTCACCACAACTGCATTGGAAGTCTATGTTAAATTGTATAGATTTCATAAGGAAATATGGAATCTGGGAACAGGGTACCAGCAGAAATCTTGAGGAGCAGCAAAAAGTGCAAAAGGAACAATGAGGCATTCAGACACAACATCAAATCATGGTTTAGCATTACCAGGTCAAGTCTTGGGCTCACACGTGCCATGGTTAAATTATGGTTTGTAACTTCTGATCCTGGTTTGTAAGCAAGCACAAACCATACCTTGCCTGTTCAGATTAATTGGAAATTAGTAATCTCAGCACATAAAAAGAAGAGAGGCATGTGAGCCTGAGGTTCCTCAGGGCTTGGTTCTCATAGTGCTCAACCATGATCTGGCATTAGGTCTGAATGCACCCAGTGTGTCACAGAATGGACAGGAGGCAAAGCAGAGACTTAGGCCTTGTCTACAGATGCAGCAAAATGACTAAGGTGGCAATCCTATGGGTTGCGCTCCCGGTGCTCATAAGCCCCCAAACTCAGAGGCGTACGAGTGTCCTATGCAGAGGAGGAGGAGTGACGGAGGCGATCTCTGCCTCCCCGCACCTCCTGCTCTGCATTTTTGCTAAACGTCCATTTTCAGCCATCTAAGTGAGGCACTTCAGAGGGGGAGGGGAGGAGGCTGCAGAGGACACAGGATACCTCATATCCTAGCCTCTGCAGTTTCCTCCCTTCTCCACCCCCTTTACCCCCTCTCCAAGGTCGAGTTCCTGACCTTGGAGAGGCAGCCAGTGCAGTTCTTTCTGCACAGCTGCAAGGGGGATGGGGGGGGGGGGTCAGAGTGCAGATTTCCAGTTCCGTATCTGGCAATCCATAGTATGCTATGCCCCCCCCCCCCACAAAGGATGGCTAGGGGCCATAGGATTGCTCCCTAAGGTGATAGAATTCTGGACTGTACTACTTCAAACCGCTGGTGAGGGATACATTTTGGAATGTTCTGCCAATGTAAAGAAATAAACAAACCCTGAAAGTAGAAAAATTAGCACATCAACTAGGATATACCTTTCTCCCTGAAAGTTTACTCCCTGTAGAGAGAATTTTACATAAGGAAGCATTCAAAAAGGTGACTATATCTATACTGATCTGTGACTCCATTGCTGTGTTGTACAGTACACACTACAACCTCAGAACTCGTCACCTCATTCTGCTGCATGTGTACACCTGGCCCCAAAGGACCAGCCTGAGATATTTGGTGGACCTGACGTGGCCACATAAAACTGCATTATTAAGGGACAGGACTCAAGAGGCAATCTTTGGTTTCAAATAATTCTGCTCTACTGTTGTGTTGGGTGAACACCATGCGAGCATCTGCCTAAACTGCTAACTAGGCACAGTATAGTATAGTCTTTGAGGCTGGGTTATATCATTATTAGGGAAGACTAACCTTGTATGAGATCATTCTCTCTTAATAGGTTTTTGTTTTCACTACAAGATTAGTTTAATTTAATTCAGTTTCAGAACTATCGCTTACGTGTTGTCGTTATAGGAAATTTCTAATCAGATCCAGAAATTGAGGAAGAAGAGATGCCAGTACACAGTAAATTGAGTTAAACTTTTAATTAAAAAAGGAGAACTGCCAAAAAGTTAATGGCAACTAACAAAGAATAAACAAGCAGGCAAGAATATGATAATAGTTTATTTCAATGTTTCAAAGGTTAGAAATACACAAAAACAGAGGGGAAAACAAGCCAGTGGAAAGCTGCTGCTAACAGATAGCTCATGCATTTAATAGCCAAGGAATAAAGTACTTGAGAGTGCAAAAGGTAATGGGAGGAAGCTCTGTATAGATCCTGCTTGACGCCTTCAGCAGTCAGAGTTACTTACTGATTTGGTTGTTGTCATTCACAAAATCCTCAGAGCCATCGTTGTCGTCTTCATCATCTCCAGATGAAAGAACATCTGAAGTTTAAAAATTTTAAAAATTGTTCACCTGCTACATATTGTAAGTAAACACACCTATTTCTGCGGTCTGGATTTTAAAAAAAGTACATCTGGAACAGTTTTCTTTAAGAGTACCAGTATACACAGTTTATGGCTGAATGTGCTTCTAGCATGTCTTAAAAAAAAATTAAAAATACGGGACGCAATCCAACAAAGATACACGTTTGTGTGGAGAAGAACTGCATGCACAGCTGGAGGCTTCTTTGAAGTTTCTGTTGCTTAGGAACCTCCAACTGCGTACACTGTTCTCCCCTGCACGTATATGCTTGTTGGATCATGACCATGGAAGTCTCAAAACAAAGTTTCTAGTTTTAAAAATCCACCTTTTTTCTTTCTCACAAAACTGAACAGAAAAGTTTATTTACTTGTCATTGAAAAGCACTTGTAGTTTAGGTGTGTGTGTGTGTGTGTGTGTGTGTGTGTGTGCGCACGCAGGTCACTTTGAATACATAAGTTAAAAAATGGAGTGTCTGTATACCTGATCAAGCAAAAGATTTGAACAAGTTCACAAGATAGAGGTGTCATTATATATACACGTGTGATTGTATTCATCATCTATCTAATTCTCTTAAAGGCTCAATCCTGTAGATTATGCCCTTGAAGCTCATAAGCCCCCAAACTCAGAAGTTTATGAGCATCCAGTACAGAGCAGGAGGAGCGGCAGAGACAATCTCCACCGCCCCGCTCCTCCCGCTTTGCATTTGCAGAGGGGGAGGGAAGAATACCTTTTTCCTGATGGCCACTGTCTCCTCCCCGCCCCAGCACCCAGAATGCCCCATTTACCAGGTCTCTAAGGTCGATTTTCTGACCTCAGAGAGGCAGCTGGCACTGCAAGCAGGGGGAGGGGAGATCAGAGCACGGATTCACAGATCATAGAGTTGGAAGGGGCCTACAAGGCCATCGAGTCCAACCCCCTGCTCAATGCAGGAAACTAGAGGAGGGGGTCTCCCATCCAAGTCATAACCAGGCCTGACCCTGCTTAGCTTTCCACACTCAAGACAAGCTGAGCCAGCGTGAGCCACAGAGGTCAGAGTACTGTCTCTGACCTTGGATCTGGGAATCCGAATTATCCTATGGCTCTCTAGAGTATGTCTAGGGGCCATAGGATTACTCTCATAGGCTGCAATTCTGTGCCCACTTACCTGGGAGGAAGCCCCACTGAACTCACTGGGAGTAGGACTTACTGCTGGGTAAACATATATAGGATTTCTCTTTCAATCACTCTGTCGGCAGTCCCCAACACACATACATGCATGCATCTAAAATATGCTCACAGAACTTCTTGTTCATTTGAACCAAATTACTCATATATCTCATGTTCCTGAGGCTGTGAGATTTCACACTATATATGGTTTGTGGGTACACATACAATGGTGTGAGGGATGCAGCATCAAAAGTCAGAGAAGCTTTCTTAAATTTACACTAGGATTCAACATAAAGAAATGTTATTTATCTAAAACATTTTTATATTGCAACCCTTAATCAAAACTGATGGATTATGAGGTTTAAAACAATGATCAATACCAATATGTAAAACCACCCCAAAAAATCCAGCAGAGAAAAGAGCAGTCAACAGTACTAGTTAAAAGTACATAAAGGGTGCTTTAAAAGGTTGAGTGAATTTTTTTTTTAAGTGTTTGGCGCCTAAGAGAAAGCAATATTGACACCAGGTGAAACTCCCAGGAGAAGGCATTGTATAGTTAGTATATAGTCACTATAACTGAAATTGCCCTGTCTCTAGTTACCACTTTGGACAAGGAAGGTTCACGGAAAAGGACATCAGCAGATGACTTAAGAGCACAGGCAGGTAGGTAAATTAAAGATTACTACATGACCAGAATTTTACTTTGCATTTTTCCCTTTTACACTTGAATAGGACGTGGCTTTACATTCATATACAATTAATTTAGACTAGAACTGTTTGCACATAGTAAAAGTTACATTTTAACAAACTCACCTGTAATATTTACAATGAAGTAGAGGGGATCACTGTCTACAGTCCTAACAGTGCAAGCATAAAGGCCTGAATCTCTCGGTGTAGTATCTTTAATCTGCAAATATTCCCCAGTAATGTTTGTTCGATTGTTGGATACCAAACGGACCCCATCTTTAGTCCAAGTGATCATGTTGATATCTTTCAGTTGACAGCGCAACGTCAGTTTATCTCCCGGAAGCACAGAGACTACATCAGGCTGAGAGATTTGATATTTGGTTGGCGGCTCTGCAAAAAGTGGAAGATAGGTGGACAGAGAAGAAGAGTGAAGAGATAAAGGTGGGGAAACAAATATTTCCAACAACTGTCAATGAAGGCACTTTTATCCATTTTTTAAAAATGTGTACTTTAAAAGACACCAAAAAACAGTCCCAACCACCAGCCACTTCCATAAAATTGGAAAAGGCAAGCAACAGTGATAAAACAGATTTTACCCATGAGTGTTGCTGTTTTGCCAGCTTACAGGACCAGGATAAAAAGTAGATAAGATAAGGAGGTAGATACACTTTTCAGGCTTGGATAAGGGATCTGCTATACTCAGAAGGGGAAGTGTGTAGTTTGACTATATGCTACACACAATAATTCTGGTAACTTGATAACTACATCTAATGAAGTAAATTCTGGGCTTACAAAGGTTCAGGCTACAATAAACTAGCATTACAGATGCCACCGGACACTCTGTCTTTGTTGCTGATAAGTGAAAGTGCTTCATGCCACTGAATGCATTCTAGGAGAAGGGCATAAGAACAAATCCTCAGTATTGCACCTAAACAGATTACGTAATCATTTTAGTTCCAAAACATGGGAAGGCCATCTACAAAAATAAAATATGAACACGTTCCATTAAGAGACATACATTTCTTATAACAGTGCTCATAAACTGTAACTATTTGGGGAAGCAAGTGAGGGAAACTTGCAAAACCAAATACAAGGTGATATAGTCCTCTAACCCCAACCCCACCTGGTTTGTGGCCTGCACAAGTTAGGTAGCCCTCACCATGAGCAGAGGTGTGATCCACAATGGATGCAGTTTTCCTGCTTGTGCTATTCTGCCTCTTTTAGGCAGAAAACATATCACATGGACATTATGGTCCTATTCATGTGTTTAAATTACTCACACGATGAGAGAGAGCGGAAACAAGCACATTAGCTCTGCCCCCTCTCTCACTATCCTTGCCACCCTCCAGAGTTGGAGGCAAACATCTGCAGTGGGGGAGCCTTCTCTATTCTGTCAGGACAGTAGAAACTGTAGGGGGGGGGGACCGTAGCTCAATTGTAGAGTATGCAGAAGGTCCCAGGTTCATCCCCGGCACCTGCAGGTAGGACTAGGAAGGAAGCCTGCCTGAAACCCCGGAGAGCTGCTTCCAGTCAGTGTCAACAATACTGGGCTAGATGGACCAATGGACTGACTCAGTCAGTATAAGGCAGCAGCTTCCCGCTGCTGACTTTTGTCTCCAAATTCGGGAAGGGCAATGAGGACAGTGATGGAATGGGGTGGAGCTGGCACACTCATCCCTACTCCGCCTCATCGCGAGTGTAATTTGAATGGGACTTATCACTTCACAAAAGGTAGACGGAAGTTGCCAATAAAACCATAAAGAGCTTAAAATGTCTAAAGATGTAAAGATCAACACAAACGTGGAAAGGTTAAGTGCGGAATCCTATGCATGTTTAGACAGAAGAAAGGCCTACAACTTTTTGCTGGGAGTTGTAGGCCTTTTTTCTGTCTAAACATGCATAGGATTGTATGTCCAACCCCATGAGGAAAGTGGCTCTTCTGGACCCAAGACCTCCATAAATTAGCACTGCAGGAGCACGACTTACTTTGCCATAGTAAAATTTTTACGCGTATAGCCTTTCCTTCAATGTGCACCATCAAGGGAAAACAATTGTTCCATTTTCACATAATATGATCATGACTGCTACTCCTAAGTGCTCAAATGGAAGTCTAAATAATGTTTTTATACAAATATTAACACTTTCCATATTTGGATTTTAAAACTGAGCCTTAGAACTTTCAACAGATCAAAATGCTTTGGCAAGAAAGCCTTCTATGAGCACTAACGCAGTTTTACACTTTTCTTTTCTTTTTTTACAAACTTACTAGGGTAATTATGGATTCCATCAATCCATTATACAGGTGTTATATTTTGCACCAACAGAGGGTTATTAGTGGGGAAAGAAAGCGTTCTCCAGATGGAGAACAGGCTGTTTTCTACATATATATTTTATATCAGTAAAAGGTTAAATCCAAGAAATGTAGCAAAAATGTCACAGAGCCAATGATTGATTTTAGGTTTGCTGATACTTCAGAACAAGCAAGACTGGTTTATGTTATAGAACAGTTGATACTATTCTCCATAACCACTTCAGCTCACTCTATCCGGTATAACAAATTTGTTTTACTGAGCTTGGGGCCAACAATTTACAAGTGGTTTTAAAACTGACTTTTTTTCTTCAAAAGGCCAAATGCATGTAGATCACTATAACAAGTTGCCCATTTTGCAGGGTGTGTAAATTCCCATTGAGGGGGTTTACTGACTAATCCAAAAAAAACCCCACCAGTGTAACATATAACTACAACAGGGCAGTTTGGACATAACATTCCCAGCTTAATAGACCATAGTTAATTAAGCCAGGAATGATAAGACCTACATTCTCCCCATCCCCCAGTCTCTTAGTTTAAACCATAGTTCCCTGTTACACCTGAAATGGCAAACTGTGGTTTTATGTCAGTTTACTACTCAGGATCTTAAAGCAGGATCAAACCATGGTTTAAGATCCTGGTTAGTAAACCAACATTAAATCACAGTTCCCCATTTTGGATGTAAAGGGGAATTACAGCTTTAAAAGACCAGGATCACAGTATCAAAGCAAGTATGTGAGGGAAGAGCGGAAGAAGGAGGGAAGAGCACTTGGGCCCAATGCTTGTTCCCAGATTCCTAGTTTAGAAAGCTTGGAACGTTATGTCCAAAAAGGTTGTATGTCTCCATCTATTATTCTGACAGCGCTTATATGCCAAGACAAACTGTTGTGTTTTGTTTTGTTTGTAAGTGTCCACTGAATCCTTTCAAAAGAAGTCAAGGGCCAAATTTAAACAGACTTGGGAAAGAAATTGCTAATGAATCAAAATAGACAAGAAAAGATTTACAAAGTGCAAATTAATCTACAATATGATACACAAGTGGAACCTGAACCAAAATAATTGCAGTGTGGAATGCTCCTGTTCACTATTCCAGTTAGTCAGTCAGCACACCATGGCCACTGAGTATGCTCAGCCCTCATTGGCCAATTTTCTTCCCATTAGGTTTTTCCCCCTAAAGATTATTTATACTTCTGCAAACCTTTGGGCTCCCCCAAGCCTCCTGATACCTCCCTCTTGTGTGTAGATGATGCTATTTTGGCAATATACGCATTAACACTTACACCTGAACATCAGAAATAGAGGGAACAATTTTCCTGTGGAGAACATCATGATACAGATTAAATATCAAGAAGTGTCATGACATAAATAACTGATGTTTGGAAATCTAGAACTATTTCAGGTACTAAGTCTTTGTTTTGCCAGTTTCAAATCTAGAAGCACTTAAAGACTGTCACTTTTTATAATACTTGCCTATAAAAATTCTCCCGGCAGTTTTTGACAGTGTGCCCAAAAGCAAACAGAGAACAGGTGGGATACTGTAGCATTATCCTATCCAATTCTTTCATGTGAAAAGTCCTACAGGTTTAAGCGCTTAGGAGTCCCAGCCAACATGGAAACTAAACGGCTCTGCAGAATTAACCCATCTCCCACTGTGATGCTCTGGGCCAAGCTAGTAAATAGTTTTTATGCTTACCGTACATGAGATTTAGCACCAAAACTATGAAAGACCAGCTCCTGCGCTGACTTACAGCAGCCATTCTGCACAGGCCGACTGTCTCATTTTGCCTGGTGATGTGGACTGAAGAAAGGAAGTGTGCTGCTTCAGTGCGACCCCCGCCCCATGAGCACACAGGGGGAGGGTGTTTCAGCACACAGTGTTACCCACCAGAGCATATGACTAGCAGGGACCTCTGCATTCTGTGCACTGTGCCGGTTTCTCCAGGAACACTCCCCATGTTCCAAGTTTATCACTAAAGCAAGCAAGACACCTTGGCCCTTGATGGCAGGCAAGAACTAACCCCTTTCTTCCTTAAGCAGCGACACATGGGTTGACCAGCCAACCCTGCCACTTATTACTCAGAGCTGGATGAAATATTACAAAGAAGCAAGGTTAAGAGTTGGAACACGTCACCTGTTCCTCTTTGTTCCGCATTTCTACTGCATCACCACTTGGTGAGCCGGTCATCTGTAATATCTTGCCAAGTGGCATGAGGAATATTGCCATTCCCAGAAGCCTCCAGATTTCTGATCAGATGCTGATGTGTGGTAAAGTTGTCCTCACCACTTGACAGGTCATTCGAGACAGCCAGCTTACTAAGTGGTTACATGCACACTGTAGTAAGTTGCCACTTGATAAATGGCATCTGGATTCTCTCCCAGTTCTCACATTTCAAGAGAAGCAGGGAAAGCAGAAGTGCAAGTAATTTCTGCTTTCCCAGTTCTTTGTAACATATGAACTGTCCCTGTCATAGGAAGGGCTCCCAACCAACAAAGAACTTTCAAAACACAGATGAAAAAGTAGTGACGCAGGCACAGGTCTAGTTTCTGGATCAAAACCATAGCTTCTTTGTGAAAGGCAGTTCTTCTTTAAGAAACAAAATCAATTTTATTCCAGTTTTTACAGTCAAGAAATATACACATCTGTTACAAGAAGAACATACTGACGGGCAAGGAACTGTTCAGCAGAAAGTTGCAGAACTTGCCTATGTAGTTTAGTGATGCCAGAAAAAGTCTCTCAAGTTTAAAAAAAAAAAAAAAAAGGAAAAAAAAATGGCCATTTTCTGGAGACTTAATTATAAAAATTCTGATGGACCGCTCCTTAAGAACATGTCATGATGCACACAACTGCACACAACTGCAACTGAAAGGATGTTTTCTATGCCAGGTTCCTCGAAAACTGCAATCTTATGCATGTCTGCTCAGAAGTAAGCTCCACTGAGTTCAATCAGACATGCCCAGGCTCTCTGACTAGGGGTGATGGGTGTTGCAGTCTATCAACATCTGGAGAGGCACACATTCTTCACCCCTAGTGTATAGGATTGCAGCCTGAGACTGGCTGTTGAATAAGATATAGACTAAAATCCATGTTATAATAAAAATCCTACAGAAATTATAAAAATGCATTTTTTTTATTAAATGAAATTTTTTTAAATGAAATTTAAATTTCTTAAAAATTTAAGAAAGCATTACACTGAAGTGCCTTAGATTAAAGAGAGCATCTACCTGTACCATTAAATTCCTATCCTCAGTAATACTCTACCACCAGCAAACCCTTTAATTTTTTTCCAAACAACAGGTCTCTTAGCTTACAGCTAAGCTACTCCCTTATCATCCAGCCATGGAATCTAATGAAACACATTTTGTAAACACAACCACAAACATTAAGCAAATGCCATCAATTAAAAATAAAATAAAGCATCATCCTTGCCTTATATGGTAAATGCTTCCCCATTTAACTGGTGTAACCTGTTTCAGCCTTGTGGGAAGTAGATCCTAATCAATCCCTCTTCATGTTGTATCAGCTAAAGGCCAATTCTTGCATGACCTTTCTGGCATGGTTGGGTCCTACTCTGTATTGATAGCACAGGAAATGGGGAGGGCAGATGAGACGGTAACTTCCATGACAACAGTGCACCTCCTGGAAACCAATGGCACTGGCATAGGAAGTAACCATACTGCCCGCCCACGCCCAACCCACATAGTCTCCCCATCTCAAATGTTTATTGATTTGGTATGGGACCTGAGCAGACAGAAGCAGCAACCCACACTGCAAAGTAATGCAGGCCTGTGGCTTACGCTGGCTCAGCTTGTCTGAGCGTGGAAAGCTAAGCAGGGTCAAGCCTGGTTATTACTTGGATGGGAGACCCCTCCTCTAGTTTCCTGCATTGAGCAGGGGGTTGGACTCGAAAGCATTGTAGGCTCCTTCCAACTCTATGATCTATGAAATCTATGAAATAAGTATACAGATACACATAAGTATACAAATAAGTATACACAGATATTGCTGCCAATTAACTAAAGCGCTATACTAGAAAGCTGCTCACCCTTCAGTTCCTATCATTGTAGGACAAACAAGGCACTACACCAAAGTAATATGCTTTTCATGTTGTTCTGTGGTTTAATACTGATAGATCTTCTAAGCTAGGTGGGCTGGGGCCTAGCCATTGCTCTGAATATGATGGGCAGAGGAGAAGGAATGTTTTTGTTAAGAAATTGGAGGCATCACATACTGTTAGTAATTAGAGCAACATCTACAACACAAACAATTCTGGATTTATATATAAATGAATACAATAACTTGGGCAGGCTACTTTTTGTACATACCACTAGTCTTTATATTTGCTTAACTGTGCCTTCATCTTCTACCTGTGGCCTTTTTCCTTCACTTGAGGCTAAAATGCCTGTTACTCAGGGGACGATGACCTGTGGTCATCATTGCAGACTTGAGAGGAGAACCTCAGAAATGTTGTCATCCCTCACCATGCGCCATGCTAGCAAGGGCTTATCCGAGTTGCAAGCCAAAACATCTGGAGGGCCAAAAGTTTCCCACCCTGTTCTACTATCTGGAGGGAAATGAGAGTTTGCACACTTTTGGTACAAGAATTCCCTGTTGCTGTTGCACTCATGTCCTGCTTGTGGGTTTCTGTGGGCAGCTGGTTGGCCACTGTGTGAACAGAATGCTGGACTAGATGGACCCTTGGTCTGATCCAGCATGGCTCTTCTTATGTTCTTAAAACAGGAAACCCAAAATCTGGCTTCCCTGTGAAATCTACAGTGTTGAATGGATGTGTTAAAACCATGCTGCAGTCAAAAAAGTAAGAACATTATCAAAGGGAACACCCATGTATCCCATTGACCCATTTCTCCGCTAGCCTGGAACTCATTCTATTGATTAGGCTTGTGGGCGGAGGGAGTGTGTTAGCCATTCCAGCTTCTAATCTAGCAGTTCTCTTGCTGCTTCCAGACCCTTTCCTGTCCGATCAGCAGGTGACATCATGGTATAAGGCAGATGGAATCCAATCAAGGGGAAAGGAGCCAGGCCATATAGGTGGGAACAAGTCAAATCATTGTAAGAGGAGAGAAAGGGCAGAAGCTAAAGCAGCCTTCCCCAAGTTCCCCCTTTTTAAAATATCAATTTTAAAAAGGGGGAACTTTTTAAAGTTTTAAAACACCCTCCGGGTGTTTTGGACTACAGCTCCCATCAGCCCCAGCCAGCATGGCCAATTCTCAGGGAGGATGTGGACTGTAATCCAAAACTTCTGGAGGCACCAGGCAGGAAACGGCTGAGCTAGAGTGCAGGAAGGAGGAGCCAGAGTACAGATGGGAAACCTGTGGCCCTCCAGATATCATTGGATTACGACTCCCATCAGCCCAAGCCAGCATCACCAATAGCGAGGGATGGTGGGAGTTCCCCCAACAACATCTGGAGGGCAACACATACCCCATCCCTGACCTAGTTTTTCCCATGCAAGCGTAAATACACATACGTATTGTATTGACAGACTCTACCAGTTTAAAATTAAACAAAAAAGAGCCATGGACATGTTTTTTTTACTAACAGTGTATGCACCCATCCAGAAAAATGGTTTCAGTATTAATAAAAGAAAGATACAAGCTTCAAAACCACATTGTCCATATGTGGGACTTTCTGTACGACTATCAACTTTTCCAGCTGTGCTGATGAATATTCAGTAAACCCATCATAAACATCCTCTTGGAGGATAAGAGTCCTCTGCTGCCAAGGACAGCCCCACAAAAGGCAGTGAGGCTTTCCCCCCCTTCGAATTTAAAAAAAAAAAAGCTTCAGCAGCAGAACAATGCAAAGGAATGGAATTTGGCTGGTTCTGAACTCTTTGACGAAATACCAAAGTCATACGCTGGGAACTTTAATTATAATATACAAGCAGGAAAGTGTGATAAATTCAAGATCTTTGTTTGTACAAAGGGGGAAAGAGCCTGGGAACAAAGCTGTTTCCCTCCTTGTATTCTGAGGCTGATAGATCTGAAACAAAGAGCAAAATTTCCACCCCTTTATAGGAGACCTTCTAAATCTGGAAATTCAAAAATGAGCGCTAGAAGCCTGCTGTTCCGTTAACAGGGATATTTTAAAAAGGCAAACCAAGATTCTGCTTCACATAGCTTCATTCCAGCCATGCAGACTTTCTAGACTCAGTTATCATTGAAACATTTTCAGAAGCTGAAAAAGATACTGTGAACCAGGTTATAGCGTGCCTCAAAAACAGAACTCGCTACTCATTTTTCCAGAAACAGAAAAGTGGCCCCTTTGGAGTCAGTGGGCATACCCTCCCCCACCAAACAAGCTGCTCTGCTCTGGGTGAGGCTTCCTCGGCTTCAGGCCCCAGCTGAGATTGTAACACAGTACAGCATAACCACTCTCTGTGATGTCACTGCACTAGCTTCACTAGCATGGCTTGCTACCTAAAACGGGCAGGGCTACAACTAAGAGAGGGGTCCCTGAACCTTTTTCAGATAGTGGGCACACTGGGAATTTTGAGAGAATGTCATGGGTACTCTCACAAAATGACTACCATGAGGGGACTTGGCCAACTCATAGAATAACTAGCATGGTGGGTATGGCTGGTCAGAAAACACTCATTTCCCAGGACGCAAACTGATGAGACTACATAAGAACATAAGAAAAGCCATGCTGGATCAGACCAAGGGTCCATGAAGCCCAGCATTCTGTTCACACAGTGGCCAACCAGTTGCCCGCGGGATCCCACAAGCAGGATATGAGTGCAACAGCACCCTCTAGCCCATGTTCCCCAGCAGCTGGTGTACATAGACATACTGCCTGTGATACTGGAAAATTAAAGACTAAAAGAACTTTAGTACCTAAAGTTGCCCAAGTATCTAATTACAAGGCAGAGTTGTGGTCTGAGCTCCAAAACACAAAAACCTTCCTTTGAACCCAAATAACGATGGTGCTGAGACAGCACTTTGTTTTACAGCATGCCAGCCTCCCAGTAAACAAAGTTAATAGTAATTAAAGTAACCTTAAGAAATGAAATATAAATCAGGAGGGACAGAGAGCCTGGTGGGCACAAAGAGAGGTGTCCACGGGCACATTGGTGCCCACCTGTGCCATGTTGGAGACCCCAGAACAGTGGAGGCTAGTGACTCCTATTTCGATGGGGTTCCTAATCCATTGCAGCTTTTATTTGGAGCTTTATAGGAGCTATCCATGGTGCTCTATGGTGGTGAACCTATTTTTGGGGTTGGAGTTCAGCACCACGGATAGCTCCTAAAAAGCTCCAAATAAAAGCTGCAATGGATTAAGAGCCCCAGCGAAATAGGTATTTGTTTATTTATTTATTTATTATATTTATTAATCGCCCATCTGGCCGGTCACCCAGCCACCCTGGGCGATGTACAATTAAAATACAGTAGAACACAATATAATTATTAAAACAATATAAAAAATCCGTATTAAAAACCTAACCCACCCCATATCACCAGCCTCCCCTGCCTCAGAACTAAGATAGGCTCTGACCATGGCCCAGATGTCTTGGCAAGGAAGAAAGAAATGATAGCGGTTAATAACATTATATGTGGTGTGGAGAGAAAGCAGAGAAAAGTTGCTCTCCCTGTTTCATGATATGGGAATGCAGTGTCATCCAGTGAAACTGATTGGCAGGAAACTCAGGAGAGGCAAAAGGAAGTACCTCTTCACACACAACTTATGGAATTCATTGCCACAGGATGTGGTGATGGCCACCAGCTAAGGGGTGGACTTGACATGACACCATTCTCACAATTAGCAATTATATGAATGGGTTTGTTTGTATGTTTAAAGGTGCTTTCACACGGAGAGCTCCTAATGCTACCAGTTAGAAGGCGTTGTGCAGTTTAATGGATTTTTTCTGGTAAGGAAAAGACGTAGTGGTGGGAGAACACAGGAAGTTTATGAGTTCAAGATGTTGTTGTCTGGACCCGCTCATAAAATTCTGTGAATGAGGCAGGGTGATGGTGCAATAAATGCCTTCTCTGGAAGCACCTTAGAGAAAATAGCAGGATGGGAGCCCCAATATAGATCAGGACCCTGTGGGCAAAGGTAAAAAGTAGGGTTCTAACCCTTTGCCCCCTGCTGTAGTCCCAGTCTGGATTAATGCCAGCTAAAGACCCAGGCTTTTGATTGAATTTTCCTCACTTTTCCTTTGCTGTATCATGTAAACTATTATCTACCTGTTACTGCTGTCCGTTAGATTTTTTTTTGTCAATGTTGTATTATTTTACTGTGTTTTATTGCTTGTTCCTAGCTTTGGGATTAGTTTTATAATGAAAAGCAGGTAAGAGATTTCTTAAATAGATAAATAAAAAATATTTGCTACTCTCACATCTGCCAAGAACACACCCTAGGTCAGCCTCCCCCAACTTGGTGCCCTCCAGATTTTCTGGACTACAACTTCCACAATCCCTGACTGTTGACCATGATGGCTGGGGATGATGGGAGTTGCAGTCCAAAACATCTGTAGGGCACCAGTTTGGGGAAGGCTGCCCTAGGTAGACGGGCAAGCCACACTCGCTTAGCCTTAGCTCTGCAACTACAGTCTGAGAAATCTGCTTACATAGGTATTTCAGTACTTCGAATATTCAAAAGTGCTATACAAATGTGAAGTTTGATTATTATCACTACAGTCATGCCTTGGATTGAGAGCATAATTCGTTCCGGAAACGTGCTTGTAATCCAAAATACTCTTACGTATATCAAAACGAAATCCCCCCAAAAAAACTTGTACAGAGATTTTCAATTTAAGCCGTTCTACAGTCCTTGTATTGCAAGACGTCGCTTGTATATCAAGTCAAAAATAAATAAATAAATATTTAAAAATTTGCTTGTCTTGCAAAACGCTCTCAAACCAAGTTACTTGCAATCCAAGGTATTACTGTACATGAGAACTATCTTCTCCTAAGGGCAGAAATCAACCAACACAGTTCCACAGTTCTTGTTCTTTCTCTTTCAAAGAACAAGAAAGGACTTTGCAGCTACGAAAGAAAGTATCAGATTCTAAAATGCAATGAAGTAGGGGTTGACTCCACAGGTATATATGACAATGATATCATAGGATCATAGAGTTGGAAGGGGCCTTCCAGGCCATCAAGTCCAACCCCCTGCTCAGTGCAGGAAACTAGAGGAGGGGTCTCCCATCCAAGGAATAACCAGGAGTGACCCTGCTTAGCTTTCCACGCTCAGACAAGCTGAGCCAGCGTGAGCCACATGGGATATCCAGCCTCTGTTGTTGCAATAACAATCCCACAGTTTCTCAGTGCTGGTAATGGTATCAAACTTTTCAGTCAGCCAATATCTAGATGTGTAATAGTAAAAATATAAATTACTTGGTAGTTTAAAAATCCATACATTTATCAAGCTTTTGAGATCTCCAGAGCTCTTCATCAAGCAAGATGTTACAAAAATAGGTGCATGTGTGTGTGTGTGGGGGGGGGTAACAAGGAAGGCAATGGGGGGGGGCGTTATCTGACTTGATGGTGAAGTCAGATTTAGATTCCCAAAGTGAAGCTATGCCGGCTGGGGCATGCTGGGAGTTGTAGGACTTTTTTCTGTCTAAACATGCGTAGGATTGCACCCTAAAATGTTAAAACCAGCACTAGAGATCTTGATCCAATATGCATAACTAGCTTGCTACAGAATTAAAAGTAGTACACAGGCCTCACTACAGGGCAACAACTAGATGTGATGTGGAAAGTACAACATGTTTTTCTAATAACTGATTGGTATAAGGAAGTTTGGGATATAGCCCTAAATGATAAACTAATTTGTAGTATCAAATGCAAAAAGGGACAGTTAAAGAAGAAGAATTTTATGGATATATGGAATCAATTATTAGACTATGTATTAATAAAGGGGAAGGGGAGTATGCCTTGTCAGGATATGTTATATTTTTGGAATGTGGAATTTAATTAAGGGGATGGGTGTATATTAGTTGGTCCCTAGGCGGGTGGGGGGGTGCACCTTATGATTTATTTTAGTTGCATGTTTGTGTTTTATAGTTTTGTATGTAGTTTATAATAACTAATAAAATTTATTTTTTAAAAAACAACTAGATGTGAACAGCAGAACTACTAGGATTGTGCTAATGTTGAATGGTGGTTACAAAATAGATCCTTGCTAATAGAAGTCAAGAACTTCCTATCTGTAAACACGTATGGAAAATTAAATATTTTATCTAGAAAATTAGAATTTCACCCAATAACTTGACTTGCTATATCCAGTTCCATTAAAAACAAAAGAAAACCATACAATATTGCTCTTAACTCACAGTATGAAATTAGGGTATTTTCACGTGGACAAAAGCAGCTCCATTCAACCCAAACCAAGGACTTTGTTCTACATTGTCATATGGAAAGACTGCAGTTGGGTGGTGTTCAGTGGCCAGGTGGAGACACTTTTGCTCCCCAAAACTTAGAAAAAATCACTCATACTTATTCACATTACTATCACATCACCATGTCGACAAGATTTGCCTCACAGATGATAAACACACATGGGGCATCATTTTTCCCAGATTCCCTACACTGAACTGTTCCAGGGAGCGTTTTGGTCAACTGAACTGCTAGCAGGCTTGCCATCAAGAGAGCTGTTTAAAACTTGTACACAAAAATTCCTCCCTGAAACTGACTGGCATCATAAAGTTAAATTATACATACACAAATTCACTGAGACCAACTGGCATCACAAAGTTAAATTACAGAGACATGATTGTAGAATCCTGACTGTTTTGCTCAAAGATAATTAGCTGACACTGGGATTCATGATTGTGACTGTTTTTAAACCCAAAGGATGGGTTAGCATCTTCTCCACTTTGGGCTGCTCCTGGTCCCTAAATACAAGAGAGCCTGAAAATGTGTTCAGGCACAACAAAAATCAAAGTTTATAGAGAATGGGGCCTACTCAAACCGTAAGAGCTTTATCGGCTTTTCAGAACTGATTAATGTTCTGTACCAAGGGCCAAACTAGCAATGACAGCAGCAGATCTGTGTGCTAATCAGACACTGCAAGGGACTGGATAGGACAGTGTTCTCTAATCTTGGGTCCCCAGATGTTTTTGGCCTACAACCCCCAGCATGCCCCAGCCAGCTACGCTGGCTGGGGCATGCTGGGGGGTATAGGCCAAAAACATCTGGGGACTCAAGGTTGGAGAACACTGGGATAGGAAGAAGGTTTTAAATGGAACATAGGAATTGGGGGCAGAGACATGAACTGAACCCTTAGTGTATCCACACTTTCCACCCCAAAAAACCCTTATTATGCCATAATATTAATGATATAGCACTTGGCATGCCTAGTTATTAAATTTAATCAGTGGCAGCCTAATTATTAAAAAGAGCTGGCAGTATAATGATTAAATAATGCCTATCCTTCTTTATTAAGGAAGCCTTCCTCACATCTGAAAAATGTGGTTTGCAATTTGTACAGTGCAATCCTATACATGTTTACTCAAATGTAAGTCCCATTGGTTAATATCCAACAGGGCCGCTCCACCTCCACTGGTTCTGTTGCACAAGCAGGACCCAGCTCTTGAGCAAAAGGGGAAATATCACTCCCTGAAGTACGCCCAGATATGAGCAGAAACACTCATTTCCAGAACCAAGCTGGTTGGCAGAGCTCCCTCCTGCAAGCTCCATTGATCTGCGCCCTTTCAGAATCTAGCATTTGGGGTCATTTTTTTTATTACCGTACTTTAGAAACCGCTAGGTTACCAAGCGGGAAATCCTGCTAGTGGTTTGTCCTGCTAGTGGACAGGCAGTGTTAAATATTGCCTGTTGAGTTAACTGGGTCTTACTGTCAAAGTATGTTTTAATAGGATTGAGACCTTAGTTATACTATCTTGAAATGTCCACTTGATCCAATGTAAGTTCCATGAATTGTTTTTAATGACAATTTGGACAACTTTCTGTGGCCACATAAACAATGTTCTTGCATCATTCGAAATCAGAAAGCAAGAAACCTTTTCTACAATCTTTAACATTTTCAAAACAGCAGTTTCCCAGATATTTTATTCTATTAATGATACATAAATTACACAAGCATTTTCTGTATAAACACATTTCCAAATAAAGTATTTATTTTAAGCAACTTCAATATCTTTGAAGTTAAATGATGTACGAAAAGGAAGGAGATTAAAACATTTCTAGTGAAATTGGAAAACTGAGTATAAAAAAATATTGGGTGTTGCACTTATTACTGGAGCAATTTAACTGTTTGTTGCCTCATCAATTATATAACTCTGACTTTTCTTAGAGCTGTGACCCTGTTAGTCACAGGGTAAAACTCTACTTTTCTATGTTTTTCTATGTTTGTAGCTTAAACTACAAACTTTTCTATGTTTGTAGCTTAAACTTGCCCATAAATGTTTTTTACAGGACTGAAATATAATTGCAAGTTCTCAGGCTACAAGATTTTTTTTTTTAATTAGGAGGGGAAATGCCCGTTTTAATCAGCAGTTCATAGGAAAATAAATAAGAATGAAGGATTATTTTATTTATTTTTTATTTGTGGAGAAAGCCCAAAAATCAGTACACACACACACACACACATCTTTCCCCAAAGGAGGGGGGCCAGGGGAGGAGGGATGAGGTCACCAGGGAGTAGCCAGACAAGCCATCAGCCCCAACAAAGGAAGACCTCGGCAGAGATCCACAACCGTCCAGGAAGGGCCATCAAGGACCATCAGCACAAAGGGCAGCCTCGAAGAGCTGCAAAGGTTTCCCTACGTCACCTTCTTCCCGGGCAGGAATAAGCCTATCTGCACGAAGGGGCAGGCATAAGCCCCCACCTGACCTAGGGGGCGGGGGGAGAGCGGGGAACCGGGGTAGAAAACCCCTCTCCCGTCCCGGTTCGGGTTGTTGGGAACCACGGGGCCAGATCCTCCTAAGCCACAGCCGCCCAGGCACTCCGTTCTCCGCTAGGAAGCGCCGATCGAGAGCTGGGCTGAAACTGACTAGAGTATTGTCTTTGATGTAAGTAGAGTGACCCGAGTGTAACCTGCTAGCCGCGGAGCCCGCTCATTGGGTAAGACGCGAGTCAACTAAGGTTTTGTTGACTGTAAACGTATTCTTAGAAGACTGGTAGTTCCGACTTGATTGCTGTATAAACAAATAAAAGCCTTATTTGGGCATACAAAGACTGGTGGCTTTTCCTCTTGCAATCGAGAGCCGATACGAGCCTTAGCGCTGTGCCGGTTAACCCTAAAGTTGCCGAACTCACGCAAAGGATCCGGTTGCTGATCCTTCACATGGTGGCAGGCGACGGGACAATTGGAAACCACATTTGACGGTCGGAACTAACAGGACTTCGGGCAGGCTAGTAGGTTGCTGGGGAGCGCTCAGAGCAAGGAAAAATGAATAGTCTGAGCCAAGAGCAGGTGGAGCTAGCGAGCAGCCCAGAAACCCCAACCCAGACCTCCACAATGGAGTGGGTGGTGCGGCCAAAGACGGCAAGGCAGGAAGGGGAGGAAGCCCCCTCACAGTTGTTAGGAGGGCAGGGACCCAAGCAGTGGGGTAGCCCCAACCTTACCAGTAGCGGCCGGAGAAGCGAGATAAGGGACCCAGAGGCAGAAGAGGACCTCGGCAGAAGGGTTACTGACGGAGCCATGGGGGGAGGAGGGTTGGATGCCCTCTTTCCCCAACTCAATTGGCAACAAGCCAAGGAGTTGATGCAGCATCAACAAGAGATGCTACAGATGCAGCTGGAGTTGGCCAGGCTGACCAGGGGCACCGGACAAGGGGGAACCCCTGCATCCCAGGGTGGGGGCACCACAACCCCCAAATGGGACAGGAAGCAATTCCCCACCTACCAGTCGGGACAGGATGTACTGATCTTTTTCACCCTGTTCGAGGCTGCCTGCGTAGAGCAGAAGGTGCCGGACAACTTAAGGATGTCTGCCCTGAGGACGCAAGTCAGCGGGGAACTGGCTGATCTTCTGGGCATCCACACCCAAACCGCTCCCTTGGACTATGGAGCGTTCAAAGAAGCGGTGAGGGAGAGGTTTGCCCTCACCGCTGAGCATTGTCGCCGTAAATTTCGTTACGGGCGGCCTAACCCAGGGGACACGTATGCCTCCTGGATGGCGCACCTGGGGCAGGTGTGGGACGCATGGATCGGGGCCACCGGGAGGACCTCCTTGGCGGAGGTGCGGGAGCTCCTGATCCAGGAACAATTCTGTGCCACTATCCCTGAAGACCTAGCTACGGCGGTGCGGGATCGGGACCCCCCAAACTGTAGGGAAATGGGCAAGTTGGCCGACCAAATGGGACTGTATCGGCAGCCCAAAGGACCCAAGGGGGGTAACCTCAGTCATGGCGGGACCAAGGGAAGTGTGGAGAAGGGCAACCCCAAACCTCGGGAGGGAGCCCTAGGCAAGCCCAAAGACAACCCCGGCACCAGTGGATGTTTCTATTGTAAAGAACCGGGGCACCTCAAGAGGAGCTGCCCCAAACTGATCGCAAAGAACCGCCACGCCAAGACATCGCCGGGCAAGGTGGGGAGGATGCTTGCGCCGGAGTCCCGCGAACCGGAGGAGCACGAGGAGGATCAGCAGTCCAGCTCGTCCCTCGAGGGAGACGGCGAAGATGCGGCGCGGTCCCTGAGGAGCGGAGGACAGCATTCGCTGGGGGCCATCTCGCAGGCATCATTGATGCGCATTGCCTCCCCGGAGCAGCTGCGGTGGAGCCAGGACAAATTCTGTGAGTCCATCTCTGTAAACAATGTTTCCCAGGTGGGGTATAGGGACACTGGGGCGGACATCACTGCTTTACCTCGAAGTAAGGTAAAGAAGAGACAGTTGCTAAAGGGGCGCACCTGTGCCATAAAGCCCTATAACTCTCCCAACATAGCCGTTCCCCTCGCCCGGGTATGGGTCAAGTACAGGGGGTGGGAAGGGGAGATGGACGTTATAGTGCATGGCCAGCAAGAGTGGGGAATCATCATTGGGAACGACGTTGCGTTCCGGGCTGCCCAGGTCAAGGTGGGGGTGGTGACCCGGCGTCGGGCCAACCAAGCCCCTGACCCGCAGCCTCCCAGGTCCCCGGGCCTGCCTCCCGGTCGCGGTAAAGCGGCCCCGGCAGCGGCAGCCAGCCGTCCCCCCGCCGCTCCCCCCAGTTGTGGGGGAGGGCGAAGACCCCGGGGGGTTCGCGCCCATGGCCCGTGATTTTGGGACTCAGAAGGCGTTCCAAGAAGAGCAGCAGAGCGACCCATCCCTCCAGGGATGTCGGGATCGGGCCAGTCAAGTGCCCGGGGTAGGGGACCAGTCCGAACGCTTTTTGTGGGAGGCGGGAGCCCTCTACAGAGAATTCTGCCCAAGGACGGGACCGGGTCCCCAACCAAAGAAGAGACAATTAGTTGTGCCTGCGAGGTACCGCCAGGCTGTACTACAGCTGGCCCACGATGTGCCGTGGGGAGGGCACTTGGGACAGAAACGGACTCTGGTTAGGGTGACGGAGGGGTTCTACTGGCCCATGGTGGCAAATGAGGTGCAAGAATATTGCCGGTCCTGCGATGTCTGCCAGCGGGTGGGGCATAACCGGGACCATCCCAAAGCCCCCCTGCAACCCCTACCCATTGTGGGCATCCCCTTTGAAAGAATAGGGATGGATATCGTGGGACCCTTGAATCCCCCCACCAAGACGGGGAAGAAGTTTATATTGACTGTGGTTGACTTTGCCACCCGTTATGCAGAGGCTTTTGCTTTAGCCTCCATTTCCGCCACCAGCCTGGCTAAGACTCTCCTCTCTCTTTTCGCCCGCCTAGGAATGCCCCACACGGTGGTTTCGGACTGCGGCACGGGCTTCGTGTCCAAACTGTTTAAAAAATTGTGGGAACTGGGGGGGGTAGAGCACCTGACTTCGGTGCCATACCACCACGAGACCAATGGGTTGGTGGAGCGTTTCAACCAGACTCTGGAAAAGATGATCAGGGCATATGCGGCGAAGCACCCTGGGACTTGGGATCAAGCCCTCCCCTACTTGTTATTTGCCTACCGGGACTCCCCCCAAGAAAGCCTGGGATTCTCCCCCAACGAACTGATGTTTGGGAGGGAGCTCCGGGGACCTTTGGCTCTGTTGCGGGCGGAATGGGAGGGGGGTTGCCGACAAAGCCTCCGTGCCTGTGCATACGTTCATGCAACACCTCCAGACTGTCCTTCGAGAGGTGAGGGAGACGGCGCAGCAGCATCTCGAAACAGCCCAGCAGCGGCAGAGCGCGTGGTACAACCGGACGGCTGTACCACGGACTTTCGAAGTGGGGGACCAGGTGTTGGTACTGCGCCCCCAAAAGACGGACAAACTGTGCTTAAAGTGGGAGGGCCCCGGGACCGTCATTGGAAGGTCGGGGGAGGTAAACTACCAAGTGGCTTTCCCGGGGCAGCCGGGGAGGCAGAAGGTTTTCCATGTAAATATGCTGAAACTGTATGTAGAACGCGGGACGAAGGTGGGGGGAGTACAAGAGTGTGTGGAACCGGGAGACCCTGATGGGGGGTTGTTGGCCGAGTGGGGGGAAGGGGGAGGAATGGAGGAGATCAAACTGTCCCCCTCCCTGTCCGAACAGCAGCGGCAGCAGATCACCCAGGTCTTGGAAGAATTTCAGCCCATGTTCTCAGACCGACCGGGATGCACCACACTCACACAACACACCATTGACACAGGGGATAGCCCCCCCATACAGTCCCTACCCTACCGGGCGGTGGGGCCTCATGCCCAAGTCGTGGCCGAGGAGGTACAAGCCATGCTGGACTTGGGAGTCATTGTGCCCAGCTCGAGCCCCTGGTCCTCCCCGATCGTATTGGTAGCCAAAAAGGATGGGGGTGTCCGGTTCTGCGTAGACTACCGGAAAATAAACAAGGTGACCGTCCCGGACCCCTACCCCATTCCCAACATGGATGTGCTGCTGGAGAGGCTGGGGGGGGCCAAGTACATCACCACCCTGGATTTGACAAAGGGGTATTGGCAGGTTCCGCTCGATGCGGACGCTGCCTTGAAATCTGCTTTCGTGACCCACCTGGGGTTGTTCCAATTCACCACCCTTCCGTTTGGGGTCCGCAATGGTCCGGCTACCTTCCAGAGGTTAGTAAACGGAATGTTAAATGGGCTGGGGGAGTTCGCCTGCGCGTACCTAGACGACATCGCCATTTTCAGTTCCACCTGGGAGCAGCATTTGCAACATGTCCGCCAGGTGTTTCAAAGGATTCAGGGTGCTGGGCTGACGGTAAAGGCAAAGAAATGCCAGGTCGGGAGGGGGGAGGTGGAGTATCTGGGACACAAGGTAGGGGGAGGTAGTGTCAAGCCCCTAGAAGCCAAGATAGAATCAGTGCGCACCTGGCCCCAACCCCAGACGAAGAAGCAGGTCCAAGCTTTTTTAGGGCTGGCTGGCTATTATCGTAAATTCGTGCCCCATTTTAGCCAGCTAGCCGCCCCCCTGACTGACTTGTGCAAGAAGCGGCAACCCGTTAAGGTCCAATGGTCAGCCGCTTGCCAGGCAGCGTTTGAGGGACTGAAAGCCTGCTTGATGGCAGCCCCTGTGCTGCAAGCCCCAGACTTTGAAGCCCCTTTTGTTCTGCAGACGGATGCCTCGGAAGCGGGGATGGGAGCCGTCTTGCTGCAGGAACGACCAGGGCAGGGGCTGTGCCCGGTTGCCTTTTTAAGTAAAAAACTTCTGCCTCGGGAGCGGAACTTGGCCACTGTCGAGAAAGAGTGCCTCGCAATAGTGTGGGCAGTGACCAAGCTTCGCCCCTATCTGTGGGGCCGCCGGTTCCGACTGCAGACCGACCATTCCCCCTTGTGCTGGCTGGATAGGGTGAAGGGGTCCAACCAGAAGCTTTTACGGTGGAGTTTAGCCCTGCAAGATTTTGATTTTTTAGTAGAACACATCAAGGGTAAGGACAACATCGTGGCAGATGGGTTGTCCCGGGCTTTCTCAGTAGGAGACAGTTAGATAGGGATTGGGGTGGTGGACCCCAATGCCATCTTTCCCCAAATGGGAGGGTGTGGAGAAAGCCCAAAAATCAGTACACACACACACACACACATCTTTCCCCAAAGGAGGGGGGCCAGGGGAGGAGGGATGAGGTCACCAGGGAGTAGCCAGACAAGCCATCAGCCCCAACAAAGGAAGACCTCGGCAGAGATCCACAACCGTCCAGGAAGGGCCATCAAGGACCATCAGCACAAAGGGCAGCCTCGAAGAGCTGCAAAGGTTTCCCTACGTCACCTTCTTCCCGGGCAGGAATAAGCCTATCTGCACGAAGGGGCAGGCATAAGCCCCCACCTGACCTAGGGGGCGGGGGGAGAGCGGGGAACCGGGGTAGAAAACCCCTCTCCCGTCCCGGTTCGGGTTGTTGGGAACCACGGGGCCAGATCCTCCTAAGCCACAGCCGCCCAGGCACTCCGTTCTCCGCTAGGAAGCGCCGATCGAGAGCTGGGCTGAAACTGACTAGAGTATTGTCTTTGATGTAAGTAGAGTGACCCGAGTGTAACCTGCTAGCCGCGGAGCCCGCTCATTGGGTAAGACGCGAGTCAACTAAGGTTTTGTTGACTGTAAACGTATTCTTAGAAGACTGGTAGTTCCGACTTGATTGCTGTATAAACAAATAAAAGCCTTATTTGGGCATACAAAGACTGGTGGCTTTTCCTCTTGCAATCGAGAGCCGATACGAGCCTTAGCGCTGTGCCGGTTAACCCTAAAGTTGCCGAACTCACGCAAAGGATCCGGTTGCTGATCCTTCACATTATTATATTTATATCCTGCCTTTTTTCCTCCAAGGAACCCAAGGCGGCTTACATGATCTTCCTCCTCTCCATTTTATTCTCACAACAACCCTGTGAAGTAGGTTAGGCTGAGAGTTAGTGACTGGCCCAAAGTCACCCAGCGAGCTTCATGCCTGTGGGGACTAGAACTGGGAGCTCTTGAGTCCTAGTCCAACACTCTAAAGCCTTCAGAAGAGGAGACTGAGGGGAGATATGATCGCACTCTTCCAGTATTTGAAGGGATGTCACACAGAGGAGGGCAAAGATCTCTTCTCGATCATCCCAGTTTGCAGGACACGGAATAATGGCCTCAAGTTACAGGAACCTAGATTCCACCTAAACATCAGGAAAAATTTCCTGACTGTCAGAGCAATAAGACAATGGAATCAACTACCTAGGGAGGTTGTGGGCTCTCCCACTCTGGAGGCATTCAAGGTGCAGCTGGACAGACATCTGTCAGAGATGCTTTGACCTAGATTCCTGCATTGAGCAGGGGGTTGGACTCGATGGCCTTGTAGGCCCCTTCCAACTCTACTTTTCTATGATTCTATGACTCTAACCACTACACTACACCACACTGGCTACATCACATAAGTAGGTTGTGTACAGGCTGCCATGTGGGGATCCATATGGAGTAAGGTGTGTGGTCTCACATTGCTGGACAAGGTTCTTTTCCCCATATAGCAGCTTTTGAACACCCCAGGTAGTTAATCCTTACATGGAAATCTGTTTTTGCATAATAAAACAGGCAACACTCAATTTAAATCTAAGTTTTAAGAGCTTAAACTGTTCCTTGGAAAGATGTTAAGTGACACTAAAAAATAAAAGAGACTTTAACATAGTGATTGTGTTGTTAAAAAAACCCAGGGACAGCTTGTCTGAGCATCAGCTGAAAAGGGATAAGGGAGTGAAATGCCAAGGAGAGACCAAATTAACTATCCCCAGCAGGTTTCCCAACAGACAACCTGGGTGAGAGAAGGTCAAGAGTGAGCTTGCTATTTATCAAATATATGTCTAAACTAATTATTCAGTTCAACTAAATTGCTTTTCAATCTGTGTGTGCAGTCAAACCTCCCATCATTAAGGGTTAACTTCATTAGGATTCACTCTAATAGGAATGTAGATCAGGTTTACAAGCCATTTTTGAGACACAACAGCCTCCATGTACATTATATAGAATTACTACAGGTCAGTGGACCGGTCATGTTGTTCGAATGCCTGACTGCCGTCTCCCAAAGCAGTTACTTTATTCCCAAGGATGGAAAGCGGAATATCGGTGGTCAATATAAGAGGTTTAAAGATGTTCATAAGGCTAATCTAAAAAAATGCAATATAAACATTGAAAACTGGGAAGCTCTGGCCCATGAACGATCTAACTGGAGGTTGGCCTTTCACAAAGGTTCTATGGACTTTGAAGAAGCCCGAGTGCAAGGTGAAAGGGAGAAACGTGCTAAGCGAAAAGCACGTCAAATGAATCCTTTACAGGACCATCTTCCATTTGGTAACCTGTGTCCTCACTGTGGGAAGCTGTGTGGATCTAGAATTGGCCTCCACGGTCACTTATGGAGCCATTGCTAGAGTCTACACAACTTTCTTTAGAATTTCCTCCTTTTAAAATCTCCTTTTTGTAAATTTTTATCCTGCAAGACAATCTTACTCGGTCACGAGTGATCGCCTGATGATGATGATGATGATGATGATGATGATGATGATGATGACAGGTGACTACTGCTTTAAAGCTAACAAAAAACTATAGAGGGCAAACTGCAGCCCAATTCTCTCTCTCTCTCTCTCTCTCTCTCTCTCTCTCTTTCCCTCTCTGAATAAGGAAGAGCCACCATAAGGTGATTTTCTCTGATAAACATAACCCTAAGAGGTCTGGTCAATATTTACTACATCCCAGTATTTACTACATGCTACATCACATCTTTCACATGTGAAAGATTTATTCGGAACATATATTTTTGAACATATTTTCCATATGTTCAGAAATATATGTCCAGAATAATTTTTTCACATGTGAAAGTGACAAGGAAGCCATCTATGTCCTCCCAGCGGGGCAAATTGTAACATTTGGCCTAAGCCTAAAGTCTACACTATCCAACTAACTGTTGACAAAATGAATATGTAAGAATGTGTACAGTGTTAGGAAAAGTACACATCCTGACTACATTGTCAATTCTCTGTATTGACAGAGAATTGCCACATTTGGCTATACTGCAAATATGGGGGCTTGGGAAAATAATGAATGCCCAGATAATGTTGGCAGAAAAAAGTGACTGCATCTAGGAATCTGAAATAATATCCAGACTTTGCTCAAATTGTAGGGCAGGAGAGGTCAGGGTCCCCTACCTTTTGTTACCATAGCTACTGTTTTTGGAAGTCTACAAAGGGGAGCATTATTGGCTAAAAAGTCAGGGGTGGGGTTGTGGGTTTTTATTAAGAACCCCATACCTCTTTTCCTATAATTCAAGCACAGTAAAAAAATCCCATATACTCAATGATACACATTCAGCCATGAGGGTAATTACTTTAGACATGATTAAAACTCAGGGTTTAGGAAGGAAGAGCTGGGGGAATTTCTAACCAGAAGCTACATAAATAGAATCCATTGTTAGTTCTTTATAGTCTCATAGTTGGGGAAAGAGCTGATACCAGGATCTTCAAAAGAGAAAACAAAGAGCTTACAACAATCTACCTGTCAAATTCCCATCTGCTAGCAGACCTTCAAGGTTCAATTGCGGGCAGCTTGGAAAAACACCAAAACTACAATGGCATCATTATGGGTTGATGACCCAGAAGTTATTTTTATCAATTTGGATACATTTTGCCAATTGAACATATGAGTTTTTCAGCTATGACATTTGTGCAACGTAGAAATTGCACAACATTCCATGATTTGTCACCTGGAGGAAATTCTTACTTATTACAGGTGACAGGCAAGTGACTATTTAAAAACAAACCACTAGATTAGGTTAGATTAGAGTTGATTCTTGGGATTCTAATAATAAGAGAGAGAGAGAGAGAGAGAGAGAGAGCACACTATATCATGGAGATAGTTAACAATATGTAACCTAGTTCTGCAATTAATCATGTTACTTTGTACACTTAACAAAAAATGGCATAATTCATAGTTGGATCATGTGGGGCTGCAGTGACTATGCCTAATATGATTATGACTAAAAGGTACAGAAAAGGGTAACCAAAGTGATCAAGGGACTGGAGCAACTCCCCTTTGAGGAAACATTACAACATTTGGCACTATTTAGCTTAGAAAGGGGGCAAGTAAGGGGAGGGGACATTTATTTATTTATTTATTTATTTCATTTTTATACCGCCCAATAGCTGAAGCTCCCTAGGCGGTTCACAGCAATTAACAAGACAGTCCCTGCCCGCAGTCTTACAATCTAAAAAGACACGACACACAAGGAAAAAGGAATGGGGAGGGAAGAAGGGGTGGTCATAACATTAGAACGGGGTGTGTCCTCCCAATTAAATTCTTTGAAAGGCTTTGCACAGACAAAACAAAATGCTTAATTGTGCAATGTATAATTAACTTACACAGTTCGATGCCAACAGATGTGGAGATATGTCAGCTTAGGGGTACAATCCTATGCATGTTTAGATGGAAAAAAAGGCCTACAACTCCCAGCATGCCCCAGCCAGCATAGCTGGCTGGGGCATGCTGGGAATTGCAGGCCTTTTATCTGTCTAAACATGCATAGGATTGTGCCTTAGAAAAGATTAAACAAAGCCATGGTGAAGGGCATGACAGAGGTATACCATAAGAAAATGGATGGGAGGGGAAACCCTCTCTTATAATACTAGAACCCAGGGCCAGCCAATAAAGCTGAATGGTGGGAGATTCAGGACAGGTTCATGCAACACATAGTTCAACTACGGTATGTAACTTGCTACAACAAGATGGCTGCCAACTTGGATGGCTTTAAAAAGGGGTAAGACAAATTCATGGAGGATACAGCTATCAATGGCTAGAGTCATGATAGCTACCGTATATATTACCTCCAGTTGCTTGGGAACATGGGCAGTTGCTGGGGAACATGGGCAGAAGGGTGCTACTGCACTCATGTCCTTCTTGTGGGCATCCCATAGGCATCTGGTTGGCCACTGTGGAAACAGAATGCTGGACTAGATAGGCCTTTGGTCTGATCCAGCATGGCTCTTCTTATGTTCTTGTGCCTGGCAGAAAACTTGATATTACAAGATGCAATGGCATGCTTACAACAAAAATATGCCGGTGTGCAAATGTGATTTATTATTTGCATAATAGCAGTGCCCGAAGGCTGCTCTAATGACTAGGGTCTCATCAATTACAGTGCAAACAGAAATTAAAAGACAATATTAGGGCCAACACAGACAGTACTTTAAATGTGTCTTGCAGCTATATATTCTTTTTGTTTTTACTTTAGAGTAAATGCATGAGCCCCATTCCAAATCTTAAAAGCCCTCCTACCCCGCATGCTAGGATCCTAATCAAGGGCCCTGCACCTACTCTAGAGTAAATATGAAAAAGACACAGTGGCTAGACACACATTTAAAATACTGTCTGCTTTGGTCCTTAAGGGGCAAACCAGCAAGAAAAGAGCCAATCAACCCATGCAAAGGTACTTAAGCACCTTAAAATTACTCCAGCCCAAATTATGCCATATTTTAGTTAGCCATGGTGGATTTAGTATTATATATGCTAGTCAAACTAACTGACTGGACTGTGTAAATAATGCATGAATGAAAGTACATAATCCATCAGGTATTCTAAATGCCAAGGTTCCTGACAATGTGTTTAGACATGAGCTCTAAAGGGGCTCTTGCAGTTTTCCGAGCCTTTGCTATATTTACATTTTCATAAATGGTGTTGCCTCAGTTAAAAATCCCTGGATGAAATCCTGATCAACTTCAAAGAAATTTTGTGAATTCAGGAATTCACTGCGACTCCAGGTTCACAGGAGTCTGTCCTTGATTTTAGTAAAGTCAAAGTTCCACTAGCAAACACCTAAACTTCACTGAAATGCATTGGTTGTTGTAATATATTTTTGACTTTGTAAATGACGTCCATTATGTGTAGTAAAATCATAAAGACAGGGTGGGGATCACTACCCAAATAACTATAGCTGATAAATGACTCATGTTTTTTAACCCATTAATCCATCATCTGAAAATAAGTCAGTTAATTAAGACATTATATTAAGAGTTAAGTATTAAGATGCTGTGATATCTAAGTGATGTATTGAGAATATTCAATGAAAATAACTTTTTTTTTCAAATAAAATAAAGCATACCACTTATTTGCATTTTGAAAAAATTCTTTGAAGAAGAATTGTCTTACAAGAATTTCAACATATTTGATGAGGGTATTTCAAATTAAATTTGATTTAAACGTCACCTTCTTTTAGGCAACAATCCCCTGCATGCTTTCTTGGAAGTAAGCTCTATTGAACACAGAGAGTTCGCATGTCACAACAACCCAACCTGAAAATAAGCTATGCAGGGTGGGTCGTGAAAAAACCCACAGTGCGTACAACAGATGATCAGGATCACTGAGGGTTGTCCCCCTGCTTCCCCCTTGGTCCTCCCGCACGTATCCTGAGGACTCTGCAGTAGGACCCAACTTGTCTGCCCTCCCCGCCACAATTGCCAGCCCTTTTGTGCTCATTGCAACTTTTTTTCCTTTCCCCCTTTTTTCCGGAGATGCTTTTTGCATTCTCCAAGTTGACAGCTAATGACAGCCCCTTCAAAGTGCCTAAGCGGCACATGGGGGGGGGGGGCTATCACTGGTTTGTCACCCTTTAAAAAAAAAAATAGTGCAAGAAATTTGTGCAAATTTTTTCATACATCTTTTAATTATTATTATTTTAGTCAGACTTGCGCAAGTGCGCAGGTCCAAAATGGCAAGCCTTGTCTGGGCAGTGTCCGGGGCGGGGTGCCTACTGTCAAAATGCAGCAGGCATCTACCATAGGCACTGACCCAGAGAAGCTGCCAAGAGCTTTATTTTTGGTTTTGGTTTCTCTTGACAGCTGTCAATATTCTAACTGTCAAGAGAAACCAACGCTGCAAGAGATCTTTGCTCGCAAAAGGGGGTGGCCAGTAGATCACTTCCTTCGCAGTGAGATCCTCTAGGCTCTAGAGTCGGGGGGGGGGGGTTGGACCTGACTCTTGTCAGGTTCATTACACTTTTCCACCCTTTCCCGACACTCAAGGTGCTTGGGAAAGTGGGAAAGTGCAAGCTGCCCCCTTTTACTGGAGCAGCAAGGCTTGACAGCTAGGTATCAAAACTCTGGTTCCTTTTAAAAGGGGTTTCTTGACAGGGCTAACCATGGTTTTTTGACATGGACATATGCATTCATGCCTGCATAACTGATTTAGAGTCACACCTCCACAGAGAGTGAGAATATTTTTCTGCAGTATGTACCACTGAAAAGCAGCACTGATAAATGTGAGAAAGTAATATCTGCAAAAGTAGCTTAGCAAATAAAGAAGGTTCTTTTTCACAAAATGTCATCATAATCCCACACTTCTCCATCTCTTCTACCACATGAAAACTCTTATTATATCATTAGGTTTATAAGCCTGTTTTCTCTTTGCTAGACATTCTTCAGTGTTCTCACATCTGAAATTATTTCATATAATATGTAAAGGACATTTCTGCCACAGGGAAAAAATAGGTTATTTTTCAATAATGCCATATGCTGATAAGATCCAGATTCTGCACAGTGGATATCCATTCCAGAGGCAAGGTGCTTTTAAACTTTAAAGCAAACTCTCTTAAAAGGCCTAATTGGGAGATAAACCCTCCCTAAAAACATTAAAACTACTGTGACAACCCAAAATAAAAGGCTTTTTTCCTTTAGTACACAGTTCCCTGCTACTTTAAGTCAATGATTAGGATTTTAGGAATCTGCATGGGAACAGGCCTACAGCAAATCCCAGTATGTAACCAGAATACCACAGAATTTTTAAAAAGAGAGAAAGAGAAAGCCTGAACTTTCTTTCAAAAATAAATATCGCAGGCTGCTAGCCCTCAGGGTTGCAGAGAAAATCTTGGAACACATGTTGGTTACTTCTGCTAAACTAGAATAGAGGGTGGGTGCTTCTTCCCCCCCCCCCCCATGACCAAGTGACTGCTTCATAACCTTAACTGTCCCCCTACCCCCATCCCAAAGGATATCAGAATACTACTATACACCTTTCCCCTCCCCACCACCACTAATGTCACATGAGTTCCATCCAGAGAAATGTTCAGTGCAGTAACAAGGTACATTGTACTGCTTGTCATGTAAGGAGGAGGGGGTGAATGGAGGTATCACTATAAATTCAGCCGCCCTGAAAACAGCAGGGTCTGGAGCTTGGCATATTCCCAAGGCAGCAAGCCATAGGAAGGTAGATCAGTGGCAGTGCATATGCTCCGCATGCAAAAGGGCCCAGAATCTCCAGACACAGCTGGGAAAGACTCCTGTCTGACTCCTTGGAGAATAGAATAGACAATACTGGACTAGATGGACCAATGGTCTGATGCATCATAAGGCAGCTTCCTATGTTCCTAAGGGAGCAGCAGGTGAATGACTCAAAAGTGTAATGAGATTCTGCCTCTTTTAACCTCATATTAGATTAATTTCATATTAATTTCATATTTTGAAACTATGAACTGGTGCCTGAGTTTTGCTTTGTTTTCCTCCTCCTCCTCCTCCCTTCCCATCCCTTCTCCTTTTGTGTCTTGTCTTTTAGATTGTAAACCTGAGGGCAGGGACTATCTTATTATTAATATTTGTAAGTTCCTCTGGGAGCCTTTTGGGAGGGGGGCTGAAGAGTGGGGGGGGGAGCTATAAATAAATAAATAAATAAATATCTGCCCCCACCCCAAAAACCCTTCTCTGATTGGCTCAGCTGAAGACAAATTGCACTACCACTACGTTTCATTAATGTCCCCCCCCCAATGCATAACTCAACACAATCATCAATGTAAATAACTCTGAGAACTGATTCTAAGCATCTGGAAAAGCCTAATTTTATATACAAATGAGTAAGAAAGGGGGGGGGGAATTATGCACACGAATAAATTGAAGAGAGGGTGGAAAAACACAAGTCATGTTATCCTATGAAATACAGAGGCCAGAACCCCTGAACAAAGCATCTGGGAGAGGACAGGTTTCATGAACATTACACTGACAAGATTGTTTTGACAGTTCCGTTAATATAAATGTTTTAGCTCACTGTAGTACAAGATAACAGCAACTATAATAAGACTCCACTGGCCCCCATATTGAGAGGCACAGAAGGTGGGGGGAGAGCACAGGGGGTGTGGGGGTGTATACTGTACAGCATAATAAATAAAAACATTCTTACTTAAAATAAATGTAATCAACAGCATTGTCTTAAAATTCCATAAATACTGCACTTTGAGGAACTTGGGAACTGGGATATGTCCCTAAACATCAGCTCAAAATGTAAGCTCAAAATGATTATGGCTGTAAAAACCCTCATTTGTACAAAATATTATGGCAATATAAAGCATTGTCATTCTTCCATATTTTCTTTGGCATGAGCAGGCATGCAGATTTTGTTTGGATTTCAGCACACCCCTGTCATCATCATCATCAGGCGATCACTCGTGACCGAGTAAGATTGTCTTCCGGGATAAAAGGAGGAAATTCTAAAGAAGATTGTGTAGGCTCTAGCGATGAGTCCGTAAGTGACTGTGGAGGCCAATTCTAGATCCACACAGCTTCCCACAGTGAGGACACAGGTTACCAGATAGAAGATGGTCCTGTAAAGGATTCATTTGACGTGCTTTTCGCTTAGCACGTTTCTCCCTTTCACCTTGCACTCGGGCTTCTTCAAAGTCCATGGAACCTTTGTGAAAGGCCAACCTCCATTTAGATCGTTCATGGGCCAGAGCTTCCCAGTTTTCGATGTTTATATTGCATTTTTTTAGATTAGCCTTATGAACATCTTTAAACCTCTTATATTGACCACCGATATTCCGCTTTCCATCCTTGAGTTGGGAGTAAAGTAACTGCTTTGGGAGACGGCAGTCAGGCATTCGAACAACATGACCGGTCCACTGACTGCTCGACTACCTCGTTCCTTGAACAGGGCGGCTGAGTCTGCATCCACCGCCCATGTGCTGGTCCATGACTAGGGGCTTCCAGATTCACAGTCCTGCCCCCGTTGCCATTCGCCAGTCGCCATGGGACTTTTTTTTGTTTGTTTGGTTGGTTGGGTTGGGTTGGGTTGGGTTGGATGGGTTGGGTTGGAAGACGCCTGTGCGTGAAACTGTTTTATGTGGGGAGATCGGTGCACAACGAATCACCACACAAACTTGACAGAGTACGGCAGAGATCCAATGGCACGGTTACCCTGACGATTGGAAAACCATTCTCTGCTGCAGCCTTCATCCGCCTTCACAGCCGTTGTAATTTAGGTTTAATTATCTTCCGCCTGTTCTGCCGTTGAGGACTTTATGTTTTGGATCGTTCTTTGTCTGGTTCCTCTCCCCGGACCTTACCGCCATGGGTGACCCTACTGGGAGTACATAGCTCCCGACGGCATTGCTCACAGGATTCATCGGAACACGCAAGCCCACTCACCACTTCAAGGTGACGATCCGGCGAGGGGAGTGGCTTTGAAACAATAAGCGAGACTGGCTCGAAAACTAGCAGGAACTAAACATAACACAAAAAGAAAGATCATTTCTCCATTAACAGCCCTTCACATCATGCAATCCAGGGGTCAATAGTGGCCCCAGGTGTCTGGTTTTGTTGCCCACCAGGGACTGCCTTCACTTCCATCATGTGCAACGCGCCAGCTATGCAGTGTAAAAGGGAAGCAGTCTCCTGAGTACTCACAGGGTTTGGGGACAGTACATCTTTCGGCAGCACCGACAAACCTCTGCAGCACTATTACATTCTTCACTGGAACCACAGTATTGCTTTTCCTTTAGGTTGGTAGATATGGACTACCCCTGGGCACAAAATCCTGGCATGGCACCTTCATGGGCATGTGAGTAGCAGAATAAGGGGCTCAAGAGGAAATGAAAGGCAAAGAAAAAACCCTCAGGGACTTGGAAGGGTGGTGTGTAGATACAATGCTCAGGAAAGGAAGGAATAGAAAGGAGATTCTAGTTACGTTGACAGCTACAAGTCCAATAAAATTGCATTGCTCTGTCAAATAAATTAAGACACATTAAAATTAAATGTGCTGCATTTGGCTCATGAGACAGCTAAAGTTCACTCCATGTTAACTATTAGCAGTAATAAAATGGCCATTTCTGTGGTCATTTTGAGCTGCGCACCCTTTCAAATAAACTAACTGCAGCCAAAAGTAATATGAACAAATGGCCAAAAGTAAACAGGATTTTTTTTCCAAATAAGAAAAGCAATTTTCATAAGTAAAAATTTAATCTTATTGCTATGCAACAGTGTAGCAAGTTAAGCATAATTGTAAAGTTCCGGAACTTGGACCAAGTCCAACAAATAACTATTACCGGTAAGCATTATGGTTTAGAAACCCATATTCCTCTTTGAAAAGGACAGAGACAAAAAACTTGTTTTTGTTTGAAGATGGATACCCCAGCGTGAGCCCCACATAACCTTTATTTTAGTGTTACTGATCTCATGGTTTAAGGTTAAGCATATGAAGGAGAAGGACTTCCAGAAATCAAATCTTTGATCAAACAAAATACACGAAGCTATTTGTAGGCTTAAGTTGTCAAGCTAATAATTAAGACCTCCATTTTGCAAAGATGTACACGTCTCCTTACTAAGTGTCTAAGCTTTCTTAAAATGGGAAGAGCGTAGTGACAGGGAGAGTCACATCCACAATCAATATTTTCTTAGTAGCTGTACATCTCTTTCTATTACATCTTCCTACTATACCGTGTCCATAACCATGTCAGCTACCGTAGCACCATAGTTCAAATAGGTGCACCTGGATATACTCACACAGCTATCATCCCTTTGTTACAACTGTTAGAGCAACATCAATGGTGACAACATAAATTTCAGCAAATATATTTTCCCTTGCAGAAAATGTAGTGGTAGTACATGGTTATTTAAGAATTTACTCCAAAATTCCAGATCCTGTTGAAAACAAAACAGAACAAAAGCTGTAACTCACCTTCAGGTTCTGAAGTGGTGCCTTCACCAACTAAATTGTATGATGGCCGAGCCAATGAAAATCCAGCCATGGTGATCACCACCAGGCAGATAAGGCAACATGAATCCCAATAGATCATCTTCTCAGTGCCAGTCCCTGATCCTCTTCCATACCTCCATGTGGACTTAAATCCCATCTGAACTCTTCTAGGCAAGCATGGACTGAAAGCAGCACCTTAAGCCTTAATAAATACCTTCTTGCTCCCAGTTGCTGCTGATTCTCCTGAGGAAAAGGAAGAAAGACGTTGTGTGAGTTAATCGCTCTGAATGGCAGGGTCTTCTCAAACACCCCAAAGTCCATATCCATTTTCATCATCAACTCACACAAATCTGGTCATGTTGCAATGTTTGTTAAGACTCCAAAGTAAAGGGTTCCCTGGGGTCATATAGGGCTTTATCTAATGGTTGCTTCTTCTTAGCAGAGAGCACTTCCACTGGCTCAAGCTGGGACATTCCTTTTTCACCAATTCCTCTCCTACATACTGGAGCCCTCTATGTCAGATCACATTCTGTTCCAGAGAATCCCCCAAGCCTCAAGATCAGTTTTTTGGGAGGGGAGACTTAAGTGGGGGAATTGACAAAAATTGGGTGTTCCAGCTTCCATGAGTTTGAGTGCTTTCCACTAAGGGCAAAACCACCATTAGATACAATGCATAAGTAGCAAGAGCAATAGGCCGGCTGAGAGCTGGGCTGCATGCCTGTGTGAAGCATTAAAGGGAGAGAAGTAAAGATGGAGTACAAGCACATTCTGAGTAGGATTTGCTTGGTATTTACTGAGGTAGTTTTATCCTTGGTTAGAAAAGCTACAGACCATCAGAGACTGCAGTAGATTAAACATAGTTAAGCTTTAGCTTCTCATTCAAATTGTGATCATCTAAGGCTGAAGAAATGTGGATACAGTTGTCAAATACAAAAGTACATTATTTCTAAAACTAACATGAGTACCAGTGGGATCTGGGGCACATATATTCAAGTCCTACCTCTCATATAGACTCATTGAGTCAATTTAAAGCAGCAGAAATAACATATGGTACTTTCCTGGACTTTAATACTTCATTGCAGATAGACGATTCCATGTTTGAATGTTTCCACACATAAAGAACTCCATGGATGCAGAAAGCAAGTGTGCCATTGCAAATAATTTCAGCCTTGCAGGACCATCTCAACCTATTTTGGTGCCCTAAGCAAGATGATGTTTTGGCCCCCACAGGCGGATATGCTGCCACCCTCTCTTTTCTCTTGCCTGCCGCCACTGCCATCACCCTCCTCCTCCTCCTCGCCTTCTCTCTCCCAGCTGCCGCTACCGCCGCCGCCTCCACCACCACCGCCATCACCAACCTCCCTCCTACCTCCCCTTCCTCCTCACTTCCTCTTCTCATTCCCTTCCCCATACATCCCCCTTGGCCACCGCCTTGTTCTCTTCTCTCTCCCTTCTCCCCAGGCCTCCACCATCCTCCACTTTTCAATCATTCCCACGGCCGCTGCCTAACTGCCTTGCTTGCCATGAAGGGTCCTTCCTAGTGAGGCATTCTGGGTGAAGTGTTCCTGGAGATGGCCTGTGCTGCAGCAGCACAGGCAATCTCCAAGGTCACCATATCCAGAATGCCTTGCTATGAGGAAGGGCCCTTCACAGTGAGGCATTTGGCCACTGCCGGGTGGGCTTTCTGGAGAGTCTCACCAGCCACTTTTCTGCCCTAGCGCGGAAGCAACTGGTGGGGCTATCAGAGTACCCAGAGAGCCTACCCTGCCCCATGCCTAGCTCTGAGGTAGCATTCTAGAGAGCTGTGCCATGCACTCTTCAGCAGGAGAGCGCCCGGTGCAGCTCTCTGGAGTATCAGACAGGCCGATGCCTCACTCTCGAGGGCTCCACAGGCATTGGCCCTCTAGTTCATGCATGGTCCTCCTGGCAGCAAAGGGGTGTGTGGCTGCAGCTCCTGGCGCTGGCTGGGAAGTACCAGAATATCACCACCAGCTGCTACCCCCACCGCCACCACATGGCCGCTGCCAACCACCACCTTCAGAATTTGTTTGCCACCCCCAGAATTTGGTGCACAAGGCAGTCACCCTGTTCACCCCTCCAAAGAAATGGCCAGGAGCCTGGCCTTTTCCCCTGATGTAAAGGGAGGTATGTAAAGGGAGGTATTTTTAAAAAAATAGTAGAACATGCAAGTACACACCTGCAGCCTGAACTGATACAGTCTGGGAAGAGTCATACTGTGTGCCATACCTCATTTTTGAATAAGTCTACCATGACCACAGACAAGTTAGTTTCTCTCTCAGCCTCAATTCCCTATCTGTAAAATGGAAATAATAGTGGCATGCCTCCAGAGATGTTGTGAAACAAACAAAATAAAGAATGTAAGTGATAACGCAATGCTTTTAATTTGCAATATAAGTAATAAGTAACAACAACAAGCAAATACATATCTAACTTTCAAATGCCAAGAACATTTTTGGCTTACTGTGCTTTTCTTTTTCAAGGAAGTTATACAAGACATTCCAGTTTTCAATCTAAAAGTCAAAGTCAAACATTAGATTCTACCACATAATCATCAACAATGCAGAGTTGTAACCCTGAAGTATTAGTCAAACATGAAGAGATGTAGACTACCCAGTCTAGTTCTAATATAATACAATATTCTACAAAATCATATCAATTTTAAAGGAATACCGGTAACTCATTCTCAGTTTTGAAGAGATCTATCCAACGTTTGAAAATATTCATTCTATTTGTACAAAACAATCCTATGTATGTTTACTTGGAAATAAGTCCCACTATGTTCAATGAGGTTTACTCCCCAGTAAGTGTGTATAGGATGGCCACCTTATTGAACTAGCAAGTCACAGATAAGATTATAACTGCACCAAACATTCTATGAAAACTTGTATAGTTCCATGTTTTAAAATATTTATTCTGTTTTTTCAAGTTAAAAACAAAACAAAACAGGAAATCTGTATCTGTAACCATTCTATAGGAAACTAGGATTTCCTGGGAAATTGCGAAATGAGGAAGGAAATAGCCGCAGCAGTAATGGCTCTCTTGACTGGGGAGGTGGCGATGGTAGGAGCAGTGCATACTGGAAGAGTGCTTAGTTGAAGTGGAGGAAGCAGTATTAACAGGACCCGTGGCTCCTTGACAGATGAAGAGTTCTGCATGCTTTTAGTTGTAGTGTGGCGTAGTGGTTAGAGTGTTGGACTGAAACTCAGGGGATCCGGGTTCTAGTCCCCGCTCGGCCATGAAACTCACAGGGTGACTTTGGGCCAGTCACAGACTCTCAGCCTAACCTACCTCACAGGGTTGTTGTGAGGATAAAACGGAGAGGAGGAGGAGGACTATGTAAGCCGCCTTGGGTTCCTTGCAGGAAAAAAGGCAGGGTATAAATATAATAAATAAATAAAATAAATAAATAAATAGGAACTTTTGGATGCCTGATCACTGCTTAAGGAAGCTACTTTAATCAAAAAGATCTATGAAATTTGTTTTAAGCAAATACCATAATTGTATACATGTGCAGACCCATCATGTTTCATTTTTAAAAAATTACCACATTCTATTTTTACACTGTGCAAATCCTTCCATGGATTTGCATGGCTGAAGGCCAAGAATCAATTAGAATGCACTCTCTTTATCAAGGTACACGCGTCCAGACAATGCAAGATAATGATAAGGCAACCCCATGCTCAGTTCAGGGACAGCTAGTCTCACTTGGTTTCGAAGTGTATAATGAAGTGCCCTTTCCCACAGTTACATCTGAAAACCTCCAAAGATTCAACTCTGGAGCATTGTGTTCTGAAGAAAGTGATTAAAAGACTGCGTGTTCAGGAGTATGTGATTTGTGGGCTGCAACGCACATTTGTATATACAAGTAGTAGTCCTGAAATCGGGAACTCTGGATTAGTCTCACTGACGTCTGTAACTATTATTGCTCAATATTCATACGGTAGGTTCTGTACACACCATACAAGGGCTAGAGACCCTGCCTAGAAGGTTTACAACCTAAACTGGGCAAGACAGGGGGAAAGCAGAAGATGTGAAGGACGGATGTGCATAATGTAAATGGAATAAAGGAGAGACAGAAAGCAGAAGAGAAGCAAGTAAATTAGTTCCTTTACGCACAGTTACTCTTGGTCTTATGCAAGCCACTATTCACTCAGTCCCCAACCTGTAATGTGGATATGATAATAGTACTGGCCTAAATTACAGGAGAGGGTTACTTGAGATAATGTATGTGAAGTACTTCAAAAACTCCAGAGAGTTTTCTCTGAGTTCAGTGTGGCTTATTCCCAAGTAAATGGGTATAGAATTGCAGCTTTAACATACAAGAGTAACAGAGATAGAAGCAGCAGTGTTCTGGTTAAACAAAGTGCCAAAGAAATAAACAAATTCTGAAATGCAACCGAGCAACAGCTACCAGGAAAAGTCTGCTGGCTTGGATGGGAACAGCATTCACCTGCATGAGGTAGCTTAATAACTGGACCCCACCACACACTTTGTTGTTCATTTTAAAAAGCAGCCAGCCATCAGGGGATGATTAAATCAAGTAGCCATGACATTTATGCTCATCCATGTGATTTGGTCAGTGATGGATCTTCAGAGATACCTATCGGCTGTAAAAGCAAAGTAGATTCAGCCATGCTCCTTTTACCTTTTCTGCTCTCGTGTCTGCTCCACCTTCTTATATTTTGAACACAGCAACAATTCAAGAATCTTTCTCCATTCTCTGTGTGTTTGGAACCTAGGTCTCCAGTGTCCAATCCCTACTAAGATGTTTACTGTGTACTGTTAGCCTTGGGGTGTGCGTGTGCGTGTGCGTGTGCGTCTCAACCTGACCAAGTTCACACACGGCGAGTCTATATGGGTAGGATACACACAGAAAGCATTTTGCTCACAAAAATATATCAGCATGCAGCCCACACTAGTTTCTTATCAGGAAAATGCAGTTGTAAACAAGATGCTTCAGATCCAAGATCTGACACAAACCTGCCAAAACTGCATAATCAGTTTTCACCTTACACCATCAAGGTGAGTAAATGCAGTCTAGATTTTCTAATATGCTACTTAATCTTGGATGCTGCATACAGGAGTAGCATCATAATTTTATTTATTTAGCTTAAACCCTTTACAAATATGGTGGCTGGTTAAATAAAGGCGCCAAAGCACAGTTTTTCCTTGCATGATCTCCCATTAATTCAAGAGTGGGAAATGAGACTGAGTCAGCCTCATATGGCACATTAAAGAAACTGATGGAATATATTACCAGAAAAGGACATGGCAGGTTTAAAAGCATGTGATAGTTTTAAATCAACTTAACCGACATAACTGTATACTGGTTACAGCCAACAACTGAGACCCAGAGTCTACTAGTCTAGCTCCTACAGACAAACCCATTAAATTTATTCTATAAACCCTTCACCCCCTCTGCCAGTGTCAAGCAGGTTTCAGAGTCTCTGAAAGAGGATACAGAATAATTATAACACTATCTGAATGGAAGAAAAGACTGCCAGATAGACATTTAAAAAACAAGGGATGTTATGAACAGATTTCCTTCACCTGTGGAGGGGGAGGGAGTAGAAAGAAAAGTTTTTTCTATGGAAATTAATGAAGGTGGGATGAGCATCCCTCAGCATACGTGACCTCAAGTAAAACTGCTAGGCAAGCAACTTGCAAGCCTGATGTCCGTCTCTGGTTTTTGACAGGCAAAGTCGTCCTTCACCCATAAGATAGGAAGGAAGCAATATATCCTTAAACCTGGACAGCAAAACCAGCAATCCCTTTGAATGAAGTAGCTCTCACGACATCATTTCCAAAGCAACATTAGTCCCCACATGTGTGGATTCCCACCCCCATCTCTCAAAGCAGATGGTCCCCTCAAGAAGGGAAAACACAACAACAACAACAACAACAACAACCACAGAAGCAAATGCCTTCCCCATCTCCCTTACTAGACCTGCTGCTAGATGGTCTTATAGAGCGGGACCTCCTACCCTGCGTAATTATGTACCTCTATTTCAATGTTTGGAACACAGTCCCAGCATGCTTTCTGGCCTTCACAATCCTGGCTTCCTGACTACAATAGCATAATCTCTCATGGAGTCTCAGGCTCAGTGAAAGCCACACGTAGTGTTTATTTTTTCCCCCTTGAAAGGGAACTCTGTCTCTCTTCTCAGCCCTATTAAACTGGGGAGGAGTTGTCAGCCTCCCATGATGGATGGCTCGCCTTGCCACCCGCTCATCAAGTCAATTTTCACCTCCTCACATACCTGCCCAAATGCCTTTGCCAAACTGACAAGCATGGGAAAAACAGCCTGGGTTGGGAGCCATACCAAATTCCTTCAAGCTGTAGCTCCACATTTTTTTAAAAAGACATACACAAACAAGTAGTACTTGTTCTAGACTGGCGGTAATTAAATTCAAGCCTAAGTGTTCATTTTAATCTAACCCATTGTTATGTGTGCGATGTTTATCACTCCCCAGAGAGGTTGTAATTTGCCTTGCAAATCAATATTCTGACCTGTGTATCCACCCTAGGCACTCGGAGTACAACAAAATCTGTGCAAGTGCCGATCAATGCCCTCTACCAGTTTATAGAAAATTAGCTGCATCGCAATTAAGTGACAGTACGCTGGAGCTGATCGCAGGAGGAGAGCAAAACCCGTCTCCCCTTTACACTGCAATCTTCAAAGGGATCAGCTATTAAACATTAATTCTGGAAGGTTATTCGGAAAAACAGCCTGGCAGTATCAATCCTTTTGTATTGTCTGAACTTTTCATTCACTTTTCCTGGGGACTAGCCTGTTTTTCTCCAAGTCTTCTGTGGTTCAGAGAGAGAGAGAGAGAGAGAGAGGAGAAATCTGCATTTTAATTGACATTCCAGAGAGGTACAGAGGCTGCTTATTGCAGTCTATTCAAACCAAACAGGCTTTTCAGATGAAAATGAGTAAAGGCAAGTAGAAGATTTACAGGGATTTGGTACAAAGGAGACAATGAGGTTTGAAATGTTGATGGCGCTTCACACCAGCCACATAATGGGCCACTGTTTGAAAGGGCAGTTTTATACACCGAAATGTATGTATGCACGTACGTATGTATTTTCATCAGGATCGCTCTTTCTTTTTTTCGAGGAAGGAAAAGTACGACCGACTAGCAAAAAAAAGGGCAGTCTTTAAACAATGCTTCCCCACAAGAAGAACCTCTTGTACTTTTTGGTCTGCATTACTTCTACATCACGTTTCCACTAAGCTCCATGTAAATCATTTCGCTCCATACGAACAGATTGTTGCAACATTCACTAAAGGATTCCATGTGTTGTTGTTTTCCTAACTAGGTCCTTCTATAGCACTATAGGTGAAAGAATTTACGCAGACACAGGCTTGAGGAGGTCAGTGTTCATAAAGTCTGATCCCTGTTCCTTCCTGCAACTGAATAAACTAGATCCCCTTCTCCACTTCAAATCCCCCCCTCCTCTTCAAACAAAAGTCCTTTAATGCCACGCCAATTAAATCATAGCTCTACAATTTGGGTCCTGTTACAACCGTAAAAATCCGCGATGATTTTTTATATAGATACAGTACATTGTGCATATAATCTCATCTGGAAACAGAATCGGGGACAGGGTCATAGTGACTGAAAAAACAAGGTGTTGGGGCTAAAGATTAATGTAAAACCTTCTGTCCTAGGAACAACTGAGGCCGGTCAGGGGAAGACACTCTGCACATGCTCAAAGGAATGTCTTATTATACTTCACAAATGTTCTATGGCTGAACGCAAGCGCTGTGAAAACTTATCGGAAGTTAAGCATCTACGCAAATTAAGGCACATTTATAGGAGCTACAACAAGAGACTTCCCTGTGCCTGACCGAAGAAGATGAAATGTGCATCAAACATACTGAAGAAGTTAACTTAAACTGATTAATTCATGGATTTTCAGTTTTCAAGGCAAATGCGAAAAGAGACTGTTGGGAACTTTGCCTCCTACTTCAAAAGCAAAACAAAAGCTCCCGACTCGATGTTATAGTAACACAGATTGCCATCCCAAACGCATGAACCTGGACGTAAATTCCACGGCAACCAATGGAATTTACTCACTTCCAAATCAATGTGCTCAATTCAACGTGTTACGGCTGCGGCAGCCTCGCATGCCGTACAACAGAAACCACACCATCATGAAATATCTCTTCAGAAGCGCCGTTTGCGAGGGATGAATTTAGGTTTGCGGGGAGGAGGGGGGGGGGACTGTCAACGACAGGAGGGACTGTATTTTTCTTTCTCTCCCCCCCGGAAGGAATTCCTAAACTTCACCAGGTCAGGCTGATCAAAACCGTGGGCGCCAGCTAAATCCACCGGAGGCCCCGCCTGGTTTAGCTAATTTGACCCATGCCTATATGGGGGGGGGGGGGTTCCGCGCGTCCTCTGCGTTTGTAGCTGCTACAGTTCATGTCACTTGAGAAACAAAAATGTCCAAAGTACCGGACATCGCACGGGACGCCTCTTGTTTTCAGAACAACAGTCGCGGAGAAGAAAAGGGAAAGATCCGTAGCTATTTGGCAACATTTTGATCATGCACCGGGTACACGTTGCTTCAAAAAGCACAAAGCAATCGCTTGGGCGAGGGGTCGTGGGGTGGGGGACAACCTAGCCAAGAGATGGCCCAGTGAACCTCGCCCTTTCAGATCCTAGAGCTTCCTTAAAGCTGGGGGATTAATCTCTCCTCCCCAGTCGCCCCCCTTCTCTTCTCCCCCACCCCCGCGCCTTGCGCCTCTCAACTGCAAGCCAAGCCTGGTCCAATTACCTTGTATGAAAAGGCTCCGAGTAAGCGATCTGCTGTTCCCTTGCAGCAGGCGTGTGTACGGGATGAAGCAAAGCGACGAAGGCAGGCTCCCCGGAGGGGGGCGGAGGAGGGGGGGTGAGAGAAAACCCTTTGCAAAAACACAACAATCGTTTCCTGCTTTATTCCGTATTCAGGCGCTCAAAAACATCGGTCCGAAGCCCCAAACCCGGGCGGGGGGAGTCGGCGAACGTCACCCCCATCTCCGCCGTCTCAACAATTCCTTCCCAAAAGGCTATCTACGGAACAGCCAGCAGAACGGAGGTGAGTTTGTTCGAAGGGGGGGGGGTCTTTTAAAAAATAATAATAATAATAATAATAATAAAAATTAAAACATTTTTTTTAAAGGACGAAAACCAGTGTGTCACAAACTTTTTCCTCCCCACTTCCCTAAGGATCCAGCTTTGGGGAAAGCGAGAACTTCCAAAAGTTTTATCTTTTAAAGAGAAACAGAGCATAAAACGGATGCCTTAAGTCCAGATCCAGTCCATTCAGAATCCTTGTTGCAACCAAACTCTACAGCTTTATCAACTCTACAACCCCGTTCTCTCTCTTTCTCTCTCTCCCCCTCCTTTCCCTGGTCACTCCCCCGAAATTGAAACCCGAGCCATTTCCTGGACAGTTCCTCTGCCAATCACAGCAGTTCAGCAATAGTTGAACTCCGTGTAGGCTCTTCCCCTTGCATTAGAGATGTATTAAGAATAGGGCTCTCTTTCTCTCTATCGCAAGGCTCATAGAAGCACTCAGGGGGGAAAAAACGCCTCCAAGCGGCACCACAAAACCAGCAGGCGAAAAAAGAAAAGATAAAAACCACAATCTCTCTCTCTCTCTCTCTCTCTCTCTCACACACACACACACACACACACACTTACAGGCAAAAAGAAAAAGAAAGTAGTATATTAATATATTGCTGATTGTCACAGCCTTGACTGTAATCTGGAAACAATGTTAAAACCAACATCCCGTACTATTATGAAGGTGGAAAAAGAGATTGTGGTTTTGCTGGCTTCACTGTTCCCTTTTTGCCCACTGGAATTTCTGCTGACTGGTGTAGTGGAGGACAGGAGTGTCTGAAAGCAGTGAGATGTCACCCGCACGCCCAAGAGCGAGCCGTTTTGCAAATCATTCTGTCGAGTTACTAAGGGACGTGACTATATTTTATGTGTTGGGAACATGAACACTACGTTGTGAGCCCCTTGTCACAAATGACAACGCTGGTCATCAATGGCCACTGAAGGACTAGTGAAGTGGCAGTGAATCGAATATTCTTTTAGGCCGGTCTTCCCCAACCTGGTGCCCTCCAGATGATTTGGACTTCAACTCACATCAGCCCCAGCCAGTATGGCTAGTGGTCGGGGATTTTGGTAGTTGTAGTCCAAAACATCTGGAGGGCACCAAGTTGGTGAATGCTGTTCTAGGCATTTTCTATCATTCTTCATGCGCTGAAAGCTTAAAGTAACCCTAATTCTGTATTGGATTGAGGCTAAGATCCTGCAGCCTCCCAGAGTACAACAGGACTAGTTCTGAGTGATCCAGTAATGTGAGGTAAGTAACCCTAAGAACTTGCAGAGTAATTTAACTTTATTTACATGCATGAAGCTGACATTAATCACCTTGTGACTATACCCCAAACTCTCCATTTCCTTCAATAGCCAACTTGGTGGACCAGTGCCAACAAGAAGGACTGTGAAACAGGACCACCCACAGCCAAAATAGCAGTCAGGGCCAGTATCAAGGGTAGGCAAGGTCACGCATCTGCCAAGGAGCCACTGACAGAGAGCTCTTATCAGCAGACCACCTGCCAAGGGCCCACCAGCAGGGGCCCACTTTGACAAGAGCCCACTGGAGTTGTTCCTCCTCTTCAACCTATTTCTTCAGATGTCTCTCTCTCTCTCTCTGACCCAGACAATGGTGGTGGTGGTCAGAAGTAAATGCCACTACCTACTTGCTCACTGGCTCTCTGACAGCCAATCAAGCAAGTAGCAGCAATGATGAGAGAGAGGATGAGGACCAATAGCAGCTGGTGACAAGGGTGCTGAAAAAGTTGTCAATGAAGGAGGCAGATTTGACATATTTGCTTGCAACATTAATGAAATGTAGCCATCATATTTGGTTGGGTTGTTGCTGTTGTTTTTACTTTATACAACATTGTCATACGTCCATCGCCTGAAATACTTTAGGCAACATACCTCTCACACATAGGGTGGGTCCGCATGTCATGCTAAGCCACCCTGAGAAAAAGCTACCATCCACAGTGCTCCCAACAGACTATCGGGCTTGCCATGGATTGTTCTCCTCCTCATTCCCCCTCAATCCTCCTGATAGCTCCGGCATGCATTCCAGGTGCCTTTGCGGCAGAACCCATCTTGTTTCCTCATCCTGGCCCCCTCCTTCATTGACAACTTTTTCAGCACCCTTGTCACCAGCTGCTATTGGTCCTCATCCTGGCCCCCTCCCTGCTCCAATCACTACCCCTTTTCGGAGCATTTATTTAATTTGCTACCATTAAAAAAAAAAAAAAATCGGTGCTTCGGGAATATGCAAATGGGGTTGGGGTTTTGGTTGTATTGTTTTTTAATTTTCCCAGTATTTTGCAAGTGCGCAAGAATACAGGCTCAGCTGTCTAATATGTGTAGTCTTGCCTTGTCTAGTTCCTTGCATGCTTCAGCTGTCAACAAGCACTGAAAAGAGGGGGAAATGTGAAAGAAATAAGTGCACCAAAGGGAGGCCAACAATATCTCCCACTATTAAATGATGCACTGACACTTCTCAGTGTCCTCCTCCCTTTCAACACTTCTACGAGTGTCCAAAAAGTCCAGAAAGGGGAGTCATAGATTTCATAGATTTCATAGATCATAGAGTCGGAAGGAGCCTACAAGGCTATCGAGTCCAACCCCCTGCTCAATGCAGGAAACTAGAGGAGGGGTCTCCCATCCGCTGTTGCACAAATTTGCTCTCCATTTACTGCCCAGCCTCTAAATTTGTGCAGAGTAAATTTAGAGAAGTAAATGGAGGGGAAATTTGCACAAATTTAGAGGCTAGCTGGTCAGGGCAGTAAACAGAGGGGAAATTTGCGCAACAGCAGTACTGCTCCAAAAAGGAGCCGTGAAAAGTGGGGAGCCAGTAATTCCTCATTCTGGACTTGCTGGAGAGGGAAGAGGACAATGAGACGTGTCAGTTCAACACTTAATAGTGAGAGGATTACATTGCCAAATGGGAGATATTATATCCCCCCCCCAACTTTGGTGCATTTACTTTTTTCGCATGTTTTTCTTTTTTTGGTGCTTGTTCACAGCTGGATCTGTATTCTTGTGCACTTGTGAAATACTGGGGAACTTTAAAAACAAAACAAAACATGTGCATACTCTTGGAGTACCAAATTTATTTATTTTTTATGTTGGTAAAATAGTGACAGTCCCCTCAGAAAAGTGCCATTTGGGCATCGGTGGAGGGGAAGTCATTGGCAAGGGAGGCCAGAGGCGGCACAAGTAAGACTGCTAGGAGCGGCAGGAGTATTTGCTGCTCTGGCCAGATGGCTCTCTAACCATTCCCAGCAACCCACGATAATATCAATAATATTCGGATGACACAACAAGCTACCATGGGTATCAACAACAATAAAACAAGCCATGCGTTCTCAGGGTGTCTTGTTCATGAAAAATGAGTCACGCCTACAGAAATGGTGCTGGGTTCAGACGACATGATAAGCCAGCATAAAACATAATTAAGATAAAAACAAGAATAACTTACAACTGACTTGTTGACATGGTTCATACATCCAAACATTACTAAAGCAGTGCGGGGGGGGGGGGGGGGAGTCACAGGTTAGTGACCATCTTGCTGCCTTCCTATCAGCAGAACTGAATGGCTGTGGAATGTATAGAATACAGGGCCCAGCTACAAGTTCTGCTAGTTGCACTGGTGTAGCTGAGGCTACCATTTTCCCTTACTCACGTGTAAGTGCATGTGATCCCAATCCAGATGGAGAGGGGTGTAGAGATTGCCCAGTATAGTATATGCAAGCTTATTCTTTGACTCTTCCTAGCAGGCCTGACATCATCAAAAGAAATCTTGTACTTCGGTCAAGAAATATACCAAAACAAATATAAAAAACAGCACATATCATGATTTTGCCATTTCCAATATACAGCCAAAACATCTTTAGAGTCCCTTTGATAAAGGTATTTGTGATGCTCCAAACAAATCATAAATCTTATTAAGCTGTAATAGATAATAGTCTAGAAAAAAATGCTACATCAGGATTAATCTTTGAATTCATCAGAAATTTAAACTGCCACTTTTAAAAAAGTGAATGCTGGAAGTAAAGAGCATAGGTGGATCAATTAACTCAAAGCAGAACAGCATTTAAGCCCCTAGAGTCTCAATCTATTCTATTGCTAGTTAATATAACTGCACATTGTCATGTTTACAACATAAAATATGACTTGCAAGGACCTACAACAAAATTGATTCTCTCTCAACCTTAATAAAGCCAATGCAAATTCCTACTAAATTTCATGTGACCAAGATTTTCCGGCTCCCTGTTTCTGCATTCTTGCAGATATCCCAAATTTATTTTTTAAGTTTCCAGCATCCCTTTTACTTTTGAGTCCTAGAGTTTACAGCCCTGTTCATACAAATTATGTGTGTGTGGGGGGGGGGGGGGGGATTCATTTGTTTGCAGCTTTTTCTTTATTTTTTTCAATCATTGTACACCTTGGTATAAGATGTGAATTTTCTAATTCTGAAATTGACATGTCACAAGCAAGATACAGATTTCACAGCTTCCAATGTGTCTCTTGCCCATTGAAAACATTGTTAACACATTCTCACATAAATTACTGGTAAGCACAGGAAGCAGCAATATCTTTTCTCCATTCATCAATAACGTTGCCTCCTCCAAAAAGAAAACGTTACACCAAAGATGACAAAATATAGACACTTTTTCCCCTTATGTCTGGAAGCAGTTTTCAATTTTATTCTTTGGGGTGATGAAAAGAAAACAATCTATCAATAGCACCCTATTCATTTAAATGAGCCAATTTTCAAGCTTGGCCACAACAACCTTCTCAGCTGAAGAAAAGCAGAAATATGTTTGGCATTTAAAAAAAAAAAAAATCAATGCTGTCATCATATTTAGGCTTCAAGTGATCTCGGGAAGCCTTTCACACTAGTTAGGCTGCTGAATGAAAGAATAATCTCTTTAAGGGGTTGGAGGGGTAAATTATCATCATCATTCCCCCATCTTCTGAAAGTGGCTAGAATCCTTTTTGTCAATTCTGCTGCACGTGAATGGTGTGGCTAATAAGCCTATTAATGAGGTTCCACAGTGCAGTCTGAATAGGCAAATAAGCCCCAATCTGTTGAGGTTCAGCAGCGAGGGCAGTAAAGCCATCAAGAGCTAAAGGTGACAGTTTGAACTGGAATAGGAACAACAGCTCCAGGTTTCAAGCAAAAGAAAAGGCGGACAAGGCATGCATTCAGGAACTTTCTACCCCTAACTGTGCTCTATTATCTTCCGGTTTCTTCCCCCTTTATAAATGACTTGAGTAGTCGCTGTTTAAAGAAAAGCTCTTGAGACGTCCTTTTTCATTCTGGTAATGATACATCAATAGGGAATAAGGAAAATTAGGAGCCCAATATCCCTTTGCACCACAACTTTCAAAAGAACGAATAAGGCTGCCTCTCAGCATATGGACTAAATGGGAAAGGGACAGGGATGGGAAGAAAAGAAAACTGATTCCCCACCCCCCACCCCAGTGTTCTAGATTCATTGACTCACTTGTTAGTGGCCTGTCTTTCTTTTCAACTCCAAAATATAAGTTTACACCAGATCAGGATCAAATATTAGCTGCCAATTATGTATTAACATGTTAATGTAGTACAAGATGCCCAGATCAGGATGCTTTCGGATTGTACAACCTTTTCAATCAAAGTTGTGGTTTGCATATATTAAATATGAAATATATAGAAAGAGCCCGTGTGGCGTAGTGGTTAGAGTGTTGGACTGGGACTCGGGAGATCCGGGTTCTAGTCCCCGCTCGGCCATGAAACTCACTGGGTGACTTTGGGCCAGTCACTGACTCTCAGCCTCACCTACCTCACAGGGTTGTTGTGAGGATAAAATGGAGAGGAGGAGGAGGAGGATTATGTAAGCCGACTTGAGTTCCTTGTAGGAAAAAAGGCGAGGTATAAATGTAATAAATAAATAAATAAATATACATTGGATTAAATCCAGACTTAGTCTACTTAGAGTAGACCCATTGCAATCAATAGAACTTAAACTATCATAATCAACTTAAAGCTTCATTGATTTCAGTGGGTATCCTCTAAATATGATTAAGTCTGGATCCAACTCATTCTGACTGAGTGGTATTATTTGTCTACTCAATAGTTTAATTTGGACATTTGATTCATGCATATAATTCACAAATAAAAGATTAAGGCAAACCAAATGGCTTGACAAGCTCTCAAATGGGAGAAATACAAGCAGAAACATTTATACAATATTTTTTAATATGGGGGAAGTGACCAATGTAAAAATGGTATTGTGAATGTACCCCACTGTAGTGGAATAATTTAGAAATGTGCGAGAGTTATGGAAAGGGCGACATGATCCTAGTGACAGAACAGAAATATAATTTTTGAAGAAAAGAGATGACAGGAGGTAAGGATAGCAAGGCAGAGGCTAGAATATTAAAGTTAAAGATAGCCACACCATAGACAAAGATTTTAGGAGAGACAGACAAGTGTGTGTGTGTGTGTGTGTGTGTGTAAAGAAAGAGTGGGTGAGAAGGAGTGAAGGCCCTTGGAAAGGGAGAAGTGGCAGGACTTGAGAAGAGAGAGCAATACTAGAGTTGAGGTTGCGAGCCTAGGAGATAAGGAAATACGTATATGGACTCTCCAATACTACTGTCTGACACTGACACTATTGTCAGAGAAATGTGAAATTGAGAGAGTTCGGGCAGAAAGATTGATTTCAGGATTCAAATTAAGACATCCATGGAACATCGAGGATAAAATGTAGGTAAGGTACGGGAAGGGGCCACAGGCGAAGGAGGAAAGACATGGCAGTTTGAAAATCACACCAGATCCTACCAAGACTGCAGGGCAGGCCGAAGACATTTTTTCTGCCTGAGGCAAAGGACAAGATGGCGCCCCCTCCCATTCCATGTACAAAAGATGATTGGAGTGACACTTAAATCTTTCTTCAGCACTGGCAATGGGACAACATGCTCCACCACACCTGAAGACAGCAACACCTCGCTTCCACCTCTCAGCATCTGCTGCCTGAGGCAACTGCCTCATTCTGCCTAATGCTAGGGCCAACCCGGCAAGACTGAAATGTCTTTAGCAGTGAAAAAGTAGAGAGGCACTAGGTTTTAGACATATGGCCAAAGGTAGGCACAATTGCATAAGAAAAGTCACATTGTGTATCCTAATTTACAATGTAGAGGTTTTCACAATTGCAATCCAGTTGTACACTTGTATCTTCGGTCTGGGTTGTCACTAAAGTTCAGTTCATTTGGCTAATCATGAAGTGACATTTTCTCTATTAGTTGGTGCAGCTGAAAATTTGTGCTCCAAACTGACATGTGGTGGGAATAAGTAGGAATGAAAAATGAGTGGAGTAATTTTACTATGGAGTAATTTTACTATGGAGTGATTTACTATGATGATTTGTGGAAAAGAACTATATGGAGTAATTCCAATATATAGGAATGTTAGTCTAGCTCTAGCATGATTAAATCCTGGAGAAAAAAGTAGTGCGAAGAAGAGCTTGTGTAACAATTCTAGGGCTGCCACATGATATAACAGACCAGTAGTATAGCTATATTGACAGACCCATTGTCAAATGATGCATTCAAATTAGGGGACTGTACTTTATTAGACATCCATTGGGACAGTGCTTATGCCCAACATTTTTTGAAGGAATTACACAAGGGAATATTTGTTTAAAACATTTATAGTGCTGAAAACAGCTTCTACTGAAATATTTTTAAAATAGCACTAAAAACAATAAAAAGCCAGCTTTGAGGGATGCCATTCCAAAGCTTTAGGGTAATCACAGCAAAGACCCTTCTACTCCTTCTGGCTGATGTTTTCACTTGGCACATAATAAAATGCTTGGACAGGGCCTTGCTATTGAATATAAATGAAAATGAAGGGGCACATAGGAAGAGGACGCCTCTGATATATGTAGGCCCTAGACCAGGGCTCTCCAACCTTGGGTCCCCAGATGTTGCTGGACTACAGCTCCCAGAATCCCTTGCCATTAGCCATGCTGGCTGGGTATGCTGGGAGCTTTAGGCCAGCAACATCTGGGGACCCAAGGTTGGAGAGCCCTGCCCTAGACCATGAGGGACTTTAAAGTTAAGTCCCAAAACCTGGAATTGGGCCTAGAAATTAACTGCTTACCAGCGCAGTTGTAAAAAAAAAATTGGTTGGATGTGTTCATACCTCCCACTATTCAGCAGTTAGTAAACGTGTTTACCACCCTAGTGCCCTCTAGTGGAAGGGATATGTCTGACTTGCTCATAGATTTCTCAGTCTGGTAAGTTTACATCACAGGTTCCATAGCCACTGGAGACCACAGAGTTCATAAAAGTGGAAGCCATAAAGTAACCACAACAAGAACTGTCAGAGAATAATACATACATTAAACTATGTCGATAACAAACCTTTGTATTGTAAGGTTTACACTTGGAAATGAATGCAACTCAACTGTTTTTTTCAACTCTAAGGAATTCCCACCAGAAACCAGTATATAATATCCTGCTAAGTCATAAGAAAGAAGCAAGCCCTGATTGTACAATAGATTTGTGGGGCATGCAAAATGTTTACATCAGTTTACATGAATTGTTCTCTTTCCACTGGCTGCTAGTGGCAAAATGCCCAGCACTGAATCTAGCAACAGTAGTCAACAGATTAAATCAATGTGATCAAGATGACGAAAGTGTTCATTTGGATCTATGCCATTGGCCAGTATTAAAAGAGTATTAAAAGGTTCTCATACCTGGCATCTTTACATTCAACAGGAGATTGTGGCCAAGAGTATTGAACTTCAAAGTCCTGTATATTTGATAAAGAGATTATTCCAGCAATTGTGACAAACCTATATAAAGTGATGCCATGTTACAATAATTATAAAAAAGCTAAAGGCAAATTCACACAGCACTGAGGTCAAGGTAAGCCAGATTCCTCCATCCCCACCAACTGCAGATTGTTAATGGTAGATGGGTCATGGCAAGGCTCCGTCATATTGCCAATTGTAATTGATGTACCGCTACAAAGGTTCCAAAATGGGATCATCAATGGCATGTTATGATTTGAGTAGGCCTTGTGGTTATGATTTGAGTTGGCCTCATAATCAACACAAGCCACTCGCAATCCAAGTTTTGTGTTGTCTTTTAATCAAAACACTGGCTCATCACACCCTCAGTGATTAAGTGTATAGTGTTTGCTATCTTTAGTTTTTAGTTCTGCATTTACACTTTTAAAAAACCTGGCAACTGGAGGGTGCACAGAAAGCTGTCCATTTATGTAAGCCAGGGCATCAAGTAATACTACAATAGAATGGCTTGCTGCTTTCATAATGGTAGAGAACCAGATTTCTAGAATGCACATAGTAGAGATTAGAATCATAGAAAAGTAGAGTTGGAAGGGGCCTACAAGGCCATCGAGTCCAACCCCCTGCTCAATGCAGGAATCCAGGTCAAAGCATTCCTGACAGATGGCTGTCCAGCTGCACCTTGAATGCCTCCAGATTGGGAGAGCCCACCACCTCCCTAGGTAGTTGATTCCATTGTCTTATTGCTTTGACAGTCAGGAAATTTTTCCTGATGTTTAGGTGGAATCTAGGTTCCTGTAACTTGAGCCCATTATTCCGTGTCTGCAAACTGGGATGATCGAGAAGAGATCCTGGCCCTCCTCTGTGTGATAAATGCACCAATGAGATAACAGCCGGAAACATTTTTTTAAAATTTGTCTGGGCCAGTTTTGCCTTTGGAAGGAAGAGACCCAGGCGCTAGGGAATGCCAGGGAAATGTTTATTGCAAGTTATTGTTGCTTCCTAGCTGTTTATCAGGAAGGACATAGTGGCAATGTTCATGGCATTGGATCCAAAGAATCATGCAACAAATTCCACATGCCTATGGGAACTTTGGGCTTGTCTTTCTCATGTCATATAGCAAATCTATTTTGAAACCAAGAGGAATTTTCAAAGGCAGTTTGCAATATGCCGTGGAGGTCAGCCATTCAAAGAAATAAAAAGCAAACATTCCACTGAATCCACTGTTACAGAATGAAATATCATGCAGAGAATATTCCAAAAGTTTACACATAATAAAAAACACTGTGTAAAAAAAGGGAGTTTTCCTTTCAACATCCAGTATAACACAATAGCCTGTTCCAGACATTTTATACTGTGTAGAAACTATATATATATGGGGGGGGAGAGAGATTGAAATCGCAGCAGCAGGCCCTGCCTTGCATTTTGCAGTGTACTGGATCATGCATACAATGCTTATGGCATGTATAAATGGTACATGCATAGGTTCTGTGCACACAGAGCTGATCAACATGTGGAGATTAGGGTGGGGACTGCTGCCAGAAACCCAATCCCCCTTCCATGTGGAACTTCCACACAGCTAGAATGCCTGAGAAGGACTTGTGCTGCCAGACATCCTCCATGTGAATAAAAAGCCTTTATTTTTGCAGATCATCACAGAGAGAGAGAGAGTTTCCCAAAGTAGTCTTTAGCTGTAGCCAGTGCAGCCACAGAGCATATACATTGACAATTGTGGACTCCCATCAATAATCCGCTTGACTTCTAGACCCTTCTACTTTTCTCCATACACATCAATAGAGTTTATACTACTTCTTTGACTTGTATGGAGAAAGGGGAAGGCCTGCAGACATGAAAAGCAATAAGTAGGAAGGACACACTTGCTCCCGCACTCTGTTGTCCTCAGGGTCTAGGATATGGTAGGGGATAATGGTTCTCCTGGGTAGAGTCTACACACGAGACCCTTTCATTTCTGAAGCATGGCATGCTGGTATTTTTCCACACATAATTGCTGGTTACACAATCAATATAGCACAGTATCCTCTGTGTTTATAACATGATCAAGTGCCATATACCAATGCATACTACTGTAATTGCATGAGAAGTGAGATGCCATCATGCTACCATTTCAGGTTGTGTTTTTTTTAAAGTCTAGTAAATGCATGCACACCTTTGCAGCTGTGCAGAAATGCAGGTTTTAACACAAAAAAGATTGTGTGGTTATTCAGAGCTGCGCAGCTGTGTAGATGCACATGGAAAATAGCCTATAAAAATGGATAACCAACCACCATGTTCATAGGAGGAGAGGAAATAAAGGACAACCACCTGCAAGTCCTTTCCTCCTGCCTCAGGTCAAAGGAGAAGGTGGGGGGAAATGTTGCAAAACAAGTTCTACAACTTTGAAGTCACTCCCACCGGTAAGAGTTAAAATACCACGAGATTGGAACACACACAACTCAGTAGTGCACAGTAACTGAAATCACTGGGGGGGGGGGGGAGTCATAACAGTTGTTTGGAAAAGGGGGGATTTTAAGGGGTAATTAGTATCAGGAAAACAAGTTGGGGAATGTGTCGTGTGCCACATGAGTGAGCCAGACATTACAGTACTGAGATAAAATGCTAGTGCAGATTGGCCATCTCCTATGGGCATCCTCATTGCTCCTGCCACCTTTCTAATTCCTGCCACTTTTCTTCCCACCTGTCTTCACTTTCACCTTTTAGTGGCTATTTCCAAAGTCCTGGTGGATACATTTGTGATCACAGATCCATTTATACTGTGAAAGTCTACCACATGAGCAAAAGGAAATCCTTACAGACTTTACTCAGTAGTGACATTCACTGATGATCACCCAGAAAAAAATTGTCCACAAATAAACATCAAAGATACAGCTCTCATTGATATATTCCTTTGTTTAAAAGTTAGTAGAATCAATTTGGGGAGAATGTAGCATACTGCACACATTAAGCTTAGCAAAACTGAGGTCTACTATGTATTTCCTACTGTGAACCTTTACCATACTGGAACATTAATACAACCCTGGCCTGCTTCACAGGTTATGCTTTTCCTATGAAGAAAGCACTTCCCAATGCAGAAAAAAATCATAAAATCCACATGCAGACAATTGCACATATGAGACTTTTGTTGTATGTGCAGGGGACAGTTGAAGTTTCTCAACATGTGGCAATATTCATGCATGCACCATTGCCACATAAGACCATTTTGTGTGGGTTCAGTGTTTTTTCCTACAGGGGAGCATTTTTCACATAGGAAAAGCATAATGTGAAGCACACCTAAGTTAGGAGTTATGCTAGGAAATCCCGTATTCAGAACACTCATACATGCATTCTTACCTCAGTATAAAAGGTTAGTAACCGCCATTGTCATCTCAAGCAACACACCAGTTCCCAAAATATGTTGCTCTGTAGTCAATAAAGTCGATAAAATATGTTGCTGTGGTGTCAATTTGCTTGTTGCGTCAGAAGCAAATATCAAATCTTCTAGGAAACTATGACTATTTCTAAATACCTAGTTGTTTCTAAATACCATGCAACATTTCTTAATACTCTGCACATTTCATAAGACATTTAATCCCATTTTTATCTCTAATAAAAATGCCAGAAGAATCCCAATCAGTTAGTATACTTTTGTCGTAATTCCAAGAAAGAAAGGAAAAGTGTGAAGAAAAGCTTCACCACAAGGGGGGGGGGCTATTAAAATGGTCCGCCCCCGGAGGTTAATGGATTCCGATGGATTCCAGAGGGCTCTGGGGGATTTTCCTGCTGGTATGGCTGGTGGTCCTGTTGAAGTCCAGGTTGCTCTGTGGAATGCAGAGATGACCCGGGCAGTTGACACGATCGCACCCAAGCCCCCTCTCCCTCTGGGCAGAGCCCGGCCAGCTCCCTGGTACACACCAGCGCTGAGGGCAATGAAGCAAGAGGGAAGACGGCTGGAACGCAGGTGGAGGAGAGCTCGTGCTGAATTTGACCGAACACAGGTTAGAGCTCATTATCGAGCCTACTCTGTGGCGGTGAGGGTGGCGAAGAGAGAATTCTTTTCCACCACCATTGCATCTTCTCAGTGCCGTCCAGCAGCGCTTTTCCGAGTGGTCTGTGGCCTTTTACACTCTGGGCCAGCGAGAGAAATGATAGAACCCTCGGTTGCACGCTGTGACGAGTTTGCACGGCACTTTGAAGATAAAGTTGCTCAAAATCGTCATGAATTGGACACCACAGTTAGTGCAGCTCCTTTAGTAGAGGTGTCCAGAGCACTGTCTGGTCCGGTTTTATTGGAAGAATTTCAGTTATTGAGGCCCGAGGATGCAGACAAGGTGCTTGGACAAGTCCGGTCGACCACCTGTGTCCTTGACCCTTGCCCGTCATGGCTTATTACATCAAATAAGGAGGGGATAGCTGGCTGGGTCCAGGAGGTTGTAAACGCCTCCTTGAGAGAGGGAGTGGTGCCGGACTCTTTGAAGGAGGCGGTGATTAGGCCACTCCTCAAAAAGCCTAACTTGGACCCGGATGATGTTAATAACTACAGGCCAGTAGCTAATATCCCATTCCTGGGCAAGGTGCTTGAGGGGGTGGTTTCTGGTTAACTCCAGGCACTCTTGGATGAAACTATCTAGATCCATTTCAATCTGGATTCAGGCCTGGTTTTGGAACGGAAACTGCCTTGGTCGCTCTGTGGGATGACCTCTGCCGGGAGAGGGAGAGGGGGAGTGCGACCCTGTTGATTCTCTTGGACCTCTCAGCGGCTTTCGATACCATCGACCATGGTATCCTTCTGGATAGGTTGTCTGGGTTGGGAGTTGGAGGCACTGCGCTCCAGTGGTTCCGATCCTACTTGGGTGGCCGATTCCAGAAGGTGGTGCTGGGGGATTACTGCTCTGTCCCTTGGCAGTTATGCCATGGGGTGCCACGGGGCTCTGTTTTATCCCCTATGCTGTTTAACATCTACATGAAACCACTGGGAGAGGTTATCCGGAGGTGTGGGCTGAGGTGTCATCAATATGCAGATGACACCCAGCTCTATCTCTCCTTTTCATCTAATCCAGGTGAGGCAGTGGCTGTTCTGAATCAGTGCCTGATTCAGTACTGGACACAGTAATGGACTGGATGAGGGCTAATAAACTGAGACTCCATCCAGATAAGACGGAGGTACTGTTAGTGGGTGGTTCGTCTGCCCGGCTAAGTGATATCCAACCAATTCTGGATGGGGTTGCACTCCCCCTGAAGGATCAGGTTCGTAGTTTGGGGGTGCTCCGGGATCCCCAACTGTCACTCGAGCTACAGGTCAACTCGGTGGCACGGAGCACCTTTTATCAGCTTAGGCTGATATACCAACTACGTCCTTATCTGGACAGAGATAGCCTAGCTACAGTTATCCATGCTCTGGTAACCTCTCGTTTGGATTACTGAAATGCGTTATACGTGGGGCTGACTTTGAAAACGGTCCGGAAACTTCAGCTGGTCCAAAATAGGGCAGCGAGATTATTAACCGGGACTGGCCGATGAGAACATATTACGCCAGTGCTTTCTCATCTGCACTGGCTGCCAGTCTGTTTCCGGGCCCAATTCAAAGTGCTGGTGCTAACATTTAAAGCCCTAAACGGCTTGGGGCCAGGGTATCTGAAGGATTGCCTCCTCCCATATGTTCCTGCCCGGACACTAAGATCTGCATCAGCAGTCCTTCTCCGAGAGCCCCTGCCAAAGGAAGTGAGGCAGGTGGCTACCAGGAGGAGGGCCTTTTCTGCTGTGGCACCCCGGTTATGGAATGAGCTCCCCAAAGAGGTTCGCCTGGTGCCTACTTTGTATTCTTTCCGGCGCCAGGTAAAGACCTTTCTGTTCTCCCAGGCATTTTAATCATTTTAATCATCTTAATCATTTTAATCTTGTAGTTGTTTTTAATTTCATTATTGTAACTGCTGCTGCTAGCTCTGCTGTTTGTTTTTAATCTGTGGTTTTAAATTTTATATTTTATATTGTATTTTATGATTTCAACTGTTGTAAACCACCCAGAGAGCTTCGGCTATTGGGCGGTATAAAAATGTATTAAATAAATAAATGAAGCTGTGGTGCCTCTGTGTCCCATCCTGTCAAATACATGTAAATAAGTGTAATCTCAGCCGGAGGCTGAGAATCACCTGTGAATGTACATAGTTCCTCTCGATGGCTCTGGGTCGCCTCAGAGTCCACAAAATATTCGCAGGTAAATGTCTCCCAAGCACGCTGAAGCACCCTGGGTATGGTCAGGAATTCACTCGTCTGACACCTAGGAGTCATCCCCTCCCCTGCCTAGCCTAGGCAAAATTAATCCCAATTGGCTAAATGACAGTCGGGCTATTGGAGGGAGGGGTGGGAGAAAATCAATACGGTCAGCCGTGGCTTCTGGCTTTTGTTGTGGTGGTGGACACGTCACGCGAGGAAGTGCGGAGCAAGTCCTGGGAAGAACAACCCCCAAGCTAATGTGGGTACTCTAGCGTAAGATTTAGCTTTGTTGTTTTGTAGCTCTGACTGTGCATAGCAAAGGTATTCCATTCTGTCAATTTCACTTCACTTATCTCCTCACCAAATTTGTAATTGACTAAACCAACAATAAACTTCCTACAGTATTTTTCCATGTATAAGACTATACTTTTTCCTAAAATTGTTAGACTAAAAATTGAAGGTCGTCTTATACACGGAAGTAAGCCAAGGAGAGAACCGCGCAGTTGCGAAACTGCCCAGTGGGGGGGGGGGCGTCTTATACATGGGGGCGTCTTATAGACAGAAAAATATGGTAATTCCAGGGGCCCAGGCAGGGTTTGAGGCTAGGTGATTTTGGGAAGGACAGTATCAAGGCTAACAGCTCTAGCCTCTGATCTCTCCTTCAGAATCAAAGGACTGGCTGCAGTCCTTCACAAAAAGAAACAAATTTAGCTATTCATAAGGGAAAAAATAATTTACAATATAGGGATGCAACAAAAAATGCTAAGCACTGAACTGGTACACATGCATTATTATTCGCCAATAGTTCTTCAGAGTAGAGAATAATATGAAGGTTCATGCTAACATTTATACAATTTAAAAAGCTGCAGCAAAATAAAAGAACAATTTCTTGCTTGTGAATTATATTCCCTGAAGCCGTACATTCAGCAATCCATTTTCCCACCTACTCAGCATGTAGAAACAAGCTGCCAATTACGTCCTGGAAAACAGAGACGCTGACATGTCTTAAATGGAAATGGTTGCATTCTACAAGGGAGTGGGGAAGAAAGGGGATGACAAATTCCTGAAAAGGGACAGCACCCTTGCAAAATAGAAGAAGATAAAGAGAAAAGCAGAATACAGTTACACTTTTCTTCTGTTTGTAGCTGGGGTTTAAACAAGGAGCAGAAACTACAAGCAAAGCCTAACAATAAGCAATTCATATGTACTTTTCAAATGGATTGATGTGATATGTACAACTGTGACTCCCCAGCTGGGAAAATGGCATCCATGTTTCAGTTCAGACAGGGTTGTCCAGTGAGGGTTCGAGTTAAATGCTTTAGCAATGGCAAAAGGAAGTAGTTTGTAGCTGGTGACAGACATGTGACAAACAGACCTGACCATCAAATATTACAGATCTCAGCCATCTTTTGATCTTTCATATGGAACCAATTTGGGGCACAATCCCAGAGCCGGTGCTACCATTAGGCCAACTAGGCAGCTGCCTAGGGCGCAGGGCTAAAGAGGGTGCCAGAAACGCCTTGAAAAAAACCAGCGCTCTCAAGTGAGAGGGGGGGCGCTAAATATCTGATCTTGCCTAGGGCACCAAACTGCCTTGCACCGGTCCTGCACAATCCTATACTGAAGATCTGTTGGCTGAGGGTCTAGAGCAGGGCTCTCCAACCTTGGGTCCCCAGATGTTGCTGGCCTACAGCTCCCAGCATACCCAGCCAGCATGGCTAATGGCAAGGGATTCTGGGAGCTGTAGTCCAGCAACATCTGGGGACCCAAGGTTGGAGAGCCCTGGTCTAGAGAATTTGGTGGATGCCCAGCAATACCAACGGAACGCCAGATACACCGCCACGACAGATATGCCAGCGGAACACTGGCAGAACTGTTCCACCAGCAAAGATGTGGTAGGAGATTGGCTGAAATGGGGTGGAGTCATAGGCAGCATAGGGAGGTATACCCATGATATTCTATGCCCCTTCAATCTATGGCCATGCCCCAGTTGGCACTGAAACTTTACAACAGCCCCAGACCTGGTGCAAGGACATTCTCTCCCATTGATTTCAATGCGAGGGAAAATTAACAACAGCTGCCTCCACATCAATCACTACCCTGCCCGTGTTGCCATGACAGACCATAGGATATGGTGTAACTCCGCATCCAATCACAGCATACCACCACCAGTATACTAAACCCCACACATGGAGACCATAACTCAGATCCAAAGGCTTGCAACATGGGTCTCTTCCTCCCTCTCCCCCACCCCTTTCTCTCACTCTGAACTCATGTTGTGGACACTTAAGAGCTCACAAGGGAAAACACTAGTGATGGAAACTATGGCCAAAAGGGCACTTTGTACACTAAGGGAAAAACATCACACAAGACAGCCTGGCCTCACGATGCACTTAGGAACTTTGTTAACACTTCTCTGTCAAGAACCCTAACAGGTACCTTGCCTGGGCACTCCAGACACAAACACCCAACAGCAACCACACTCCAACAATAGGTAAGCAAGGCAAAAAATGGAAGGGGGCAGCACAAGCTGTAGTGTATAACTTCTACAACCACCTCCCATGTCTCTCCTACACCCCCTTTGCCATATGTGAGTACCGTGTCTGGTTTAAATTGTATTGCTCTAATATTCTACCCTCCCACCCCTGCCAACAGCAAAGAGCAGTGCCTCCCACACTAGTGGAGGTACCCATCCCCGTGCACAGGTAAGCTCTCTGTTGGCAAAAGCCAGGTACTCCACTCCAACCATTTCTACTGCTGACCAAACACTTATGAGCACTTTTGCTTGGAGGATCACAGCTGGGATGCATGCATAGTGACTGGGTTCACGCAACATGACAACCCACACTCAAGGTTGAGTGTGGGTTTTCATTGAACTGTAGGTTGCTGTTGAACCCTGGGTTGTTGTGTTGTGTGAACCCAGCTGTGCTAACAAACCATGTTTTGTTCACCATGATCAACCTACGAAGAGAAGATATGGTTTGTTGCTGGGTTGTAAACTGTGGGTTGTTCATGGTTAACAAACCATGGTTTGTTAGCGCAGCTGGGTTCATACAACACGACAATCCATGTTTCAATAACCACCCACAGTTCAATGACAACCCACACTCAACCCATACTCAACCTTGAGTGTGGGTGTCATGTTGTGTAAACCTAGCTAGTATTTCACTACAACTCCCAAGGGGAACTGTACCCACAATCACTATATCCCCCTTTCCTTCCCCACCCCAGTTGGCACTACTCAGTCTTCTTTCTCATCACCTCACAAATACCTATTCTGACCTCCCTTTCTACTGGCAACCTCTGTGCCTATTCCCTTCACACATACTGCTATTTCATCCAATAGACCACACCCACTGGGATGCTACCCAGCAGGCCTCTTTGCCATCTCACCACATGTGTTTGTATTCTGCTAGTTTGTATTCTGCTAGTACTCTCATACATCCAATGGTCCTATGGTTCATCCATGTTAGTGTGTGTCTGGGGGCGGGGAGTGGAATTGATGAAATGTCACTTTTTGAGGTGCTTTCCATATGTCTTTATAATTTTTGGTGGAGAAGTACTGGAACCAGATAGTCACAGGTCTTGTGAGGAAAGTTTCCTCTCAGTTGATCACCATCAAGATGCAGTGGATCTTCTACAACAAAATTGTTGTATCACTTCAGAATTGTCTGGGATCCTTACTGGAAAATAGCTAAAATGTTCAGTGAAGGCATAGCTTCTTTGCCTCAGAAAATTTTGTGTAGGAAATTGAGTCCTTCTTAATTATGTGTTGGAATTATTATTATAAACACGAAAAGCTGGAAATACATCTTTTTCTAGAAGTTATAAATTATGAAATAGAATCTGTAGTAATGCTAATAATAAAAACATTCCTTTGGCAATTACTTCTAGGATCATATGCAGCCTGTGGGAAGAGCATTCCATTATAACCAAGCTTCTAGTTATATTGTTGCGGGATTTGTTTTCCATTAACATTTTATTGCTTTTCAAAAAAATTTATACAAAAACAAAACAAAACAAAGATTAAACAATCCCCAGAAATTACAACTATATTATAGTTTGGTAATCTCCATGAAGTAAAGTGATTCTATATTCTACTTTCATTGTTTCTATGTAGGTATATTACTATATAGAATGTTAGCAGGCTATTTGGTTAACTGCGGTAGTACAGTATTGCTTATAAAATGCAGAATTTATAAAAAGCATGAGAGAGAGAGAGAGAGAGAGAGAGCGAGAGAGAGAGCAACACACATTTTGATATCTCCAGAGGATGTGGGAGAGGTTTCTGTGGTGAGCCTGTGGTTGATCTGTTTATTTGTTTGCTCTAAATTATTAGTTCTCACCCTATGATCTATAGACCACCGGTGGTTTGCCAAGAACTTCCTGATGGTGTTGACTCTTCCTCCCTCACTCTTGCCCCACTTCTAGTGGATGAGTGCCATTTTTAGAAGCTTCTGAACACTTTCCCAGTATCTTTCTCCTATCCATCTGATGGCTTGAGGTTCCACTGCTATGGTTTAAAAATGCAATGAAGTAAAACTCCAGAAGGTAGATGTGCCAAAAATCCAAGGCCTACTCACACTATCATTCTTCATGGGGCTACAAGCCTTTTCTTTTTTCTTTTTTTTCACCCTCAGCTCAGATTTGCTCCATCTGAATCATTTGTCACAAGCATGATTACCGTACTACAAACTTCCTGCAACGTGATAGCATTTTTAAAGAAATTATAGTTTGGGCTTGCAACAAATGTTTCAGATGACTCATTCACCATTTAATGCAACTGGGGGTGGGGGGGACACCAATTAGCAATGTGTGGATTAGTCATGTATACTTGTCCTTACTGCCTAGCTATATATTAAAAATTGTATAATAAAGCCCATCCTAGACTGCACCAGCATAGACTCTACAGAAGATTGCAATTCTTTATGTCCCCACCTTAAAAAAAAAAAAAAAAAGCAAAAGCAAAAGCTTCATGCATGTAGAAAACTATCATATTAGGGAGCAAGATTTGAGTATAACCAGAAGTGCTAATTTTTAAAAAATGGTAATAAAAATAGGACGCCTCCTACCTGCTTTCTGAAATAGTACAGTGGCAGAAGGAACATGATACCACGCAATATGCTTAAACAGCCTGGCATCTTGAGGGCCAGGTTAGCTCAGGGAGTGCCTTCTACTATGTGAATCCCTACCCACCCTGTGTGTATCAATAATCTTATGAGAACCTCCTCCACAAGTACCATATCGGAAGAGCTGGTGGCTCTCTCAGTGGTGGCACCCATTTTTGCGGTGTCTGCCCATCCACTTTGCTTTCGGCATACTGGAATGTCATCTGAACACCTTTCTTTGACAAGACTTCTGGATAGATTTTCAATGCTGATATGGTTGAACATGTAGAACAACATTCAGTGAAATGTTATGGCATGTGTCTTGTGTAACCATTCCTTTTCTGTTCTGCTGAGGGTTGTCAACTGATCAGGGCTGGCCCTACCATTAGGCAGAGTGAGCCAGCCACCTCAGATGGTAGATGCTGGGGGATGGGGAGCAGACAAAGTTGTGTGTGCCACATGGCCTACACATGGACACCCCTTTAGCTAGCCTGATGCTTTCAGGTGCCGTGGAGGATGCTGTATCCTTGCCAGTGTTTAACGAAGATTCAGTCTAGCTGGTTTTTGTACATGGAATGGGGGAGGCACCATTTTGTCCTTCACCTCAGGCAGCAAAACATCTTGGGCCAGCCCTGCGACTGATTAATGATTTGTTTTCAATGAACACCTGTCTTTTATTAGCTTACCAATTAATTTATTACATTTAATAAGTTTACACATAACAGAACCTCAGCGAAGGTGCCCATTGGAGAGAAAGGCAGCATAAGTGTGAAATAACTGACAATTTCAAGTGCTTGCTAGTTTTGGAAACAGATAGAAAATCCAGACTCAAACTATTGCTCCCTCCATCAAACATAGAATGGGGAGAATGGAACTGGAACATTTGTGTAATGTGCAGCTCTTAAGTCCTGCTTTTGTTTCGTTTTTTGCTCGTTGTTTACTTCACCAATGAATCCAGAACAAATTTCATTGTGGATTAAAGCTTATTAAAGTTAGTAGCATCAGTCCTATCTCACTTACTGGCCTGGTTCAGATATAACAAGGAATTCTGCTTTATTGTTACATGCACAAGTGTCAGGCTTGTGTATTCCCAGCTCCCTTTTCCTCTTTCAGGATAGCCATGAGGAGGAAATTGGAGGCTTTCACTTCCAGCTTCAGTTAACCACAGTTTAGCATTATGCCTGAACCCTAAACTGTGATTTAATCTTAACTGCAAGTTGGCTTGTTTCAATTAATCATAATTAAGATTAACCACAGTTTGCCTGTGCTCAGCCTCAGGTATGATCACAAGCTGCAGTTAGTCTAAAACAGAAAGGAAAGCACTGTGAACTCCTCCTCCAGGCTATGCCAGAGAAGGAGAGTGGGGTGGGGGAAGTGCAGGAGACTGGGCAGAAGCTAGGCTCATTCTTGCGACGATGAACCATGTTTCAGTATGTCTGAACCAGGCCATTGTGGCAAGCTTGGCAGTGCATTCCTTGAATTATATCCCAGCAGCTATAAAACAGGTTTGCAGGCAGTTGCGAAAAAGAGTATCCTTTGCTTGGTACCTGCAGGCATACGTCTGCATAGAAATGCTTGGGAAATGGCCTTACGGCACTCCTGAATTCACTTCAAAGCTAAGCAGTACTCATATATGCATATATGCAGAGGTCCCTGGCAGCCCACACCACAGAAAGCCATGCATTGGCATCCATACAGGCGGTACAGCATAACTGGCTTCTGGTTAAGAACTACAATGATAAGTCCACATAGCGTGGAAAGCTACAACACAGCGGGGTCCTTACTTTCCTAGGCGCTGGGTTCATTGCTCCAGAGCCAGCGAAACAACAGGGTTTGTGTTGCTGCACACGGGAGCTAGCTGCAGACTGGCTCCTCCTGACCCATGTCCAAACTGTGAAAATGCTTCCGCACGTCACAGCTGAACCACGGAGTGATCCATTAGGGATCCTTATGCTGAATCCTGCGTGATTTATTTGCTTGTGCAGCAATTTGTAGAATTGTGCCGTAAGCACAACCCAGCCATCAGCGCCTTCTACCAATTCAGGTAGCTACAGACAGAAGAGGCAATGGTCAGCATGAGGTAGAAAAGAAAATCAGCAGACCCACAAGGTAACTGCAGAGCTCATGCTTACTAAGAAGCCTGTCAGTGCAATCCCATGGAGGTTTACTCCGAAGTAAGAACCACTGTGTACAATTAGGCTTATCCCCTAGCACAGTGGTTCCCAGCCTTGGGTCCCCAGATGTTGCTGGACTACAGCTCCCAGCATACCCTGCCAGCATGACTAATGACAAGGGATGCTGGGAGCTGTAGTCCAGCAACATCTGCAAGTGTGTTTAGGACTGCAGCCTGAGAATGCCTGTTCTTCATGGTGCTATTGGTATGTGCAAAGGCAAAGTTTTTAGCCCTTTGTCTTACAGCTTTTGTAATTACATTTTGGATGCTCATCCAGTGATCCTATCTCTTGGCACCCAGACCGAACACAGAGACAACCATGGCCTCTGGGAGAAATTCCTGTGTAACTCCACTCTGCTGTCACATGTACCTTCATAGGGACACACCCTGTGTTTGCTGGAAAGAGCACAGATAACCTCCTCCAACTTGGGCTTCAAAGGGCTTGCTAAATCAGGCTGGAACAAATGTACACGGAGTGTGCGGGGAAGATCTGATGGTGGTGGTTTAGATAATGATTAGATTAACGGCCTTGCCTTGACGGAGCCCAAGGCTGCACGAGGTAGGAATGTGCAATTAAAACATTTTGACAAGTGCAATATTTGACTCTATCTCATCCACTGAGAAAGGGGCCTGCTTGGGTGGTAAATGATAGCAGCCACCCTGCTATCAGGCCATAGATATCTCTGTGTGTGTGTGTGTGTGTGTGTGAGAGAGAGAGAGAGAGAGAGAGAGAGAGAGAGAGAGAGAGAAGCCCACTTCGGGCCTATTTACATTTATTTTTATTCTTTTATTTATTACATTTATACCCTGCCTTTTTTCCTGCAAGGAACCCAAGGCGGCTTACATAATCCTCCTCCTCCTCTCCATTTTATCCTCACAACAACCCTGTGAGGTAGGTTAGGCTGAGAGGCAGTGACTGGCCCAAAGTCACCCAGTGAGTTTCATGGTCGAGCGGGGACTAGAACCCGGATCTCCCGAGTCCCAGTCCAACACTCTCACCACTACGCCACACTGGCTCTGGTATTCACACAGACATTTTGAAAAGAGTTTGAATGTGCAGTCCATGGTGCACATTGTGTGTTGGTCCCCTACTCACTCCCCACAGCCAAAGTAATAGAATTTGCCATATTGGTCTAGGGAACCTCCGGAGCAGCCTTCCCAACCTGGTGCCCTCCAGATGTGAGATTATGGGAGTGGGATGCTGGCTGTGGGATTATGGGAGTTGTAGTCCAACACATCTGGAGGTTGAGAAAAGCTGCTTCAGGGGCTTCAAAGGACAGCCACTCTCAGAAGGGAGGTTACCCGCACCTTTCCACTATAGCACTTAAGTGCTAGACTAAGAGAATGGAAACCTGTTGCATGAACAATCCCCCGAAACAACCGGCCATCTCTTAGCTGGGACATCCTAGATCTCACTGCACATTTACCTGTTCACACCTGCACTTACATCATCATCCACCATTTAGCCATGAAGCTCACGGAGTGATGCTGGACCCGTGGGAAATCTGTGGCACTCCAGATGTTGTTGGTCTCCAACTCCCATCAGCCCCAGTTAGGGATGATGGGAGTTGTAGTTCAACAATATTTGGAGGGACATAAGTTCTCCACCCCTGGCCCAACCTACCTCTTTAGGCTGTTCTGTATGTGCGGGTGGGAGCGGGGGGGGATGAGGAAACCCCATATACAGTAATACCTTGGATTGCAAGTAACTTGGTTTGAGAGCGTTTTGCAAGACAAGCAAATTTTTAAATATTTATTTTAAAAAATTTGACTTGATATACAAGCGACGTCTTGCAGTACAAGTACTGTAGTACGGCTTAAATTAAAAATCTGTGTACAAATTTTTTGGGGGGAATTTCATTTTGATATACAAGTGTTTTGGATTACAAGCACGTTTCCAGAACGAATTATGCTCTCAATCCAAGGCATGACTGTACACTGCCCTGAGCTCCTTGGAGGAAGAAAGGAGATAATGGGTGTGGTGTCCTATGGCATCATGTGCAGCATCGCCTGAACTCCTTTGTCCAAGGAAGAGCATTAGCAATATGCTAATGCATTGATTTCTATTAGCAAGATGAATATGCATCAAGGGAAAGGATCACACCCGCTTGCACTATCCCTACCCCTTATGCACAATCAGCATAACATTTGAAAGTTGATACTCACATAGGCTCTTTCAGACATTACACCAAAAGCACATAGGGGGCAGAGCCAGCAAGTGTGATCCTGCTTCTTCCTCTACACTTCTTCAGAGTAACATCTGAACAGTACTGTTGTGTGATCTGAATGCTTGCAATTTAAAAATCAGTCTGTTCAAGGACTCCCACCTCCTGCTCGAAGGGCCATTTTGCATGCACACACCAAAATCAAGCAGACCAAGCTGCAGCGCAAAATAGTTACACAGCGCTTTGCCAGGATTCAAGAACAGATATATTTGTGGAGCAAAAGCGTCAGAGTTTCCTGCACCACACACATACACACACACACACACACCTCCTCACGTGTAAACAACTATAATCCCAGCTCAGCTCGGGGCTGGGCTGGGAAAGGCTCCCATATCTTGATGTCTCCATGCCACAGCCATTAGCATGCAAATGTGGCCCGAGCCCTCTAGTCATGAGCCACCCCTCCCCTCTGCCTGGGCCAGATGAAGTTCATCCTGACTGTCTAAAGACACCTGGGCTACTGAAAGGAGGGGGGGGGAAAGAATCTATACTGCCTGCCCTGGCATTTGGTTTTGGTTGTTGTTGTCTGCACGCTTTCGCGGGAGGAGGGCTTTTGCTGAGGCAAGCCCTGAAGAGGACCAAACAACCCCCAGGTAAAGAGAGTAAGGCCTGGGTAGTAATATACCGTAGTAAAGGAACTAACTTTGTTGTTTTATTTATAGCTCTACTGTGTATGTACCAAAGTGTCTCCCCACCTTTTCTCCTTCTCTCATTTCCCACCTTTTGTTGTAATCTGTTTACCTTGAATAAACTTTCCTGGTTTTACCCCACGCGGAGTGTGTGGTTCCTCTGTGGTTCAGTGCTAAATCCAGTGCATAGACAAGGGCAAGGCCCTGAG